>CM021739.1:16409465-16496723 GCA_011075105.1 Heteronetta atricapilla | reverse complement strand
GGAAGGCCACCAAGGAAGGCCACCAAGGAAGGCCACCAAGGAAGGCCCCCCAGCTGCTCCCACAACCCAGGTCCTGGAGCTCACAGGCCGAGCTGCACAGGGCTGAGAAAGCCCTAAGCTCCCAGTGGAAGGTGGCTGCAGGGTCGTGGAGCCACAGAGCTGTCCCCAAGCTGTCAGCACCTCCAGCTCCACTTCAGCCGCCAGGCCACCTGCCACCAGAGCTCAGGAGCAGCATTGTGCTCCCCACACTGGCAGGGCCATTGTCCCACGCTGCAGATCAGCTGCACCAAGGGAACAGCCTTACTCACAGACAATCACTTCTGCAAGGTGTTTTTCCAATAGAGCTATACTGCTCGGGGATCACACCTTCGCTCCTGCCTTACCGTGTGCTGCCCAATGTATCTAGTCATTGCCCCTCACGGCAAATTCATTCTGGATTTCAAAAAGAATGGAATAAAAGGCCCAGAAATGAAGGGAATTCAAACCACCTGAATGGTTTTGGGAAGAGCAACGAGTGAAATAGCATCCTGCAATGTTTCATTTTATTGCAAATCCTGTGACAAATCATGTCACCTTGGCAGACCAATATCTATGGCCCTGAGCTAGAGCAGCCACGAGACCCATGCATCACTTTGATGAAAAGCTACATGAAGGGAGTCAGTGATTCAATTTTTTATTTATTTTTAAATAGTTTAATCCATCATCATACCGTGGTGGCAAGAAGCAAAGACTCCACCTTAGCCATCTCCAAAAGTGTGGAGATGTCTGGACCAACACTCCAAACAGCCTTGGACTCCATCACTGACAAAAGGTCCCCAGAAAAACAACTGCATGTGGCAGTACCCGTAACATTTATCTGCAAAAGATGACTATTTTGGAGCTGTTTTGCTTTATCTGCTACCTGAAGCATGTAGAGTTCAGTGGCATTTCACTGCCACAGTAAAATCAGTTCACATGCAGGAAGGAGTATGGCAGCACAAACTCACAGCATTGCCAGTGGGACATGGAACTATTGGGTCCTCCCTGCTCCTTCCCACAGCGTGGTCAGGGTGACAGGGTGGCCTTCAGAGGGGACCATGTCTCACTGGTGACCACCAGGTGGCAATCACGACACAGAAACGCACCCCCTCCCCAAGGGGACCTCCAAGGGACTGCCAGGTTTCCCCCTGTGCAGGTGACCACCCTGGGTGGCCGGTGTCATGGAAGCCCTTGGCTAGGCCAACCCACTGCTCCAGCCACACACAGCCACCTCGAAGACCAGAACACACAAAGTATGCGTATGAAAACACAGCTCAAGTTCCCAAGGGAAAAGGAAAGCGAGGAAGGTGCACGACCAGCCTGCGGGAGTTCAGCTGCAGGATGGAAAGTACCTGAAAACACCCAAGACATCCAGGAGAAATTACTGCCAACTTCAGCAGGAGTTTTCCTTGTTGAACTGCCAGTAGACTTCTACGGCACAGCATGAAGATCTACAGGCTCCTTAGTCCGGACACCTTCAAAACCATGGTGGTGCCGCCGAAGGCATAACATGAAGTCTGTGGGCAGAACTAAGGGGCGCGCTGTTTCAGCAGAGACTGTTCCCAGAGCTACAAATGCCTCATCCTTTTGATTCCCTTACTGCAGGCAGTGGGGGATAGGAGCATTTGAACCCAAACAGCATGACACTGCTACAAGGGGCAACAAGAAGAGGAAGGAAAACTCACTTGACTACCTGCTCAGGAATCATTATCTTAATGGCCCATTCTATCAAAAGAGCCACAACAACTTTGCAAAATTGGCTGTGCCTGTATCAGAGAAGAAGAAACAGGCCCAGGAGGATGTGGTGACAGCTCTCCAGTCAACAAAACTGAGGCTGGGTTTCAGCTTCCTTACCTAGTCACCGGGCCATGAAAGTTCAGAAAACCCAGCATGCAATGAACTGCTGGTCACCTGCTCACTTCTCCTTCAGGTGGGCCGTGACTTGCAAGATAGCCAGCTTATAAACGAGCTCATAAAAACAAACATGAACTTTTGGGACCTTCAAGAGGTTTCCTTGTATTGCAGTTTCTAAACAAGCATGTATTTACAGCTTAAAACAATAACAAAACGGGTCACCAAGGTTTTATGCTCCCATCTCAACAAGGCACTTACTGGAGTACAACTGAGTCCCAGAGGAAACGACTATGTATGGAGACAATCATGAAAGTTTTCTTTCCTGACAACACCCTTTACATCTTGGAAACTACCAAAACATCCAGATGAGAATATACAATGCTGTCAGAAGCTCAAAATAAAGAAACACATTAGCCAATGAAAAAAGACATTAGCCCATCCTCCTAATTTCCCCTGTTTCTGCTAGAAAGGGGGTGGGGGTGTTGCGATGAGATGCCAAGCAGTACAATCACCCTCCAGTCTTTTCTCTGTTGGAGTCGAATACAACAAAAAACCTCTGCCAATACGAAATTTAGTCACAGCGAAGTTCACAGCACAGCCAGCCCCGAGTTAAGTGGGGCTCAAAGGGAGGCCACTTCAGTTCATGCACAGCAGTTTAGCTAGGAAATATGGAGTGACCTAACCGCTCATGTGGCTCTTAAGAAGCGCATGTGAAACTTGCTATTACTGGGCACACAAAGCAGCCACAAATGATAACGAACTTAAAAAACAAAACAAAAACAACCTTCAGGGAAACAGGGACTTCAGTTTAGTTTACTTTTAGTTTTAGGGCTGATAGGTCCCTGCCAACACAATTTAAAAAAAAGAAAACCTTTATGTAAGTTTTAAGTTTTACCAGGAGTTTGAGTTAAGAACTCTAAACACTACTGTGCTGACACTGTACATCATCTGTGCTAGCTCATCACAACAGTTTTGCAAGGGGAAGAGTAAGTGGCTGTATGCCCAACTCCCACTACTGTACATATTCCAGATTACATCCAGATCTCAATCATCTTTAAAATTTGGCCACAGCATTGCCACGGGTCAGACCTAACTACTCTGGATCACCAACTAGATCAGTTTTTTCCAAAATAACTAAAAAGATTTATTAATGTCCACCATTACTTATTGAAGCCCTCTCAATAGGAAACAGTGTGGCTGCTCCAGGTGGGTGATTGGCACACAGCAGCTGTTCCCAAAAAAGAGTAAAAATGTTGAGAACTACAAGGTCTTCATGAAGGAAAGACAAAATGAACTTGCAGTCTGGATCCAGCTCAGCACAGGCTATTTGAGTAACCTGGCTTAAAATCTCCTCCTTCACAGCAGTGCCTGTGTTTTGAACTCTTGACAGCAATGGCTTTACAGTGCCTCCTAAAAAGCAGAGTGCTTCAGGAGCAGATAAGATTCTTGATTTCTAATATTGTTCCTTGAAGCAATGCAAATTTAAATACCACAAAATTTGTGACTTTGCTATTTAACTGCAAAGACTTGAAAACCAGATGAGCCTCGCTGCTACTGACCTTCTTCCTCTGGCAGTGAAATGCCTATACACTTTGTACTCTTCTTACATGAAGCACGAAAAACTGAAAGGATGCCAGCACCCTACAATGCTTGTGCTGGTCAGGCTAAGTACCTGAGTGTGCTCCCTTTAGTCTGCAAGCTCTCTGAGCAAAGACCATACAACTTATTACTGCTGTGACGTGCCAACACACTGAAGCAAGCACTGAAAGAGGTTAAAATTTCATAGCTGTGAGACATAACTAGCAACAAGCTATCCTTAGCCTCATCTGAGCTTGTCCACTAACTACAAGAGACACACAATAACAGGATCTTGTTAACAGATACATGTCTCTATTGTATGCAAACTAAGTGAGACCAAGAACTCTTGACTAAAAATCTCATTTATGTCTGCTTCCAACAGCAGCGACATACCCTGTTGCGAAGTTGCTGTCTTCTTTCCAGTCCACTATCCGGCAGATGAAGAGCATATTTGAATAGTCCTCAGGTCTGGTCACAAAGTCTGAAGGGCAATCAGCTAAAGACACGTAGGCCCTTGGCACTCTGTGGTCCACAGGTGAGAACATGGCACACTTCCTGAAGAGTTCACTATTCTTGTCTGCCAGAAGCTTGATGAATCCTGTAGCTGCTCGGGAATGCTTCTTTTCCAAAATATAGACCACCTGGAAGAGACAAAGCTTTCTACAGTTAGTACGTTCAGAGAAACTTACATTCTGCAGCACAATAGGGATACACAGAGCCTCAGCAGCATAGCTGGAAAAAAATCGCATGGCCTATATCCTATATTTCACTGTCTGTGTGTATGTGCGTGCATGTATTTTTTAATTGAGCCCCTATTTACAATGTATTTTCCTTGCTATCTTGCTCATGGCTATAGAAGAGCTAAGTGCCTTCCAAGTGCTAGCTCTCCACAGCAATTTTCTTGATTACAGAACAAAACCAGACACGAAGCAGATGCTTCCAAATGCAGGGAATTAGCCACAACATACAAGCAACTCCTGTAAAATCTTTCATTTGTATCCTCGGCCTGTGATTTCAACATTCAGTGTTGAAACAGGCCAGTCCAAAAACGATGCCTCTGGCGGATCCAATGCTAACCACAGGAAAGGATGTGCTGTGGGGAGTTTGGCAGTTCTCTCCTCCGTGCTTTCTGAAGTTAGGGGTTATTTTACCTTTATACAAGACAGCTTTGAAAATAATAATAAATTACAATATCATTAAATAATTGTTCCAGAGAGGTGTTCATCCAGGCTATATTTTTGTAGACCATAATAAATCACTGGATAACAGAAATATTATAGCTGATTTCCTAAACTTATACAGATGAGTCCTTCCAGAAGGTTTCAGGAGCTGCACCTCTGTGCAATTCTGAGCACTGGAATTGCCACGCTGGATGAGACCAGCGGGCAGCCCAGCCCAGAACAGGGACCGGAATGAGAGGCTGCAAAGGAAAGCTCAAGACGTGGAAAAGACCTGACCCAACCTGACCCAGTTGTCTTTTTCTGGTCTCTTAACATTCAAAGATTGGCTCAAATCTTGAACCAACAGCACTAACAGCCTTTCCAAAGTCTGTAAGAATTAGTTCTGACAACTCTGGATATTCTGACACTCATATTAGTATCCAATTTTTTTTTTTCCTGAATCTTGCTAAGTAATTTTGCCTAACAAACAAAGGGAATTTAAACTAGCATAATCAGTAAAAATAACAAGACACTTGAGTTTTATCAGCTTGGACAATTACTCTCTTTGAAACAGGGAATGCAATTCAAAGATCAACAAATGGAGGCTACATGGAGGCCAATGCTGGTCTCCTTCAGCCTTTGGGAGCACACGCATTTGCTTGCCTCTCCCCACGGAGTTACCTTAGCTGTCCTTTGAAGAAACTTATCCGGGAGGAGCCTGGGATCATTCACCTTGGGTGCATCATCTTGTTTTGTTTTGTGCACAGCACCGATGCCAACAGCCTTCACTGCATCAAATTAGAAACACAGCAGTTACTGTAGCACATTGCCATCATACATTTATACCGGACTTTTTCTTTAAATTACAACACAAGGTGCATGCATTAGACTCATCTGAAAGGAGAAGGATCTTAAGTGCTTGAATAACTAAGGATTAAGCAATTATTTCTCCAGACTATAAAAGAAAGCAGATACATGCTCACTTACCATGCAGATCTGCTGAAAAACAAGATTCAAAACAAACCCAAACTTCACAAACACAATATATCAGCCATAATAAAGAAAATGGTGGAAAAAAAACTTCTATTTCTTAAATACTAAGAACTATATTAATTTCCTGGCATTTCTTAGTTGGAGTCATTAACATTATATAAATAGACCTTTAAGTACATACATTCATTTAATATTTAATTTCCTTAACAAATGTTATGCAAGGTTATAAAGTGCATGTTTATCTTAGAAGCTGAAGCCACATCTACAGAGCTGCCCGTCTGCAGCTGTGGAAGAGGATTATTAAAAAGTCTTACGAAAATAATTGGTGTGTGTGATAAACAGCCACACTCCTTCCCCCTGAAACTCCTTCAACAGATACCAAGAGTATTTAAATCAAGTATCAACTAAACTGTAGCTCTCAATTTTCACAATGAAAGTATCCGTTACAGGTGGCTGGCACACCAAATAAATGCTTTTTGTATTTACAAACAGCCACAGCAATCTTTGCCATGGAGAAGGCTAGAACCAGCCCCGTGCGAGCCAAATGACTTCTGAGAGCCCACGGCTGTTACTGGTCTGACAGTGGTTTTAGGACGTGCTCTTCTCTGGAGAGCTTCTGGAGAGTGGCTGCCATTTTCCACTTGTGCACACCGCATCTGCCTCGAGCACATGTGCTAAAATCAGGCCCTGAGCTTTCAGAAGAAGCTCGCTTTCTTAAAAAGTGGCACCAGCAGCAGGTTTCAAGGGATGTAGCTGTCATTGCTTCCCTTAGAAGCCACGAGATAAAGCAAGCTTTTGCTGAAGACCGCGTACCACACGCACGCCAGAAGGCCTCGAGGACAGCAGTGGTGACACCCAGACCCGGGCCCCCAGATGACGCCCATCTGTCCCGCGGGGACCCTGGCGGGGAGCTGCTGGTGACATGATGGATGAAGGCCGCGCGGCTCCGCGAGGGGAAGGAGCAGCTGCCGGCAGCAACGGGGGCCTGTGTGGAGCGGGGGGCGGCAGCCAGCCCCGAGGGGGACGGCTGCGGAGCCCCCTCACGAGGGCACGCTCGCAGATGGTCCTGCCGTCACGGACGGCTTGGATTGCCTTGGGGCAATGCTGCACCAGCAGTCGGTTGACAGTGACAGCTACCGCACTAATGACAAACTCCGGTTCTCATATGCTGTTAATTACCCCCAGCTTTGCCTTCTGATGTGAAGCTCTTCAGACTTGGGCTCTCCTCTGAGATCATCTTTTTATGAAGTATCTGAGTGACTCTGTTTAGATTTATTTTATCTTTACTGTCTTTCCACCAAGGATGAGAAGAGAGCAGGCAGATATTTCAGTGGTTTAAAAATAAAAATCTACTTTCCCAAAAAGCAAGAAGCAGTAATAGCAGCAAAGCCCTTTCTCTCGCCCTCTTCCTGCTGGAAAGAACTCAGGTTTGCCAAAACGGGGGTTACTAAGGGATAAATCCCCCACAGAGTTTCACGGTGACAAACAAGTTGGAAATAAAATTGTTTGGATAATTATAAACAGTTTAAAAAGTGGAGATATCCAAGTTACACACTTCATTGCTTACCTCCTCTAAGATCATTGTCAGCTAGAGGTTGTACCAGGAAATCGGTTAGTAAAAAATAAGAGCAAGGAGCCGTTCTGTTTTCTTAAAAATTTTCAAGCCATCAGTTAATAGTCAAGGGTTTATGGTGTGCCAGCCATAAAGAGAGCTCGGACAAAGAACGGGACGATCTGAGACAAAGAAACATTGGCAGGCACGGAGGGCAACGAGAGCTTGGTAGCCTTCCAAAGGCCGGGCACGCAGACACACCTGACACAAGCCCAGGGCTTTACTGGAATGAACTGCCCCACCGCACGGCACATACTGGTTGGAAGAGCAACCAGATCTAAACGTGTCTGGAAAGAGCAAGACTTGCACTCACTGCTTTCCCAGCCCAGCAGAATGACAGCACCGACTCGAGGCACAACAGACAAGAATGAGAACAGCACCATGCTCGAGGAATACGGCCTTATTAACACTGACTTCTTTCCACTTTTCCTTCCAATTCCCATCTCTCCAGAAAGTTGCTTGCATTCTTTCACAGAAGTAGGCAAAAAAGGAGCCAGCAGCTGCGTCCTTGGGAGGTATCACATACACACATCCAAAAGCGCAGAACCACCAGGAGGGGCTGTCGCCGGGAGCACCGCAAATGGGTCACCAGTGTCTTTTGCCCGGCACCAAGACCTGGCAGGACTGCAGCATTTCACCCCGCTGGGCTGAAGCTGAGCCCCATGTGAACTCAGGGCAGGTACCAGAAGGCATCTGAAGTCTCGCTGCGACACATGGTAGAGCTTGCCTTTTTCCTTCACAGCCAAAATCAACCGTGGGCCTTTGGCTGGCTGGAGAATACCTTCTTCCTCAGGGGTCTCTCCAATTTCAGCATCCCTCCCAAAAAATCCTGGAGTTTCTACTAACTCCATCAGACAGAGGCTGGGATCTACAACTGTACCATCAACAGAAAGAAAAGAAAGTAAATCCCAGCCATCTACTTATTCCTACCCATCTTTCTGCATCAACTTTAGTACCTAAAAGGTCATCACGTACATTTACTGACGGACAATGCTCCTGAAACTAGGGACAGGAAAGCAGACAGGCAAGGAACTCTAATTCTAGGGCCAAGAAAGGTGGACTTTTCTTATAGTTGTAGCTGCTCTTTTTGAGGTCAAAATTCTGCTGGTACCAGGGCTACACCTAATGCTCAGAGGTCTCCATCAGCATTAAGGACTCCCTGTGACAAACCCCTCTGCTCAGAAAGAACGACCCGTATCCAAAGGAATAAGAGACACAAAGAAAGAGACACAAACATCTCCCACAACAGGCTGAGCCACGCAGGCAATCCTGAAGGAGAGCTAACTTGTGAGAGGAGCAGGGTTTTGAGCAGGGGAGGTGGGAAGAAACTCCTTGCATTACGCCAAACTAAAAATGAATTATTCTGACCCCTTTACCGTAGTGGTTATCCAATGACCATTCAATATTTCCACCCTGGGCAAAGACATGTTTTCTGAGAAAGATTTACTATGTTAGCTTGGGCAATACTTCATAAGCTTATCTTACAGTGAAAACACTTCAGCAACTAGGATCCAGTGAAACTGCATTATAATCTCAGTGTTTGCCTTTCAGCGATTATCTGACAAACCAAAACTGTAATAGTCTTACTTTAAAAAAAAATAGGCACTAGATACAAAAAGCAACTCAAATTAGTTATGTTATTACCAACAAAGCAGATCCAGAACATTGTGGAATTTGCCTCCCTCTGTAAGAGATCAGTTGAGGCAGCTTCAGCACACAGTTAGATTTTCTGACAGGCATTCCTGGTCAAGCTTTTTTTTCTAAAGCCCCCCAAATTTCCTTTTACAATTAAATTACCATGACATTAAAAGGTGACCAAAAGTCAAACTAGAATTCTGATTACTTGTGACAGATCCAAAATTATTTTCACTAGGTTTGCATTGGTCACTGTGGAAATCTGCAATTCTGTCCAAAAAGAATATAATTAAAGATGCAATATCCACTTGAAAATGAAAATATATCACCATTTCAAATCTCAAAAACAACTCGCTGGAAAAAAATCTGCTCTCCCTGGATGGAAAGAAACAATTAAAAAAAAAGTTCAAAGTGTGCTACTTCAGCTAGAAAAAAATCTCTTTGAGAAGTTTGTTGGCTTACTCTACGTGGGCTTTTCTGAAAAAAAAAATAAAAAATTCAGGCGATGTTAGTGGTATGAAGCTTTTAAAAAAAAGAAAATGCTACTTTTCAGTTGAGTGCTCAAGTACCAGAACATCTGTAAACCTCTGAAGAGCAAAGCTTATTCCAATCCAAGCAACAACACCCAGGTTGTCTGTTTCAATAAGCAGTTTTCAGCAGATCATGTTTTAGTACCAAACACAAAGAAAAAAAATGTAAAACAAGTTAATTAATTAAAAATATCATCTCAAAGGTTGTGTGCCACACTCTACAGGGTGTTTTTGGAACTTCTCTATACCAACACAGGAGACGTACAGAAATGAAAACTCCATTAAACCAAAAAGCAACACATTCAAATGCACGCGCATGTTTACCTATACGTGCACAGAGCTATTGTGGCACGATCTTCATCTGAGCGATAATAAGAATGAAACACGTTGCCCATGATGGTACACGGGCTCTTCACATTCTGTCACTGATTATTTATTGGCACAGAACGGGTTCTTCCTCCAGAACACAGATTTGCTGGTACTAACCAAGGGTTCACATCCATACTTGGTCACCAAGTAAACCAAAATGTAATTTTCTGAGAGACAAAGCAAAAGAGTTGGGTTTCTTAAAAACACTTGTCCCCGGTCAGATGATTTCAGCTCCTAGGAAGTTATTTCAGAACCTACAGAGGTAAGAGCTCTGAGCTCCTCCTGATCCTGGCATATTTCTCCTGCGTGAAGCATTCAGCCCAGAGGTAGAGGAGAGCTCTCTGAAGTCTCGCCCAGCAGACTGCAAAGCCTCTTCGCCCTCCCAGCCACCCATTGCCACAAAACCCCAGGGGATCTTCTCTGAGGCTGCTTCCCTTCTGCACAATTTGAATTTAAATTCAAAAGTAACAACGGGTTCAAAAGTTGAGAGAGGGGGACAGCCAGCATTATCATATCAGCCACGTGTACTTTAGGTGACAACATGCCCTCTTCAGCTGTACCTCCTCTGTTTGAGGCTAGAGGCGTGCTCAGCACTAGCAGCTCAGCAGGAACAGCACCAGCACAACACCATTTGACCTGAAACCCTCTTACTACTTGGGCAGCGAAAGGGCCGTTTCACTTGGCACCAGACACTATCCAGAACTAGAACTTGCTTTAAATATGCTGGGAAAGTACCACACAAGAAGCAGGACCTTGTGAGCATTACACATGCACAGCTGTCCACCTGTGCTGGAGGGAGCACAGTAGACTGTGACATGCCTGGTAAGCCAACAGCTTTGGAATTCAACAAGTGCAGCCTGTCCAAAATCAGCCCAGCAGCTCCCGTGTGCAATGCAAGAAGGCTCCGCAGGTATAACAGCAGGGCAGCTACAAACCACGCGGCACTGCCGAGCGGTCTCATCACAGAACTGCGAGACAAAGGAACACAAGTAACTTCCCAGAGATGTTTGTTTGGAGTAAGACGACTAACCCTGCCACAGCTGTTCACGTCTAAACACCTGAACTCACACATCTGCACGCCCAATGGCTCACTGAGGACAAGGACCGGGAGACTCAGATGATTAGCAGGAAGATTTTTGAAGATGCACAGATGGGAGGAGACCCTCAGAGAGGGAAAGGTAAGGCAAAATAACATGTGTACAGCGAAAACACAAGCATCTGCAATAACACAGAGCAAAGGCAATGCGAAGAGGTGAGTGTAGCTGGCTTCCTTCCACATGCAGTGCAGCCAAGCATGTAACTCTTTACTTGTATTTAGCCACCTCCACAAGGGAGGACGGGGGAGATGGCAGAACGATGAGACAGAATTATCACTGCTCCTTAGAACCCTCCGAGCCTGACCAACAAAGACAGCATCATTTTGCAAAGCTGCCATCTTTCATCCTTGAGAAGCTGCCAGTCAACACGGGGGCTGAAAGCTTTATTGCAACAGAACTAAATATCCAAAAAACCAGGTAGTGCTGCATTCTACATAAATGCAGTTTTATTATATTATTAAAAGTAAAATTAAAATGTTACAAAAACATTTCCATTAACTGTTTTGCCTACTTAATGTTCTTCCTTCCTGCATGTGCATTTGTTCCTAAAGTGTGTGTGTCCAATTTTACTATTGCATGGAAAATATGTTAGCTGAATGAATCCTGATTCATCCTGGAAATCTTGCTGCTAACAATGACCATACTCTAATATGTTTATCTTCACACCCACCATTCATTCTCAGTATCATGCCCTCTCACTTTACTTGACCTAAACTTGTAACTCAAAGGAGAAACACAGGTGAATTCAGGAACATATGGTAATATGCTGAACTTAATGTAATTCAGCTTACGCAATTGCATAAGTGTTGTGGTTTTGTGCTTTTTTTTTTTCCTTCCTTGCTTAAGAAGTCATTTGGGGGTCAAGATAACTTACTAGGAAAGAACAGCATAAGAAGCTTTCACAACATTAACTTCCATTGCAGGCTTCAGCTGTGCAACAAAGAATAACTGAGGCTTAGTCAGCCTGTATCATTTAATCAATGCTACATAAAGCCCAATTTGTTCAACACCTATTGAACACTTTTCTGAAGTTGTACTGTTTATTCTTCAAGAAATCTATGCTCTCATTTACAAAAAGTTACAGATCCAGAGACCCACAAACGTGAACTTAGGATAAACGAACACAGAGCTGTCTCGAGCAGCTGAAACAGCTCCAGCTTCTCTGCTGGTTTTCCAGGCTTCAGCAGAGTGAAACTGATCTGATTTTTGACAGTTCCACCTCAAGGATTTCTATTAAAAGCCATGTAACTGAGAAGATTTCCTGGTGAGCTTTCATTCTGCTGTGGCCTAGAAATGTTGAGAGCTATGCAGTGGAGACGATCCGTCTCCAGAAAGCTGCAGGCTAGGAAAGAAGCATAAAGTCTCCTCAAGAGCACTCAGAGTAAACAGGAGCCTCTGAAGAGGAGGGAGAACATTTATTCCTTCTAGCAGCCAGGGAGGTTGGGAGGCTCCAAATTTGTCATAGAAGCCATGGCAGCAAAACTGAGAGAAGGGGGATCCGAGCAGAGTGGCAGGACAAGCACACTGTCCAGATTGTCGTCAGCATCATCCTGTCCTTACCATCAGACTTGGCCAAGTAGAGAAATAGCAGTATCACCTAAACTCCTACACCAACAGGAGACAGCATTAACTGCACGAAGGCTCCAGGCTGCAAGATGAAGGCACAATTTTAGGTGATGATATCTGACCTTACCAAGCTTACCAGTGACTGATCAGTCACATTTGTCTTGAAAAGCGATTGACCAGAGCTCACCCAGCCAGTGCTGAACAGGCAGGGAGGCAGGACTGGGCTGCGCAGCAGCTACAACGCAAATTCTGTTGACCCCACTTATTAACCACCAGCTATTTGATTCAATTTTCCATCGCACAATTGGTTGAGTCAGCTGTCAGTTTGCTCTGCCCGTAAATGAGCTATTTCTATTCAAGCTTCATTACGTCAAGGCAGCGAGCGAGCCTCGGACATTCACACATTCAAGCCCTGATTCGCACAAGTGTAGCTGCAAGGGGAAATCCTGAACAAACACAGCTCTCTGATTGCTGCCAGGGCAGCCAGTCCCCCAACCTGATTACTTCTGCGAGCCACCCCGTGGGAAGCAGGATATTCTGCGTATCTGGTAAAGTAAGATCTCTCATGAGAAGAGTTGAAAAAAAAAAAAAGCTAAGCAAACGAGTTTGACAAAGATAGCTTTTGGCACAGTGACACAGTTTTACAAACTTTAATTTGAATATCCTTTCACAAAGAAAGGCTGAAGCGTTTTTATGAGCACAGCTGCCATTCTCCAGGGTATGAGTAGTTGCTACTGTTCAATTGCTGATTTTTCTTTATCAGAGTGAACCGATTCCAATAGTTAACAAGAGACAGCTCACATATTGTATGGAACTCACGTGACACAGGTCTGTATAGGGACACACCATCGTAAAGTATTCTGTACAGAACATCTTGCACTTTTCCTGGGCTGGGAGGACACAGAAAAGTTTCTATTTTTTTATTATGTATTGACATGCAGCATAAGGAAAATCCTTTTACAGCTGTGAAAAGTCATAGAAATAACCTATCATTTAGCACCAGGCTGGAATAAAAGTTACACCACCTCTGTTCCAGTAGGGAATGAGAATGACGATTAAGGAAAAGAATTACAGATCTGGCAAAGGCTGTGCCCACTGGTGGATGACTTCTTTGGATAGCAGCAACACAGAGCAAGCTGAGGTCTCGGGATAAAACGCAGAGGACTCGCGTGTCAAGAGATACCAAGCACCACGGAGAATGAATGTTTTCTCTGTACACAGCGTTGTTCAGGCTCGTGCCAGGATATTATGCCTTGCTCCTTGCCTGCATTTCAAGAGTACACAGGAACTCCAAAGAGGGTTTAAAGGACACTAGTGAGCGAGCTGAGAAACCTTCTCCAGATCTGACACTCAGGGTGCTCCTTCGTACTGTCTTTGTAAGGAAAGAACAAAAACTTTTTTTTTCAGCATGTGAAAGTACTAATGCTGTGGAAATACAGTTGAAATTGTAATGTGCTAGAGGAAAGGGATTTCCATCTCTGCTAAAAAAGACCTACATCCAACAACCAGAACTTAACATTACAAAAATCTAACTTTGGAACAAAGTAATAGTGCTTTTTGTGTGGAACAGCTTGCAGGAGAGGAAAAGGGCTCATCACTTCCCCAATCAGAAACCTCTCTGAAGATAATCTTTAACCCAACTTCTCAGCAAGAAAGGTTCAGAAAAGCAGAGCGAACTAGTTCAACCAGGACAGCCTCTGGCACAGAGACACCGGTTACGAACTTTTATTTAAAGATCCTTGAGCAAGGCAATGCCGAGACACTTTTACGAGCATGAGAACATTCAGAAATTAGGCAGGCTGACAGGCTGAATGCGATCATCTCTTCAGTCCTGTGGACTTCCCTATTGTTCATCCCATCCCTCCTTGGGTCTTCGGGTGGAAAGGGCAGCAAGCACGGCTCTCAGACCTGCAGCACTCCAGGGAGGCAGACCCAACGCCCGGCTCCCAGCCTGCAGCACCATGCCTAACCCTTCCAACCAGTCCCACAGAAGCACAGTAAGCCCCAGGCACGACACCTTCAAGGAATTCAGCCCACTCAGACCTGGGCCACAATCAACACACACAAAGCTTCATGCTTCAGAGCTTCTGAGAGCAAGGGCCAAGCTGAAATTCTTTGCCCCGGTGTGTAATTAGAGATGGTAATTAGAGATGGACGGGGGACCGAGCTCTGAAGAAGAGCAGAGCCACAGTGAGGGATGGGACCCGGGCCAGTGAAGAAAAGATATCAAAACCAGCCCGCGCTCCCAGCATGAGCCAGAGTGCTCTGATCTGAATGACTCGTCTACTTCTATTCTTCATGGTTCATTCTGATCAGCAGCAGCAGAGTAAGTGAGCCAACAAAGATGTTGTGTAATTCTACTCTGCCATCAGAAAGGATGAAAGCTGTCTTGAACTGAGAGGCAGCAATCTGCAGGGCTGCTGTATGTGCACAGAGAGCTGAGCAATGACTGGTGATGTGCAGAGCTATTTTGGCTTTGTCATTTCCCACCAGACCTTCCCCCTTTCTCTGCCCCAAATGATTAAAAATTGCTTTTTATTGTATTCAGGTAGTTATGGTTATATTTCACCTCTAGAAATCCGTGGTTTTGTTTGGCTTGGATTTTTTGTTTAGGTTTTTTAATTACATGTAAGTCCTATAGATATATGGGACTTTTTATGTGTGTGTATATACACACATACACAGAAGAAGTACACTTGAGAACAAGGTTGAATATTTCTTGATTTTATTCAAACACGGTATCTTTGATGACATCTTTGTTCAGCTTGAAGCCTTCCAACTTCCCTGCGTTAGGGGAAAAGAGGAAAGCCAGCAAGTGTTCGTTTCAAAGTTGCACTGGCCACAAATTATTTCTCCTGCTCCCTTCTTCACATGAGGCCACGCACTGACTGTGTAATAAATCCTACAGTTTAATAAATCCTACAGTGCAGTGTTCTCACAGAAAGTAAATAAAGCACCGGTTTTGGTGGGTCAGCAAGAAATTCCCCCATCGTGGGATCACATCTCCCATCCACCTCTGCTGTGCTGCGGCAGCTGTTTCCAGCAGAAGGGATGTAACGTGAAGGCTCTCAGACATTTAGCTTGAAACAAGCACAGCGGGCAGCAGCAGCCAAGCAGCGCTGCCAGGGGAGGCCCACGTCGTGCAGGGAAGGCCACTTCCACCCGCTGCAAAGCGCTCTGCCTTCTGACGCCCGTGTCCTGTTCCAGTGGATGCCCTAGGAAGTGCAGCGGGTATTATCCCCTGAGGCTGAATTCTGCCTTGAAAAAGTGCATGTTTGGTCCTTTCAAAAAGCATTTTGAGCCACACCTGGCTGTCCTGAGGGCAGAATTTGGCAGGATCTCTTCTTTTTTTCATGACAGTTATCACTGATGCTAGAACAACTATTGCTGTTTTCCAGGCAAGTCTTAAAATCTGGATAAGCGATGATATGAGAAATTGTATGAAAGACAGGAAACAAGCCAAAGCAATCATCAGCTGCTCAAAAACACCTTAAGAAAATGCAGCATCATAAACTTTATATGTATAAAGAAAGGAGGGCATTAAGCAGCAGAGCAAGAAGAAACTGGAGAAAAATCCATGTGAATCGTATAGCCAAAGAAGCTGAAGCAGCTATTAAAAGAGTTGATAGCAAAATACAAACTCAGCAGAAATCCAACTGGCACAATCGCACCAGCCACAAGGCCTGGTCAGCACAAACAAGGAAAGGCCTCGGAAATAAAAGAGAACAGTTGGCTAACGCAACTGCAATGGAGAAATAATTGGATTTCCACCAAGCAGACAGCAAGCTGGTCTAACATTTGCCATACAAGTATTCTCCAAAGACAGAACTAAATGGCAAAAACCACTCAGATGGCACAGATTTTAAGAGATGATCTGAGAGCCTCCAACACAGGTCACTCCAGAGCATCTTGAGGAACCGATACACCAAGAGGAGTAACTCCCATCGAGCCTTTACACCAAAGCACAGTTACACAGATCTGCGTTTATTTTAAATGCTGGTGTCAAACTAGACTGCATTTCTCTGACTTTTAATTTGCCATTGCTATGAGAAGCAGAAAACAGAGATGCTACAGGCACGTGACTCAGTAGCACATTAGGAGATTTCGAACTGCCAAGCCAAAGCAGCAGCTTGACAGAGTGAAGCTGTAACATGGTGTCCAAGACTGAAAAAAAAAAGATGGGGTCAATTACTAGCTACATAAAACATCTGTGGGCAATACAACTAGCTCCCAACACAGGCCTTGCTCTGGAAAGTGACGGAACAAGATGGAAGTTGGTTCATGTACCTTGGCAGTAACTCAAAGACAGTGGAGGTACCAGAAGGAAATAGCATCATGAACTGGTGAGGTGGCAAATCCATTCATGAACTGAAACCAACGTTTTGTCATAAAAGCTACAACGCTCCCACACAAGTGCTATTTCCATTTTTATTAACAGATGGGTGTGAAAAATGGAAATCTACCAACAGGATAGGCCGAGGTCTGTACATCCTCAAAAGCAATCCCTCAGGAAAATTCGAGGTATTAAATAGAGCAGCTTTACAACCACCACCACGATTCGTCAAAGACCAACAACTACTTATACCCGAAGTTGCTGCTGTCTTTTCTGGATGACTGGGACATGCATCAGGAATGCACCACAATATCTGTCTTGGCAAATCTTTCACCAGCAGCTGAAGGCACATGTTAAATGCTCCAATTGTCAGAATCCTTTCAACGCACAGTTCTTCAGGAGAGGAAATCTTAGGAGATTTAGTACCAGAAAGAACATGCGAAGAGCAGCATAGTATAGTCTGGAACAGGGGAGCCTATTTTATTTTGCCTTAAGCAACACTTGATGGTTTGGATGGAATTCAGATTCAGAATAAAATAGGTTTGCCTTCAAAACAGATCACATAATTGGCTTTAGGTTTTAGAGCAATTTTCTTTTTAAATGGACCAAATCTTTAAGTTGCTCATAACTCAACGGTTTGAAAACAGCAACAAACCTAACTGCCCCCAAGGAAATATATTCCTATCCCCCAACTGAGACGCATAGATTGGCCAGCCAAGCTGTGATGAAGGAAACTGCTACAGCAGCATTTTGAGGAAAACAGCAACCAGCAGTCCCCAGACAGCCCTGAGAATCGCAAATCTAAAGATGTGACTCCTGTTTCACAGATTTACTTCGCATCAATCAAAACTACATAAAACCCAGTCCTTAATATCCATTCAGAACTATGAAGGCAGTTTAGCAGAAAGGGATAGAAGCGATAAGGCATTAAGCTTTTATGCTTGTATTTTATATCTTGCAGCAAAGCGAGGCAACAAAGTAATACTTCAATGGTTTGCTCAAATAAAGGCTTAAATCAGCACTCTGATCTACTCACCCTTTTCACCAGTATCCAGGGAAAGTTTCTTAATGTCATCAGCCAACATATCCTGCAAGTGGTCTTGTCCATGCTCGGCCTCATTATCATCAAACTGAGCTTCTATAATGACATCCGGACTTTTAGCATCGTCTTTTGCCGTCTCTCGAGGAACGCAAGTCCCCAGCACATCCTCGGGGACATCTGATTCACGCGTGGCTTCTGTTTCTTTGTCACTACCATCTGGCTTTATTACCTGAAGGAGCAAGGGATTAAAAAAAAGAGGCAAGCTAAATCACTGGACTGAAGAATGAAAACATTATCTTTCTGTTTTCATCTGCATCCCCAAGGAGCTGACAATGAATTGTGGGTGGCTGGTGGCACACTTCAACTGCCATGTAATTAGCCACAGATACTGCACAATCAAAAGAAGCACCTCGCTAGGATAACGACGGGAACAGCATGGCTTTTGCAGTACCTCCACTGTGACAATAAATGCATCCAAAGCGTATCTAGAGCATAACCATACCGCTCCTGCCAAGCCTCTAATCAGCTCTCCAGAAGTTGGGAGTAAGCAGAGGGATGGAGGAGGATACACCACAGTTTAGGGAGCTGCTGAGACCGTTGCTCGCTGCGATGCACTGAGCTGTCCTGGGGAGTCCTGAACTGAAGGAGTTGCAGTGAATGCCAAGATCATCTCACAGCACATCTCTGGCCCCAGCACTGTTAGGAATGGACTGAACAAGTTCAGACCAGAGAACACTGTGCCCTGTGACCCAAGGAGGAACCGGACTGGGGCAGTTTGGTAAGGCACCAACGTCTACATTTATTTCAGGCTTCTGTTTGTTAAAGGCACACAGTTATTGCTGCTACCTACATAAACCTCCTAAATTAGTTACTGAGAAGTATGAACTCGGTACTTAAACACCACTTCAGACAAGCACTTCGGACCATTGCTGCAGACTTGTCCCCATTTTAGTGCAGCAATGGGACACGAGGAGGAGAAACCACACACACAGTCATGTCAAATGAAATCACACACAACCCCTGTCCAAGTCAAGCAGAGCACAGACCTGGATGGCATCCTCTGCACACAACACATGCAGGAACGGCTCCATCTCCAGTTATATCGATCAGAACAGTTCTCACCTTGGACAAATACACTTTTACAAGCATCCTCCACGCAACCAACAGCAAGCTGCAAACTCCCTCAATGTCCTGGAACCTAGAGTCAGGTTTTAGTTTCTAAAGCAATGCTTAAGTTTCCTTCAAGCTGCAGTACTTCAGTGTGAGACACGGATCGGCATGGGTTAAGGCGATAAGATCACCAGCTCCTACAAGCACAAAGAGGTGGGGTGACGCTGTTCCAGAAGTGGGGTGACCCTGTTCCAATGCCCTCCCGGTGCCTGAGCTCCTCTCCAGCTGGTGCTGGTGTTCACTGCTCGAAATGCTCCCCCGTGGTCCCCAGCATCATTACCCCAGTGCATGAGCACAGCAACTCCCACCACCAGAAAGGCAAGCCAAGGGACCTTATAAAAAAAAAAAAAGAAAAAAATCCTTTCCAATACTGCATTTTAAATGATTGGTGTAGACATTAGAAATAAGCATAAATAGCCGCGACAGGTCCTCGCTGAAAACAACCACTTCAAAGGAGGAAAAACACAATTCAAAAGGCTCCACAATTACTTTAGTAAGTAAAAATCAAATAGAAAAAAAAATCAGACCTGTACAGGCAAGAGTTTCACAACTTTAAACATAGGAAGCTACATCAGTGCTTTCAAGCAGTACCCGTTTCTTTGTAATCTCTTCTCAATATGCAACAAAATCAATTGTAACACCGGGTTGAATTCAAGCCTTTAAAAAAGCCCCGAGATGACATTATTCTGAACTCTCGTTACCTTTTGTGACTCTGCTTTCCATCTTTTTCTTTTAATATGTATACAATTTGTTACCATAGCAGATTTTGAGTCAAACATTAAATTGTGAAGAAAAAAAAAAGAAAAAAGAAAAAAGGGGGGGGGAAAGCTTGGCAGAAGGTGGGAAAATGGCCGATCATTACAGCTGGCTACATTCAGTCCATAAAATACTGACACACGATGGTCTGGGCAAGAACAGTCTATTAGATTAGAGAGCTGACAAGGCTCCACACGCTAGTGACTCTGCCAGTGTGCCTATCCAAAAAGCAAACTAGTGTCAACAGTAATGCTTGGACCCTCCCATGGTCAGATATGGATGTATTCAGCTCTTAAATTTCAATTGCACCAGATGTGTGCAAGTGTGCAACTGCAGCAGGAGTTCATTTTCTCCAATCCCTTCAGGCTTTGCCTGATTTTTTTTTTTCTTCTCAAGTCGTTCTTTGGAAGCGTGGGATGTCTTTCTGGTGCTGAATCGCAAATCTTTCTATATCTAATTCAGCTAACTACATCAAATGTATTTGAATGATAGGAAGCGCTTCTCCAAATACGCAGCACTGAAAAGCTTATGCTTGGAGAGTTTATGTTGCATTAAAGAAGGCAGTAAATATTCATTTCTTTTTAAATGCCGTACACTAAAATTAGCGTGCTTCCCCCAAGCTGGGATACACCCTGCTGCCACTAGCTAGCACGATACACCAGCTGGGACTACCTAAGCCCCCAGTCACACATTTCCTTGCAGATTTGCAAATGGATTTTTAAGTAAAGTTTTCCAGAGTCCACGAAATCACGACCTCCACACAGAGCAGAGCCGCAAAATGGCCAGATGCTGTCAAGCATGGGTGATAGGATTTGTCTTTTTTCTCAAGGCCAAGACCGATCAGTTAGGCTGACCTCATCCATAACAGAGCAGGGGATTTCACCCAAAAATGCTTACATCACACCAGGAATCTAGGGAAGCTGTACATCACAGGACTGGAAAGCTGCATAAGACTTTACAAAATCAGGAGCTCAATGGATACAATTATTCCCGTTAAGATGATCTCCTTCTTACTGGCCAACATGAGCTCACCCCACAGATTCCAGTACGCAGGGTGCTGCCGTATCTGAGCAGCAGTGTGCTGGGTCATCAGATTAACCTTTTCTTACACGCAGCATTTTAGAAAAATACCTTATGATATTGTACTCTATTTCTTTCTTGAAGCTCATACATGAAATAATGCATACAGACAGAATAAACCTATCAGAACTTAATCAGAAACGCAGAACAAAGCATGTTCACAATTATGTAATTCTGTGACAGTCATGTGTGGTGCACAGCTCAGCTCTTTGCCAATGCAGCTCACTCTGCGTGGATCTCCAAGGAGGGCATTCCCCGTTGCTGCACAGGGATGATGTGTGTGCCCCTGCTATCATGCACACATCCCCGGGTGCATGGTCAAAGCCCACTGAAGAACCTTACCATCCTGACCCAGGAAGTCAAACGTCAGCCTCACGGTTATATTACTTTCATATGCTCCTTAATTAAAAAAATACCTCGTAAGAAGCATTTTCTTGAAAGTCAAATGCTTATTTGAATGTCTGATCCTCAAGATAGCGGCTGAATAAATTTTCTTCCAACTTTAAACAAACATCCATAGCTGAACAAGCATCAAGTTTCTGCCCCACAGTGATTGGTTTGTAAAGTCACAGCTGACTGAACACAAGATCTTTGAATGAAAATCCCATCTCAACCATAAACGTAATAAAAAACAGCTAGTGGGCAAGTGCATCCTGGCATGAATCTGCACAATCTGGACAGCGGAGCGATTACCTCGCTGCACTCAGCCCAGCCTTGAAGTAGCCATCAAATGAACGATTGTCCTTACTTGGGAGGAATTTGTTCCAACAGAAAACTGAACCAGGAAGCCGTGCATCTGAAAGCACTACGGGTTACCTTCAGAGCTACAGGAGAAACTGCCTTCTGTGCCAGAGGCAATCTTCTATCCGCCCTGTTAGTTCCAGGCTTTTCACAGACTTTCCACTTAAGCCTCCCACCCACCCTAGGACAAACCTCAGGCCTGTTTATTCTCAGGTCAGGTATGGTTTTTCTGATGTTAACTGTTGCCATTGAGGAAGCAGCAACTCATACGTGGCTTTAGTCTCTCTCAAAATACTGAACTAGACCAGGGACTTGCGATCTCCTTTGAGCTGTTAACCCCCAGGCTTTGTCCAAGAGATTTACCAAACCCTCGAAGTATATAACCCTGATCCCAATAGGTTTGCTTTTCTTCCTCACTCAGCTGTGATCTTTACAAGCCACATAGGGATCTGCACCGACCAGGAGATGTGGGTGACTGCTGGACTAGACATGGCTGGATGCTGGAAGCTAAAAACTTACCACGTAGGGTCATTGGTTTCAACAGAGGCTCATGGAAAAAGCTCTCCTTCACCAAAAGGATGTTACAGGTAAGGAAGTCACATCATCTTCACTACAAGCATTTTGGAGACAGATTCACAGATTCAAAGAGTGAAATTTATCTCAAAGTGCTTGTATTACAATGAGGCACTATGATACCAAGTTTTAGACACTTCCACTAGAGCACATTATTGTTGAGATTCTTCAGGTTAAATCTGTCCACCAAGCTCTGGGACATCACAGTTACTTCAAGCAGAGACCATCTTAAATTGTTCTTTAAACATTTAATTGTGCCCAGTTTTCTAAAATCACTGTCCTTTTCCACAGCAGAACTGTTTCAAAATTCAAAGACAGCATTTGCTTTCACTTAAAAAAGCAACAACAAATAGCTACATGACTCATTCATAAAGTGTTTAACTGTGTTTAGATTTAACAATGAAGGAGGACGCTTATGGCATTTATCATATTAGCTCAAGTGGGTCATTTAGAAGCACTGGGAGGCAGCCTTCTGCCACTCCAGGATTCACCAAAGTCCCCCAGAAGAGGTCTTGCAGCGAACATGCAGTAGGAAACCCACAAGGACACAAAACAACCCGCTGGGATTTAGGTTTCTGGTGGGATTCCACAGTAGGCCTGCAGTAGGCCAGGCATTCACAACAATCGGAAACTAAATATTAAGTCACTGGTAATAAAACTCACAGATGACAAAGACTTGTGGAACAGTCAGGTCCAATTGGTGAACGAGGCTGATCTGAATCCAGAACGTCTAAGAACAGCCAAAAGTAAACTCAGATATCTAAGAATACGCAACACATGCTTGTGAATGGGTCTGCCTTGGAAATCACCGACTGAAGAGAATGTGAAAGGCTTCTAATGAACACAGATCTCAGCAGTAGGATCTCCTCTGTTATAAGGAGCACTATTATCAAGAGTAGAAGCAATCTTAGCTTTGTAACACTGTGCCAGTGGGAGACACCAGGCTTATGCCGTGCGTATTTTCATAGAGATATTGTAGAAAAATCGGAAGTGATAAAGTCCAGCTTTCTACACTAAGTCGGCCAAAACCTGGCAAAATGCCTCATGAGTAATCAAACCCCGAATGTGCAAATTATCCAAAAGATTTTAGAAGTGACGAGTCATTTGTGGTAACTACCTTCAGTGGGGCAAACGGGTCCAAAGGGGCTCCTCAAGGTGCTGCAGGAAGGTGCTGCAGACTCACCAGCAAGCAGAAGCTGAGGACAGCCTCACGGCAGACAGGAAACACCTTGAGCAGGGAGGATAAAACATGGGAAGAGCTGCAAGGAAAGTAAGGTCTTGAGCCCCAGCCTATCTCCTGAGGTCTGCAAATCAAGGCAAGATGCCTTTCTTCCAAAAAGAAAAAAAAAGGACTGGTTAAACACAAGTTCTGCTTTAGCTGTAGACAAGTTATGAGCAATGCTGGGTAGGGAGGCAAAGTTGAGGTCAGAGCCATTGGTCTTCTCTGGTGCTGAGCCTTGGTTAAGCAATAAGTTTGAGAAATAGAAACAGGTTGAAAGGGGTTATTTTGAAAGGAAGACAGCTGAAAACAGGCACTTTGGACCAAATTGCAATCTCACACTTAAAAGAGACCGTTGCCACCACAACACTAATACAAACTCCACATTTCATACCAATTCTGCGAACACCTGCATCTGTTCGCCTCCCAGCTTTTGCCATATTAAACAGGCTTCACTTAAACCTGGTTCCCTAATGTTCGCTCACGAGGGAGTAGGAATGGAGCCTGGCTAGCATGAGGATGCTGTCACAGCTCATACATACATGCTAGAGCCAAGCTACCATAAATATTACCAAGGAAGACCTTTGCTTTTCTGAAAAGAGCAACCCACCAAAGGCTGGCTCACTCTAGCTCCTTCTTGGCCAAAGAAAGGATGGTACTTCCAATAAGAGAAAAACCACCTGTCCCAGCCACCTTTCCTGCTCTTTGTAATCTCACACAAACCAAACAGCTCTGGCAAAGACAACTCGGTAAAGACGACCACTCTCAGTAGGAGCAGTCGTGGCATTACCTTTAAAATAGCGATAATGTTAGTGTTCAGGTTGCTTTTTTGTGTGTTTTTATTGTGTGTGTTTTTTTAAACAATCTTAAATTCTAAGTCACTGGAAACACTTGCTAACAGCCAGCAGGATAGCTATTTTATATTATACAGCACGTTATAGTTTACATTCCAGACACATCACATTGGACGCAATAATCATACAAACATCCAAACCCAAAGCTCTCCTCCTGCCTAGCAGAAGGCTACTCGCTGCCCAGTGGGCTCCGTTGTTCCCAGGTGTCCCCCAGAAGCCATCCAGCTTGTGGATTCAAAGGGGCAAGCCATCCGAGTACACAGAGGTTTTTTAGAAGCAGCCGACACCCGCTGCGGAGGGGAGACAGCACGATTAATTACCGAGCGTTTTCAGAGCTCTTCTCTGACTTGTTCCCATTGCAGGAGGTGGGAGAGAAACAAATGCAATACAGCGCCTGCATTTTCAAAACAAAATGCAGAGACAGCTCTGCAACACGCTCATCTCCTCCCATCCTCCCCAGCATCCTGCATCCTCTCCTCTCAGACTAACCCCCAGCAATGCCGGTGTTTGCTGCAGAGTTAATTCAAGAAATCAGAGGGTGTGCAGGGTTAGTCCAGCCCCAGCAGACAGCCCCGCTGTACAGCTGGAGCAGGGCTCGTCCGTCCTTCCGAGCAGGTAGGGGACTGCGGCAAGTGCTGAAGGGCTCGCACAGCATGGGGGATTTGAGCCTGCACACTGTGAGAGGCGGGCAGGCCACCAGGGCACCTCCACATCGCCTCCGGCCCCCCAGGAAGCTTGGCAGCCCTGCCTGAAACAAGCACTGAATCTGGTCAGAGGAAGGGACTGATAACCTAAGGAGCAGAATTAACTGCAAAGAGCATTATCTCCAAATGGCCACCTTTTCTCACTGCTTATCCTGTTTCCATTACTAAGCCTCATTCGTGAGCTGTTCTCTCATCTTCTCTCTGTCCTACAGTCTGTACTTAAACATCGCAGGTTAGTACGTCCCCCCCAAGTCCTTCTACCCCCTCGCACAAATAACTAGTGACAAGTGGAAAAGCATCAACAGGGAAAATTCTCAAGCCTGACCTTTCTGAATCCCCGAGCCAAAACGAGAGCTGCCTTCTCACCACGTGTCCCCATTCCCTACCCGCTCTCTGACCTACCATTTGCCTCCGAGCTCCGCACTCACAGTGCCCTGGCCCTTGTCCCACACCTCCGGTCTGCTTCCACACACGTTCAGCAGCACTTCATTATCACCAAGCAGAAGACACTTGCCTCTGCCCTCGTCAGTCCCGGAGCTACTCCTGCCCTTCAGCCCCTTCCTGTGGCATCGGTGGTCTCCCCTGGCCCACCTCACCCAGCTCTGGCTCTTGCGCCCCTGCCAGTAGGACATGGGGTCCTATGATCAGACCACGTTCCCCAAGTTCACTTCATCTGGTTGTCCTATAACACAAAATTAGACAGCTCTGTCTGTATGCTCCTGCCTTTTGTATCCTCTAACACTTGCTTAAAAAGGCAGGAAAGCCAGAACGGTCTCTCCCTGCACAGCACAGACCCCATGCCGCCGCAGCACCGGTGGCGTGGATCACAGCACTCCAAAACTCCAAGAAAAAACTCATCTGTGGACTGCAGAGGAAATATCCGAGCTCATATCAGGCCCCTTACGCTCAAGCTGCTTTAAAAACAAAGCTGCTAAAGATCCTAAGGACCCCATGATACATCCTGTGCATTCTCCCCCAGGGATTATTTGGGAATACCTGTGACGGAGATGTCTGGGCATGAGGGGAGTCACACGTCACAGCTGCTGTGTGATATTCAGACCTCTTGAGGTGAGAGTGTCAAGAAGAAAGAAGACGTGGGGAAGCAGAGTGTCCCTGTGCCTGCTTGCAGGGAACACTACGATCCCCTTGGTAGACAATCCAACCTGTGAAGGATTCCCAGCAGCATTACAAAGAGCTGTGTATTATTATAGCCAGATCAACACACTTGTTCCACACTTTCCACTCCAGCTACCACCCCCAGGATTTGATTTGGTGCTAGGCTAAAAACTAAGCCTCTATTTTCAGAACACCTATGGCTATTGCTCTGACCTTCCCACACATATTCCCCAAAACACAGGAGATCCTGGAGCAGAAGAGATATAGCAAACAC
This sequence comes from Heteronetta atricapilla, assembly GCA_011075105.1. Lineage (NCBI taxonomy): Eukaryota > Metazoa > Chordata > Aves > Anseriformes > Anatidae > Heteronetta > Heteronetta atricapilla. Next base: position 16,470,449 of record CM021739.1, on the reverse strand, counting down.
CTCATGTCCTGGCCGCAGGCTCCCAACCCACACACCGCTCTCCTGGACAGCTGCGTTTTGTCACATTTAAAACAGGGATGAACATTTAGGAATATCCCATCATCTCATCTGTATGGCAAACCTCCCTGGTGAGAAAAGTTTGACCCCAGGGAGGCGCAGAAGATGTGGTCCAGCATCCAACCTTTAGTACACGCAGGACTCAACCTTCTCCTACACGCTCATCCCACAGTCAGGCTCACAAAATCCGACCAGGCACATGCAGTTCCTCCATCTCCTACAAACAATCTCTTTTCATAAAAGAGGCCCTTCACGCTGGCAGCCTCCCTGCTGGACCCCAGTGAAATGTTCCTTGTACCTTGGGTCTTTGTATTGCCTGCTCCTCGCAAGACCTCCCACTTTGGTGCATCTCATGAGCTGTGTGTTGCACTCCAGGCCACAGCGAACTGGAAACGAGAGTGTAATGCACAGGGCCCAGCGATGAGGTTGCCAGAACATATTGGTTTGAAACATCACAGAAAATATTCGGCTCCATATTTTCAACAGTAGCCAGGAAGAAAATGCATGGAACAATTTTGAGAACTGTTTTTCAAAAGTCATTTAAATCAAATTATGCCCCATCCACACTGGCAGCAAAACCCTCTCTGCTAACTGGAACTGGTTTTCTTTTCTTTGCGTGTGTGTTCTTTTCTTTTGGGTTTAACTTATTTTTTAAAAACTGTCTCCCAGCCATCTTTTTCTGGTAATGTGGACAGGCACTGCAACACTACAGGAACGGGTGCCAGGACAAAACCTATGATGCACAGTCCCTAGAATAAATCACTCAAGAGGGGTGGATTAGAGAAAGAGAGCAACATAAGGTTACATCTTCAACGATACGATTCTCTGAAATCACTGCATTTTCAGCAAACTGGTGCAGAAAGACATCCAGCTTGCAGCTGATGTAAAGAAGCAGACAGGCTTTTGGATCATTTGCAGCTTCAAAACAATACCCTGAATCAATATATTTTAAAAGATGTAATTATTACATAGTGCTCGCATGTAATCAGAAAAGAATCTACTTGTGCTGAGTGTATCGTTTGAGAGCTTCCATGCCAAGCAAATCCACACCACTGGCTCACACAAACCCCAAGTATTATCCACTGCTGCCTTTTCTTCTTTTTTTTTTTAAACAACTATGTATGAAAAACATATTTCCTGGAAACAATGATACCCTTTGAAGACATATTCAGCATTTCAAACTGAACAAGCCTGTACCCGCACGTGCCCGTAAGAGGAAAGTAGGTTGACAATGCAAACTAATCGAAACGTACCGCAAGGGCTATCCAAGATATTTGCATATCTATACCTCCCAAGGCAATATAGGTTTGAAACGTCTCTCCAAATTGTGTAAAAATGATTTCTTATGCGTCTAAGAAAATCTCTTACTGGTGATCAGCACTTTAACTTATCATGGCAGGAAACAAATCAACCCAGAGTTAACACGTCAGAGCTTGTGCCTTAAGCCCCTCACTTTCTTGTTTCATTCCTTTTGATTGGGTTCCGAGTGCCAGTTCCCAGGGGTCTCAGCCCCGCACATGTTTTGACACACTTTCAAAGCCCAGAATGGCACACCTGGGACAAAGCACACTCTGTTCAGGAAGTGCGCCGGGGCCAAGAAAAGCAATAGAAATTTCCACAGTTAACTCACATTACTGTTTGCCAATAAGCCTCTTATTATGAAAACCCATAATTGGAAACTGTCATAGTACAGAACAATTTATGGAAGTTTTCAGAGTATATATGTCCCAGTGGGAGCCTCCTTTGATGTGTTCCATCAGCCCAGGTCTGCTTATTTATGCATGCAGTGGAAGAAGAGCATCAGGAACCTAAACAAGTCATCACCGAAGCGTCACCGAGACTCCCACTCTAGGAGTGCTTCAAATAGTTCTTTGCTTCTTCGTCTTCTCAGTCATTCATCTTTATGGCTGCATTCAGTCAACAGCTTGGCTGCCCCATCTTTGTTTCATTTCATTTTCTGCAGAAACATTCCTGCATATACATTGTCATCAGCCGCTCCTGTGAGGACAAGGAAGGCAAAACACAGCTGCTTTGGGGCTGCCTGCATCCTGCCATGCTTGCCTCAATCCCATCAGATGAGCTTGGCAAAATTAAATCCTACTGCCACAGTCTCTACCCTGTCACACCAAGGAAACTGGCACCTACATCGATTCCTAAATCAGATTTAAATTGCATCAAAACAGGGCTCCAACCAAGAACAACAGTCTCCTCTGGAGCCAGTACGGTACTATCAAACTGCACACATACAGCCAGTGCTTCCTGTGCAGATACCCACACTTTGGTGCAGAGGTAAAAAGATTTCATAACAGGTGCTGGAGAGGCATCCCAGGCAACTTAGAGACTTCAAGAAAAAAAAAAGACTGAAAGTCTACTTTAACTTCGTTTCTATACAGGAGTCAGCAGGTACCATCCACCAGCGTGGCTTCTCACCGAGCAGCTCCAGCCTCTAGGGGACGGGTCGAGACATCAACCAACCCCCAGGTCAGTTGTTTCTGCGTGCTGCACTGGTGTGCAGGACTGCAAATGGCAGCAAGACCACTGTGGATCCAGTATGCTCCCCATCACCCTCGGACAGGCTCTGAAAAGGCTCAGAGGCAGCTGTGGCAGAACAGGAACAGCCCTGGCTGAAGAAGAGAACCACCTGCAGAGGAAATGAGTTGAAAGAGGTAATTCCTGCGGGCATGGTAAGAAGGCAGGGGGGAAATTCAGATGATTAAATGAGGATAAAAAGATAACAGCCTCCTCTAATGCTGAGAGCTTTCTGTGTCCAGAAGACAAGCTGTGAGCCAAACATACTCTTTCACACCTGATACCAGCAAATTGTGACTCTGGACAGCATCTCACTGCGACACAAAGCACCAAGTGCCTGCAAACAAGAGGAGGGAGATGACAGCAGCACATTTTGCTCAAAGATTCCTGCAAATACACAGGGTTGGTTTTCAGACTGTGACCTAAACCTGCTACAAATCCATTTCCTTGGGCTTCCTGACTTAGAGACCATTTCACCCAAGCACACAGATGACTGAGTTTTTCAATGCCTAGTTCAAAAGTGCAGACGGGACTGACTGCGCTCACATTAAATCATTACTGCAGCCAGGAAATCCCAGACCTCCGCATCTATCTTACACTTACAACCAGTTCCTTACTGAAGTTCACAACGAAAGCAATCCTGCTCTCAGTTGCCCATGTCTTTTGGTAAGTCATTCAAGCCATTTTGCCTATTTCGCACTGCTTGCCACTGGGCTAGGCAGATCTGCATACTCTGTCCCAAAGACGTCGCAGCTGAATTTCACACAGCAAGTAAGGCAGAGTCCAAGAGTGAAAAGAAGGCTGAAAATAGCAAAGCAGCTGCATGGATATGTGGGAAAGCCACAAATATAAATACTCGACCAGTTTTCATGAATTAAATATCCTGGGTTGTTTTGCTTCATGGGCAAAGCAAGAACAAGTCAGAGAAAAGCATTTAAGCCAGCTGGGTAGGGCAGGTGTCACAGGATAAAGCAAGAAAGGTTATTTCTCCACTCAGAAAATGGGGATGAAATTTGGTTTACATGCAAGCATGAGGATTAACATTTCCAAATATTTCACCTTGGTTCAAAGCATTATGTGATGCTTAGGGCTTATCAGAAACACTTACACATCAGTTGGCTTTCTATTAACTGAGGGAGGCTTCCAGGGACTAAGGCTTAACCCCACCGAAGGCATCCAGGTGTTCACAGCTATAGAGCAGACTTTCTTAGTAGGTACTCAGATGACTGAAGGACAGCGTCAGTTTATTTACAGCTGCTAGTAGAGATTAGTAACCCAGGATGGAAAGAAACACTCCACAGTTCCAAAACAAGAAACACCTCTTGTATTTATTTGGGAGAATGCAAATCCTTACTTCCAGACACAAAGCGGATAGGCTTGTGCTCTGAGGCTTAACGCTCAGAGCAATTATTGAATTTCTATTCAAAGCTGACCTGAGACATCATTCTGTTGTATCACAGTTGGGAATAACATTAGAACAACAAAACAGAAGCAAAATTATGAATGACTACAGTTACAACCATAGCACAGCTACCCATTCATAAATGTCAGGCGTTTACTAATAAGAATCTTTGATAATTTGTTTATCCACACCTATCCAAAATTAATTCATACCTTGGTCACGATATTTAAAACTGAAATTTCAACTAGTTTAGAACCAGATCCAAAATTTATTGTAATGTGAGAATGCCTATAGCAGAGAACGGAAGTTGCAACACCTTCACCAAACATACAGCAACAAAACCAGTTCACCAAGGTGTTCTCCAGATACTCCGTTCTGCTGTGGCTTTTCCTTATTATGTAGCTTCATCTACACACACACAACAGCAGCAGTACCGAAGAACTAACCTCTTGCAGAAGGGAGTCACAAGCCTGCCACAACAGGAGACGTGAAACAAGGAGAGGCACAACAGCACTGTAACGGGTATGTCTCCAGGGAACAGGTATGCCTTTCTTTGCCTTTTGGAAGGAAGGGAACTAACTGTCCATTAAAAGCATGGGTTCCACGCTATTTCCACGCTATTCCTTGGCAAAATGCATCCTTCCCAGGGGTGTTTGTTTTCTAGCTCTGCTCAGTTGCCCCAGGGAGAAGCAGGGACACAACGTACTCGGTCCTGTACCAAAACATATCCAACACTGCCGCATAGAACTTTTAGGAAGTTTTTATTAAAGATAAAACACATGAACAGGAGGGAATAGATGAGAACAATAAGGCTACATGCAGATTGCCTTGGAAAGGAGCCCACCTTAACAGGAGCTGAAGCAAACTCGCTTCAGCTTGTGCTCACAACCAGGGGCCGAAGGTATAGCAAAGACACTTCTTGACTCAGATGGGTGATGCTCAGCATTTTGTTCAGATGGGTGATGCTCAGCATTTTGCTGAGGACATGTCTTGGTGCAGTGTTTTCTCTCCGTCTAGTGAAAACAATCAGTATCACCAGGTTTCCTCTTGAAATGGAGACAGGGAAACGACTGCTGGCATTTGCGTCATATGGATCTGCTCAAATTGGGGAGTGATGAATCTTATTAAAAAGCAAGCATTTCAAGCCAAATGTCCACAGCCAGTTTGCTTGCATTTACCTTTGGTAATATGGTACGCTTCATTAAATTTTGAAACAGTGTTTATTAGAAGAGTAAAATGCATCAGCATCCTCCACCAGGCTCCTCGGCTAATTTTCATGACATCAGCATCCAGGTTTATTTAACCCAGTGAAAATATACATTGATTGAACGTGGTCTCAGAGCAACTCCCACAGCACTGCAAAATTCGGTAAATAGGAAAAGCCTATTTTTGCTTCTTTCCTACAGAACAAGATTTACTGTGAACAAGATACATCCCATCCCACCTTCACGACCAGCAATTCACAGAGCTTTTCCCTGCAGTGAGCACTACGAAGCCACCACAGTTCACTTTTTTAATGCCAGGCACCTTCTGGTGTGATTTCCCTGTGTGGCAATGGATGCTGTTATATCAAAACTCTTCCCCAGAATGAACCAAAAGTTAAATTCAATTGTTGTAATTCAAAATAAAACTGAATGCAGGGCAAGGGACTAACATTGGAGGGTTTCTCTTCTACTTCTCTACAAATGACCTTTAACATGAGATTTCTGTGCAAGTTTCTCTTCTGTAACCTCAACTCACAGAGAAGTCCAGGTTTTCTTTCTCTCCCAAAATTCATTAAAAAGCCTTATTCGAGCTGAGATCTTGTATACAAGTTCTCTGCCAAGAACAAATTTTTACAACTGACTTTTAAGCTCCTTTTAAAAAAATCCAGAAATTTATAATGGAAATAGTGACAGTGCCCATAATCACAAGTACAGAAACATTATTGTGATAGGTAGCTCCTACCCCATCCAAAAGGAAAAGTTGGTCTCTCAATCAAATTCCACTTCTGTTACAATGGCCAGTTATGAGATCAGAAAAAAACAGGTGCAAACAAAAAAACCCTGCAGATTTAAACACTGCTGATGGCAGCACGAAGCCATTACCTTGGTCATTAAAGTCTGCTTGTGCGTGTTTTATTATTATTATTACTTTTAAGAATATCCTGAATTACTTTATAACTCGTTCCTCCTGGGCAAACTCTTCTCCTAGTGCTTATCACAGGCTAACTTGGCAAATCTTTGAATTATGCTTCCAAATTCTAATACTTTAGCCATTCCCAGAAATGATTAATACACTGATCTATATTCAGTTGTGTCTGTTTTACCTTTTGGCTCAGTCTGATGAAGCCCACCACCATGCAGATCCAGCTCATGTGGTCACACCAGCTCCTTCCTGCTGATAGCCTACACCTCTGCACCATGAAATTCCCCCTCGAGATAAACTTTGCTTTCCAGTAGGAAATGCATGGCTGCATCCTGTAACAAACCCAATCTTGCAGGCTGTATAAAAGCGGTGATGAGCTGCCTAGCTGCAGTCACTGGAAGAGATTTACCTCGAAGAAAGCAGCGCCCACCTGTAGCAATGCACTCCTCTTTATATTCTGAACACCCTTCCGCTTCTCTTAACGCATGCACAATAAACACTGCAATGAAATGCAAAGGAAAGTAGAAATACAAGAAAAAAATATGTGCTTGGTTGTGTTAAGAGCTACAAAGCCAAGCTGCTAACAGGCCATGTGGGAAAAGTGCCACAGCCTGAGCTCTGTAATGTCAAATGTTAACCCCATTTGACACTCCTGCAAAATTAATCTGCGAATGACAAAATTCAGAAGCGTGGCTCAAAGACATGTGACTGTGAACCAGCCTTGACACCTGCTTATGTCATTAATAAAATATTTAATATATTAAGAACACTCGGTCTTCAAAAGCAATGACCGGTGTTGAAATGCGTTAGTCATCCAACAAGAGCTCTCACTTCAATGCTGGAAATCACAGAACAAGGACACCAAAGCAGGGCCTTTGCAAGGTAGCCAGCTCAAACACCACGTCTGGGCCGTGCTACCTGCAAACATTCGTTTCTAAAGATTACAGCTTGCCAGGCCTTTTTACCAGAAAGGAAGGAAATATCTCTCCCTTCTACTACATTGTGTGGAATTACTTTGAGTCAGAGAGGCAACTACACTGGTCTTTCAACACACTAGTTAAACAAGCTGGGTAAATTCAAAGCTGCTTCATACGGTTCTGCTGAACTCAAAGCATCCTTAAATTGATTGATTTTCTCCTCTGGGTAAATGTCACTGTGGGATAACACTTAACAACTTTCTTTACCCAGAAGAAATTACTTCAAGAATATCCACACAGGCAAGCTGTACTATAGAAAACATGTTACTGATCTATTGTTTAAGCCACTTGAAAAAAAGAAAAAAAATCAAAGACCTACACCCAGCAAAAAGTCAGGGCTGTCCATAAAACTAGGGAGAATCTAAATTTGTGTTCATTACTATTATGTATGTCATTTAAATGAGCTGTTTCCACAGCAACTTCCATAGTGCAACTTAAGAGGTTTCAAGTAGTATTTTCTTGAAACTCTACAAATGATAAGACTAAATCTCAGCTTCATTGCAGGGAAGTTTGGAAAGCAGCCTCTAGAAACAGCACCAGGAGTCTGCATCTCACGGTGTGAGTTTATGTTTATGTTGTAAAAAAAAGTTAGCCCTTTTATATATACTCACTCCTAAGATACCAGGATTTTCTTCACAGATTCAAGTTAGGCACGAAAGTTTTTTGTTATGATTAGTTTTATCACACTGAATCCAAAGGCTCTGGGTTATTAATCAAATCTTCTGACAGGCCTCCAATAACGAAACATGACTTGTAGCTAACAATGATTCAACATTCATCTTGAGCTGATAACACAGGAAAGGAAGAAGGACAAAGTTCTCAGATCCTACCCAGGCAGCTCATAGCTTTAGGAAACCCCTTCCATTTGCTTTCTCACCAGTGAAAGCAGTGTATTTGCTGGCTCTGACAAGGCAAATTTTCCACTTGCCTGCTCCCATACTCTCACTATCAGATAGCCATCCATCCCAAAGACTGTAGTGCCCTAAGTGTCGATGTTTTCTGGAAAGCAAGGGACATGTGAAAAGCCATACCCTCCTAAGTAAAACATGAAGTCCTCCACTTTTTTTTTAATTAAATACCTCCTTAAATTTTCCAACATGTTTTCAAAGTTGGACTTGATGATCTTGAAGGTCTCTTCCAACCTAAATAATTCTATATAATTCTATGATTCTATGAAGTAGCTATTCACCCTTCAAGCTAAGTTATTTTACCAACCACAGCTTTATATGAGGAAAATACTTCACACCACAGTTTGTTCTTGGGCTGCTGGGGATCCGAATCCAAGCCCCTCTTCTTCATTTGTTACCCAAAGTCACAATTTCCACCTCCACAGCTGGGCTACAGTGGGCCCAGGCACCGCAGGGACAGAGTGTGCATAGCGAGAAGGTAACTGATGAAGGTGGTATGGGGGCAGAGAGGGGCACTGCTAAGTGTTGAAGCATGCACACACTCTCCTGTGCTATTCTACCCCCAGACTGCTGAATACAGTATCTTTATAACCCCTAGCCCCCCACTTATACAGCACCAGGGGATGGCAAGTGACACCAGGAGGCTGCACACTAGGCACGAGGAGTATCTGTGATTCTTGCTTAAGCAATTGCAACAAGCTGGGGAATGCTTGCTCCGTGCCCTATGACACCCTCCTGCTCACACACAACGTTTGGTGGCACCCATGGCTCCATGGGCAGGCTGCTGGGGCAGCACGCCTCAAGCCCCCACTCCCTGCCCTGCCATTTTCGGAAGTTAATGCTTTTGCTGCCTTTTTGCAGATGATTAAATGACTTTTACAGTCCCCGATCCAAAACAAATTAAAAGGGATACAAGTCCAAAAACATCCGGTGATAAGCGTGTGCTCACAGTGAAACAATTACCCGGAAGGATTTGTCTTGTTAAACATACAAAAGGTTATCGATAACCTACCGGTTCACACCACTTCTTCCAGCCCCGTGCAAGGACCGTCCCCCACTCCATACCAGTGCACCTGTGCAGCTTGCCACGAGCAAACACAGCCAGTCACCTCCACCAAAGGCATCTTTCCTTTCAGGAGCACAGTCATACCAAGTGAGAAAGGCTTCTGAAGAGCAAAGATTACGTGCAACGCAAACTTGACTTCAAACCATGTATGCGATCAAACCTGCTTCCTTGTAAAAACTTTATAAGGCTCCATCATAAAACTTAAGTTACTGAATTCTTAACTAATAATTTTCTTTCTAAGTTGACCACTTTGTAAAGTTGTCTTAAAGCCTCCCAGAAGTTATTTCACTGCATTATGCACAGTCCTGCAAGTACCATTAAAATGTTCTACCCAAACTTTACCATATGGATGGCTTCCATAACGTCTTAAAACAGTTTTGCTTTCCTTGCCCAGAACAATTTGTACACCCACAGTTTTTCAAAGCCTTACTCTAGACAAATTAAAAATAAGGCTAATACTTCAAAAACTGGATGAAAACCAGTTTCAATTCTTACACATTCAACCACATATCTCTTATTCTATCTTCTCATCATGGCTTTAGGAGCTTTGTCCCATCAAATTCCACTTCAAATGACACTGAAGAAAGTTATGAATTTATAACTGAAAGATTGAACATTTAATAGCTTCAAAATTGTCGCCAATATAGAAGAATGAGCTAGAGCTAGGATCAGCAAGATCTACAGGCACTCAGAATCAACCAGGTCTCTAAAGGAAAAACAAAGTTGCCGTGATTGTTTGAAATTAGGAGTCAAGGTAAATTAATATACAAATCAGTCTCACTACAGACACTGTTCTCACCTGTATAAATATTTTGCATCAAGTCATGTGAAACATATGGATATGACAGCTACAGTGAAACAAGCATGCTGCAGCCCTCCGATACAAAAAGTGGTCTGTCTTATTTTTCTTTAATGATAAAATACAGAACTTTTACAAGTCTAAGTTACTCAAGCATATTAGCTGGAAATTTTGCAGGCTACAGTTCATGTAACTACGTATTACTTGGGAATTTAAAGCACTCTTGTTCCTTTTGAACAGTCAAAAATTGCCACACAAGTACTACTGTACTCGTGACCTCCACAGGGAGCGGCTCATTCCTGTCTAGCAAGCCAACAACTCCTTAAGATGAAGTTTCCCCATCACTGGCCTAACATGCTCATCTATCACATCAGAAGAGTCACGTGCACTTGTATGATTTACTAGATTCTAGAGGTATTCACTTTTAATGAATAGTTAGCTTTTCCAAAGAAAACCCCAAACTACCAAAAGCTCAAACACAGCCTGAAAACTCTGGGTCTTCCCTATTTTTCCTCTCCCCTCCTCTTGTATCCAAATGGCAGCAGACAAGTCGAGTTGTTATCCTAGAGTCGCCAGTTACCCAGCTCCATTCTAGAAGAAAATACTTTTACTTAAGTCCTTCCACAGGTACAAAGTGATATGAAACCACTTTGACACGCACATTTTACTTTAATTTGGAAAAAATCACTAAACAGACTTACCAAATTTTGTCCATAAAGCATTGGCTTCAAAACAAACCTCTAAAGCTAGTTTTCTGCCCAGATCAAGTTTTACTGTAGAGTTGCACTCAATTTTCTAAGCTTGTAACACAGAAAGGTTGACTAACCTCAACTTTAACTACAGTGTTTACAAAAGTGTAAATATAACGTAATGTGCAACATATTAGGGCACAATTTGAGCATTTTTTCAGTGAAAGTTTGAAAGAGTCCTTGTCTGTATTCACTGTCGTTTATCAAAGACACGAACTGGGCTTTTCATTTTAAACTCACTCAGTTATATTTGCTTCCTCACAGTCATAATATCAGGAAGACTGGAGTAGAAAAATCCCACTGTTTGGGGGATTTTTTTCATAACGTGTATAAAGGATAATTAATTCTGTTTGGAGAGGGGGGCTTTTTAATCATGAAAAAATAAAAAAAAAAAAAGGTTATGTATACATTGCTAAAGACATAAAGCTTTCCTGGCTATGGCCTGGAAAAGAATGGAGTTTTTGTTAAGCCTTCATTGTTTTTCATTTCAGAGCTGAAGGGATGCAAAGCAAGCAGGAAAACATTTATTCTGATGTCTTTCTTTCTGAAAAAGTCTTGAAAATTTTAAAAAGGTGGCAGCAATTAATAAAGCAGCAGAAAGCAAATTTAAAATTCCACATTGATGTTCCATTGCTTTTTTTGTAACATAATCCTATACTGTACAGCGGGCCCAACTATGGATACAGCAAGAAAAACACTTGACCCTAAAAATGTTTGATGCAATCTAAACAAAGAGCATTTCCTAAGGTTTCTTGCCAGCCAGGACTCCAGAACTGTGCTCTATACCTCCTTCACACCACTTCTACAAAGGGAAGAGAATTGCTTTAACAGGCACTAGGATGCAGAGCTGCTCAGCAGAGGCCAAGCATTTATTCTCATCCTGGTCCCTCATCTCTCTCAAGCGACACAGACCCCCCATGCAATCAGCTGCTTCTGTATGGAGTTAAGGCTAAGAAGGAGAGGTACACACCGTGGCCTTCAGTCCCTGAGATGGGGCAGGAGGGAACAACCCCTGCCTGCTGAGCAACAGAGGTGTTGAGGCAAGTCCACAAAGACAAAAAGAACAGGATGTGAAATTTCTGAATGAATATTTAACAAATACTTCTGGCTCTCTACAGTCATTGATCCCTGGCTGGGGCAACCACAGTGTTTAATCAGAGCAGGTGACATGCAAGCGTTGGGAGTTGCATTTCCTACTACCACAAAAGCCCAGCACAGAATTATGTATATTTTGTTGTCTGCCGCTTTGTACAATGCTCTTCCCTCAAGCACTGATCCTCAGAAGACATTATACATTGTTAGAGGAGATTAGTTTAACTGCAGATTATTTTTCTTTTTGCTCTCACAAAGCACTTAAAAGAAATTAGGGCTTGGAAACTGGAGCTCTGAAGCACAGTATAATAGTTTATTTACGATCATAGCAGCTGATTTCTCTAAGAGAACCCTCAGGCCCTGCGACCATTCCCATGTCAATAAAGTTGGCTGTTTTAGTGATCTGCCACTCGGTCCCAAGAACCCAGTGTCGTTAACCTGCTCAAGTGCCTTTACTGGAGGAGAAGGGCGGACAGCTAATAACTGCCTACTGGACAATGTCGACTACTTCAATGACAAAAAACAATAGGGGAAAAAATCAATTTTGATGTGTGCTCTTGGTTTTGTTAGCACTAGCAAAAAGTCCGCCCAAGGTCTCAGTCAGCTCATAGGAAATTACTGTACAGATGGAGACACTGCCCTGACAAGGCCAGCCTTCCCCTCCCAGCCTTTCCTTTATTTGACAGTTACGGCTGCCACCACACCTAGTCTTTGGGCTCCGTTATATCTTAGCCACTGATAGGAGTCCCCCCATGGGAAAGAAGGACGGTGGGACTAAAATGATGTCAGGTACCATGAAGAACATTTTCCCTTTTTGCTTCACAAACTTTTGAACCTTACAAGAGCGTAGCCATCCGCTTCCACATTTTTTTTTCCTCTGCTAACGAATTTTAACAATGCATATCCTGCCAGGAAACATTACCATGCATTAGTGATAAAGCATTACATAAAAAGGTAAACTAAGTTTCCAAGACGTGAATCTAAGCTGATAAACATATTACACCCACTGTTCAACAACTGTGCAAAAAGTAAAAAGGATAAACAGTTTTAGAGAAAGCTTCAAGAATATGGGGGGAAAAAACAGGAAGAGTAGATAATGTAATGCCACGCTGTCAAAACACTGCCCTGACTATGTATGAAGCACAGCTACTGAACTAAATCAGATTAAACTAATGGCCATGCGTTTAACTTGGGTATGTCTGCATGGTACAGCACAGGCCCAAAGAGGTGAGCTCAAGTACCAGATGGCTTGCCAACACAGCACTCACCCATGGCATTAGGGCCCCTTCTGGGCTGGATAAACAAACTAGAGCCAGGCACGAGCACTATTCTGCTCGCCCAGGAGGCAGGGGTGGTGATGCTGTGCAGCTCATCAGTAGCTGAGGCACGCTGGCTGTCCGGTGACGCAGCAGGGCACACTCACTGGAACGGATCGCTGGTACGCTGTCTGGGCGCTGCTCGAATATGGAGAGGCTGAAGGAAATTAGCAGGGAGGCCCTACGCTGCCTCTCTAAACACAGCCACCAATTAGACATTTAAGGGACAAATACATTTAAGGGACAGCTGCGAGACAGTGGCTGAGCTGAAAGGCCTTCTGCAAGCTCCGCCATTGCTGGGCCACTCTGCCAAGGCCATGAGCCTAAAGATGAGGGGACATCACTTGGTTAGAAAGACATCGAGCTGTTCCCAAGGCAGTCAGACAACGCAGGGCATGGGTCCCACAGGATCGTCACACAGGGCTGGGCTCTGCCCTGGTTTGTTGTGGACGGGAGCCCTTAGAGAGGATGTCTGTCACCGCACAACCTCTCGTCTTCGTGCCTGAGGGGAGAAGAGTTGAGCCTGAAGCTAAGGCAGCTGTAGTTACTGCAAGAGAGACATGGTCAGCACAGAAGAGACAGTCAGGCAATCTGACCTCAAAAGAGGTGATAAAGCCTTGGAGGAAACTCATTTTAAAGAAAATAAGCTGAAGAAAGCTGAGAGGTGGGCAGGCAGCCACAGTACTGTAATGCAGAACCCCCCAGGCCACCCCACTCCCTTGCATCTGTTAGGTCAGGGATCAGGAAAAGCTGCTGACATGGCCTTCCCACTGCACACAGCTCCTTTCCCCAGCCAGGCACAACCCTGCAAACACAATGCCACGAGGGATTTAGAGACCATAGTGAAAGATGCCAATTTCTACACAGGGTACAAACAAAGCGGTCAACACTCATTCCAACAAACGAGCAAAAAGCAAGGAGAATACCACAGGAAGGATGTCCTGACAGCAAGCTAATTAGTCAAAACATCACAGCTGGGATGTCCAAGCACCAACAAGCACTACGCAGGATATACACCTTTATGTAAAAACACAGAAGAGGATATTTCCAGACAGAACTGAGAATGACATCTGGGGAATTCTTCAGTCACTTTTGTAACCAAAATACACAAGTGCTAGCTAGATCATGCCAAGTCTTCATTCTCACACTTCCAAAGCTGCTCAATTAAGAAGTATGTATTTTGGCACTGCTTTGTGTTTTAAAATAATATAAACAAAGCTAAAAAACAAAGAAATGCTTCAACCCCAGAAGACAATAAAACCAAATATGGCTGAACCATCAGCATACCAGAAACCTAAAAAAAAATAAAAAATAAAAATAAAAAGACTAAACCTATAGAAATAATGAGAAAGCCAACAAACAAAAGCGATGCCTTTTCCAGCATAGTTAGAAGATGAGCAGTTTGTCCTGCCGTATTTTCCTAGAGTCATTACCAAATCTTTTTTAATGCCTCCATGTAGTTGAGGCTGGAACAAAAACTGCAAAGCTCAGATAGAATCTGGGACCTTCAAAAATGCACACCAGCTGTCTTATCAGTGAGCGCATGCTGAGAAATGATGTCAAGTGCACAACTACTGCAGCAGTGAGGAATTTGTTAGGAAAGATAAACAGGAAGCATTTTAATTTATCTTTCAATGTTTTGAGTGGCACCTCCAACAAGAAATTTGATTAAAAGAATCACTTGCAATTCTTCAAGGTGTTGCAGAAAGATGCTGCCACAGATACAGTCTCCAGGGCACTGATTTGTATGTTAATTGGATTAAGAATAATCCCAAGTAGCTGCTGAAATAATACTCCTTGCATTAGCAGAAACACTTAAGAAAGCTGCTGTTGATGCATGAGCCTTACTGGCCATCCTCTACTGTTTGGTAGCACACCAAGAACAGATTCATTCCCTGTTCTTGTGATGTGCCTACCAGTTAGGGCATTAGTTTCAAACCCTGAGCAGAAGGGAACCCTCCCGTAGCAAATGATGTCAGGGAAGTAGGAGAGCAGTGGGAGGCCAGGAGTTCTCCTCAGCCTGGCTGCACTTTGTCTCACCTGGAAGAAAAGAGGAATGGTGTTTTGGGGAAGGCACAACCCTCCTGGCCCTGCAGAGCTAGCAGCATGCCGATTCTAAACCTATTAGACTAGAAATAACTTTATCCTAGCAAGTTACAAATTTCCTTCTGCCAACAAATTTAAGGCATCCCATTCCTGATGACAAATATCTTCCTTATCTCCAACAACCACTTGGTTATAAACAAGGTCCCACATCTTGCCCACATAACCTGTTGTAGAAGAATCCCTCACTCCCATACCGGCAGCTGCTGCAATTCTTCATTTACATAAATCATCTCTATTTTAGATTCCCTGTCCCTCTGATTTACGGCTTTAAAGAAGAACAAACATGAGTTAAGGAAATAAGAGAAAACAGTTAATGAGCCAACCTTAACAGCTTTGACCACATGCAAATACTGCAGCCAGTTGCCTTCTTTCTGCCAGCCAATAACAAGAACAAACACGCAGATAATATCAAGCACTCTTCCTTCTCTTCACAGCCTAGGGTACTATCCAAAGCACCTCATCTAGGGACTTTAAAGATCAACATCTTTTGAGTGTCACAGAAGTTCTTCATTTCTCCAGCTATCAAATCGAATCGGGGGTGCAATCTCCTTAAAAAAAATCTTGTTTGCTCGGGGCCTTTCTTCATACTATAACTTTCACTGTACAAACTTTAGGCCAGATAGGGCTTTTATCATCAGTACACTTTATTTAAACTTATGTCTTATTATGTGGAACTGAAAGAAACCCAGACTACTGAAAATCTGGACAGTCTTTCAAGAGAACTTTTATAAAAAACAGTTCAGTGAGTTTAACGTGCGTGACATTCCCAAAACCAACACCATCACAACAACAGGTATCCTGACGCTCTTATAAGGTGAGGGCTCCAAATACTCATGTGATATCATCAAATAGATCTCCAAACTGGCAAAAAGCAAACAGTTCTAAGAAATACTAATTCCACAGGAACCAAGGACTAAGAAAAGTCCAAAATGATAGTGGTTATGTAAGAGATTGGATTAAGAATAATCTACAGTGATGTGTGGGTATTTACAGAAGACTTGGAAGAATAGAGCTTAAAACAATCATTTGAAGAGAAGTTAGTTGTTAAAGGAAACAATTTGCTGTACTAGATTATATTCATGTGACCAAGAAAAAAAAAAAAAAAGAGCAGTAAAAGAGATCAGGTATTAAATGTTGGCTTGACTCCTGTTCTAACAGTCACATGCCCCCACGAGCCCTTCCTCCCATTCAAGATGCACCTCCTCCAGAAGCACACTGAAATTTGGTGGTGTCTAATTCAGCTTGAAGTCACCCCCATCGCTTGGGGCTTATCTGCCTTGATTCCACTGGGGATATAACAGCTGACTGCATGCCAGATGAATAACTATTTAATGCTTCACTGTTCACCTAAAGGTAACTTTTTTGTCCTGTTATATGCATCTATGCAGCCAAACCACATCTGTGATGTAACTCTGTGCTGGTTAAACAGGATATAGTCAATAATAAGCTTGCCTTCTTCCCTACCTAAACATTTTGCCTTCTAATATCACTCTTATCCAGCACAGAAAGAGGAAGGATTAATAGGACACTAGACTGTTCAAAACTCTTCTTGTGATTTCATTATTTGGGGTCCTGGTTTTGGCTTTCCCATCAGACAGAGGCAGGTATTGACAGGAAAAGTCTTTCTCAGGAAGGTAAGGTCGCTTGCAACATCCCAAAAGCTGGCATTTCTGCCTCCTTGTTTTACACGTTTGGAGGAGACAAGGGAATAAAATCAAAACTTGGTCACAGCAATCTCATTCAACCCGTTATCAATTTAGCAACTCTATCGTTAAACACCATAAAAAGCGTGCCAGATCTTGCTATTAAAACTCACTGCACTGAGACTTTGATTCACCTTAAGTGGTATTTGATTAAGAAATTGTGAAAGCAACATCTGGAAGATCAACAAATTTAATGCAAATTTAAAGTCTCTCAGTGAGCAACACTTCCTATTCTCTCAGTATTTTTGCTATCAGTCTACTGTATTACTGTTCCATACCCAGCCTAAACAAAGCTAAACAAAGCCTGGAAAGAGCCATGCCAGCTCTCAGCCCCAGCATTGTGGCACCAAGTGTGGTTATCCAACGGATGGCACAATCAGACAGTATGTAATGAAGCTTCTCCGGCGTCCTGCAGTTTTCCAGGGAGGTGGGTGCACATACACAGGTAAAGCCATCAGCTTATAGCCCCCACTGCAAAGTCTACAGCAAAACAAAAAAACAGCTGCCCTTTCTCCCTACAGCATCCATCAACCTTTCAGATTTGCTAAAGCTCTGCTTTTCTGGACATCTTCCTAGCTGGCTTCTTAAGCTTCCCACTCTACTCCTGGATATCATGAATTCCACTTGAACGCTTTTAACGTGCCAGAACACTTACTATTTCAATAATGACTTCTCCAGAGCTTTTTTTATTATTATTATTATGAATGTAATGTTTCCAAACAACATTCTTTGAGACTCAAACAGTATTGCTGTGATAACCCTGTAAGAACCCTATCTCCTCCTGAGTTACTGTTATCCTTACATTAGCTGGGAGATTTTGAGAAGAAACTGACTCTCAGAATAATTTGGTTGAAACGGATCATTATTCACTGGGGCAAACTCAAAGCTCGCGTCCCCTCTGAACAACTGATGGTTCATAGGTTCACACCAACAGTTGGAGGTGGTGGCCTGCCAGGGTACATAGCTCTGTTCAAGTTATACATGGTGATATTTGTGATTTGTTTGAATCAAATTGTTCCTTCTCTGTTCGTTTGTAATTATGCCAACAACAGTCGCAGCTAGGAAAAGTGAAATGTAGCATGTATCTTCTGTACAGAAGGTGTTTAAATATTTATCTGATGTACGGCCTTAAAAGAGGCAGTTCTAAGATCTCCTGCTGCATTGGATTTTATCTGACGCTTCCGTCAAACAGAACATGCTTTCCTGAGCTACAAAGAATTACTACTGCCATCACTCAGACACTTCATGAGCGGAAGACGGGACCTACCACCCAGCAGCACACACCGCATGTCAGCCAGCAGTCCTACAGCCCTGGCCATGGAGACCTCCTGAGAGGATCACCTGAAAATACTGCAGAGCAACACTTCAAGCCAAGGAAGAAATAATTCACGAAACAACAGCAACAAAAGATACCCTGTGCAGGCATTGATTTTTGGAGAAATTGGCAGGTTAATCTCTTCTTATATTATTTTATACACATTTTATATATGCAGTGTATGTTATCATTTGAATATACCACTGCTGCAAGAGGATGTAGAACCAGAGACCTCTCCTGTGTACTGTAGCAAGCAATAGGAGGTTGGCCCCCAAAATTCCTTTCGGACAATCTTGAGCAGAACAAGTCAAATACGCAGCCTCAAGTCCTTATGAGTACTATTTTCAGACAAAGACTCTGAAAGTTCACCCATAGCATGCAGTGCGTGAGACGGTTGTCATGAAAAACATTCCACATTATAAACTGCTATTCTAAAAGCACCAGAGATTGGGCCAGGAATCCAAGCCCCAAGTGATATCAAGTGACTTATTATGCTGTTTCCTTCTACCAGAGAAATTACATCTCGCAAGAAAAACCAAAACACATATCTGAAAGAGAACAAATTCTCTCTGGCAATTAAGCAGAAGGTAAAAGAGCAAAAAGAGGCTGTGAGGAAAGATGGGTTAGGTTTATCCTTGATACTGACACTTTGCTTCCCTCCTTGATGAGCTTGAGAAATATTGCTGTAATCATCATATCAACATTTTTTGCCTTCCAGTAATTATGTCACTGTATAATTGAAGCTCCTGAAATTGATGTAAGCAAAAGTCTATAAAACATAATGAAAACCCACGGGTGGAACTTAAAGTAGTGAAAATCAGTCAAGAAATAAAAGCACTGTTTTTCCTCTGTATCAGAGTAATTGACAAGGTCCGAGGTAAGTTCTCCATCACCGGTTATCTTTTATCACGACGTTCTCCCACAAACTGAAGGTGCAGATTCAGGGAAGCCCTACAGCCTGAATTAAGAGGGGGACAGGCTAGCTGACTGCAATGGCACTCTGACTTCATTTGCTAAGAGTAGGTTAAGTACCTGGAAAAACAGTCTAAGTCAAATACCTTACTTTGCAACAGCTAAATATTTGAAAGTTACCATAGCACCTCAATATTCCCAAGATGTAACACAAGAGGACAAGAGAGGAACTTCTGAAATACCGCCTCCAAATGTGGTCACTGCAGCACACGCTGCTCTAGCCTGGTACAGAGCCAACGGCTACCTTCTTCTGGAGCACAGGATAACCAAAATTCGGAGACAAAACATCTCTCCCCCAACAGAAATATGAACTGACAAACTGATCAGCACCGAACACCACGCAGCTCTCCCGGAGGACGTATGAAGAAAAGGAGCTTTCAGACAAATTAAGCACGGGGGAGGACCACAGTAGCTCATCCAACCACTTGATACACGCGCTGGGAAGGACACGATGTTGAGAAATTCAAGCCTGATAAATTTCCCACCACTGAGCCAGGAAGCGGAGGGGTAGAGGAAGAAAATACCGCTTGCCACTCAAGAAGGTATTGCTAAAAGTATAACCACACGTCTACAATACTTCAGCATTCCGCTGCATTTCTCAGTGGCACCACCCATTACAGGCTCAGAAGAACACAGTACATCCCTAGAGACACTTACCTCCGGAGTTTTTCCTCCCACTGGCACTTGACCCACAAAAACTGACTCACTGGGTACAGGGCAGATCCCAGCTCTCTCAGCTCTTCAAGCAAACGCGCAGATTTCCCTAGCCAAAACCTAGCACTTTACCAGCCCACAAGGTTTGTCCCCTTCCTTTGGGTTACACATAAGCTGAACTGAGGTTCTCGATCAGGCAAGCCCTGCCTTTGCTGGGAGGAAGCATCTCACCGACTTTGCACTCAGAAGGTCCGTGGCAGGACTGAGCTGCGCTAGTCAAGGGAAAATCTCCCCCGGAGCGTCCAGGGGCCATCCAGGGTGCTTAAAATGCCAGAGGTACAGACCTGTCAGGCTTACGGCCTGTTATCTTGTGCAAGACACAGGTTTACCAGCAAAAAAAGGCAGCTCCGTTCTCGGTGGAGTACAGACTAATGGGGTGGGAATAGCGAACCGTAAGAACGATCAGCACGCACATCTCAATCCTAACAAGCCAATATGTACAGAGTCTATAAAGGCTCTTCAGAGAGCATCAGTTATACCATACAGTTGATTTACATTTTTCAAGGAAATAATTGAAGCTGTTCAGCTTGCTCCAAAGGCCCAATGGGAAGGAGAAAACCCTCAAGATACCTATGTGGCAGCTTTGCAGCAGCATGAGACTAAACAAATGGAAAAAACTAAAATAGCTTGTGACGGTTTATCATTAATCAGTATGAATTACTTGGCAGAATGCAATATCTTTCAGTGCAACTTTGTGGCACCTTTCCCAAAGAACTAATACAAACACGAGTGCATAGCGAGAGATTCAGGGAACAGGGGAAAAGGGATGTCATCGCTGATTAAGTTGCTGATGGCAAGAAACAAAAAAAATAACACTGCATAGGGTAGCACCTGTGTGGCTGAAAAACATGACTGGCATGTTCCAGCTCCTTCATTTGGCAAGGTTAAATCCACCACAGAAGAATCATAACCATACTACAAAACACTGAAGTCTTCTGAATTGCCTCCTCGCACTGTTCTCCAGACGCCATTTCTTCAGCAGTTTTAGTTCAGCACTTGCCCAGAACGGATAGAATATTCTGAACTCTTCCTCTTATAAAAATCACTCATCTATTCACAAAAGAGCATTACTGTTGAACAGATGAAGGTGTGAGGATATAAGAGAGGGGCATTATCTTTCTTCAGAGCCAGTGATAGAACTCTAAAACTGCAGAAAAAGCTTCCAGCCCAGGCAACCTGTACCAAGACTACAAAGAAGCCCTTGTGCTGGGAGATCCTGGCAGAGGATCTAAGTTCGCAAACTATTCAATTTTTGCAACTATATGACACGATCTAAAACCAAATATAATTTATATATAGGTATTTGGTGCTCCAAGTTTACACTATTCATCACAGCCTTTCTGAATTCTGATTTGGACTCTTGAATAGGTATCAAAGAACTTCTGCTTTGATCCTCAGCATTGGTTTTCAGAGGTTGCACGGATAGCAGCAGATCTCTTTCCTACGTTTGCATATGGATATACCTGTAATGCTTTAGTTCCAACTTATGATCACCTTTTGCAGTTAAACGTCAATATATAATAGGTCATTAACACATTGTATGCACCTCTGAAAAGAATAGAAAAGTTTTATTGGGTTTCCAAATATAACTCCAATTGCTAGTAGATATCAACAGAGAAGGTAAATTCCACGAATAACCAGATTGCAGACCTTGCATTTGCAAGTCTAAAAATCCTAACTCAGCTTCAGACAGACGGAGAAGCTAGCTAGAATGAGTAAAAAGCACCAGCCCAGAATAGTTCAGATTAGTCTCCACCCTGCTGGAATCACCCTCATTATTACTTTTGTCCAAACAATATACAGTAGTCTTTACATTCACGGAATTCGAAAACGTGTTTCTGGAAAGCAATTTGACAGTTAGGTCATGCTCACATGTAAAAACCCAAATTACAAGTGCTGACAGTATCTTACACAACATCCCAGAGCCTACATCTCTAGAAAAGTATGAACTTTCCTTACATAAAGGTGTTATAAAATCTACCTGCAAACAAAATAAGATCATTTAGTTGTTTGAAAGGACTTTGACCTTAATCATTGAAAGAAAAAAATACAGAGAGAGCATGGAGAAATTCTGAAACATTAAAATGAAAAAACGATTTTCCCCTATTTGAAT
Source organism: Heteronetta atricapilla (assembly GCA_011075105.1). Lineage (NCBI taxonomy): Eukaryota > Metazoa > Chordata > Aves > Anseriformes > Anatidae > Heteronetta > Heteronetta atricapilla. The sequence continues at coordinate 16,448,504 of CM021739.1, read as the reverse complement.
CGCTCCAACTATTTTACACATTAAGTCACGCAAAGATGGGTATTGCCACAAAATCTGGAGCTGTATCAAGATGAGCTCTCTGTGGACTGAGGACCCACAAAGTGGAGAGAGGTCATTATTACTAAAGCTTTGTGAATAGTATTTGTCAAATACAAAAACAATTGCAAATACCCAATCAGAGCTACCCAGTGCCACAGCATTAAGACAACTAAATAGCAGATATCAAAAGTTACCTCTAACATCGTGCTTTGAACCAGCCTTGTCATTAAGATTCATACATCGATAAAGGACATTCCATGCAGAGAGTGAGGTTTCAACATTTTAGGTGTTGCTTCTTCCAAGCATTGTAATACAATATTTCATTCTATAGCAGAGTAAACCACAATTTAGCTAATCTGATTTGTAAGAAATTCTCTAGCCTTAGACCCTATTTTTAGTGAAAACAGTAATAAGCTCTTTCCATCAAATCACAAAAATATACTGGACTGACCTTCCATTGTTCCTTGGGAAGCAGTCTCACTACCACGATGTCACCGTTCAGGGCTCTGTTGCGAGCAACCACTCCATCAATAAAGATATCTCGAGTCCCGTCCTAGTCAAAGAGGAAGAAAAACAAATGCCACAGCAAAACATGAGTTGGTATGAGGTTTAAAATACTGTCATCCAAAAAAAGACACCTTGGTGAGACAAACATCCTGCAGTTGTGCACAGAAATGAAATGGATTCACCAGATGCTCTTCAATATGCAATATCTTTCAGCAAGTAAGTTCCTTTGTAAGTATGTGCCAGCACAGTAGTTGCACAGTATTTACTCAAGACAGAGCCAAGCCCTCAAAATGTATTGTCTGCAAATTCTGTTTAGTTCCTCTACAATTACTCTTGGGAGTGGGTAGAGAGTTTTCTGCAGTCACAGTTCTTCATGTATTAAGTTCCCAATTCAAGCACTGCTAAAGCTATCGCTCAGAGCATGCTTACAGGACATTGTTCCCCGTGCAGAGCTGCCTGCTGCTGTCCTGGGAAAGCAAGGGAGGAAGGACAAGCAGTGCAGGACAAGCAAACCAGTCTGTGAAGGCGGCATGGACAGAGGCTGAGGATGCAGTTTCTTCTTTAAATGAACTAACACCATATATTGTTAGTTATACTGGAGAAACTATTGTTAGAACAGATTCAAAAAAAATGATGACTACAGATGCCAAGCGCAAGCCAGAAGATCATTTACTGTAACAGGCATGTTAGGACACCTTCTCTCAAAACTCTTTGTTAACATCCTTGCACAAGAGCTTCTACTAATTGTAGACACTGATTATCCACCCCAGACATGTTTGGCATTCTGCTAATCTAGATTTGGATTGGAAGATTTTCTTCATGGGATGAATAAAGATGAAGATTTCCAAAGATGCTAACGTAGAGGTTTTATTTTTTAAAGGATTGCTAATTTTGTCCTTTTTGTCTCATTACCTATAGCACTCTTGCTGCTTTCCTTCCTATTCCCCCATAATTCAGTATATGAAAATTCCATGCATCTGCTTACAGTACCACGAACGTGACAAACAATGTGAGCATTGAATTTCAACGTGAGCAGTCACCAGGGTTTTTCTACAGAGAAAATTTTACATCATTTTGAAGTACAAAAAAGAGGCTGAGTTTCTTTAGATTAGAACTTCATTGTCCTTCAACAAAAAACCAGCCTCACGGGAATTAAAATCTCCATCACAGCTTCAGTGCCTTCTCAGATACACACTCCTGAATCTCAAATGCTCAAGCAAATCCAATCACACCTACGAGTATATTCAGTCTCCAAGAAAAACTTCTTTTATAACCTGAAAACATGAAACCTTACTATCACAAATATCATACTCTGCTTAGATACCAAAACAATAAAATGGCAGAACCCTGCCATGATGTGAAACTAAGGCTGTCCTCCAAGAGACCAAATTACTCTTAGAAAGAAAAGCAGCAGCAGCTCAACAGCTGTGTGAAAGCTGCCTCCCATGACAAGATGCAGAAAAATTGCAAAGCCTCTTGGACCAACATAATTCAAATTGGAAACCATTCTTTTCAAAAAAGCCAGATTTTTTACACATGGTCTTCTTCGTCATTTCTCCCCACCCCCTTCTTTCTGCCCAAGCTCCTTACCTAAATCCACCACACGTATAAAAAGAAAAGTTCAAAGTCACTTTTTAAGGAAAATGCCTTTTTTTTTGTCTGTACAAGCAGCTGCTCTACACTACAAACACAGGCTGGTATTCATGATGATGTGTTTGGTCTATACTTTTTTCCTGTTTTCTTTCTCCTGTGTCCAAGAAAATGGAAGGCAGACCTTCCTCTACTCCATATAAAAGTGCCTGATGTGTCACACCACTTAAAGCTTCATCTCCATACTGTGCAGGAGCCTGATCTTGAATTACAGCCACTCTCGGTTAATACACGTATATAGGCATACATACATACACCTGTTTTACAGCAGTCAATTTCAGTGCCTACAGCTGTAATTAGGAGTTTGCCATCAGCTTTGTTTCTTGCCTCAGAGCAAAACCAGTCCTGTACCTAGAGCTCCAGGCCCACGATTTGGGGTGAACTTCCATACCTCCAAGAACACCTGCATATCCCACTTTTTCCTTCAATGTCCTGAACTCCACACAGCCGGCACTTCTGATCACTAACAAAGTTAGAATGGAACCAAACTACATCAGAACACAATCCCTTGCAAAAATCTCAACTGCCCTGCAGGTGCAATGGAGCAGGGCACTGGTACTGCTCGTTGGCCATCTGTGAGAATCAGTGGGAAGTGTCTGTCTCCATCAGACAAGAGGAAGATCTGCTATCCTTTCATCTGCTCTGGAAGTGTTCCACAAACACAGCCCGCACAAAGACACTCCACTTCGTGCTCAGGAATTGTTCTTTGACTTGACAATGTCATCACCACAGACAGCAAACCACGGAAAGCACAAGATATGAGGCAAGGTTTAAAAGGCTTGTGCCCATTCTCCAGGAGTTTTTTTTAAGAGAAAGGCTCCGGGCTTGCCCCTCAACTCTTCACGCAACAATGAGACAGACAGAGCACATTTGCAGCAAGAAATACCCTGGGACTTCTGCCGTTAAAAGGTGAACAGCTGTTGCATTTGAACTCCATGAAGCCGTAGCCAAATGAGAGCTGAAGGGAAAGGGGTACAGTGCCCGAGCCAACAGCAGAAGAGAAAGGGTGATTTTTCACAGCTGTAGCTCTTGCAGCATCTGGCAGCGTTTGGAAGTCCTGCAGAACACTAGGGCTGCAAACCCTCCTGCTACCCTCCCTGGCCACTGCTGTTATATGAACGCTAAGCCTCCTAAAGCATCTGTTGAAGAGATGACCATGCCCACACCAGCCAGTCATCTCTATCTGGGTGTTGATCCTGCTTTTTAGCAGGACAAGGCAGATTCTAGGATCCAGGTGCACAAAGAGAAAAAAAAGTAGAAAGATAAGTGAGATAACCTCAGCTAACCTTCCTTTGCAGAACAGCGAGCAATCTTACTGTGCCAGGCACCAGGGGCAATTAAAGGTAAAGCTTCATGTGCAATTAAACTCTCAGGAGTAGCTGCATTTCACATTTAACCAAGTATTTTGTCATTTCAGATAATATATTTAACAGCTTACACTTATCACACCTCTGAGGCCACCAGTAAAGAAGGTATCTCAGTTCCTTGCTCACTTACACACTCAGTCCTGCTTTACTGATGTCCTAGAGAGCTGCTCTGTACTTTTTCCTCTAGGTCGTGTTAAGGATCTACTTCACGCACCCGTGACCTTTCTCCACCTCTGTAATGCCAGTCTTCTCTAACACAGGGGGCTCCAAAGCATTATCTCCAATGAATAAAGTGAACTGATGCTGTCACAAATTTCAAGGCTTTCAGTCCAAGCTCCAGCACAATAGTGCTGTCAGCAGCAGGGGCAACAACAGTGTTTCACTGCCTCGGTGCAGGCCCTGCCTTCTCTCCCCCACACCAACAAACCATTTTAATATGAAATTCTCTCTCTCATTGATAGTAACACTTTGACCAAGTCAGTTCCAGATAAAAAGCTTTGGCTGTGCCAGCTGTGAGGTCACCTTCCTTACTGGAACTCCTTGAAATTGTGAGAGCCCTGATTTTCTGTAAAAAAAAAAAAAAAAAAAAAAAAAAGGGGAGAAAGAAGAGAGAAGAGGCACAAACCAGTCCCATGTGACAGAAGTACATCCTAAGCCAACCAATATACATAAAAGCGGGCACATGAAAGAGAAACACGCGTATTATTTCTGGAATGACTTTTCAAATTAGCTCATGCAGCAGATCGAAAATGGAGAGCATATTTGTTTAGGGAAGATTAACTTAAATCAGTGGAAAGACTATAAAACTTCTGTAGCCATAAAGCGAGGGTTTACAATTACACTATGTGGTGGTCCTCAAATCTCAGTTCAGCTGCTTTCTGTGGGACCCAGTTGTATCCCCAGTTTCGGCACAAGTAAGTAGTTCTTTGAGGTACGAAAATGCAAAATTTGTTTGGGAATATCTGATTTAAAAGGAAATCCAGATCATGTTCATTTATTCCAACACATTCACCTCCAAGCGACCTTTCATACACAGCATAACTCCTGTATTAATGCACCTTTACTTATGAACTTTAAAGCATTATAAAATTACACTTACTGGAGATGGAATGAAGGCTTCATGGTACTTCTTAGGATTTATTCTCAAGGGTCCCTTAAAAAAAAAAAAAAGAGAAGGAGAAAGATTATGCCTGAATCTTATTAATTTTATATAAGATCAGTTAAATTAGAGAGCTGTGGGTAATACATCTACTGTGAAACACGAGAGATACATCTAAATTTCCATTATACATTTCAAGTCTTGACAACTTAGCATCCCAGCAATTTCTAGCCAAAAGGCAGTTTCATGATAGGCTTAAGCTGATCTACTACAGTCTGTCATGGAAGAGATGTTGAATCATTAGCTGTTGCTGCTACTGGACGAACTAAGGATCCAAGCCCTCCTGTTCCCTTCACATATTTTCTGCTGAGCATCCACCAACTTCATTTAAAAACAGACAACCGAAACCATTTGTTTTGCTCTGCTTTGGAAAAGGAGAACGTTGGCTTTGCTTATTTTGGAGAACAGGAGGTAAAGGGAAAATCTGACCTGCTGAGGTTGCATAGCAGCAGGTGTGAGCCTTTTGAGGCTCTGGCTGTTTAGGCTGTTCCTGCAGACAGACAGTAGCAATAACTCCGTGATAAAGAACATTTTCAAAGATGAATCGAAATAATTTTCTAAGATCAAACATTTCAGGTCTAAAGCATTAAATTCTGCTTAAACGCTTTCAAAGTCAGTCTATCTTAACCACATTTGAAACCCTCATCTGTCCGTTTTGTCTTTATTATCTTCCAGCTCAAAGTTCAAGTCACCTGCAACAAATTCATATCATCCCTCCAAAGTAAACCAAGCAGTTCCTTGCAGTCAGGCCCGTCCAAGAGAAAGGGAGAGCCAAACAAGGAGTCACAAGCTATGCAAGTGTGATTCCCATCCCAAGAGGGTCCTGGGAGCTGGGATTCAGGTGGCTGCAGTTACAACTGACAGCTTTTGATTCTGCAGGAAAAAGAGCTTTGTTAACTAGATAGCTGCCTTAACGCAGGTGTTTGCTTTGTGATGAAAAGTTAAAACTTTCTCCATTTGTGTACATGAAATAACACCGGCCAATTTGTTCTGTGAACAGATTCCATCCACTTGCACTTACAAGTTAAGCAATCACAGGAACCTCTCCCAGGAATTATTTTTTTTTTATTCTGGGAAACACTCAGACAACAGGAAAATAAAGCTGCTTGTGAAAGTTTTGCTCCCTTGAAAATTAATTTGCAGATTTAGGAAGGTTTTCATTGTTTTTATTTACTTAAGATATATCTATATTCTATATTCTCTAGGCATTATTTGAGTACTTTGCTGTGATGTTTAAATTTTTGCCTTACGTAATGAATACTAAGGAGCACACTAGCCACATGGCAAGCACAACCCAGAACAAGAAAAAAAAAATAAACAAAAACAACCCATTAGGAGCAACCACGGGGATACTTTATGCCTCATGATGCTTTACAAAAAATTCCCCATAGTCTTTTTCCCCATTATTTCCCACAATCAGCTATCAAAAACAATACTCTTAGTAACAGAAGCTGCTATGGAGAGAAAGGAAAAACTGCAGACGGGTGGCTGCTCTGCTTGACAGTGAGTCAAATAATTCCCAACAGCACAAAGCAGACGAGGGGCTATCTTGTGTTACTCTGGAGAACGCAGTTGAATAGTTTGGGACAGCTGTCAATCAGCCAGGTGCAAAAACCCACTATGCCCGTGAAAAATCACATTTTGTGCCCATGGCCCAGCAGGCACCAAAGGGGCTACATGAGCACGGATGCCCAGCTCAGGCAAACACACACAAAAATGTGTTGCCGTGCTTACAGCATAGTGGGTTTCTCTGTATTTTATGTGCACTACCTAATTATGATCAGCATTAGAATTCTTACGTCATGTAGCATTACAATACTTCAGCTCTTTCCTTTCAGCAAGGAACTCCCAAAATTTATCTTAGAAAGCAGATGGGCCCTATTATCTGTGCCTATGAAAATCCTATTTACAATGTTGTACATTTCACGCTGTGATATCATATCTGGAACCAGTCACTCTCCCCATCTGTAATGAACAACTGTTCTCATATGTGTATTCGGGGGTGAGGATCTGGCTGCAGAGTCTCATGATGTCACACTAATGTTATATTATTTTACAATAGCTCACGAATAATAGCTGCTATATTTATCAGTGTTTTTATGTCAGTAGGGCCTTTGTTTTGAAAAGGAAGAAAAAGGTTTGGAGGAAGGTTTCTAAAACACTTTCTGATGATTCCAGTCAGCTTCACAAAGAGTTGCCAAAAAAGTTTCTAACCTCCACTTTCTCCAGCAAGATACAAAAAGGTCATGATTTCTTCAGTTCCTCTGCTAGAACCAGGACAGGCAATACTCAGACTAAGCTTCAAGCATCTCAAACCAAGCAGTTTGTACCAGGTATCCTAACACATATGCCTCAATTGGTTTGAATGTGTCAGACAAAAAAAGTCAGGGTTCAAGTACCTGCCTGCTACCGAGACCAACTCGGAAAAAATAACCCACAAAAATCAGGGAAACCCCAACCGCCGTACGCACAAAGGAACAGCTCTCCAAGGAAAAAAACATCCTCTTGATGGCAACACAGGCCAAGAGCCTCTGCATGGTGCGTACTCACTCCGCCTGACCCCAGCAGCCCGGCAGGGAGGGTCTGGGAGACGCTGGAGGCGTGGAGCAGACATGAGGTTCTGGCTGGCGCATCACAAGATGATCACGGTCCTTTGGGTCAATGTTCCTTAATGCACAACCTGACTTCATCTGTCGTGCACGGCCAACACCATCCGCTTACGTAACTACGCAGGAGTTATTCAATCTTGTTTGCCTTCAGAGCAGCCTCTGTGATTCCAATTAGCCTGATATGCTTGGTGTTTGCTCACTGCAGACAGCTTTATGGGCAGGGAAGTGGGAAGTCTAGGCGCTCCTAAGCACCTGTGCTCAGATCCCCTTATCTTGTGGAAGGACACTTCTGCACATGTCGCTTGATTAAATGAATCCAGGAATCCCGCAGGGCACAATTCTCCACGCAACTTACTGAAAACTGAATTATGTAAGATACGGTACCAGAAGTCATTAAGACTATTACTATTGACAGACATCAGTGCCCATAAAGATACACTTTTGTTCTTCCTTATTTAGGACTGCTTAATCTTCATGGCCCTTGTGTTTCATCTAAGAGCTCTCCCACATCTGCCAGTAGTTTGGGCTTTCAGGCACATTTAGCTGCACTGCTCCATTGCCAGGGCACAGCAGCGTCCTGAGAGCTCACAGCAGGGTCCCTCCTCTCTGATGTCCTCACACCTGCCAGACCCAGTGTTTCCAGGATGTTCCAGGGGACTCCCCTGCTCAGAGTTGTGCTTCTGACTGGCTAGCACTCATGTTTGCTCAGGACCATTGTATTCAGACTAGTAGGCTTCTTCTGCAGATTCTTGTGCAGCGTTTTTGCAGGCTACCATGCCAGACTAATCCCCCATGCCAGACTAATCCCCCATGCCCTGCATTTGGGGATTAATGCAACAGGCACTTATTGACTGTCTTTTGCCACTGTACACAGCAGTGCTGAATATTTGTCCATTCACTAAAAGTACTTTCAAGATCTCATCTATCCTCTTCAGAGCTGCAGTGATGGTCTTGATGAGATCATGAGGATGAATGAGTAAAAAATGAGAGATACTGAGCAGGGATGCCCATGATATGACTGACACTCAGCCCTAAATGATTAAATACAAATCGTAGAGCGTCAGCTGTTGCCCTGAGACATGGAATTGGGTGAAAGGAAAACAGCTAGAGCCTAAGAAAGTACGTATGACTCTTAGAGTCACACAGCACATGACCTGGAGTAGACACTGCGCGCTTCCAAGAATTGGGGATTCTTTTGCCAGATAGCATGCAGTCACTGGTCTCATGGGACTTAGTACTCCACTGGGATTCTCAGGTAGTAGCCATAGCCTGATGTGCCTCATCCGCAGCTGCAGCCAACCTCACCAGCAGTCTACACACTCTAAATTGCACTTCATGCTGTCAGGCTGCAATAACAGGTACCAAAAACACTCGTGATGGTAGGGCAGCAACTAGAGGTTTTACCATATGCCACTGCAGCCATCTCAAATCAAATGAGAGGAAGTCCCGGCTCAAGGCTGCCATTTCTTCCCTCACCATTTGTTTCCCAGTGTGGATGCCTACAAGATTCTTTAAAAAGGCACTGACCTGGGGCCTGGGCAGCCCAGAGGGGTGGACTGAAAATCAGCAGGGATATGCTGTGTAGTCATTTTTCTGAAAGCTAAGAGTTGATCAGATTGGTCTTCAGGAGGAATTTAGGCTATCTTAAATGTGGAATCCTCAAAACACAACAGAAATTACACCATTATATTATTATGCAAGAATTACTATACAATTATAATAAGAAACCAAACAAAACGGTAGGTAATGCCATTTGCAGCTCTGATGTACTGATGCAAGTATCAGCCTCACCAGCATTGCAACACAAATTAGATGTCAGTGCACCAGTGGGCGTTTGGGTAAACGATGCCTCAGCATGAGTGTCTGTCATGCCCTCGCTGACTTCCACCTGCCTTTTCCCCAGCCAATCTGACCTCACTGGGGTGCTGGGTGTGTCTTGAGCATTACATCATGATGAAGACTACTACAGCTGCTGTTGCAGGAGACTCCTCTTCTCCTGCACCTCAGTGAACCTCATCCTTGCCTGCTTTTATGCAAAACTCTTGTGGGTAGCTGGAACATAGAAATGGCATGTCCAACCCCCATTTTGCTAGACACTGGGAGAAGAATTGCTGCCTACTTATGGCTTCAATGGTGCTGTTATAAATGGAAGCAGCAAGTCCAATCTTTGTTGGGCACAGAATCTGAAAAATGGGAACTCGCTAGCTGTTCAAAGCAAATAACCAAAAGGACACAGGCAACTGATTTTTCTATACAGTGATGGGCTCTTCCACTCCGTCTACTACCTGTGCCTCACTTCAGTTAGCGTGCTGTCATCAGAGGCTGGGGCAACCCTATGACCATTAAGGGAACACAAGGAAAATTATGCCCATTTGATATTAATTTAGCCAGTTGCATCATAGTTCATAACACTTTACTGTAACGCTGTGGTAAGTACAGCCCTATGTGATCTCAGGGACCACAGCATTACCTGCATCTCCTTTTTTTTCTGTGGGAGGGAGACTTCTGGGAAGATTTGGTAGAAACAGAGTGACAAAAGAAGAGTACATCTGGAAGAAAAGGCATCTCCACCCACTGCCAAGGACTAATTAATGTCTTTGTGAGGAATTTCAGCAAGAAGCATCTTGCTAAGGCTATTCATTTGCACTTATACTGACAAAGATAGAGGCTGCCAGCACCTGCTATGTTTTTGATTGTCATTGGTAAAAGTAACAGTCGGCACAATAATCACTACTGCGGCTAGCAGCTCATCCCTGCAATTCATCGGGGCTGTGGATCCGGAATTTTACAGAACATCTGCAATCAAATCAAAAACCGTACTGCAGCTGGTCATAAAAAGGTTCACTTCATTTCTAGAACCTCCAGAGAAAGCAGCTACAAGTGGTGTATCAATTCCCTGTCATGCAATTAACTGACATTCACTTCCAACAATTGTCTGTGATTTCCCCAGACTTATCACATGAGCATGGTCATTCTATGTTCTAGGCACCTGAATTAGCTCTCCCCTTTTCAGTCCTGTGGAAACATCCTCCTTTGACATGTAGGCTTCAAATATACTCTTCTTCCTCCCTCGGGTGGGTTTATTTCGATTCTTTCTATCACTTGATGTCGGGGTAGCAGCATAGGATCCTCCTGTAAACAGAAATTCGTAAGAGTTATCTTGCCCACCAAACTTAAGAGACTAGCGTCTCTTAACAGCAGCTATACAAAGGCTCTGTACTCGAGCTTGAACTTTTGCAAAGGGTTTGCCTAGAAATGCTGGCACCCGACTTCAGAGCACTGAAAATCCTGGACTGATCGTATTTTACAAATAATTAAGTCTTTTACAGCTCATTTTAGAGTTAAGAGCATTCATCCCAGCCCATCTTTTAATAGCGCTTAGCACATGCTTCAAGGCAGCTTATTCCTGAAGCATGTACGCACTCTGCTTTAATACCTCTGGGAGTTCCCAGTTGTCTAGGATTTATTCTGCTGTCTGAATTGCTCATTGTTTCTGTCTGCGATTCAGAGAGTTGTCTCTTCCTATCGAAGTTCTGTGGAGTTCTTGCAGATTCAGAGTTGTTTCTGGTCCTTGCAAACCCTCTCTTTTCTGCACCTGAAATCAAACACAAGTTTGAAATAACAGAGGAGGGAGGGAAGAACCCCACTGCCAGCTCACGGTCCTCGTGAAACTCATGGTCTGCAGTGCTTCAGTACAAGTCACAATTGTGAGTCATGCTCTTTATCCAAAGAAACGATGTCTTCACTAGCTCATTTGTAATCTGTTGGCTCTTCATGCCTCTTAATCCACCACCAACTTAGTTTAGCATAAACGAAACTCTGGAAATTACGATATTAAAGTTGGATACAACCCTTCCAAAATCCTGGGAAATTCATTAGAGCGTATAAAATGTGAAATTGTTAAACTGTTTCCAAAGCCCCTGCCTCCACCCCATTAAGCCCCCAAATAGTGAGAAAATATAACTTCCCTGCAACTTGCATTTAAAATTACGTAGTTCAGGGAAAAAGGAAAAAAAAAATCACAACAACCCACCCTGTACTAATTAACTTTCGAGCTACCAGAGGCAGCAATGCACACAATGACACTGCAAAGAAATGCCAAGGCTCCGAATGCCCAGCCTGCTCAGAATAGGCCACGACCGTATGAAAATATTCTGCAAAGACTCACCCCTTCCTTCCCTGCCATCACCTCAGACCCTTCCCTACAGCCAGGAGAGCAAGCAGCAGCTTCCAAAGCGTATGCCAACGCTGTTCCACGGATCAGCACATTGGAATGCAACCCAGCGCCGCGCAGCTGCCCTCTTGGCCCTCCACCTGGATACTGAACATGTCATCACAGCTTTGCCTTCCAGCCCCTCCTGGCTACGCTCCCTGGGTCCAAGCTTGTACCTGCAAGTCAGAAAACGTGCAATGCCAACTTATTTGCTAAGGGGCTATCCAAGTTACAAGGCAATTTATTTTAATTTCTTTTTTTTTTTTTTTTAATGCACAGTATCCTTCACAAACTAAACCAGAAATCGTTTTATGGAATTAAGCTGAAGCAGCAGGAAGAAAGGGTAAACAAAACACTACTTCGGCAGAGAGCTTTAAATATACAGTACAATAAGAAAAATCTGCTACTTTACCGGGTCACAGACAAAGCAACTTCCACATACAATAACAGGGAAACCAGCAGGAAGAGGGAGGGATCCTCCTAACTCAGGAGAGGAGAGAGCAAGACAAGACGCAGGGCAGCTTGAGGTGCTGGCTCAGGGCAGCCCACAGAAATAATTAAATGCCACAGCAGCAGCTTCAAACGGGGTATGAAATGAAGAGGGAGCCTACGTGGTAACTAAAGATAAGGATAAGGGCAACGTAGCCTGGCCTCTTTCTACACGATCAGCCATTTCACACTCCTGCACGCACTGTCACACAGACGAGGGAGGCTGCAGCTGTGACAGGACAAAACACAACTGCAGATTTGGGCTTCAACGGATGCCCAAGAGGCAATAATGCTACCTGTGCAGACCCCGTTATACGGAACTCAAATCATTTGATTTGCAAACGCCTGATTTGCAGCTGCCCTAAGGGTCAAGGGATTAGGTTCAGTAACAGAAACTTAAAATAAAAGCACAGGCTGGAGAGATCTGAGGAGAAGAGCATTTGAATTGGCAATGCTGTTGGCTCTGGAGAAGTTTTTCAGAGACATTTTGATGAAGGAACCTTACCTAAATACCACAAAGAGAACAGGAAGCAGGATCTTAGGAAAACTATGAAAAAAGCAAGGCCCTAGGCCCAGCGAGGCCAGGCAGCCTGCCCCACTGGAGGTCTTTAAAAATAGCTGAGAGAAGTCTGTCCGAGCCCGTCTGAAAGAGCGTTTTTTTCCTTGAGGTAGCACAGGAGGCTACACGAGCTCTCAAGGTCCATCGCCAGCCCTTGTTTCTATGACAGCAAGTCACCAAAAATACTACTATGAATTAAAGAGCTTGGGATAAAGAGAAGGCTAAATCTTAGCAGGTAATTAAGGAGGAACTGGAGAAAAAAAGTTTGTAAGTGAGCTGAGAGGCAGAGGTGGCCTGCCGAGCAGAGCTGCCCCAGCACTTGTTGGGCTGTCACTTCCCGAAGCCCTGGGCCACCGCTGCCACAAGCGATGCACCACAGCAAGACACGGAGCAGCTCCTCTCGTGCCAAGGGGAGGCACAGGAGCAGAGGAGACACCAGACGCACTCACACGCTTCCAATGCTCAGGCCTTCGGTTTGCTCTTCAGTGGTCTTCTTCATTCACTCAGGCTTGGACACAAATCCAGAGAAAAAATGTACTCCAACGACCAAGCTGTGCTTCATCGGCGCTGGCCTGCAAGCCGGCTTACACGCAGCCACGTTGGATAAGCATCTGACCGTGCTGGCCTCGACATTTCCAGCTAAACAAAACCAGCCCTGTTACAAAGCCACAGGCAACTGTCACAATTAGCACTCAACTGGAACGCCTCCGATTCCACACCAGTGTCATTTCTCGCGTTTCTCCTTTTAAAGGGGAAAGGAAACCACAGGTTGCCATCTGTTTCAACCAGGCTCGGCATTTGCCTCTTTTACACACCTGTCCCTTAACGCTGCAAGTTAGAAATGTTTCTCACGATGAGCCTTCCTGCTGCCCAGCGTTAATATTCTGATGGACAAAGAGATGTCGTTCTACAGAGCAAACCTCTGACAAAAATCTCAATGGATAGAGTAGGGTACGTTGAGAATACCCTTCCTGAAATAACGGCAGGGATGGCATTGGTACAGCTCTGCTCCAGCAGCAGGTGTGGCAGGATGCCTGCTTTTTCTGCATTGTTACACTTGTGTGATTTGTAAGATAACATTTAGGATAAGGAGCAGCACGTAGACGTCGCACAAAGTAGTAATGCATTCTAGGCATTAAATATTCAAAGACTTAAAAAATAAGTAAACAAATAGCATACAGTTTTTTTAAAAAAAAACTTCAGCAGAAGTGAGACTGAAGTGGAGCAGCTGGGAGCTGAGGGTGGTTGACAGATCCCAGCCGGGGTGGTGAAGCACCAAATGTGTGCACGTCCACTCAAAGCTTGAGTGCGGAGCATGAGTGCATGCAACACCAACCCAAAACACAGGTGCACCCCCAGCACAGCAAATACAAGGTGGTCAGGTACAAGCTTATGGCTGCACGCATGGTGTAGGGCTGCTCTGTGGCTGCAGTCCCCGGGACTTCTGGAGGTGATGCTGTCAGCAGGAATTAACAGGAGTTACAATTTGAGGGAAAGGGGTTGACTGTTCCTTATCTCAAGTCCTCTTGGGGGGAGACTTTGGCTGTGACAGCCTTGGTACCCGGCACAGAGGTTCCCTACAAAGGCAGCAGAGGAGCACCTAGGCAGAAGGAGGCAGCAGTTCTACACGCACAGCAGGGAAGCGCCGAAATCCAGCCCAGTGGGAGCACCGGGAAACAAACAGCTCCCACCTTCATGGCAGGAGAGGCACTCGAAGTGAGCGGCTTGAAGACCGGCCCACAGTCAATGACTCCCTTTTAGTCTGATGCAGGCACCACACGAGGAGCAGAAGGGATGGAGCCGGAGGCTGGCTCCAGCTGGGACCCGCAGCCTGGCACCTGGAGCCCGAGCCCCGCTTGTCACACCTCCGCTTCAGCACAGCGACATTGCACAACAGAGCTTTTTGATCTTTCAGCCTATCTCTTCATCTTATCTTGGGGAAAAAACTGCACACGGCAGCTTCCCAGAATAATCTGATCTGACTTACAGGAAAAGAGGCGGTTAGATGCTTCAGTTTAGCTTATTTCGACATAATTCAGGCAAAATCACTCTATAGCTCAGGTTTAGGAAATTACTGCATTTAATTTCACATCTATTAGTCAGTCCATCAACTAGATGGTCAACTAAATCAACTGATATGTTCAACGAAACGTGAACTTAGCAAGGCCAGGGAATCTTTAATTTTCATACTAAAATTTGCATATTACTTCCTACAAGAAAGGACCAAGATCCTAAATTTGATTTGCCAAAACTAAAACATCTCCAGTTGCCCACTAACACGTGGCAAGCTGTTTGACTACTACCAACAGAGAAGGAAAGTGATTCTTACTGAATTTTCATTAGCACGTGCATGACTCCTTGGAGGCAGCTCATCCAGCATCAACTGGTTTTACCTGAAAACCCAAAGTAAATCTCAATATACACCTCTGTATAGCACTCCCGTTCCTGTCAAAGGACATCTACTTTCACTCAACATTTTTACCTCCTGTTGCACGTCCAGCTATCCCCAACCCAGCTCTCCTAACACGGGCGGGAGCGCCTGAGAGCACCGAACCGTCAACATCAGCTGGAAACTGCCCCGTGGGTTCAGGGGTCCCACACCCCACCAACAGCCACCTCAACGTGTTCCTGCTTTTTTAAGAAAAAAGAGGTGATGTTGAAGGGAACTATATCCCCCATTATTGTGAACTTTTTCAGCACTAAATACTTCCATCTACTACTTATGTTATCGGCCAGGACCGGGTATCAACGCTCCTGCTGGCTCTGCCATTGCTAAGGGGATTTTCCATCGCTCCCCGGTGTTAGATCATGATCTACATGTGCAAAGGAATCTTTCAAATACCATCGCTTATCCAGTTAGTGAAAAGAAGCAGAAGCGTATCCCAGAACTGATAACAAGCAATAGAACAATCTGTTATCAGTTAATGAGATGCTCTCAACACATGGTTACTAAATATTTGTCCGTGTTCCTCCAGTGGTTCGCTTCATAGCTGACGCGTTGGGATGACTTAAGCCAATTTCCTTCAGACCTTCCAAGAGGTTCCCTGACATTTAATTCTTCAAGAGAGCCCAGCTATGCAGTTACTAAGCCACTGGAAGGATACACCCATGAGCCAGAAAGCACGGCACGGAGGCTATCCATGGTGACCCGGCATTGCGTACCCCAAAACTCAAAATTAACCCACTAAAGGCAAGGAGAACTACTCCAGTGCCAGCCCCTACCTAGCCCTGTGCTCCCGTCTCAGCCCAGTTAAGCTAAATAAAGCATGTTCCTCCCCATCCCTAGTAGGGACCCCAGGAACAGAGTCCAACCACGCCACAGCCCCAGGTACCAGCTCACAGATCGCCGAGCGCAAGCCGGCCCTCGGGCTCCTGGCACAGCTTGCAAAACAAGTTTTAGAAGCCAAATTGTGTCTTTTAGCAAATGAATGCTTTCTGCTACCCGCCAAGAAGTCCTGCCTGCAACTTTACTTCGCTATGGAAGCTGATGTGTAACGGGGCACATTAACAACCCCAGAAGGAAAAGTTCAGCCTCCAGAAACCCTGCCTGGTTTTGAAGACATCTAGGGACCCAAAAATCCCAGATCCCAGTTTTGATGCAGCTGTTTCAGGCAACTACTCCTTTCTTTCTCCGAAGTAGAATAAATTCTACTAGCAAAAAGCATGTTTTGACAGTACAAAGTGCAGCAACATCGGGGAGGTTTTGCTAGGATCCCCACATTTTCCCCTTTCATAGGTGTAAACAGGCAACGTAAAAGCTATTTGATGCATTCTGCTGCTCAGCGGGGCCTCCAAAAGGGCTCCCTCTCAACAATCACAAGCTAAAACACATTTGTTAAATTGTTTTTAGCTTCTAAAGCACCAGCAACATCCAGTACGTGCCATTTCATGAAACTGACTAACACAAACTCCAAGCACTTCAATGACCACTACAACATCCAGGATGGGATGACCTCACACGGGCAAAAACAACAAACACCAGCAGAGAGATCTCAAACGTGAGCTATGACAATAAAAACACTGGTCGTAGACAGGTCACAAGTAACCAGCTATTTATGTTTTCAAAAATGTTTTGTGGATTTAAGAGATTAAATGTCCCGCTGATGGTAACAGCCAAGTACTTTTTTGTTCTGTTTCGTTTTAGAAGGAAAAACACAAAGACAGCTGTCGGTGTAGCTGTTCAGAGAAATACTTCTGTACCAGGAAGAAAAAGGATACTCCTTGGACGGCACCTCGAGCAAAATTCTGTGCTAGTGGCCCAGCAACACAAAAACAGGACCAAAACCCACCCACCGCACCCCCCGTGAGCCCAGCTCCCTGAGAGCCCCAACCACGGCCACCTCAATGCATTTACAGCAACAGGGTAAATGAACTCGATGGCTCAAGACGAAAGACAAAGCAGTAGGGAGAAACGAGGATGTCATGGGAAAGAATTCCTTAGAGATTTAGGAGTGGAAAGGCTCGGAGATAGGCTATCAGTTCGGTGAGGTTCCATTGCAGCAAAGACTTTCTGGAGATAAGCCTGGTAGGCAGTACGTCAAACGTTCAGTCTGTGGGCTAAGAGAAAGTCTGAGAGCACGTTCTCCTCACCACAAGCAAATAAAGATCTCTGCTGAAGCGAACCCAAATCATCCCAAACTGATGGTGCTGCACCGCAATCCAAAGAAAATCCCGGACTGCGCCACAGAGCTGAAGGGAGATCCTACAACACGACCCGGGTCCTCCTAACCTGGTGAGGATGTAGGAGAGCTGAAGTTATCTTAGTTTAAAAGTAGGTAGATTTCCAGGAAAGGGGGCGTCGTGGCAGAAGAGGACGGTGACATGGCAGCACTACAGGGATTTGGGCAGATGGCAGATTGCATAATTAAGTTTAAAGTTAATTAAACAGCCATTCAAAGAAGAGAAACAATGCAGGCCTACATTTACATGCGTGGGCTCGGCCAAAATGCAAATCATATGCAAATGCCCTGAACCGAAGGGATGATGTATTGAAATTCGGCTGCCAGGCCTCGCTCCCATGCCCACCAGTTTGCACTAATTGACCCATTACGACGGGCCACTGGGGCCCAGCCACGGTGTAAATACGAGCTTCCCGTAGCCTAGGCAAAACAAAAGAGAAGACAGCCCACGCACAGACATCTGAAACACGATTTGAGAAGCGATTCAAAGCAAACCAGATCCTCCAGCAGCAGCCCAACTGGTCACCAGTAAGAGCAGCCCCGGCCGTGCTGGCCAGCAGCTTGCCCACCAGCGCGACCGGGCTCGAGCACCAGGACCTGGTCCAGCCATCGGCCGTCTGTGCACCCGGGGACAAAGCTGGAGCATGCTCGCATCCTGCCTCTCTGGGAAAGATGTCTCTCCCAACATTTTTGGCAGGAAGTCCGCCAAATTCCATACAGAGAGGTTGAAGGAAAAAGCACAAAGGGAATCCTGGCCCCGTGGGGGAGAAAGGCGTCCCGCGCCCCAGCCGGTGACCAACTGGAGGTGAGCGTGCCACTGCATTTGGCTGTGAAAATTCAGAGCCTGGAACGTGCCACTGAGGATGAAACAGCCCCACTGAGAGATGGAGGGAGCAAAAAATGAAGTGGCACATCCATGGATACAAAGGAGAGTCAGGAGCAGAGACAGAAACACGCTTCCAGACTCGTGCCCGGCTCACCCTACGTGACGGGCAGCTCACGTTGCCACTGCTGTTTTGCTTTAAGCCGCACGGGCTTAGTCACAACTATTGCGTTGTACGCCCTTAGATTTCAATTTGGACCTAGGGAAAATGACAAACGGTGTTGCTGACTTTGGCTTTCTGAAAGGAGCCATGCTTTGAGGGGGAAAAAAAAAGTGAAAAATGAAGTGAAGAAAAAATGCACAATGGATTCTTTCTGCTGCAGAAAACAATGCTGTGGAAACTGCTCCCGCCCGCCAAGATCATGTGCCCGCGACACCATGCTTCCTCTCGCAAAAACACTTCCAAGCATCCTCATGCCTGCAGGACTCTGCCTTTGGTAACTCAAACAGTAATTGCAGCTTTGTTCAATTCCTCAGCGAGTGTTGTAGGAATACTACGAGTGCGAGAGCCAAAGATACCATTCCAGGCTCTGAACTAGGGGTTGGTGACGAAACTCATTTAGTAGCAATAGACTAAAAGTTTATCAAAATAGTTACTGTGCTCCAGCTGCGGGCGGCAGCTCAGCGGCGTTGTCAGGGAGGGGATACAGCTCTTCTGGTTTTCAGGACTCTCTGTGAACCTGCTCCACCCTGCCCGTGACCTCCTCACCACCTACCCCGCCTGATGACTGCGCTCCTCCAGGCTTCCACTCCTGCCTCGGGATGTGGGTCAGGGCTGCTTTCACGGCCCCCCGTCCTCCCCTTCGCCCAAATTGTCTTCCACAAGACATTTGGCTCTTTGTTTCATCCAGCTACGATGCGAACAGCCTCGTTCAACGCTTCAAGAGAAAAAAAAAGCAAAACACTTCGAAAACATAATACCACGGAAGTTCTCCCTTTGATTTCCCCAGGCTTCAAGCAAGCTCCTCGAAGATCAGAAGACGGCAAGAGGCTTTGAAAGGCACCTGTCGGGAGGTGCTAATGCACTGGGAGATGTTAAGAGCCGAAAATGAAAGAACTGCTTTCAGATTGCTGCATGTCCCGCGGTTACCCTGAGTGCTGCAGAGTAAAACAGCCTGCTGAGGAACCATTCCCCGTGCTGCCCGCTCGATGTATGAGGTACGTAGCTCACGGCCCTCAGTACTGTGGCAGAAAAAAAAGGTTTAAAAAACACACAAACGGAACAAAATGCCTTGTTGCTGCCAGCTTTTATTTACAGAAAGGCGGAAATAGTCTCCAAAGCATGACCTGCCCCATACATCTGGGAGCTGCAGCCGCCGGCGTTGACATCTTCCTTCAGCACCCTGGAAGCTTTTGTTTTTGTCACCAAAGGCATCATTTTACGCGGTGGATCCCAACATCTTTTCCATCCTGCCCCAGCCAAGTTACAGCTCTCCGTAGCCTGGATTTCCCCACAAGAGGGAGTTAGGGACATGCGGCCCACAGCACTTCGTGGAGCAGGGGCTGAAGCTGGGAGGGCGAGGGATGGCCACCAACACACACGCCAGGGGGGCCACAGGCAGTGGCCAGAAAGCTGGGCGGCAGCGAGAGCCCTGCAGCAAGCAGGGCCTGCAGAGGAATCACAATCAGCTGCTGATGACGGCTGCAAAGCGCTTGTCCTGCCTCGGCACCCAGTGTGAAGATGGTTCAGAGATGGTCTGAACAGGCTGGAGCTGACTGGGGTGCGTGGCTGGCTGACCTCGTGGATAGCAGATAGAGGGCTTTCCGAAATTAACTCCTGTTTGAACTGCTGCACACTTTGGGGTGTGGGTGGGGAGAATTTCTTATCGAGGCTTTTAAACGTGCCACTAAGAACCCACATGGCACAAGCCTTGGTAAAACTGTTCCAGTGGTCATTTACCCTCCCTGCTAAATTGTGCTTTATTTCAAGCCTGGATTTGTTTAGCCTCAAATGCATTATATCATAATCCGCTCAACTGAGTAGCCTATTATTGAACATCTGTTCCCCATGTAGGCAATTTGCTGAGCGCTCCCTTCCCCCAAGCATCTCTTTGATAAGTAAAGCAGGGTTCCTCACATCAGTCACTCGTGATCCCAGCGTTTTAATCTTCCTCGTGGCCCTCCTCGGAGTATTCATCAATTCATCACCATCCTCCCTGAACAGAGGGCATCACCACAGGACACAGCGCTCCAGAAGCTGCTGCTGCCGCCGTGCCAAAGACACACGCAGCCCGTACTCCATCTTGCAATTCCCATGCTCGTACATTCCCCTCTTGGCCACATTTCACAGGAGGGGGATGTTCAGCTGATTAATCCATCAAAAAGCTCCAAACTTTTGTTGTTGTCGTTGTTCCAAGCTGTTGCTTCCCACACTGGGCTCCTCGCGCTGCTCGCACGGCTCCGCGCAGGCCCAGGACATGGATTTTCTTCTGCCTGCTCCCAGCGCGCCGAGCGATGCAGGCGGCTGCCAGTGACCGCCCCCATTACTCAACGCTCCCTGCAGGCTCCCAAGAAACTCTCGGCCGTGCTTGCGTGTTTTCTTCCTGGTCATGGACAGAAGTATTAAACAGCACAGGGCAGAACGCGACCCTGTAGGAACCGGCCACACCTGTGGGTAAATGTGGCTATAAATGGAGAACTGGTAATTAGTTCAGCCAAACAGCTCCTAAGCCATTACACACGGGCTGTGACTCTACCAAGCTCCAGCTCAGAAGAAACTGACTCCGAGGGAGCTCAGCAGAACCTCGGCTACCAAAATTGATGACAAGGCTCATAACAGTTTGAAAAGTAATTAAAATTTAGAATCAATTCTTGGAGTAGCCCGTTCTGGCTTTCTTTCTGGGACTGACATCGCACGGACAGACCCAGTAGTCTGAGCTACACGATGGATGCCTGATGTCAGAGACTGGAGCTAGAGAAGGAAAAAACAGTTAAAAGAAGCAAGTCAACAGTAACACGCGTCTCTGCGGATGAACACGGGCCCGTGAAGGATGCTGCTGCAGGGAGATAAAGGTTTTGCCGCTGAATGCAAGGGCTCCTGCCACAGAATTTGGTCCCGCCGCAGCTCGGTGCGCTCAGGGCTCTGGTGATGGGCACGGAGGGTGATTATCAGATGGGATACCAAACCCACAGACGCTGCACGGCAGGATCTCATCTCCCCAGGAGAGGATACATCAGATATGAACTCACACACCAGAGCTGATGTTAGCCAAAAACACCAGTTGCACAAGCTTCAGGAATGCAGCATTTTTCCTATCAAAAGCAGCCCAAATTTATGTTTGCGATGACGTTGCTGAACCATTAGAGAAAGGAGCATCCTATCTCTCAAGTGTTTCTCAGATGGGGCAATACAGTAAATCCAGCTTTCCCTTCCCTCCCGTATCCTATTACAATGATTAACATCACCTAAACACTACATTAGACTTGGCAAGATCAGCTACATTTAAGAGATTTCCACAGCAACCAGCATTCTCCATTTATTGAGCTGATTCCGTGGCCTTTGCTCCATCGCTGGCTCACATTCACGGGTGCCAGATCGGGAGATAGCAGCATTCTTGAGCACTGAATTTCTCCACGCAAGAACTGGAAGGCTCGCCGCTAAGAAGTAACGCTCTTAAATTTGCCTTGCAAGGAGGTTTCCCTTCTATCATTTTTCCTTCAAAGCCCCTACAGAGAAACAAAGGCAAATAGAAAATGTGCTGCAGCACGTGACGGCGAGACAAAAGCCCTGTGATTTTGGCATCTTATTAAGCCTGGTGTTTTTCTCGATCAGCTGTGCCCATCGAGCCTTCAGGAAAGCCATTCCAAGACATTTCCTTCACCTATGCTGAACCTCGTGAATGTCCGGGCTGCAGCCATAAACACAACTCCATCCAACAGCAACAACTGTGGGGTTTTTTTTCAAGCTACGGTGCTAAACACCAGCCGGCTTGCCAGAGACACTCCTCTGTGGAAGCTGCCCAAGCTGGTTAAATATCACAGACCGGGCAAATAAATGCCGAGCGTCAGACAAACAGTAAATCAGAAGGGGCCACGGGAATCTTGCACTCTCAGACGAAGCATGCTGCGACCCAGGAGCTGGCTGTTCCCTCTCGGGGGGCTGCTGGCGCTGACAGACAGGCAAGGCGCCTCCGCCACATCAAAGCTTTTCGGGAGGGGAGCCACAGGAGGCTACCTGGCGGTCGGTGGGGGTCTTCTTCCCAAGGATGGCTGCGGGTACAGATGGAGACGGTGCACCTGAAAAATCTGAACTTATTTCAGAGCGATCAGCCTTCAAAGGAGCACCAGCATCCTGTCCCACCCCAGCTTTCAGCACCAACAAAGCCGCCCCCCCGCTCAGCTCTTGCAGCTCCTGACGTCCTTTGAAATTGAGCGCGGTCGGGAGACAGCATTCCCAGAGGTCATCCTGCACACACCTTTGGAGGGCACTTTTCTTACGCAGAATCTTGGTTTTTGGTGGATTTTTTTTTAGATTTTTCCAGCAGACTAACAGCAGCATTCCCTCACAAACAGGCCAGGGAACTCAGAAAGCAACCACGGCCTTCCTGCCCCAGCTAAAACACGGCTTGTTCTAAACGACTTCCAAATAACGTGATACATCACAGGTAGTCAAGACCAAGTTTCACTCAGCAGCCATGCCAACTACCAGCATGTGACAGACAGATGCTGCAGAAAGAGCACTCCTGTCCTCGAGGAAAAGCGGGGTTTTGAGCTCTTTTATGGCAGAAACATCAGGCAGCGGTCTGTCTGAAAAGAGATTTTGATGACTAATGCTGGATTGAAGTGGGAAAACCCTTAGAGCCCTTGATCAAAAAAACAGAAAACAACCGAGAGGACTTCAAGAAAGACATTCTGTTAAGGGAACTTTTTGTTAGGGCAATTTTAACACACAGAGACCCTAAAGGATTGGAGAGTTAGGAAAAAAAACTAGCAGGGAAATTGCATGAGATGAAAATCTATAAGCATCATAATTTAAAGTGACGTTTTAGACTGATTTTCTGCTTCATTACGGTTTAAGAAACTTCAGACCAGGAGGCTTCACAGCAATTATGCTCGCAGAGGTTGGAGCCGCGCAGAAAGGAGCCTTGGTCTGTGCCTGGACGCAGCCAAGTCTGAGACTGTCGATCCCACACGGCGAACCCAATGTGAGCTCCACCGCTGTGCCAAGGGACCACAGAGGGCTCCTCAAACCCACAGCTCCCAGCTGCAAAGCTCTTTGGGCAACCCGGATGGTGACAACCTCCGCTAAATCTCTGCACAAGGCCGGGGAGCTGGGGCAGGGAGAGGTGGAAAAGCCCCCCAGAAGAAGAACAAAGATTTGCTCTTGGTACAGAAGCTCAGAAACTACGAAGCCAGGGGGAGCTCAGCTGCTGGGAGGAGCTTCTGCTGAAAGCCCCACGGGTAGGAGAGCAGGCAAGGGGCATGCTGTCACAGCAGAGACGTCTCCTAACCAAGGAAAAATAAATTGGCCATATAGGAGAGAGGACGGATCCTGAATTTCTCCGAACAGAGAAGAAAGCAAGGCGCAGGGGTGCCCGTATGCATTTTAGCGTGTTGCTTCAATCTGCATTTCTTGCTTCATCCCACAGAGTTATTTTGGGATTTTTACAAAGCCTCTGGTATGCTTTGTTTTCAGGCAGCTCTGAGAAATGCAACATCTTACAGCAATTATAGCAGGCCCGTACACAAACACGCACACGCGCCGGTAGGAGCTATGCAGCACATCCCGAGGACACACAACCGCACAAAGCCAGATGAGGCTTCTCTAGGCCTGCATCCCAGCTCCACAGCTGGGAAACCACCTCCTGAGCGCCAGACCAGGTGGAGGAAAAAAATGAGTTGAAGAGAAAACAGCAGGCCCGGTGCAGAAGGAACCAGCCTGATGAGTAACAGGATGTTTCAGCCTGCTGTGACGAAGCATCCTCGCTGCTAAGTGGCAGGTTCCATCCGCTAATTACAGCTCACCCCAGGACAGGGCTATTTTCAAGCTTTAAGCACGTTGCTCCTCAAGTTCACCCACAGCCCGAGCTCCCAAGGCAGCCTTTTCACCCGCCATTCCTTCCTTTTGATGGGCAGTATGTCACAGTACAGAACGACAGCGGCAATCACGACAGGGAATCAAACCAAGTGCAATTTCAAATTAGCTCCTCCTGCAAAGCAGCCCTCCAGAGGCACTCGTGGGCTTCGCTTCTGGGTGAGCAAAGTACCAGGGGGATCGTAAATAAAGCAAGCTCCCTTTGGAAGAGCCAGAGAGCAATTCTGACCAGTTTATACCTCAGTGGTTTCCCCCACATGAGACGAGGAGGTGTTGGAATTAGGGATAGCGCCGGCAGCGAGCTCCAGGCTCAGTGACACGGGCTGGGGCTGCACAAACCTCTCTGCTTGCTCCCAAGGCCAGGGGAACTGCTGGGCCGCTGAAAGGACATCAACAGAGAGCCGCTCCTCGCTGCCTGAAGCCTTCTGCAGAGCACTCAGAGGGGTTTTTCAGCCCTCCTCCTCCTTACATTTTAGCGCTTTCAGTTTTAGGCCACGGCTAAACCTGAGCTGAAGAGCTGTTCAGGAGAGGACAATGAAACAAAGCAGTCTAAAGAGAGATGCTTGGCTTTGAGATTAGCTCAAAGAGCCTTTTGGTAAGTCTACTACAGCCCAGCAGAGTTAATTTGTGAGGAAATGTCACCACTGAAAAGGTGATACGCCTCGCTGCTGTGACAGAAGCAATTCTTGCCCCCCGAGTTTCACAAGCCTTGATTTCAACTGATCAAACCAGACACCTGCCTCTGCAAAGGAATATGACTTGTATCGGCATCAAGAGAAACAGGCGAGCTTTGAAGTGGGAAAATATTAATCTGGCACTGTGATGTGTGAGAGCTTCTACTTAAACGCTTGCATTAAACCTTTATTTCACTTAAAGGAGCGTACTAACATACACTCACACTGAGCAGAAGAGACATCTGTCCGAATCAAATTACATAGATTTTTTTTTCCCCATTTCTTTCCTCCCCAGGAAACTGTTTTCATGCCCCTGCAAGCGTTCTGGAGTGTGACCAGGCTCAGCTTACACAGGAGGGTGGCTTGGGAGGCATGCAAGGGGAAGAAAAGGAAGGGTGTCACTTAAGCAAATAGTTTCCCAATAATCTTCCCCGCAGTGTGAGTTTTCCACCTGGGAGGTCAAACACACGATGGCCAACGATCTCTGTCCTGGGTTTCCACACTGAGGTTCTAAATAGCCGCTTTTCAGAGGGGTTGTACACCTCGCTCCCAAGAAAGCAGGAGGGAACTGCAGGTGCTTCCTTCTGAGAGCCAGGCTACTTCTATTTTAGCTGAAAATCCACACAGGCAACTATCGTTTTGTTTCAGCAGGAACATTTCTCATTTAACAGACTTTTTACAAATGCATTTTCTTAAAACTCGGGATTCCTCCACTTGTGGTGGGTAGCCATCTGATCCGCTGAAATATTTTTCACGCTTCTCCTCTTTAGACAGGTGTTTTTGTTTTCTTAATGCCAGAGGGACTTTCCAGGAGGGATAGGAAGGGGTGATAACATCACTTCTCCCACGGCAGAAAGACAGAAATTAAAGAAACAGCTTCAAAGAATCACAGAAGACAATGCACAAACCACCACAGTTTGCCCTGAACAGAACAAATCCATGAAAGACAAGTCCCATTGAATACACTTACTGATTCAGGCCAACTTTCAGAGTCTAAAATGCTGTGTTACAAGTTTGCCTTGATCCTTCAGGGTGGTGAGGACACTAAAAATACAAAGCCTTGCTGCTGGTAAAATTTACAACGTATATATTCCTGCAAAAATCCTCACCAAGGATTAGTGCCTTAGCATCTGGCGATGCGTTGGACACAAACCCTGCATTTATTCCAGGAGGGCCCAAGAGGACCTGATCCAGGGGCCGGGCTTGACTCGGATGAGGCACCAAGAAAACCTTAGGACACTTCTCAAAGCTGCAGCACCTAAAGCAAGGCTGTCCCCAGGAAGCAGCGCGTCTGTCGAGCGTGGCTACGGCAACATAGCTCCCACAGCGGTGCAGCAGCTGGACAGAGGTGCCCAGACCCTTTCCACGAGGGAGATACTCCAGGCAAGGTGCCATCAGGTCACGCCTTCCCACAGAAGCGACAGCCCATGCCACCAGCATGCAAGCTTTACAGCAGAAGCTGTTTACTTGTCTTCCAGCAGGTTATTTTCTACTGGCTTTGATTCCCTGAACCAGCAGAGGGAAGGGAAGCCGAGGGAAGGGCGGCCCAGACCCACAGCAGCCCTGACTTAGGACAGCTCTGGGTGCACACCTCAGGCCGCCAGCCGTACCCGTGCAGTCAGCTGGCACAGCATCAGATTCGATTTCTGTGAAGTGCAGCACCTCACACTAACAAACTAGCTGGTCCTAACTAACACTACCGTGGAATGTGTTGGCTGCTCTTCCCTACTCTCCAGAAGCCACTAGCTCGCAGAAGGGTAAAAGGCAGTCGAGTCCCTTACAACAGCCAGCGTAACAAGCGCAGAATTGTTACCGTGAGACATACCAGAAAAACCCTCCCCAAAATGAGGCTCTTCCATAAACGTTAGCAATCTGCTTGTGTTAAGTGTCTAATTATGATCCGTCTTGAAAGAACTCATGAAAGTTTACCAACTTTAGCACATAATCTAGCACATCATTCTGCTGTCACAAAAATACAGCAAGCCCTGTAAAAAGCGTATTACTTGCCACTCTTGACTGATAGGGCATAGATTTGCCAGTGATTCAGTTAAACATTTACTTGATTTCAAATCCAAACACTGTGATAGACCTCAGGCCCCACTCATACCCAGCTGAGAAATTGATCTCTTCTACTTGTTACAGAGAATTTAATGCAGTGACATTTATGAGTTCCTCCAGTAGCAGTTCATAAGATCAGGCTATTTCAAGTATTTCACCATAAATATCATTCAGAGGAAGCTTTAACCCATTACATCAGGAGATCAAATTTAAACGGCCTGGCTTTGGCTGCCTGTAAATGCTGTGATATTATTTTTTTTTTTAATAAGGAATTTTATTTTATCTCTGTAAGTTGGCTTTTTGCCCTGACCGTTGCATTTAAGAGGCACTCGCTGTGCTATTGCAAGATGTATTCTCTTTGTTACTAACAGTAAAATTTACTAGAGTCAACACCCTGTATCAGGAATTAGATATTATACAGGCATCTTAGCCCCCGAGTATTAGACAGGCTTGGACACTCTGTAGAGGCTAAGCAGCACTCCAGATCCAACGAAGCGATGCAGAGGGAGCTGTGACTTCGCCTTGAGCCAGCTCAGATCCAGCAGCCTTATTAATTTGGACTCTGCCCCACAGAAACTGGGCTCTCCTGGTCTCGCGCTGACCCTGGAAGCAGCACAGCCACATTCGGAGCCTGTGCCAGGGGACCAGGCCCTGCCAGCGCCAAGCTGGCTCCACACGAAGACATTTGCACATGCAGCGTGGCGTACTCGTAAAGCAGGACGAAGCCACCCCCAGGTAACTAAGGGCTGACTAACTCGGACAGAGCACAACTGGCTGGCGTTAACTCCCTCATGACTAAAACATCACATTCAATTCCAGGGTAATTGCAGCAAATGGACCGAGCAGGTCATTAGATCGGACTCACCGTGGACGTGGCCTGCAGACAAGTGACTGCTTTTCCTGGCATTTGCTGCCAGCACATCCCCGCCAGACTGCTCAGTCACCGAGTGTCCAGCTGCTGGGTCCGTGCTGGCAGGACACCTGCCTCGTTTCTTGTGTTTCTTCCTCCACGTGTCCTCCTCGTCCTTCTCGTCAGAACCGGATGACCTCTGCAGAGCTGCGCCGTGCCTCAGGCTGGTCGACGCTCTCCCACCCGCGGCGTCGCTCACGTTTAACAAGTCGCCTACGGCTCCATGCTGATGCACGTAGTAGTCTTCCTCCGCCTCCAAGTCTCCTTCTGGGTTAGCGTTGGCATTTTTTCTGTGAGAACACCTGTTGAGGATGGATTTCTCGTTCTCAAATCCCCCAGGCACAGGGTGTTCCAGGTGAGGCGCTCTGCCTGGCGAATAGCTGTGCGCGTTCAACCCGTTCCTGGCCAGGTTATCCTTCGCCAGTCCTCTCCTCAGGGGTGGGTCCAGGTCCAAGCTGAGGTCATTGCAGGTGCCGTCTTCCAGCTGCATCTTCTGCGCAACGTGATTCATGTAGGACCGGAATCGGCCGCTGTGGTGCTTCTGCACGAGCCGGGCGTAAGCGTTCTTCTGGGGGACGGCGGGCTTGCTTACTCCTTCCTTGGCACCTTGGGCAGAAGCGCTTCGCACGTGCCCCTGAGGATCCATAGTGCAGCAGAGGGCCAGACTTCAGAGTTGCAAACAAACACAGGGGAAAAGAAGGGTCATTTTCTTGAAAAAAAAATGACATATAATTGCCTACGCTATAAGAGGCAAATGTTTAGTGAATGAGAATGTGTTGGCCTTCACTGAAATCCCAGGGTTTGCTCCGCTGGGGGGACGGGGTTTCACCCTGCAGCCAACACCTGCCCTGTACCAAACCACTATTGGTAACAGTGACCACAGCCTGCAAGCCATAGCTGCCCATAAGCCACACAAAATGGGGACTTTTGTCCCAGTGCTGACACCCCAAACATAACTGATGCCTTTAATCCTCCCATCCTTGCCTTTCAACAGCCCAGATAAATTAAGGGAATAACTAAACGACTGCCAGATGCGCCAGTGCTGAGGTTATCAGAACTAAAACCCGGTCACGTCCAACCTGAAGCCTTCGAAAATAACTGCACCCTCACTGAAGTACCTACAGGATGCGGTAAAATCAGTGTCACTTGTTAGCTCACCTGCACAGTGAGGAACTCTAGTGGATTATACAGAACATGTGCTCCGAAAACCAGCGCTGACCATCTCAGCCTGTCTTTCCAGCCAAAAGCTTGTTCCCGCTGTGACCGATGTAAAATGAACTCCCTCACACAACTAAGGACCTCGCAAGAGCTCCTAATTCTTAGTGATAGAGACGCGCTGGCTCCCGTTCCGCCTAGCTCCCATTTATGTAGGGGATGTTATGCCCTCCACCTTTGCAGCGCGAGTACGGAGCTTAAGCAGATCGGGCTTTCAATCCTCTTTGAGCTGCTTTAGCCGTTAAGCTTTCGGTGTGAAACAATCTGGTAAATTGTCCTCAGCTCCTATTAAGGTAAGTTATAAGCACGGACGGGACAAATCAATGATTTCTGCTGTATCTCACACCAAAGAGAAATATAAAATATATTGTTAACGCACACCGGGGCAACTGCTGTCTCCTGCAGGGCTCCATAAAAATGCCTTTTTCCCTTCAAAGCACGACTGAAGCTGAACAGCTGAATTTCACCCCAGCTGTTACGGTGAGAACTCCGAGGCCGCGCTGTCACCTTTTCTATGCCAAAACTGAAAGGCACCGGGCTGGGAGCTAAACTAAAGGACACTGTCCATGAAACCTTTCTTTCTTCGCTTCCCTGAGCACAGGAGCGTTGGCAGGACAGAATGCAGAGTTCAGCAGAAGAGAAATTCACATTCCCTTCCCTACACCCACCACGGTGGAATTTTTTCTTCGCCCTCAGCCAGCTCTCAGCTCCCTTCTGCTGCAGTTGCACGGAGGACGAGCCCCCACGCAGTCTCCTATGGCCACGTACTGCCTGGGCACGGGGCACCTGGCGGAGATGAAGGGCCGCGGAGCTGCCTCCTCCTCCTCGGTGCCTGCTCTGACCCTTCCAGAGGAGCAGCGGATGTTGCGACTAGATTTGCTGAAGTCATTGGGCACGGATGTGAACGGGCTTCACAATACAAAGCAACAATTAAAAATCCCTGAATCAATAGGAAAAATTCTTTGTGTGGTTTGTGCTTCTTGCTCCTAAGATTTTCCATCGGTGCTGGCCAATAGCTGAACTTTTCAAATAGACTGACCTGCTGTTACAAAACCCTCGCACGGGGAGGTCTACAGCGGGCTCTCCTTTTAACGTCACCTCCGCCAGCTGCCAGCTGAGCAGCAGCAGATAACATTGACAAAAGCCTGCCAGCCTGCTCTCCAAACACAGGCTGGAGCGGACAGGAGTTTGCCACCTTTATCTACGACGAAAGAGCAAACACCTGCCTCTCGCCTCCGTCTCCATCAGGTTAGCCACGTAAATGGAGCACAGACAAAAAGAAGGGGGGGGCTCACCCCCTGCACATCACGCTTTGGTTATTAGCTTTCCAAGGGCAGCCACCCAGGGCACAGAGGGATGGAGGAGGCGGGTGAGGAGCGCACCCCCCCTGCCTTCACCCACAGGGGCAGGGGGGGCTCCAGGAGGCTGTATGAAGGGAGACCCCCGGGGGCCGCGCCCCCCCCACCACCCCGCTGACCCCCTCCCCACGGCTCCCCAAAAACCGGGCAGCGGGGGGCTTCCCAAACCGCCAACGAGGGGCTCCTGGGGGCTCTGCGGCCGGGGCAACCCCTCCGGGACCCCCCCGGGGGACCGCAGGGGCCTGGCCCCGCGCCCTGCCCCGCACCCCGCAGGGAGCCACCGGGGGTTGAGCCGGGACGGCGCTGCCACGGGGCTCGCAGCGCCCGACAGCCACCAGGGAAGCGGCTCCGTCCCCCCCCTCCATGCCCAGACCCCGGGACCGGGCTCTCGGTGCGAGGAGGGGGGGCCCCGGCCCGAGCGCAGCCCCCCCGGCCCGTCCCGGCACTCACCGGCCGCGCCGCGCCGCTCCGCGCCGTTTAAATGTCCCGACGCGCCCCCCCCCCACCCCCCCTCCCCGCCGTCCTCTTCCGGGTCGGAGGCGGCCTACGGGCCGCGGCACGGCTCACAAGGCCTCGCCGAGCGAAGCGGCCGCTCCCCGCCGCGGTGGGGACGAGGGGGACGGGGACGGGGCCTCAGGAGGGGCCGTGGCGGGGCCCGGGGTCCGAGGCTCGGGGTCCGGGGCTCGGCCTGGGTCGTGGAGGCAGCGGCGCTGTGGGGCTGGGCTGAAGGGCGAAGGCCTGAAAGTGCCCAGTGTCTGCTTCACAGAGTCGTTAATCACAGAGTCATTAATCACAGAATCATTAATTACAGAATCATTCATCATTGAGGTATTAAGGCTGGAGAAGACATCCAAGGTCACCTGGTCCAACCGTCCGCCTACCACCACCGTCACCCACTCAACCATGTCCCTAAGCACCCCGTCCCACCTTTCCTTGAACACCCCCACAAACAGTGACACCACCACCTCCCTGTGCAACCCGTCCCAATGCCTAACCTCTCTTTCTGACAATAAATTTCTCCTCGATTTCAGCCTGAACCTCCCCTGGTGCAACTTGAGGCCATTCCCTCAAGTCCTATCGCTAGTCATCCGTGAGAAGAGGCCGACCCCAGCTCCCCACACCTTCCTTGTGCCCCCAGCGCCCTGCCGAGTCCCCCTGCCCCACGGCACCACAGCGCCCAAGCAAATGGGTACTTCATGGTGCTGAGTGGCCTGATCCTCACCGGGATCAAGCAGAGCTTTGCATGGGGGGGACAGCACATAAAGGATGAGGCATGGAGCTCATTTGGTCTCTCCTCTTCTCGATGCTGCAGGGCTTTGTAGCAGAGGGAGATACAGGGTCTCCGTGATTGGGAATAGGTGGTTCGCTCATCCTGTTGTTACCTGAAAATCACGCTGGGCTTACTGGAGAATTGCAGCCAGCTGAAAAACTGGAGATCGAGAAGCCAGCCTCTCTGAGCAAGACTGGCACCCCCAGTGCCCGCTGTTTGAGCTGTCTGCCTGGAGCAGCCCCTCAGAGCATACACAGGGGTGGTCCAAAGGGACCTCAAGCATCTCTGCAAGCAGGGGTTGATGCAGAAAGGCTCTGCTCAGTCTTTTCTTTAGCAGGAACCTTGGTCTGAGCAGACCATGCTGCTCCTTCACTTGGGAAGGGGACAACACCGGGCTGGTGTCTACAGCACCTGGCATCGGTCTCCTCTAGAGGCCACATGCGATGCACAACCCCTGAGTGCCAGTCCCACTCCTCCTGGACATGCACAACCACCAAAGGCCCTGCTCGTAGCCCCACAAAGCCGTGGTGATAGTGCCGAGATGGAGCTGCTCAAGGGGAAGCCCCCACGGCAGCCATGCAGACACAGACTGCGCTGGGTCCTGCCATTGGGTTGGTCAAGGGAGCTGCCCAAGAGCAGAGCACTTTTGCTGTGGGGACCACAGGCAGCGGGCAAAGACACACCTTCAGTAGGACAGTCACATCTCCCCTCATGCTGGGATGCAAAGGCAGCATCCCACTCAGATGGTCCAGAGACTCGGCTCTGCCCTAGCACAGCTGAGAGGCAGCAAGCCCCCATACTGGGCATGCAGCCATCGCACGGCGAGGAAGCGAGTGTCCCTCCTCTGCATGAGCAGAGCCACCCGTGTGCAGCGGCTGGTCCCCACGGGTGCTGGAGAGCAGATGTAGTTCCTGGCTGGAGCTGGCCCCGGGGGGAGCACAGTGATACGGGATCCCCCTTTGAGTGCTCTCCCCCTTCCTCCTGCTCTCCTGGCCGCTGCCAAAGCAAAGCGATTGCCATGTGCTGTGCTAACGGCATGGCAGCAGCACATCCCCAGCTGTGCAGGGCAGGCCCTTCGGTCTGCTTGCCCACTTGGATGAGTGGGAGATGGGGTGGGGGGACCTAGGAGCCCCCAGCCCTGCTGCCCACCTCGCTGTGAAGCCAGGGGGGAGCAGGCAGCTCCCCTCCGTGTCGCTGAGTCACGCCGTGTCTCTGCTCCTCTTCACCCCCGTGGGGACAAAGCCAAGCCTGCAGCTTGGCCGGGCTCCCTGCTGCACCAGGTGGCACCACCAGCTGCCCCATTCCTTCCACAGGAGACGAAGGACTGGGGGGGGGAAGAAGCGGGGGCATTCGATGTTTGTCAGCAGCGCTGCCGGCGCGGGGGCCTGCGGTTTCGCAGTGATATCATGTGTGGCAAGAGGGACACGGCTTGGCGGCTGGACGCCTCCATCGTCCCCGCCTCCTGCCTCCAGCTGTGCCCTTGTTGCACAAGGGGCTGTGAGCCCAGTAGGGCCTGGAAATGGGTCTGGTCCTTGGGGCAGAGCCTGCACTTGTGCCCCTTTAATTCTGCTCCATCCCTGGCCCAGGCAGATGAGAGAGACAGCAAAGGCGTGCCACCCCCCCGGTGCACTGAGGGCAGGCAGCGCCCTTCCTTTGTGCACTTCGAACGAGGGCACATGTACACGTGGCAGCAGCCCAGGATGTCCCCAGACACAGCCCCTCGCAGGGGAGAGCTGGCCGCTTCCATCCTTTATCTGCCATCCATGACTATCAAGCAGAGAGGAGCACTCACCTCACTGCCATCCCACGACCCTCCGTGGTGCCTCACGGGCTTCCTCAAAGGGCAGATTTTTCCCCTGCGCTCTCATTCCCTGGGGTCCTGTAGCAGCAAGCCCAGCCCGGTGTCCCAGCTTGCTTTCCCACAGCGCAGCATTATCTCACCATCTTCCCCCGGGCAGTTACTGGTGGCTGCTACCAAGATTCGAGGCAGGAACGTGTTGCGGCACCTCGGCCGGGGCGAGCGCGCCGCGTGGCTCATCAGCTTACGAAGGCTTTGGCTCCTCCGCCGCTTGTGGTTTCGGCGAGGAGCAAAGGCCCACCCTGCGCTCATTTACCTCAGCGTTAATCAGGAGTGACTGGCCGAGGGGACGGGGTGACTCGAGGAGGGGAACGCTGGATGGGAACCAAGCAGTTCCTCGGGCACCTCCGTCTGCTTCCTGCAGCCCACCCAGACACAGAGGGGCCACGGGTTTGTGCTGGAGTGTCTGAGCACCCTTGGAAATGCCTCGACTGCAGCAGCACCCGAGTTCAGTCAGACCCTCATCGCTTTGCCATCGCTCAGGCCGTAGGGAGCTGCCTGGGCAATTGGCTTGAGGGCACAAGCCGGGGGGACAGAGGGAACTGAGACAGATTTATTGTCATAAATAAGCTAAAAAACATCTCTCTCCTTAATAGATACCCATCTGCTAGCTGTGTCACAACCAGCGTGGTCTTGCCTCACCTGTCCTTCAGCTTCTCCAGTCTTCTCCCGAGCCCTCCATACCTCTGGTTGGGAAATCCACCACCAAAGATCAGGCCTGGTGGGTTCCCATCTCCATCTCCAGACAAAGCAGCGCCTGCAGGAATGCCAGCAGCTCCCCCCGGGCAGGGGACAGGTCTGCTTTGGCTGTGTTTGTCCAGAGGGACCCTAACCCCAGCCAGGAGGGGCAGAGCTGAGAAAGAGCTGAAGGGAACAGCAGGGAAAGAGGAGGGATGCCGGGGTTGGATGTTGAAGCAGCAGGGTTGGAGTTTCCTGGCCTTGCCTCCTGGATGCCATCAAGTCTCATCCTCAGCAATCCTCCCTGCTTACCTATGGACAAACCCCTCCAAAACCCAGCCTTCGGTTTGCCTTCATCCCCTTCCCCAGAGCCAGTGGCAGGACGGAGCCTCTCGGGGATGCTCAGAGTGGTTTCAGACAATAAATCTCCGGGTCCTGGCACGCTGGGGCGCAGGCGGGGACACGGCTCCGCTGCCACCAGGCAGCGGCGGGGCACTGCGGCCGGGCACGTCCTGGCGAAGGCGAGCAGGGAACGGTGGCCTCGCTGCCGGCTGGCAGGCGGAGCGGTGAATGAGAGCGTAACTTATCAGTATTACCTCATGTGAAAGCCCTGCGCCTTTGTATCTCAAGCAAACCCTGGCCATTATGTCCGCGCGGGCTCGCATTGTTGTTCTGCCTGGCTGCAGAAGGTCGGGGCTGTGGAGCCCTGCACGTCCACAGGGCTGGGCTGGCTCCTGCCCTCAGCCCCCCCATGCGAGACACTCAGGCCCCTTGCCAAAATAAGGACAGAAAGCCCCAAATTGGCTGCAGTGGGACCATAGCCCCAGTAGGACCGCTGCAACCCCAAGAGCAGCAGGGACGCAGCTCCACTCATCCCTCGCGTGGCCACTTCCACCCTGGCCCGGCGTGCTCTGGGGAAAGCCCCATGGTTTCGCCCCAAAGGACGGATGCCAAGCAGGATTCCCAGCAGTTCCTTGGAAATCGGCTTGGGGCATGCAGAGGAAAGCAGCCAGTGCTGCGGGGCTTCTTCCGAGCCAGGCGTGGGAGGTGCTGCCAAGCCACGGCCAGCCAGAACCTGGCCCTGACGTGCCCATGGCGCTGACGGCAGAGCCCCGGGGATATGGGGGTGGTGTGGGGGGAATATCAGGGCCAGGCTGGGTGTCTGTACCCTGTACCCCCTGTGGTCTGTGGGGACCTCCCTGGTGGCTCTGCACGAGGCTTGGCTCCCTCTGGCCTCATTCCTCCTCTGTGGGGACAAGCGTGGTGGTGACAACCCACCACTGGCCTTTCCTGGCCATCGCCTCTCTGGGCAGCAGCTCTTCCCAAAGGGATGCTCAGTGCCAAAACCGTCAGGATTAGGCTAATGTTGGGGCCTTATTGCAGATGAAATTTTCCCAGACCCCCCTTTTTTTTTTTGAGGGCAGTCATCTGGGAAAGGGAGGACAAAGGAGAATATGGCATTTAGGTCAGAAAATCCCAACAACCTTCTCCTACATTAGCTGCAGAGCCGGGGCTGCCGGCAGCTGGAGGCGATGCAATTCACATCCTCCGTGGCTGACACAGGGGGAGACTCACGGTGTGTACTCACCAGTGCATCGTAATTGCCTTTTTTTTTTTTTTTAATGTTCAATTAAAATCTGAGAAGTCGTGTTCCCACTCCAGCCCTGGAGCACAGCCATCCCCACACAGCCCTGGGGAGAAGAAACACCCAGGAAGGAAGTCAGGAGGTGGCTGGAGCATCCCGGGTACCTCAACGTAGCAAACCCCAAATGGCAGCACCAGCAGAGGGCTTTCCCTTGTCCCCTTGACCTCGCTGCCCTGGGGGATTTGGGAAGGGAAGGGACAGTGTGTCCCCTTCCCCTCCTGCTCCATCAGGGCAGCTCCCCATCACCGCGCCGCTTTGGGACGAGGGGATGTTGGACACGCGTGTGTCCTGGACCAGAGCCTTCTCCTACACCCAAAGGAGATGGGGGGAAAATGTAAAACCATTTAGTGTTTCCTGTAATACCTCATCCAGCAGAAGCATCCAAAATAAACACCAGGGATGTTCAAACAGGCCGAAAGCTGCCATCGGCTTTGCAGGCGCAGAGACCCGGGCTGAAGAGGCACCCGCAGCCCATGGGGGCTCCTGCTCTGGGGAGGCTCCCGGCGTCCAAACACCCCAGCCCCTGGCTGCCCCTGCCCTCGGGGCTGGTGGTTTCCCAGAAATCTGTCCACGGAGCCTGAAAAATTCCCCCTTGAAACTGCTTCTTGCTGAGCCTGCAGGCTCCAGACCCCCGGAGAGGGACTGCAAAACCTGTAGAAAACTGTGAGCTGATGGAATTTCCCGTCACATCACCTTGAACCCTCTGTAGCGCTCCCACATCTTGCTCCTGGGCA
The DNA here is from genome assembly GCA_011075105.1 of Heteronetta atricapilla. Taxonomy (NCBI): domain Eukaryota; kingdom Metazoa; phylum Chordata; class Aves; order Anseriformes; family Anatidae; genus Heteronetta; species Heteronetta atricapilla. The sequence continues at coordinate 16,411,916 of CM021739.1, read as the reverse complement.
CTGCTCCTGGGTGCTGCCGGAGGAGGATTCACCTGCTCCATCCCGGCGTGCAGGGCACAGCCCAGACACACGTCTTCCTGACGTTCCTGGGGGCTGGTGTCCACGTTTCTGGCTTGATTTTAAGCCGGCTCAGGCGGGCAGAGCTCGGTCGTGTTTTAAACCCTATCAGGGGTCACCCCATGGGACGTGAGTGAATCCTGGCCCCTCACTTTGGCAGAGCAGATCCTGAGGGGTTTTACGGGATCCAGCTCCCCCCGGCATCGCTCAGCCCTCCCGTGGGATCAGGCAAGGCTCTGCAGAAACACCCACGCCGCCACCACGCGCGGTGACACCGTGACTATCTGCCCCCTGCCGTGCCTCACGCTGGCACCAGTCACACTCCATGAATCCCTCTCCATCCATCCTCCGCATCCCTGGCTTCCCACCTCAGCAGGCAGCCCGCTTTGGTGACGCTCGGTGGCTTTTCCTAATTTTCAGCCCTGCAGCAAGCAGCTCCCTGCCTTCTGTGGGTTTCCGTCGCTTGCAGCCCAGGGGCAGTGCTCCGCGCAGCGCGGGGCTCCTCGCACCTTGGGTGATGCTCAGGAGAAGTGCAAGGACCTGATCTTGGCAGAGCCAGCACTGCTGCGGTGACATGGGGACACCTGACACCCAGCTGCTGCCATACGGGGACGTTAGGTGACAGGCAGAGCGCTCATATGGGGATTTTCACACCTTCACACCTGATCCCCAGGTCTCCATCCCTCCCGGTCACGCTGAGGGGAAGCCCCCAGCCACAGGGCGGCACAGGCACCATCCCTTCAAGGGTTAAAGGCTTTCAGGCCCCCATTTCCAAAAGCAAAAGGTTTCCCTGCTTTTAACCCCTTCCAACCCATCCCTTTCCCCCCCCCCCCCCAGGAGATTTTTGCCGCCGTGAAGCCGCGCCGGTGGATTCGGTCTGGTTCTGGTTAAGAGCAAGGCTTTGTGTGCGCCACGTCTCGGACTGCAGCGCGTTTCGGCAGGGCAGGCAGTGTGATTTGAATAACAACACTAATTGGATTTATAAAGAACAGGGGGGGGCCCCCCCCCCCAAGGACCCAAGGCTGTGTGCGGTGTGTGACAAAGAAAACACGCTAATGAAAACCACGCCGGTGGAAGCCTGGCGGAGCGTGGCGGCAGGACCCGGCCGTGCTGTGGCACTCGTGGCCACGCTGGGATGCTCCGGCACGGGGCTGGCAGAGCCGCAGCCGGCCGCATCCCCTCGTCCCACGGCTGCAGGGGGGCTCGCAGCCAGCAGCTCGCAGCCCTTCCTCCCCTGCAGTGCCCCCAGCCCTGTGCCCTGACTCCTTCCCCACCTTGGGCTCCCCTGGGAGAAGCTGAGGCTGCTCTCAGCATCTGGGACCTCGTGCACCCTGCCAGCCCCGCAGCCCGGCTCCCCTTCCCTCCGGGCTTTTCCCCGAAGCGGGGCCGTGCTGCAGAGCATCCCTCCTGCCGCCTGGGAGAGGCTGCGTGGCACCCGGCCACGGGGGGCGAGTGCCGAGCCCCGGGAAGAAAGAAGGGGGCCTCTCTGCTCCGTGCCTGCACCCGCGGTTACCTGGCACCCGGGGCCGGCTGTAACGCTAACTCCATCGCCTTTATCTGCCTGCACGCAGATGAATGCCCAAGTACAACTTTGCGCTCCAAAAAGCCCAAGTTGTCTCCACCTGGCAGGCGCAATGGAAAAACCACCGAGACCTTCTCCTTCCAGCTCCCATTCGCGTGGAGCTGAAAAGACGATTCCCTGCAAAGTGGCCTGTGCCCAGTAGCCCGGGCTGTGGAGCAGAAAACCACAGACCCCCTAGGAGCCCCAGCCCCCCTGTGCCCCCCCGGGGGAGGCAGAGCAGAGCCTGGAGAGACCCCGAGAAGGGGCAGCTCCTGCAGGGGGAAGGGACCGGCCTGGAGCTGACCCTGGGGAGAGGGGAAAGAGCCCGGAGTTTTCCCTTGTCTCGGGGCAGGGACGTGGGGGCACCTCTCTGCTTGACCACGAAGAGCATCCCTGCAGTTTGGGGGGCCGGGGATGGGGCTGGGCTCTCTCGGTGCTGCCAGGAGGAGAGCAGCAAAAAGCTGCCCCCGTTCTGGTGCCAGGCACGGTGCTGGAGGCACAAATCCTGCCCTCGGCCGTGCACCCCGAGCCCCGGCAAGCAGCCGGGGCTGACCCCCGATGTCACAGCCCGAAGCCTCCAGCTCGAGCGGCAGGTGGGAGAGCTGGGGACCGTGCTGCACGGCTGGGTTTCTCCCTGCAGGTCCTGTCCCCAGCAGCGACCGTGTGACGCTGACTGTGTCCTGCAGAGGAAATCACCAGCAGCTGTGACAAGCCCCGTGTCTGGGGAACATCCATCCCCCAAAACCCACCAGGGGAGCAGAGGCAGAGGCCAGGTCCCCCCTCCAAACCAAGGCATCCACCTGCGTGCCCACAGGCAGCGCTGCTGTCACCAC
>CM021739.1:16351609-16409365 GCA_011075105.1 Heteronetta atricapilla | reverse complement strand
TCTCCAACTCCCCGAGCCCGCTGCCTTGGGCTGATGTGTCATTTGTTCCTGCCAGGGGTGAGGGGACCCCCCCTTTAAATTCCTGCTATTGTGAAGGAGGCCGGGTTGGACCTGGTTGTTTAGATGACATCACCAAGCAGGTTGGGTTATAAAATGAATGAAGCAGAAAGCCCAAGTTCACTGGCTCGGCACTTCGCAGGCGGCTGGAGGGACCTCGGGGCTCCGCTCTGAACTTTGACTCCCGCCCGTCCCGGCCTCTCCCCGGGGGCTCCCCTCCGCTCCCCGGTGCCTCCAGGCCCCCGTCCCCGCTCGCGCTGCCCCGCAGGATGCAGATCTCACCCTTGCTGGCTGGTGGACTTTTACTTGCTCTGCTCTCCGTCAGGCTGGAGGCGAAGCCGGCGTCGCAGCTCCCACAGAAGGTAAGGCTGCCTCTGCCCCACTGCTCTCCCGCCGCTGCTCCCCCAAAAGTGTCCTGAGGGTGAAGGGGGAGATGTGGGGGCACCCTGGGGTGCACGGCAGGGTTCTCCTTCCTGGGGGCTTTTTAGGTGCTTGGGGACCCCCCCTTCTGCCCCACGTGCGTGTGTCCCAGGGACGCCAGCCCCAAACCTTCGTCTGGAGGGGGATGCTGCGTGCCCCTTACCCTGTGGGACCACAGCCAGGCAGGGACCCGCCGTCCCCCAGCCCCCGTGTCAGCCCATGGCCCCCCCTGCGTGCCAAGGTCCCGGGGACAGGGATGAGACCAGATCGTGTGCAGGTGCACGGTGTGAGGCCAGAGCCCGAGTGGGGACACCCACAGCATCCCCTGGGCGTGGGGCACCCCAAAAGCGGGTGTCCCCAGGAGCCGGGTGTCCCGCAGTGCTGCGGAGCAGGAGGATGCTCGGGAGGCCACCGACACCTGCACGGGGACTTGGCGCAGAGAGGGGACACGGGCTGAGGGGTGGGATGGGGCTGGGGGTGTTGCTGGAGAGAAAGGGGTGATATGGGGGAGCCGGGGAGATAAATGGGGGTGAGCTGCAGCCCCAAGAGGGACGGGGGCAGGCCTGGGAGATGGGGGGCAGTGAGGAAGGGGATGTGCCCCCAGAGGTGACGAAACCAGAGGATGAGGGGGGCAGAGAGCACTAACGGGGGGGAGCAGCAGCCCTGAGAAGTGGGGTCCCTGAACCCCCGACTCTACAAAACAGGGGTGCAGCCCAGTGGCGCTGTGACCCCCACAGAAGCAGGACCCCCCCCCCAACATGAAGGAGCCTGAGGGCTGGCAGGGGGGCTCTGTGACCCCAGCAGGGGGGGGACACACAGGGGATGCTCTGCTGGGGGGCGAGGATGCCCTAACCCCAGGGCGGACAGCACGGGGAGAGCGGGGGCACTGTTTTGGGGAGCGGGGGGCCCCCCTGAGCCATGCCGGGGTGCATCGCCCGGAGCTGGGGGGCTGTTTGTGGGGCACACCCCCCCACAGCGACCCCACGGGGGGCACCCCAAGGGGCAGAGGGGTGTGCCTGGATAAGGGGGTGCAGCTGGGAGAGCCCAGCGGGGGGGTGCCGTGAGGGACACCCCCTGACCCTATCTCTCCCCCCCCCCCCCCAATTCTCCTCAGGCTTCCCGCGGGGCGGCGGCGGCGGCGGCTCCGCCTGAGGCGGCGGGCGCGGAGCGGGACAAGGAGCGGGACAAGGACAAGGACAAGGAGCGGAGCCGCGGCACCGGCCCCAGGGAGGCTCGGGAGGCCCGGGCCGAAACCCGGCCTCGGGCGGGTTGGGCGAGGCTGCTTCAGGACCCGCCGGGCCGCCGCCACAAGGGCCTGCACAAGAAAGGGCTCGGCAAGGGCTGCTTCGGCCTCAAGCTGGACCGCATCGGCGCCATGAGCGGCCTCGGCTGCTGAGGGACCCCTGGCGGTGAGTGAGGCTGCCCGCGGGCGCTGCTGCTGCTCGCTTGGGTCCTTTGGGGGCTGGAGGTGGCTGGGAGGGCCCCCGAAGTGCTCACCCGGCTCTGGTTGGTGGCTCCCCTCAGTATTTGGGGGGGGTCTGAGGCTTCTTGTCCAAGGGAGGAGGTCCCCAGGGCGCTGTGGGGGATGCTGAAAGGAGGGTGGGTGCAGCCCCGTGTGGTGCTCCGGGCACCAGGTGCCCTGCAGGGCACACACATCCCACCTGCCTGTGACAGGATGAGCGAGGTACCCATGGCGGGGTGAGCGAGGTACCCACCGCAGCCATGCTGTGATTAATTTATCGTAAGCCCAAGAGGATGCGCGAGCCCACGGGTGCCTCCCAGGTAGCAGAGACAGCAAAGGGCAGCGCTTCCTAACCCAGGCTGAGCGCCTGAGCAGCCACAGTTTGTGTCTCTGGTCCCCGTAGGGACTGGTGAGCGAGGAAAGTGTCACCTCCGCGATGGCCCGGCTCAGAGACGTGCCCTTGCCCAGCAGCAGGGTAACTGGCCACAGCAAGGACCGCATCCGGACATCCTGATGCTCTGCAGAGATTTGGGATGAGCAGGGCCCGCAGGATGCTAATGCTGGTCTGTGGCCCTGCTCAGAGGGATGTCCCCCTGCTGATGGTGGCCCTCATCCAGCTGCTCTGTTCCCAAGGCATCGCCCAGCTCCGGGCTCCAAAAAAGCAAGTGTGTGCTGCGCAGCCGGCTCACGGCCATCCTCCCTCTACAAATTCTCGTCAGGAAGCTTTTCACCTCACACGCTCAGCTCAGCTCGTCTCCCAGCCAGGTCACATCCTCACCTGCTGCTTCCAAACATTGTCCTTACTGGGCACGAGGACCAGAAACCTTCAGCCTGGACTGGGGAAAAGGAGTCCTAGGTCCAGCTCCTTTTTGATTCAGCTCCCACATCTGCTCCTTTCAGGCCAATAATGGTTTAGTGAGGCAGAGAGCCTAAGGCTGAGGCGCACAGGACAAGGCTGTAAGCTCTTTAGTGACCCTCAGGGAGGAAGGGAGAACTTCCCTCAGCCTCCTCCGTTAATGCCCAACAGCCAGAAAGCAAAGGGGAAAGTTTTTCTGGCTTTAGCATGAGCACAATATTTGACATCAGCATCCCTCCAGGTCCATGCCAGGATTATTCCAGGGGGGCTTTCAGCTTGGAACGGGGAAGGGCTGTTGCATGGCCAGTACTAACAGGCTCTTGTTCTTGTTCCTTGCAGGGCTTTGAAGCAGCAGTCCGTTTTCTCCTACCATGGCCAGGCATGGCCATGCCCCAGGCAACGCCTAGAAGAGCAGAGACCCCCCCCGAAATGGACAAAAGATGTGGCTGTGTTTTTCTTTTCGGTACGAGGAGTCATGGCACCAGCTGTTTTGGTTTTGTTATTTTTTTAAAAAGTGCTCTCTATCTTATATATATTATATATACAAACACTCACCAAGACAAGGGACAGTGCTTTTCCAAGAGACTGATGAAGCCAGCTGTATAACATTGCTGTTTGTAAATTCATGTCATGCATAAATGTATTTATGTTGTAAAGCTATTTATATATTGTTTATAAAGAGATATTTATAAAAAATTATTTATGTAACTAAATGAAAAGTCAAGCATTGTAACATTTTTTGTCCTAAGTAGTTGAAAAAGGTAAAGAAAAAAAAAATCATTCCGTGTGGCATTTTGTAACCTGTCTTTATTTATCAAATTCATGTACAATTTAAATGTCAGATTGATTGATTTTAACAGAGTGAAAGAAGAAATTGCTCAGATGTTTTAGAAAAGTCAGGAGCGAGAGAAAGGCCAGCTGATATTTTAAGCTTTGATCCCATATGCAAAGTAAACTTGTGCCCAATCCTGTGATGCTCAGACGGACCTGAATCCTGCGCGGCACTGCCTTCAGCTGCAAGCCTGTGCAGAACCCAACTGAACTCACCGCAAGAGCACGCGGCCTCGGGCAGCTCATCTATCGCCCAGATCCCGAATCGCACCCTTGGAAATAAGCCCAGCACGTTTGACAGCCTAGATCCGGAGTTGCTAGCGGTGTGACAAGCGCAGCATTGGGTCTGGGCGTGTTTTAATCACTTCCAGTCTGCAGGTGCGGGTCCAAATCGCGTTCCGTAAAACAAGCTGTACCACTGGGGGCCGGATGGAGATGTAGTCCCCGCCAGCAGCAACAAAGAGACCACACCGGATCTGGCCCCGGCTGTGCTCGCGGGAGCAGAGCTTTGTGCTGGATTTGCTGTTATTCTGGGATCCAGCAGCTTGCTGAGTATCTTGTTGATATTCTCGCTTGCCAGGCGTTTGCCGCTAAGCTGCAAAGTCCCTTCCTCCAGCAGAGTTTTATTTAACTGTGCCTGGGACGATACGTAGACAGACCAAAATATACCGAGAGCTGCCTGGTAAGGATTCACGGACACAGCTGTTGCTACAGCTTCTTGCTATGTAAAGTGCATGAAATAAATTGTTAAAATGACTCGGGGCTCTAAAGGACACAGCAAGCGAGGGGGCGGGGAGCACAGCAAGTAGGCAAACTCCTGCACGAAGGCTCTTTGGTCTCATTCTTCAAAGAGGCCTTAGAAAAAGAGTGGCGGGCGCCCAGCCCAGCCGTGACGGGAGTCACAAATTATGCCCTAACCATTGTAGCGGGCTGGGAAACAACGAGCATTATGTGCTGCTGGGCTCCGGCGCCTAGGACAGGGCAAAAAGAAAGTCACCGAGACCCAGAGGCAAAGAGATCCTTTCCCTTAGCAACCACCAGGAAACCATAGAAACCTCCAGCCATGCTCTCCCCAGCTATTAGAGAACATTAGCTTTACAGAACAAGAGGATTCAGCCAGACACCCGACAGCTCAATCATCAGCTTAGAGGCGCGCACGTGGCGTCTCCAGCCTCATAGGAGCAAAACCTCCCTCAGAGGCAGGTACCCACCTCGCTGCGCCCAGAGTCCAGCTGGACGGGGAGCAGCAGCTGATGGACCGCTAAGACATTGTCTGTTGGGAACGAAATTGAGACCTAGGGGGGAGGCAGGCAGGAAGGGCAGCTCTGTGCCCAGCCTCAGAGACACGAGAGCCCTCCTGAGATGCCCCTGTGTAAGGAGAACCGGCTGCCAGGGCTCTGTAAGGTGAATAGTGTGCCTGTGAAGCGCACCCTGCTGCCTCCGTGCGCTTTGAGAGAAAAGGAGGGGCTGTGCCAGATGCTCCTAAAGAGATGTCTGTCAGAGGGGACTGTTCAAAGTCACCCAGCAAACCTACGGGACAGCAAGGAAGCGCTTGTTGCTCAGACCATGCGCACCGGGTGTGAACAGCGGCGTAAGGAGCTGGTACTGCTGGTCACCCTCCGCGTCCTGGTCCTTCAGCAGGATGAGAGCAGGGACCACAGGCTGGGACCAGGGTGGAGCCCATTTCCCTCTCAGCTTTGGTTTCTTGTTGCACAGCCAGACCTAGAATGAAACCTGCTGCCTGATGACAGAGAGAGGCTCTGTTCAACAGAGCAGAGGGGACTCAGTCTGCAGAATTCACTCCTCAAAACTCTACCGCCTACGTGGAGCGCAACGACCCGAGCTGAGGTTGGGGCAATCTCAGAGATGGCAGCCTGGGGTCGCGTGCAGTCTGGATTCCCACTTGTCCTTTGCAGAGTGAGGTCCGGGGGGTTGGGGGAAAGCGCAGCCTCAGAGCATGGGTCCCTTCTGTCCACTGGGTTTCCTGGAAAAGAGCAAGTCCGAGGAAAAGGACAAAGCTGCATCACAAAAGGACATTAGTTTGGCAAACGGAGAGCGAGCAGAGCGAGCAGGAGGGGATAACAGCTGGCTCCTGGCTTTGCTGCTTCCCCCCTGACCACGGGTTAAGTCACCCTGTCCCCCAGCACGCTGCTCTCCCACCTGCAGGACGCAAACAAAACGCCCACGCAGGGATGCGAGCTGACGTGGAAGAGAGAAGGCAGCACTCGGGGTGCAAGTGCACTTGGGAAAACTTTCAGCTCAACTCAGCCCGAGCACCCACACGGCACAGCCAGGGGCTGGCAGGGCAGCGACACGAGCACAGGTCAGCTGTCAGGGCGCTGACAAGCACCTTCCTGGCTTGGCAGACGGGCCAGAATGGGAAACGGAAACGGCTCATTAGAGCACAGCGAGCATCCGATAAGGCCGCAATTAGGGCTCCCTGACAGGGGCTCGGTAGGAAATGAGGCCAGGAGGAAAGAGAGGGGACACAGGAATCCAATTAAGAAGGGAGGAGGCATCACATGCAGCGGGAACAAATGGATCTCACTTCACTGCTTCTCGCGTGGTCCTGCCGGGTCCAACCCTCGTGACATCCAGCAAAAGGATGCAGGGCCAGCACTGGAAACCCTCCCCAAGCACATCCCAGCACGGACACGGTAGAACTGAACAGCAAGAGCCGCCTTGGATGCAAGCTGCAGCCTCAGGGGGCTGGCATCCAGCTTCTTAGAAGTGAGCTCAGAGCCTGGCACTTAGCAGAGGTGGGTGGACACGTGTGTGCACACCTGGAAGCACGAGCAGCTGGCGTCCCAAGCTCCTCTGTCTACACCGAGGTCACACTAGCACCCACGGGACCAGCACATCTCCTGCCCTACCTGCCAACGGAGCAGCAGCACCATTCGGCTTTCAAGTGGGAGCATTTGTGATCTAACACAGGGAGGGACAGCCCTGATTTCTCCTCTTCATCTTCTGCTGTCTAGTGGGAAAGGACAGCAGTTCTCTCCAGGGCTGTTGTAAAAGTGCCTCGCAAAGCCCAAACAGGCTGGAACAGACCTTGGAGCTCCCACAAATAAGGACGTGGTTGCCTTCCAACACACGGCAAATCAGTTCTCTTCTCCCAGGCCACGATGCATGTTTCTCCCTGGCACCATTAATACAGCTTTTCCAAGGTATTTATTGCTGAAGGGTTACAAAGCCCAGCTCAGGTGAAAGCAAGTCCCAAAACAATGAAGAGGAAGAAAAGCCCGGAGCCCCAGAGCAGGAGAGAGGTGGAATTTTCCAGCTGGAATGGGACTCGAGGCATTGAGCAGGGACTGCTGGAGGCAGCAGCACACAGACCCCTGGCCACTTGCTCTAGAAACTCCCCAAGCACGGGCTGCTTCCCTCAGAATGCAGAAAAACGAAGGGAAGGGATCACAGGGCAGCTTCCAGAGGGAGCCTGCTCTTGACACAAGCATGAGTTGAAAACAAGAAGGGAATTGAATCCAGGCCCCTTCCCGTCAGTCAGCAACTAACCTTGTCAGAAGGGATGGCAGCGCTAACCGAATCAGGCAATTCATTAGGTTGGGGCACACAGCAAAAGCCCACGCTCTCTGGAGCAGAACTACAGTGAAAATCCCGGGTAATGAGTTGCAAACTGCCTTTGTAAATGACATTTCTGCAGTGACTCTGGCAGGCTGGGAAAAGAGCTAATAGGAAAATCATTAGGTAGCATCCCTTTGATATTGTTTAAGACGGCATAGGCTATTTTTCCTGCCCCCTCCGTAATTAACCGGGCATACTACCCATAATACTCCAGGCCAGCATTCCCACAGTGGACCAGTGTTTGCATTGGGGAAAAGAAGGCTGTGATGCACAGGAGGAAGAAGACTTCTAGAAAAGCTTAAAAAGCTTTGAGCTTCTCCCTTCCCATGCACACGCGTCGCATCTTCAATTAAATCAGCAACGAATTTCTGCCCGACCAGGAAAGCACAGCACCTCCCAAACCTCTGCCACAAAGCCAGCACCCCCGAGACAGGCTGCCTGCAGAAACTCAGCTGCAGAGGGGCTGATTTGCCCTCTGCTTTCTGCTGTAGCAGAGCTGGAATAAGACACAGCTCCGTGCTCTGCCCCTTATTTACGAAACCATCCCGTGTCCTTGTCCTTGATTTCCAGGATGCCACACCAGGCAACAGACTGCGTCTTCCCACGTGCCAAGCAGCTCTGAGGAGCGATGCCTACCCACCTGGCTCGTCTGCCAGCAAGGAGAGGTGTTATCTCACAGTCGGGATGTAAAAGGAACGGCATCACAGCTGGAAGGTGATCCTGCAGGACCCGCTGCTCTCTACCAGCTGCGGAGGTGACAATGAAACACCGAGATGTTCCTGCATCAGCACACGGCAGCCTTACAATCGTGCCGATCATGAGGCAGTGTCTGAGGCACCCGGGCTGGTGAGATAAACGGCGCCTTCAGGAAGAGTCTGGAGAGTTAGACAGCACCACTTCCAAACTTCAGGCCGCGAAGATACAGACCTGTGGCTGGAGCAGCACAAAAGAAATGACCTCTGAAGGAGTGAGGCTTCATTTATCCACCACACTCAGTTCTTCTGGAAAGGGAGGTATCATGGGTGAGCAAGCATGTGACAAACACCCCAGCGATACCGAGATTCACAAGCTTCTACAGGAGCGCTGGAGCTGTGGAAAGGTGCTTTACCTTTCACTGCAGGTAGGTCAAAGGAGGAGCACAGGCACAATTTCTTTTGTGCTCCATAGGGAAATACAACATTTCAGGACATTGACCTTACGGAATCCCATTAACTACCTGAAGTTTGCAGCGTGCACGTTCCCTCAGTCCATCTCTTCCTGACAAGAGAAGGCCACACTCGCAGCTATCACACTCCCACAGTCTGTAACCTGTAGCAAATACACCAGGGTGCCTTGCCAGGTCTGCACCCTGTGCAAAACAAGCGTGTGCCTGGGTATTTGGAACCAGGGAGCGAAGCGCTGCTCTGCCTAGTCCTTTGCCTGCTTCTCTAGTTGGAAACGGGGGAGCCAGCACAGTGCTGGTAAGAAGCAGAGTGCAGGCAAGCAGGCTAGAGGGTAAACACGCACTCCCTTAGCAGCACACCTCTGTAGCTTCCATCACTTACCTCTGTGGTAGGGCCAAACTTGAAGAAATATCAGCAAAATGTCAACAGTCCCCGAGAGACGCCGACCTTCGCCACGGAGCAGAGCGGAACAGTGACATATCTCTAAAAATTCTGCCAAGAAATTCTACCAGACTGTCAGGTCACAAATCCATAGTAAAAATACAACGTCAAGGTTACAGGTAGGCACTGAGATGTCTGTAAACTTTAATTTACCTTCCTCGATGCCCCTGGGTTACTCGCCCTCAGATTACACAAAAATAAACTTGACAGTTTCACTTTTTGGTCCCCTTGCATTAGGTCAGGCACCACAGAAGGGCTTTGTGGAGGAAAAAAAAAAAAACAGAAAGCTCCATACAGGAGTAGATGACAGAGGTCTGATGGGCTGGGTCTATACACCTGTGGGACAGGTTCTTTGATTTATCCTTTTCCTCATCTTTAAATAAAGAGCAATGTTGTTTCTCTCCACTGCAAAGCTTGTAAGAGGCTGAGATCCTGAAGTCACAGCCAGCAGCACCAACTTCGCATCAACTTTGTTTTACTCCAGCAGGAGGTGGGGCTTTATTTGGTTTTCAAAATCAGAGGCCTCTCTAAACAGCTCAGACAGCACTCAAACTATCACAGAACTCAAGATTTAGGACAGGTCTGATCTACTCATTGCATCTGCCACATTCTAATACAGCTCTCTCTCTACTACAGCACTCGCTTCCACCTTCCCTGCAGTGAATAAACTCTATTTCCTTTTTGGACACACGAACCAGTGCATGTTCCCATCACAGGACGGGCAGAATGCTAAAAAACAACAACCACCACCCACTAGGTTCAGCATCATTTTCCATTCTTCCAGGAACAGAAAGCTTTTCAGCAAAATCCACTTTGCAGGGCTGGTGGGAGAAGAGTCACCTCTTGCTACCGCTCTCTTCTACGGCCACAAAAGCTTCCCTTTCTCCAGCTTCACTCTGGAGTCCTGCAAGTCCTACCCCTGCACCCCAGCCACGGAGGGGGACCTCTCAAGCAGGTTGAGGCTTCGTGGCACTCGGCTGCTGGTCTGAAAACTGAGCCCAAATTTTACTACGGCCTCAGCAGGGCAGACTTGCAAGCAGCTCCGTGAGCATCTGTGGGATTTGAGAAGCCTGCACAAGACTGATTGCAGGATGGGTCCCAATTGAAAACACATCAGGGTCTGTCAGCATTACCTATTTAACCTCCAGTTCTCATCAGAAGACTAAGCTAGCATTCAGCTCATTTAAGGAGGCGGGAGGAAAGTAAAAGAGCTGTAGATTTTCACCCAAAATATTTTTTTTTGTAAAAAGATTGATACCAGCACTGCTTCGTCATGTTCCAGAATTGCCTGATGTTAGTTGGTATCAACTGAGTCACAGCAGGAATGCCAGGGACATTTGTTAGCATGAGGCACAGCTTTAGGGCTAGGGCAGTCTACCAGCACTGCAATCAGCTGAGATCCTCTCTTCCATTTTCCAGCTCAGTGCTCAATTCCATATTAAACAAGCACCAGTACAAGCAGAGCTGCAGAACACGAAGCTAGACAATAAAGCCCTGAAGAGCAGAGGGAAGGCAGCTCCATCTACTCGCCTCTCTCCGGGTGGAGGAGGCAAACAGAAGTTCAATAGCTCAAACTCCGTCCTGCTGCAGTCTTGGAGGAAGACGGAGCAGCCCGGTGTTGCCATAAACCAAAGTAGGTCAGGATGGACGTCAGGGAGCAGCGTCCAGCAGCGCTCAGACAAGCCGCATTAGCTGCCTCCAACACATGCGATACACTGGAGTCTGCACCAACCCCACCTCTGCTTCCATCTTCCCCTGTCCCCAGAGCAGTTAAGCTCTGCAGACACCCCCCACAGCTCAGCCCCCATCAGCCCCTCGTTCAGCCAACTCTGCTCCCGGTTGCTGCCCTCTCTGCAATCACAGGGAGTCAACACCGCCTTTATCTCGTCTTTCTCAAACGGCACAGCACCTCCTGCATCCTTCCCTGTTAACAACCATGCCTTCTGCTTCATTCCTGGAATAGCTTCTCTTTCCTTCAAGCCAGATTCATTAACCAGCTGCTGCAGAGCTGTTTGCCTCCCCCAGGTACTCTGTGCATGTCATTTGTTAATGACTCATCTCAGACTGGGCTCATCGCAAAGACACCCCCCTCCTTTTGCGGCACCGAGCGTGTCACTGGCATGCCAGGAAAGCCAAACATGCAAACAGCTCCGTTCCCTCCAGTGCCCCATCCCCTCTCAGTCTTCTGTCACCACCAGGCACAGGACAGCTCTTTATTCAAAGGGTCGTTTCCTCCCTTGCTTATTTGCTGCTCAGAGGCAACGTGTAAATAGGAGCCTGGCCCCCACGCAGGCTTTGAGAACAGCAGAAACATCAGGATGAACTCGGAACTTCCAACAGCCTAAAGAAGCTTCCACAAACTGATGTGGCTTCTGTAACTGGCAGGGAGCAAACACCAAGTATGCCAAATTCACGTCTATTTCCCCGGCGGACTGTGGCTTGCTGAGGAGCTAAACTGATTTCCAAAGGCATTTGCATTCCTCTTGCCTGGCTGCGGGACTGACAGCAGAAACGTGAGGGAAACAAAACAGCTGAGGTCCACAGAGCCTCCCCTCACTCGTCAGACCTCGTGAGGAACTGGATGACCAGTACACGGCAGTCACCCACGTAGGAAGCCAGAAACAGACTCAGTCCATCTTCATGACACGTACCTATTAGATGTGGGTACACAAAATCCACCTACACCTCCTGAAGCTGTCAGCTAAGCACTGGGAGAAGCAAGCACAGCTCCACTGCAAGAGCTCCCTTGAGGTGTAAGGGAAGGCTTTGTGCTCTGGGCTTATTCACTTAACATTTCGTATCCTGCACTGGGGACTCTTTTGGCTAGAGTTTCCAGGGGAAAGAGCTGGTAAAGAATCAGAAACCAAGGGACTTGACCCAGAGGCAGCTGGATGGGAGGCATTTCGAGCCACCTCTCAGGATTGAAAGCTGGTGTGCCTGCACTGCAGGAGAGAAAAGGGAGAGGAATTTACTGTCACAAGTGTACATCAAGTTCTGTAGCCGAGGACTGCGAACACACAGATGGCAGAGAACTCTGTGGCAGTAAGAAGAAGGCACATGCATTGCACAAGTAAGTGCAGGTGACAGCTTGCTGCAGGACTGGAGCACTGTCACAGCCCTCTGCTTCAACCGCTCCCCTTCCCACTCATGGAAAGCCCTTCTCTTTCCAACACGGACTGCAGTAAAACACAGGAGCCAAACTACAGAGCTAGACCCAGAGAAAGGAATCAGTTGGCCAAAGACAGAGCAAAACTTCAAACCTCCCACTACCAGGCAGCAAAGGTGTCTTGGCTCAGGAGGCTGGGCTCAGCTTGCTTCGCCACAGATCCTTCCACACAGACTTGGACAAAGACGAACTACCGACAGTACGGGAACATTGAAATCCCCTGCCTCCCAGATGCGTCAGGGAGATTAGTCAGACCTTCTGATAATGTAACACCGAGAATCAAGCAGTCACATGAACAAGTGCTGCTGGACTACAAGCCTAAAGCAGCCTCAAAGCCAAGACTCCGAACTCTGACATTAAATCAGCATTTTTAATTTTTTTTTGTCTAAAATGTGCTTTTTTGCAACTTGCTGTTTCAGTGCCAACCCCATCCTCCCCCTTTAAAAAAACCCACACCTTGCCGAATCAGGTTCAAATCACCTGACATCAGTCTGTAACAAATAAAATACACAAAAACAAAGGCTGAAATGCTTTAGAATCACAACAATGTACAAAAAAAAGGAGGAAAATACAACCTGAAAATGTTCAAAATTCAGAAAGACTAGTCAAGTCCATTGCTTCAGCAAGGGGATGCTGCTGCGACCCCTGCCAGTGGGTCCTGGGCCACCAGCCTGCCACAATGCTACACGGGCTCTTCTCCGCGCAGACCGCTGTCACTAGCATCCAAGGAAGAGCAAGCGCTTTGCCCTTTGAAGGTATCAACGGGGGAACAACTCACGAGCAGCTCTGGGAGGTCACATCACATTCAGAAGGAACAGTTTCTAGCATGCCCCTAACCGTCTGCAAGAAGGAAGGCTTGGAAGAGCAGCCTGCTTCCTCCTTGCTGGATTGATGCCTCGGAGATGCAGACCGGTGCGTTAAATCTGCGAGAGATTAAAGGGCTTAGTAAGGGCAGTAAACAGACAGTTGAGTAAACAGCCCAGCACTGGGTCTCATCTTCACAGAGCGAGGTAGAGTGAATTTCACCCCAGTTTAAAATAGACAGGGGTAGCGGAAAGGCTGAAGACTTCCACGTAAAGCAGTTCCTGGCCTAGAAACCTTTCTGCGCTCCCTCTGGGAATGAAAAGATCTGTGTTGATGGCTTCCTCGCTCCCAGCCTGGCTTTGGTAGCCACACTTCAACCCTGGGATTCAGACCCTCGCCACAGAAGTTCTCCCAAGATCTGATTTAGTACAGCAGCCTCCTAAAGGTTAAGCAGCAATGAGACTGGCTGGGAGGGAGCAAAACCGTCCACAGATTTTTTTTTTATTTTATTTTTACTGCCCCTTTTGGCTAGTCCCTTTCTTTAGAAGTCCCTCTTTAAAGGACCAGAACAGGGACACCCTCATAAAGGAATAGGGGCTGCACAGCATAACTGAGCCAGGTGCTGCTCACTGGGAGCTGTATTCAAACAGGGCTTTTATTTGCCAGCCTGGAAGGGACTGGCCCAGAACCCACTGAAAAAAGGAGACGCAGGCCCTTTTTTTGCTCCTCCTGCTGTCATTCCTAGATGAATGACATTTAGATGGTATGTTCTAGTGACGGCTGGAGACCAGCCCTTTGACTTTGGACATCTTCTTTGTGGGCTGCCTTTGTTCTGTGTGTGGAGGGCACTCTCGCTCTACCAGCTGCTGTTCCATCTCCTGTGCCGACGACGAGGCTGTAGCTTTTAATGTTTTCTTTATGTTTGTGACCTGGCCAAGAAGAGACAGCGAATCAGCACCTGCTTCTTCCTCCCCTCACAGTAGCAACTCTGTTCATAAACATGCCGAGAAACCCTTGGAGGTTACAAAAACAAAGACAAAGCCCTCTCCTACCACAAACACACTCTACATTTGAGTTTATAACGGGTAACATTTTGCCCTCACTTAGAGCCAGCATTGTTAATAATCCGTTAGGGGCCCAGGCTGGAAACAACTAGAGCTTTCTTACTACTTTTACGAGACAACAATACAACATTGCACCACCTTCCTGGTTGACTGAAAGAAGCCACTACTGCCTCGGTGCAGAAGGGAGGCACCTTACCATTACGCTGGCCAGAACTAGCAGGGACAAAGAAGGCTGAGAGATAAATTGACGCTCTGGACAGCACTGAGAAATGAAAAGGGAAAATGCCACTTGGCCTAGCAAGCTGTCTGAGCAACAGATATTTGCTAGAAGCGGGAACAGATCTTGGTCTGTGGGAGGTACAAGTAATGTTTCTGCTACTCTGGCTGAAAATGAGAGATACAGCAACAAGCACTGTACTCCGTATCATGAAACCCTGTAGGGCTCGCCAGAAATACAATCAGCAAACATCAAAAGGAAAACAACCGCAAAAAAATGGGCCAAAACAAGTCTGGGAGTCAGGTGTGCCAACTCCAGGCCAAAGGCATCTGGCAAACCAAATGCACAATGGATGCCAGTCAAGCTGCCAAGCATGAACTGCTTCAGAAAGCAAATGTAAACCTACAGGGATGCAGCGCTCTGCAAGAAATAAACTCTCAGCAAGCGTCTCGAGAGGACCATTTTCACCTTTACAGCTGTATTAGCCAAGATTTGTTCTCAGTAGTAAATACACATCAGCAGGGGCTAAAATCACATGCCTGTGCTGCCATCTACCGACTGAGAAGCGAATGCAACCGACAGCAGGAGCACTCCCAGCCCGCGCTGCTGTAGCAATCCCTTTCTAGCCACTCAACACCAAAATACCCCAAAGGAAGATGCTGAGGGCACATTTTTGCAAAAGCAGTGAGACTCGATATATACATATATAAAACTACACTCTCAGATTTAGAAGAAAAGTGAAGATTCTCCTTCCTTCCACAAAAGGAACAGAATCGTAAACGAGCTTTTTGTTACACTCTTTCCCTAACAAATCAATCGAGGAACTATAGCTACTGCACCCACCTGGCCCATTTTTATAAAGAAAAGTTCCAACCTGCTCAGAGCAGGCAAATTTGATGCAGGTCTTTGTGGTGTTGCTAGCACATGGAAACAGATGTGTATTTTTCCTACCCCAGAACAGCACATCTGATTTGCGTGATTGCTAGCCTACTTCAGAGAAGCCATAACCATTAACCAGGTGTTACCAGATGATCCAGTAAACAGAAACATTTAATGAAAAAGCACAGAGCAGTCTGAAATGACTGTACCCACCTCCATCTCTACCTGCTGCTGAGTTCGGTGATGGTTTTCTTTGTATTGGTTGGCTCTAAGTACTTGCTGCTCAATTCCTAAAAGAACCGCTTCACAACCATCACACCTGCAAGACACAAACAGTATCAGAGAGCATTTAGGAGTTCTCACTGGAGCAGCTCAGTGATGCACCCTGAAAAGTTAAAGTCACCTAAAAGTATAGGAAATCAATAAATTTATATTCCTGATAAAACTAGAGTTCAAAAAAAGCTGGCAATAAAAATCATTGCTGTGTACTCCATGCATTTCACAGCATTCTTTAGCTAGTCCATGAGGCTCTTAGCTACCCATCAAAAACTCAGTGCAGGTTCACTGCGCCATCAACTTCCCTTTCAGTCAGAATCACTGCTTAAAAAGGGGGGTGCAAAACAATACAATTTTAAAATTAAACACAGACGTCAGATTGAGAGAATCCCCGACTGTTATGCGTTCAAAAAGACACAAGTGTTTCTCCAACAGTGTTCGTAACTGGAGAGGACAGAAAGGGCATTGGCAGAGGATTTGTTGTTACCTTCCAAACAACGCTGTAAGGTCTTGGAAGCTGCCAGAGTCCTTCCTCTGAGATGGGATTGGGGGGGTTGGATTAGAAAATAAAAAACAAAACAAAACAAAAACCTGCACCACCACAGGGCAGCATATTTACAAAGCAATTTAATTACTTTTCGTGCACCCATTACCATAACAACTAGGCAGCAACTCCCAGTCAGCTCAGAACCTGCCACTGGCTGCACAGCCTACAAGGGAATTTCTTTGGGTGGGAAGGGAATCTAACAAAAAGATGAGAAGCAACTTCTTCGCAAAGGTACAAAAAGAGAGCACCACAGTCCCAGTGTGACGGCTGCTCGCAGCCTGCATTTGCAGGGACAAAGAGAAGGCAAACAAAGGCATCTAAAAAGAGACATCCCTGCTAAGAACTGTGATTCCCTACGATTTGCCCATGCAGTTCTCATCACAGTGCAAAAGGCTGAAAAATAATGGACAGTTCTGTTTCCATCATCAAGTGTAACAGCAGAAAGGGAACTTCAGCTTGGCACAGGTGTTTGAAAAGGCCTCGACTCCTCACTAGGGTTCTGCCATGTAAAGGCCACAATGAGACCAGAATGTCAAGATATAACATAGTTTGGCTTGATGCATAACACAAATTGAAATCTAGACGGGATCTTGGAAAATTTGCCCAACAGTCTCTTCCTCCAGGTGCCCACCTGCAGCAGAAGACACCTGATTAACAAACATGATGAAATTGCGCCAGCACTTCAAACTTCAAGGAATGAGAAAAAACAAGTCAAATTGCACACAAGGAGCAAGCAAGGTAGAGACAGCCTCACCATTCCTGGAGCGTTTTGACAATGTTACTGATGTCCTTCTTCTGAATGTCTCTGCCGATGCAAAAATCCACCTCTAACACCTGGTTTCGTTGATCCAGCTTCCCCTGGATAATATCTGTATAAACTGCTTCAATAATCAGGTCTTCCAACTCCCTCAGGTTCCTCATGTCCAGGTCCTTCAGCAACACAGAGTAGGGAATGCACTAAAACCAACAAGCCCAAGAGTAAGTTAACAGTCCTAACCAGAACCAACAGCTAAGTTTCAAACAGAAATAGGGTTGGCAGAAGGTCAAGGCCCAAATGTTTATATCCTACGCTTCAGCCTGCAAGTACAGCAGTGACTGACTGTGGCAATACAAATACCTGGTACCAGGCTACGCGATATTCTGACACAGCTTGGCCTAGTGCCTTCTGGAGGAAAAAGATAATGACATTGTAGAAGAAATTAAGATCGTTGATTAGCTTTTTCTCCAGAACAAAGAGTCAGTGCTTTTCAGAATGATTCTCCATCTCCAGCAGCGAAAGAAGCCCTACAAAGTTTCCCAGCCCTTACCAACCAAATGATACAGCTGTTCAGACACCCCCAGACCTCATCCCCAGAAGTCCATCAAGTTAATGTCCCAAATGCACCATGAGAACACTGCACATTACAAGTCCTTTTCCAATTACAGTATTTTTTGTGAGTGTTCATGCAGTCCAATACAACTGCGATGCTCACAATTGATGCCATTTGAAAAAAAATAGTAAGTTTGCTATCACGCACAGTGTACTTTACCTTCATTCTGGAAGCCAGGCTTACAATTGTCAAGTGTTTCAGTTTGTTTTTCTGAGTTGCTGTTAATTCAGGCAGGTTATCTTTGTTTGCTGTTAACATTAAAAAGACAAGATTCAGAACTTTCCTTCAAGAACTATAAAACACAGGCTGCAAGACTGCAAGCCAGTTAAACTATGCTGAATCCTGAAAGACAGCTCCAGCTACTGGGGGTGCTGGTAAATGGAGAGAGCTGCCACCAACGATGCATTAGCGGGAGAGGGAGAGAAAAAGTTTAAAAAACAAATTGGCAACCCCATTCTTCTCTGTTTCTTTAGTAATTCTGATTTTGGAATTAGAATGTAATTCACATCCACATGAGTGGTGTCCTGCCAAAACAACTGGTAAATGCTTTGTTTCTACCACCAAGTCATTTTTATTCATTAATGAGCTGACAGAATTAAATGCTTTTTGCTGTTCTGCTTGGAAAACATAGTTGGTTTTCTCTCTCTAAAGAGCTACAGAATTTACAGTTGGAAGTATAAAGTACCAGACTGAGGAAGAGAGAAGAAACTATTAACCCAGATACTTACATGGCCTCAGTGTCACTATGTTATATTCATGTGCCTTATGAATATTTAAAAACAGGAAACAGCCAGCTTTCCAAACCAAAGAAAGTGTTTAAAATACCTGCTTTAATGAAAATTAGTGTTTCGGTGCACTCGAGTTCTCCCAGCCATCCCACTTCATTCAGTGCCCTACCTTTTGACTATTTTTCCCCCTTTCCCTTTCTTCGCTTGGAAAAGAACTATCACGTACTGGGATGCAAGACCCCCACATAGCAAACCCATCCTCTAATCGGTCACAGAATTCATGAGGCTCCTGTTGCCCCACAGCCACGGGAATTATCAGCCCTTGCATTTACTGATGCCACTTCTCCTTGCTGGAACTGGCTAGCTCACCCACCACAGTGACAGCCAGCACCATGACAGGATTACTTGTCACAGTCTGTAATAGTCTGGATTAGGCTGCTACCCACCAGTGAAGTACTAAATTATAGCAGAATTGAAGCAGAAGAGCACAAGACATGAAGCACATCCTGACAAATACTAAGATGATTCACACGTAGCCTCCTTCTGAAGATGCTTAAGAGTCATTATTTCAATTTCCGTTCTGGCAAAGAAATGTTTCATTTTGTTTCAGCAATGTTGTCACAATAAGAGGTTATAAAAACCTGTAGGGCTTATAGGATAAATAACTCAGAATCTTTTTTTTCCCCAAAGTTTTCTGCAACTTCCATAATCAGCGTCATCTACATTTGAAACCAGATGTCTCAAATCAGAGGTAAGTGGTCTATAAATGTCATTGAATATTGCTACAGACCAATCCAATCCAGTGTTGCAGTCCAAGCCAAACCAGTAAAATACCAGGGACTCTAGCTGGGACCCTTCCTCCACTTTCTAGTAATTAAAAAGTGTGTACAACCCAGTGACTCCCTAGAAACAATTCTTCCAAGAAAATTCCATGCTTAAAAACTTTCACCCAGCCACACTAGACCAGGTACCACAGAAAGCAAAAAACTGCCTCTGACAATGCCAAAGGACAACCAGGCAGCAGCCTCTTACCTACGTAGTCTGGGTACGTGCCGTATGCAAACAGGTTCAGCAGCTGGAAATAAGCAGCATTAGTCCCTTCAGCAAGCTGGGTGGGAAGAAAAAAGAAATCCCATGGAACATGGAACACAGTAACAGCCAACATGATGCTGGTAGGCAACTTCTCCAGAGTACATTTCAAGCCCACATGTGACAAGTATTCCCCTAGTAGCAGTTATACCCCATTCTTAAAGAGTTGGACCCCTTCTAAGGCCTCATGAGCAGCAACAAATTTCAGCCGTTTCAGAGTCAAGATGATCCACCCCTTTCTGTGTGACAGAACTGAAATAGAGTTTGGACTGCCAACTGCTTTGTGCAGCATCTGAGGAGGTGAAGAAAAAAGCAGCTCAGTTGTAGCTGACATCTGACAGGGCCTGCTCTTCTCATCATGTAAGAAGCACGCAGGCAGTGGCGTTGGTTGGTTAAACATCCTTGCTATTAGCAGGAAACCTGAGAAAGTTTATCTGCAGAACCACAAAAAACTTCAAAGTAAGCTAAAAATGTTCTAAGCTAAGTGCATTTGAAAGCAATATTAGTGCTCACAAACAAACACTTCACTGGAATAACTGCAGCACTAATCCATGGTTTTTATTGAGTCTTTTGTATGTTTAGTTTGTTGTTGTTGTTGTTGTTTCTAAATACCATTTGTTACACACAGGTCCAGGGAAATAAAATAATTGCAGTTTGAAGCTAGATAACCTGAGAGGCATTTTTAGACATACCTAGAAGCCCATTTGGAAAGTCACACTTGCTGCATGCCACGTTGTCCCACCTGCAGAGATACTCAACCTAGAATGCCCTACTGTAGTAGAGGGGGGTGCTGGCACGGCATTCTCTGTAAAAGCCCTGGAACTTACTCTCCACCTTGGTTTGAAATGGTTTAGATTTGGTTACCACCCAGGCCTGATACACTAGACATCTGTTCATGAAGATTTTTGGAGAGCTCTGAGGCGACGCTTTCCAGGACAATGAAGGAGTAGAAAGGGATTTTGTTGTTGGCTGGATAGGTGCCTTCTTAAGATTGTTACTGGGCTGCTGCCAGATTTTTGCTTTATTAGCAATCGCATTAAGGTAGTAAAGCTTTATGTAGGTATTTTTTTAACATCTAAATATATACAGGCAAAACCAACATCAATCTCATACCCAAACACAACCGAGGTTAAGTTACATCAGGCCTCTCCTGGCAAAGAAATTTCACAAGCATAGGCTGTCCATGGAAACTGGAGGGGATCCGTTGTAGTGGGAGTGCAGAAGGAACATTAGTATAAAAACTCATTTCTTACCTCTTGCACATTTGCTAACTCCAACAGCTCTCCGAAGACATAAACCCCAGGGGCCTCCAGCACTTGGTTTATAAGAGCAGTCAGAGCTGAGCCACTTGTACCTTTGGCTAGTAAAATAAACTGCTCCAGAAGATTGCAGGACGGTTTCTGTTCTCCTGCCATTCTAGGTTTTTCAATCTGTCAGTAAAAGAAAATGGCATTAATTTATGATCTCCCCTCCGCTATACGCTGACTGCGAAGCAGAAGGTGTGCACCGCATGGTAACGTTTCAGGGTCAGCTGAGCTGGCTTTTCCTTTGGCATTCAGAGGGTAGGCCAGGAACCCTACAGGCTCAAATTCTGATCCATCTGGGAAGCAAAAACAATTCAGACAATATCTGAGCAAAATCTCTGCAGACTGGTCAGCTCCCTCAAGAACCATTCACGCTAGTAGGGAAAGAGTTTAGATTTCAGACTGTTTTCAGACCTGTCCCACTGACGCTGTCAAGTAAAGCCAACCGCAGAAGTTGTGTTATCAGAGATAATATCATTATGTTTCCTACAGGCCACCTAGGACTTCCTCCCTCCCAAAACTCATTACACAGCTTCAAAACAGCAACTGACTATTCACTTTGAAGAATTCACCTGCCTTGTAGGCCTGCATATTGCACCTTTCCCTTTGACATCAGCACAGACAAAGCATGAGTACATAATTCGTATTGCTTCCCTCAGCCGAAAAGGAGAAAATAACCGCTGCCTGTAAGTGGCTTGCTAGCCTACATTACACAGTTACAGTGTTTGGGGTTAACTGCAAAGCTTCAGTGACAAAAATACCCTTTCTACAAAGGCTCTATTTAAGTCCCTGTAGAGGGAGGTCTTTGTCTTTTACTGTTCCCTCACATTTCTGGCATGCACGTTGTCTCCCAGCACAAACATGTTGCTTTTGAAATATAAAACACTATTTATAAACAACTGAAACAAACAAACTTATTTTTATAAACAACTAAGGAAAACTTCGGAAGCGTATTATTCAGTCACCAAACAAAGAACTTAGCAGATAAGGGTTTCTTTCATGCTACATTTACGTAAGATAATTCTCACGCATAGGCGGAAACCTTTACTCTGGTGAAGAAAATCAGACACCAAAGAACCTGTGTCTCATTCAGCCTGACCCTTGGGACCACATCTGCTCCCAGAGAGGGTGCTACTGTCACACAGGTGTTTGCCTTGCTTTGCCATGCCGAAGCAAACGAAGGCTTTTGAAAGCAATGCAGCCAGCTTCACTATTACTCAGCTTCTGAAAATACAGTTTACTCCATTCCATCTCACCTCTCGGTGCAATCGGTTACAACATGAGAGGGCACTTTTTCATGCTTTCCACACAAAGATCTTTAGACTCTGAGTTTAAGGTCTCTTTGGGATTATTTTCATTAAAGACACATGTACTGACTGAACAATACCCCCGTTTCTCATTGAGAACCCCCGTAACACTCAGTTTGACTTCCTAACGCGCCTGGGGGTACACCAGCACCACTCGCCCCCCTCACAGATGAGGCAAGAGGTACAGAGGACAGGCAATTCTCTCAAGATCATGCACGAAGCGCCTGAGCGGGGATGAAACCCAGACCTCACAGTCCCCAAGCCTTCCCTCCCAGCCAACCCTACACGCACCGGTGTGTTAAGATTACAGAGAGGCTCTACCCGCACCGTACAAAGAAAGGCACGCCAGCTCTCTGCCCCTCTCTAAGCTTTCCCTCCCGGCTCTCCTCCCTGCCCTACCTGACAGGAACCACGGCAGCACCGGCGGGCGGCGCCGTGAGGGGGCAGCCCCGACCCTCCCGGGCACCCACGGCGGCTTCTCCCCCCCGCCTCACCGCAGCCAGCCCCCTCCCGGCCCCGCAACCCCGCGTCCCCCGTGCCCCCACCGCCGGGCTAGGTTTCCCCCGGGTCCCCTTCGTGTCCGTCCCTCCGTCCCCCGGCGTTACCTCGCCGCCGCGGCCTCCCCTCCTGCCTCCCTCCCGCCCTGCGGCCCCCGGCGCCGTGCCCGCCGCGCCTCAGGCCGCCATGATGGCGGCGCCGGTGTCCCCCGCGCCGCTCCTTCCCCCGGACCGCGCGGCCGCGCACCGAGCGTTCCGCCCTCAGGCGGCCTCAGCGAGGGGCCCAGTGCTGAAAAGCCCTGGCAACCCCTCAGCGCCCGCCGGTGGGGTCGGGGGGAGTCTGTCAGAGCCGCCCTAAAAACGCTTTTGGTAGCCCACGAGCTGTGGACTGTGGCCGGCGGGAGACCCCCGGCGTGGGGAGAGGCAGGCGGCAGCCCCCACGGAGGATTTACCTCACACGGGGTGATGAAGCAGCTGAGTGGGATCCTAAATCACCGTAGCCTCTGCTGCCAGATTTGCTTCTTCCTCCTTTTACCCCTTCCTATCACACATCTCGCCTTATGCTCCCGTCCTCATCCAGCAAGCAGAACCTAGCATGGCCACAAGCACGGCATGCAGCGGGGTACCACAGTGTCAGCCCCACACCGCCTCTCACCCCCTCATCTGTGTAATACTAGGTTGCGATTAACGTGCAGGGCTGGTACACACTCATTTAATGGGGTGGGGTGAGGCTGGTTGGCCTTGTGGCATCCCTAAGAGCACGGGGTGTCAAGCCGTCCCCACTGCTAGCTGTGCTGGGTCTCCTTGAGTTATGACACCGTGATCCCTAAAGCCAAACGCCTCCTCTCGGGCTCCACCGCTTCCTGTAAAACTGTTTAATTACAAGTGAGCAAAGTTTCTGGCTCTGAGGGCACAGCAGGTGTTGGGGTATGACGTGCTGTGGCATCGTCTCGGGGTTCTTGCACTCTGGGGTGACCTGTGCACGGGGCTGGCATTTCAAAGCTACGTTTTAGCGTGCTCTTTGTTCTGACAGCACGGCAGCGTGGGTCTATTTTACATGTACAGGTTCCATTCATTTTTTGAATCTGTGCATATGCTACAGCCTTCAGAGCGGATTAAATCTTCCATTTTATGGCACGAACCAGACAATGCCCGAGAAGCTGAAACGGGGCCATTAGCGGCGATAAACAATTGAGCAGTTGTGCTGGGCAGGACAATGGAGGCTGCCAGCTGAGCCATTGACTGCCCCTCCGGCCAGTCCTCCTGGGGTGCGAATGGAAAAATGCCAAAAAAGATGGGGTGAAGGATCACAAGGTGCTAGAAGTGGTTTTAGACTCTCTAGACAAGTTGTCTGTGTGAGTGACAAACCAAAACACAGAGCTCAGCCTGTGCTGTGGGGAGCGGGGGGAGCAGGGAGGCAGCTGGAGGAGCTGAGATCCTCTCCAGGACACAGACCAGGAGCCAAAAGACTCTGGGGAGGAGGGAGAAGAGATGGGGTGGGAACGAGAGGGCTTTGGGGGTTGTTACCCTTCCCAAAATCTGTACATTCATCTGTGCCGTGCTGAGAATAAAGCGTGCTTCTGTTTAAAATTCTTTAGCAAAGAACAAAGTGCTTCTGGCTTTCAGTCAGCCAGTCCCTAAAGATCGAACTGTGGACCAGCACGGCCAGGAGCGGGGAGCTTTCAGGGAACAAACATCAGAAGCTATTAGGGAAACTGACAGGGCTTAGCCTGCGTCTCGGAGCCATCCACAGCTGGTCCCTGGGGTCCCATCTTCCCGAGAAGGGGTGACAGGCAAGCAGAGAGATGCAAGTGGTGGGATGCTGTTGTGACACTCTGGGCTTCGAAGCAAATTGGATGTAAAAAACTAGGGCCTGCACAGCAAGGGAGCTCAGCCAGGGCTATAACAAGCCATTCAGTAATTTGCTTAAGCCACACTTAGATCTCATCTGCAGAGGGAGGGAGAATTACCTCTTTAATCACATCCAAAACAGGCCCTCCACCACGATTCGTATTACCCCACAGGTACACTGGCACAGTTGCCCTGGGAGAGAAGTGCGTCACCTCATTTGTCTAAAGAGCTGTTCAAGCTGAAATCCAGGGCTGATGCAGACATGGAAATGTGTAATAGCGACCCATTTCCCATGGATCATTTTTGCAACCTCTTGCTGGAGCCCACAGATAAAAATCAACCAACTACTACTGAGCCCTGCTGCATTAGCCCCTTCTAGGTCATCCAGGAGGATCTTTTCGTCAGGCTGTCCTGACATCTCCTGGCTGTTGCCAGCCAGCCTGGCTGGCTGAAGTGGACTTTGGAGGATAGCATCAGTTAAGCTCAGCTGCTGGGATGGATTTTTTAAAATAAAATAAAAATATGAGTATGCCCAGCTGTCTCGTCTCCTTTTAAACTGCTATTGCAACCTCTCGCTCCACCCACGCAGCTTTCCGCATGCAGGGAGATGTTAATCCATTTTATCTTTTAATGTTAGCATTATCTCTTCACTCACCCTGTCTCTTCCCCTTGTGATTCTGTAATCTAGGTCCCTTTTAGGCAGCAGATAATTTCACCTTGTTTTCTTGTGTTGCCTGAGAAAAGAAATCATAAATCCAGAGTATCGTCTCCAAGCAGTGGGGTCACAGAGCCCCAGAGAGACTTTGAGATCATTTCTCTCAGTCAGGAAACAATGCACGAGCCCGTAAAGTCACCTGTAAGGGACAGAGACAGGGAAGGCTGGGATTACAGCACAGTGACAGCCCTCTGTCCCACAGCTCAGTCACACTGAGCTCAGCATCTGGTTCTTCAGGCTTTTGAGTGCCCGACCTCCAGCTGCTCATCCTGCCCCTGTCTGCACCCTGCTGCCAGGCAGGCGGCGCCAGCCTTGCCTTGGTGTGCACCTCCCTGCGCCCCAGGTTATGATTCTGGAGCTGGCTCTTCTCCCCTGAAATCCCGATTTTGATGTGTCACCAGCCAGAAAGTTCACACCCAGTGTCACCAAGGCGAGGGCTGATAGTGAAAGCAAGTACTTTTGTGTTTCTTAAACTTTGCCTCACCTTTCATAAATAAGGTGGTTTAAATCAAAAAAGAGGTGCCTTAGGACAACATAAGAGCTTACCAATAACCCACATGACACATATTATATTAAGAAATTGTGCAGTAGGTTAGATTTATCTGCCAGGATTAGGATCTGATTCCTAAAATGTCCACTAATTTTACTTCCCAACCAACTTAAAGCGAAATATCAACTGCTGGCACCACAGCCATGTTAGAGCAGGTGATGGAAGCACCGTAGACTTGCTGAAGAAGCTCTCAAACTTTTCCCAGGGTCTGAGGAGTACGCTGCTGGCTGGACTCTCATCTGTCACCTTGGCCAGGCTGGAGGTGATGTGTATCTCGATAGCGGCCAACCACTTCTGATAGGGTGGGAGAAGGCCCCAGCTTACAAACCTACGTCCCAGTTATTCTAGGGAAGCACCAGCTCTTTTATCAGCACCTTGGTGTGGTTGTGGTGCTCTGGGGAGGCAGAAGGCAGGCTGGAGGAATCTTCTCACCTGCAATGGCAGCTTAGGAGCTGTGGCACCTGCCAGCTGTGTGCTGGGGACGCAAAAGCAAAGGTGAGGATTTTAGAACACAGTCATCCGAAGGGATTGCGAGACTCGCTGCATGGCTTTCTCACAAGTGGATCGGAAAGCTGGCGTGCTACCTGGGTTAATGCAGACTGAGGATTTTGAGAGGAGAGCCCTGGGTGTCACCCTCTGAGTTACGGTGTCCCATGTGGTGCTGCCATTTGGGCTGGGAACAGTCCCAAAAGCTCCACGCCTCATCTCTCAGCTCTTCCACGATTCCCAGGGGCTCAAACCGGAGCGACGCTGACTGCCCAGCCTGTACTTCTCCACAGACTGATGGAAACTGGGATTTGACCCCAAAACACAAAAAGACCCCAACTGTGCCCTGTGGACTCCCACCGTGTGCCCTCAGGAGCTGATGGAGCCCCTCGCTGCCCAGCTCCGCCATCTGGGGAGCGAGGTTGGGGTGTCTCCTCACAGCCCACCGCCCACTTCCCAACGAGCAGCCCAGTGCCGGGGCCGCGCTAACACCCCGCGCCCGGCCAAGTTTGTCCCTCGCCGCCTCCCGTCCCCGCCCCGCCGCCGGGCCCGGCCGTGCCGAGCGCCTTAACGCCCGCTGCGCAGCCGCCCTTGAACCAAGGGAGGGGTAGAGAAAGAGAGTGGGGGGGAAAAGGCGCGAGAGCGCGCTCTGATTGGTCAAGCCGCCCGTCCGTTACGGGCGATGGGGCGAGTGATTGGCCGGCCGGGCTGGGCGGGAGGCGGGGCGGAGGGAGGTGGCTGGGGTTGGTTGCGCCGGCCGGTGGCGGGTGCGAGGCAGCGGAGGGAGGGAGGGGGGGGAGGAGGGGCGGGGGGCCCTGAGGCGCCGCTGTCACCGCCGCTGCCGCCGCCTCCTGCCCGCCCGGCCAGGCCCGGCCCCGGCCCGCGCAGCCTCCTCCGCCCGCGGCGGGACCATGTCGGCCACGGACGAGCGGGCCAAGGAGATCCTGCGGGGCTTCAAGCTGTATCCGCCCGGCTGAGTGGGGGGAGGGCGGTGTGAGGGGAGGAGGGGAGGGGTTGTCATGGAAACGTCCCCCACACACATCGGGGGGGGGGGGGGGCCCGGGGGCCCCCCCCCCCGGAGGAGGGGCCGGGGGGGGGGGGGGGGCCTCAGGGCCCGGGTCTGGTGGGTGGGAGCCGAGAAGGGACCTGGAGGGGATAAAAGGGGATGGGGGGGTCCCGACTAGGGTGCGGGTACATGGGCAGAAAGGCCGAAGCCCCCCCTCGGTGCTCCCGGGGTGCCCCTGCAGGAGCTGAGGGGCTCCTCACTGGGGTCCCCGCTTCAGCTGGGGGCGGCTGGTCGGCTGCAGGAGGAGCCCAGCCCTTCCCCTGGGCCTGCTGCTCGGGGACCCTCTCCTTGGAAAGGCCGTACCTGGTCTGCTCATCCTGAAGCGGCTCGTTCCCAGTGAGGTACCGGCGCATGCTGCCCTGGCCACGGTTGGCTGTACGCTTAGCGATGCCGCTGACGTGCTGTCAGATGCCTTTCCCTGCAGGTTATTTGAAAACTTTTTGCATCGGGGCTTTCAAAAGGTTTGTTTTGCATGTCAGCGGAATGTGGGGTTAAGGGTGATCAAAGGAGGTAGAGCTGAGCTTGGAAGAGAAATGAGAGCCTGCATGCACCTTTCCAAGCCAGTGTACAAGTAGAGAAAGGCTCAATGTAAAGGCCCACGTGCAACCTGAGGGTGGGAGAAATGTGCCGCATGGAACTACTCTAGCAGATTCTTCTGGGCTTGAAAGACAGGTGCAAGAATGACCTTGAGGCACAGGGATGTTTCTATTTTTTAATGGAAAGGACAGAAGTGAGCCAAATATCCTCTTGATCTGATGCTGTTATTCCTGAACAGATTTCTGACCAGTGAAACGTTCATAATCTCTATGCCAGCTGTAGCACGGTCTGAATTTCTAGGCTGGATTTAGCCAGACAGCTACTATCAAACTATAAGCAGATGCTTTTCTTAACTTATGAATCACTGTCCCCTCCCCCAGCTTTTAGTACTGCATCTGGGTCCTTTGCTTCTGTGCTAGCAATATTGACAGTTCTCTTTATTTATGAAGATGTAATATTTCAGCTGTCAAAACATTATTTAAGAGCCTTTTGTGCAGACAGTTAGAAAAAGCACAAGCTTCTGACAAGACCAGACTAAGCTCCTAGCAAAAAAGAGAAGTGTTTGTAAAGTTAACTCCAGTTAACTTAAGTGTTGTTTACTTGCATTTGTGTGTTGTCTTTGCTGGATAGCACAATTTAGGTGAAGGCCTTTGTCCAACTTTGGATGAAATAATTCATTTTGTTTGTTGCCTTAAGTAGAAAATACTCTTTGACCTTTAAGAGGAAGACGGTTGTACAAGCCTAAGGTAAACTTTGGTTATCTCAAGCAGCTGTAGCACAGGCAAGGAGCTTTAGCAGAAACACTCCGCAGTTCCAGGCTGAATGACAAATTTAGTCTTCCTTTGTTTATCCCCGCAAAACACCAATGTCAATTTTGCCTTTGATAAGACATTTTAGGCTCCAAAATTAGACTGTGCTTCTCCAGAAACATGCAGGGGTACTTTGATAGGTCAGGTCACTGCCTGCCATGAGCACCATGCAGTATGAAGTCTGAGAAACAGGAAAGTTTCTCCACACCTTTTATAAATAGAACTTACTAAGTAATTGGACATCTATACGTGCCATTAGCTGATCAGAAAAGTGGCAGAACATTCCTCATTTATGAGAGAAAGCCTCGAGACACTGCACCATCCCCACAGGAAGCCGCTCATACCCAGATGTGGCCGTGTTTTCCATAAGGCAGCCATCAGCAAAGTGTTCCACTTCCTTTTCTAAGAAGAGTGCATATTCGAGAGCGTTACATTTTAAAGAGATGCTTTATCTTCTACCCGCTCTACTGCTGCATGTGCTGATTTAATTTGCTTGATAAAAAGGGAAGAGAAACATGGTGTGAGAAGCTGTTACATTTATATTTGGAGTACTTGAAAAATTTTCTCCTCCCCTCCCAGGAGGGAGAAGTTCAGCTCCAACCTAAGCACACCCTGCAAACTTGGCACCTCAAAGTGAACTCGCTTTTAGCGCCAGAAAGCAGCAGAGTTGCGCCTAGGGTTTGGCTATTTTACATTCCTTGTGTGGCAGGATCTGCTGGCAGAGTCGAAAGCATCGCTGAGGGAAGTTTTCCGGAACACTTTAATGTAAGAACTGCCACTTCAGCTGGAAGTGAAGTTCCTATTGAGTAACCGAAGCTTCCTCAAACAACTCCTATTTATTTGTTGTTCCTGAGAACAGGCTAACTACAGGCTTTCCAACTGATTGGGACGTGCTGCTGTGGAAATTAAATTATAGCCCAAATCCACCCTCTGACTTGAACACAGAGGTATGCTTTCCTTCCTCTATGACACTAGTGCAGAAGCATGTTGTGGCTAGCGTCCTCAAATTCAGGGCAGAAGTGTTTATTCCCTCTTCTCATGGGTTTTGCTAGTTTTTTTAAAAAAAAATGAAAGCCAAAGTAAAAATATTTGATGTTTGCAGGCAGATGAGGGTGCTTGTATTTTATTACACCTAGAATTTCTATGGCACTAGTTAAAAATTGAGTACTGACCATCCAGTGTGTTACAGTAAAAGATGGAAAGCAGCCAGCAAGAACTTTTATAGTTTGTCACTTCTTGAGACAATATTTGTTAACAGTTTACAGATGTGTTCATCAGCTCACTGTTCTGAGGGCACTCCACTGAACAGCAGTGCTTGTACTTAAAGTACAAAAATATTTACAGGTAGTCTAGCAGTCTGAGAACGCAGACTGATTGTTTGGCCAGAAATATCATCAGTTCCCGTGGTAATTAAAGATGCTTTCCTATGGGATAATAACCAAGTCTCATTTCTGCAAGTACTTATGCACAACTGGTCCTGTAATTTCCAGTGCATCTAGTTTGACTATGCTTTTTCCCCCAGAAGCTGAGACAGTTACACTGTCAGGCTACAGAATAGCATTGTACTTGAACCTTCCTTAACCTTTCACACTCTTCAGGTTTAGTTCTCTTGTTTTAGCTTCAGAGTTAGAATGTTAGCTATGTACATTTTATAGTTCTTACCTTCATAAAGGGGTAACACTTAAAATATTTCTCCCCAGCAGTCAAAACCTTTCATTGAGAGGTTTTTTTTGATGGCTTCCCCCCCACCACCAGCCTCCTTCATTTGTGAGTTGCCTGTTTATATCTGTTCTGATATAAACTAGCACGTGTTTTTCTTCCAATGCCTTATGTTCACTAGAATAAGAACATTGTAGACAGTTACTCTATTTTAATCTGTTCTGCAAGCATCTACGCAGCAGATGAGAAATATCTGGTTGTGGTTTGCAAGAAGAGATTCACATCCAGCTCTTCAGGAAGGAGCACATAAGGAAGCTGAACTTGAGTGCCTCAAATGTTTCTACCAGAACAGCAAGGAAGAAAGTTCAAACAAGCCAGTTGGGTCTCATAGCACAGAAGAGGTACTAAGTCTAGCCTCTCAAAATGTGAGTAAGCAAATCCATTTCCTGTTTCCAATCTTACAGTTCAAGCAAGGTATCACCTATTTTATTGGCTCCTGAACAGAACAGTCTCAGCAGACTTGGACCTCCATAGCGTTAATTGCTGTGTAGACAGTCGTTTAAGGTAGATTTCTCTGTGAACTTCTGTTTAAGGCTACACAGCTATCTTGCTGTATTTCAGGAGTCTCCTGGAACTAATTAATATGGTGAATATAAGCATGAAGAGAACATTAATTGCAGCTCAGAATAATTATGGAGTTACAAAGCTAATATCTGTGGTCAATATAAGCATATATTAGTATCTCAGGCATTCAAGCACTTGTAAGCAAATCCCTTCAGACATCAGAGGCTCTCCTATTTTCTGAAACCCCTGAGGTTTCCTGTGCAATGTCTTCTCATCTTGCAGAGCTTCTTCCAGTCCTCCTCTTGCCATTGTTTTTCCATCTAGGAAATTCAGCAGGACATTGCTTTGGAAAGATGGATGAAGCCGTAATAAGTGTATAGTTAGAAATCATTGAGATTTTTTTAATGAAACACTCTGCAGACAAGACTTTTGTTTCCAACTCCCACCTCATTTCTGCAATATACACAACAACTAATCAATGGCAGCCTTGCCTCTCAGTTCCTAGAGCAGTCACTAGACTGGTTTGATGCAGCACTCAGAAGCTGACAAACACAAACCAAAGTTCTATCAAATTGAGTTTCTAACTGATTTTTGTTAAATCACTATATTTAACTGCTTATTCACATAAAATATTTATTGCAGCATTTACAAGACTCTACAAGACTTTGGCAGCTTTAACTGGCATTAAAAAATCCCCTTTTGAGGCTTCCTGTCTGTGCTTCCTCAGATCTTGGTTTAGACTTCCTACAATTGAGTAGAAAGATGAATCACCAAATTCATGGGTTAAATGGAGACACTGGCCAGCTAAAAGAAGGAACAGTGCTCCCCAGAAGCTAGGAAGTGTACTCAGTAGGGAGCCAAAGCAGAACATGAATCTAGCTTGCACCAACACAATTTTAAAACATTCTAGGGAACATGAGCTCGAGCTCCCCACTTGCATTTCTGGCTTACAAAAAACTGGAAGAGTCCTTCCCATCAAAGGCATAGAGTTTATATAAAGAAATCTGGAAAATTGGTCTTCCATTACCACTTTCCCAGCCACAAACCTTGGTGTGTGCTACAAGCAAGAGTGGTAGATGTTTCCCAGTTCACACTAACTGGGGAACACCTTCAAACACCGGCAGAATCAAGATATCTTTGTTTCAAGAAGGTCAGAGTTTCACTCAGAAGCTTTAGCCATGTTGTGCCTGGTATTTAAGTGTCACTGCGGTCAAGGTATCTTTACCATATCAGAATTGTCTCCAGCATTTGATGATCTGCAGTTCTGGTAGACTAAACACATGACAGGTTCTTCACATTTCTTACGCGTAGGTCATGAGGCGCATCTGCAAGTGATGCAGGAACAATTTCACCAGGCTTAGTTTTACCTGCCTACTGCCTTAACACCAAAAAACTTCATGCTCCCCCTGCTTCACTTCACTTTCATTGAAAACATCAACATAGTCTAAAGGAAGAACAGCAAGCTATGCTATTTAAACATCACTATTTGAATGAGTTACCATCAGCTTTCTGCATTTCAGGTTTAGAGCAGCCCTGTAGTAGTGTTGCAAGCAGCGCTTCGTGCTCTGGACAGAAGGGTAGAAGAGAGCTGGGAGCTCTGCAATCACAGGAAACAAATGAGTTGCCACAACGCGTATCTTAAGTAGGACTAATTTAAGAGTGCAAATCAATATTGAATGTTTATCTTTAGTCAGCAATATTTTAACACCTTGTTAGAATTTTATTTCTATTATTTGTCCTTTCATCTCCAAAGTTTACTCACCCACTGTTTCACCAGAATTGTGGTTTTAATTTTACTTCCTTGTTTAATGCCAACCTAATAGAGTACCATTAAAAACTCAGTTGTCATAGGCAAGTTTATTTTCCCTTGTTCCTTTATAAGTCTCAACTACTCTGTAGATCCTTGAAAGTCATTGGTACTGTACACTTCTGCCATTATTACAGTACTTGGATTTCCTCACAGAAGACAGTAATTTAATCCATTAAGTGAGAATTGATAGAGCTCCTCCACCCTCCTCCCCACACCTCATTTTCACAGCCGACATGTAGGGGAAAAAGCCCTGCTTACAGATGTAGATAATAGAAAAGGCATCTAAAATGTCTCACATTAAACAAGTTTGGTGCACAGTAGCCAGTTTTATTTTTACATGCAGGCATCTGATGCGTGTCCTGTGCATCTCCAATTAATGGTTTTCTGTTAACCAGAACAGTTCCAGAATGGAAGCTAGTTCAGCTTGCTCTTCTCAGAGTTTTACATCATCTCTGAATTTTAGTTATCTGGAAACAATGTCAGGAATCAGAACTTCACATGAAGTTAGAGAGATAGCAGGCCACCGTACTCTGACTTCTGTGAAGTATGTCATGTATAAGCTCTTCTATTTCTCTGTCTCTAAGCTGGGGAATTAAAGCAGCTTCAAATTTGAGCTCCCACCCTCCATTAAAGAGGGAATCCAAGTACCATTTACATCTAGCAGTCAAACTTTGTACAGAAGCATGAAGACCAATTGCTAGGTACTCGTGTTCTCTGCTTGTTACCTATACTTAGTAATCTATTAAGACAAAATTCATTTTTTGGCACTTTCTCTGTCAGGACAGCAAGATCTGTCCATCAAAAAGGTAGTTCTGTAAGCACATGAAAAGGAGCTTTTACACATCTGTTGCTCCTACAGGAACAGATTATGTATACATACATGTGACGTGCAAGAAACTACAATAGTGAATATTGAATTTAAAAAAAATCAGCATTCTCAGAGGTTACACCTTTTTGTCTTGAGTGCATTACAAGCACCCCCAGAAGAAATTCAGGATCTCTGTAGTACCACTCCCAGAATAGTGTTAAGACTAGAAAGCAGCTGAGGGGACATCTCTGTGCACACACAGACATTAAGATTTCCTAGTCTGACATGATATCTAAGAAAGCATAACAGAACTGTGTGAATGCTCCATCCAGAAGATACCTGACAGTAACCGAGGTTCTCTAGAGTGACAGTGCCACATCTCAGCTGCATGTTGCTGAATCCCTATTGACAGCCAGGATTTTTCAGTTGTGATTATGAACGTGAAGTTCCATTATAACATTTTTCCTGTACTATTCCTGAACTTAAGTTCTCGTTGTTACACATAATAGGTACAGAAGACATGTAAGGGAAACAATGTAGTAATTCAGCCACGTGTGAACCTTTGAGTTATGTTTGCGACTAGAAAAAAATAGCAGGCCTAGGTGCAGGGCAAGAGCCATTTTTACATTGTAAGGGTTTGGGATAACAATCCACAAAAACATCCTTTTAGATTTATCCACACCTGTGGAGAAAGGATTACTTACCTCACTTGGAGCAACATTGTCTTGTGCAAGACAGAGTGAGAGTAGGGGATTTTACTTAGCAATTCTATAGAGGAGTATTTATATGGGTCAGTCTGTGTGCTGCAACGTCTGCATAAGCTCTATCTACTTTGTAGCAAGTCAGAAGGTCATTTAGTACATGGAACAGCTGATATTTTTTCCCTGCTATTTATTGTATCAAGGAAATAGGAGGATCCTGCAGTATACATTGATTATAGTGCACCTAGGCAGCCGGTCTCTCTGCCTCTTTCCTCCTCCCTCCATGTAACTTGATTTAAGCCTTTGCAGAAGGAAGGTTACACATGCTTGGATCCAGGAAACCCATCAGATGGGTTATCAAGCATGGCAGACAGTCAGGGACAGACTGCTGGACAAGCATAGAGTTAATATCAAGTCCCTTTGGTTTGGAAAGCCAAAGGAAATTCTATTTTAGGAGATTGAAAAACTGGCTATTTGCATTGCATTAAGTTGTTTCTTTGTATGAAAAAGCACTTAGAGATGCCTCACTAAGGATGAACGCATTTTCTGTTCATTTGTTGGCATGGACTGTTGCTAGCTTTGTGCTTAGAGAGTGCCACAGCACCTCAGCCCTTCTTGCAGGAGAAGAAGAAACACTGTCCCATTAGTGTACCACCATAGGGTGGAGGTGGAATGGACCAGCCCATCTGAAAATTGGACACCAAGAAATATCTACAGGGTGCTCCAGAGGTATTTTGAACATTCGGCTTCCAATTTCAGTCTTTAGGGCAGGCTTTGGTGCATTTGGTACTGGCCTGTCAGTCTAGCCAAACTGAAGACTTAATTGGTTCTCCAGTAAAGCTACTTTCTCTCCCAGAACCTGAGATGATGAAAAGAATCCTCCTAATTGTAATTTCATGTGAACCTAATTAGCTTTAAAGTCATGTTTTTAAAGAGTTTGGTCTAGGAAACAGCATGGTTTTATTGCTTCTGAGGAAATAAGACATCTGAAAGTTATCTGCCCTCGTATTCTTTATGTGAGCTTCTGTCACAGCAGCTGTGCAGTCAGATTACTATTCCCAGCTGCTCGTTACCCCTGTTTCAGATTTACTAGGTGAGCTGCTCAGATGAGCACTACCACCTCTTGTTTCAGTGTGAGAGAGAAACACTAGCTTAGACAGCTCAGGTAATAGGTTAAGGAGCAGAGACCTATGTAGTCAGGGGGATCAGATTAGCACTTGTACAACAGCTCAGCTCTTAGATTTGATGGAGAAAGTAGCAAGGAGCTGGGGAGGGCTGTGAGCAGCAGGCCTCTTTTCAACCAACTGCTGCTGCCATCAGCTGTCAGCACTCACAGCCTCACTCTTGCTCCAGAGAAGCTTGTTCTCAGCACAGCCTCCTGCTGTCTGCTCCAACACTCGGCTCTGCCTCACCTGACGAGGTTTCTCACCTCACACTGGCTCTGCAAGGGTAACTAAGCATGGCAGTCCTAACACCTTAGATTAGCACTGTGAGCCAAATGTTTTAATATCACATTAAGCCTATGCTTACTTCCCTTAAGAGAAGTGCATTTTAGATTCATCTTCTCTTCCCCCTCATTCTGGGCAAGGGATCTTTAGCGTTAGTGCTGCGGGACAAGTTACTGCCCAGTCACCAATAGGATCAAGGACCAGAAATGCTGTTAGAGACTCACCTCTTCCACAGCCCTCATAAAGAGAGGGAGATTGCAAGCTGTTGGCTTAAGTTTTCATCTGAATTCCAGCATGTGCTAGAGCACGAAGATTCTTGTTTGGGCTCAAACCAGTATCTTACAGAGCAAATACACACTTTTTTGAAGTACTGTTTCTAGAAAGAAGGAAATAAACTAGCAAGTTTCCAAATCCAGTTTGGGTTCCTCATTTGGAGCACCCTAGGTAGCTCACAAGGGGCTGTTACAGTTACACTGTCACAATAAAAAAAACCACAGCATTTAAACAGCTCCAGGAAGGAATTGTTTTATGTGTTTCCCCCTTGCAGAGCCTCCAGAGGCCACTACATTATATTTATATAATAATGACCATAAGTTGAGCTTTAGCAGAGAAGCATTTATCTTTTTTAGAAAGAAAAATAAAGTATTTGATCCTATTGGCATCTTCCATTCTACCATTAGAATTAGTTCTTCAGAGCTCTAAGCTCTAAAAGTCACAACCCGTGAGAATTAAGAGCGCCTTTATTTGAAAGTAGCCAGAGCTGAAGCACTGCTTGCAAAATCAAAACAAAGGTTCCCCAAGGAAAGCTGTAAGCTTACCTCGTCAATGCTCAGCTCCTCAGAGGAAATAAAGCCTCTCTTCTCACCCCACCAGCGGTCCCACCACAACCTCATTCTCACAGCCCCTATAAAGCAGAAAGGAGGCATTAACCAGAGCACACCCCTGCTGCTCTAACACCTCCAGCCATACTGCCTGGAGCAAGGCCTCTTCCTCGTTTAAATACAGGCCTGCCAGAGGCCAGGTGAAAATGTTTCACACCGTTGACGGCAGCCCCTTGCACTTGTTTCACTGACAAAACAGCAGCTGCTTGTTTCCTGCTGAGGCATGGGAAGTGTCGTTGCTTCATAACCTTGTGTGCACAAGTCCTGGGTTTGCCAGTTCTGAAATAGTAAATGATGCAGAGACATGGTTGAAAAGGGTGTGCAAATTCAAGTAAATAAAGGCTACATTTTAATCTAGGGACACCTGTAAAGGCTGCAGATATTGCTGATTATATCATTTTTTGATTTTTTTTGTATATAACTTTGCAATATTATCACTCCCCCTAATAAAAATGCTAGGAGTTACACATTTCGAAACAACAAAATCATTTTTTTTAAAGCACAGTATTTTTATCAGCTGTGCAGAAGTCTAGCTTTTCAATATCTAAATTGTTATTCATTACTTATTAATAGCTAAGTGGATGTAATCCACTTGTGAACTGAAGCTGATTGTATTGTGGGGGTGTTCTTTTGTCACAGCAGAAGTAATATATTCCATTGTTTCAGCTGAAAAACATACAAATAGATTTGGGTTAAAACTTTAAAATTGGATCTCAACTACTCTGAAAATTTAGCATATAGCTATAAGCTGGTTAACACAATAAATTAAAATGAAAGTCTCAGTATAAACTTAGCTATAGGCTTTCTTGACAACGAAAATTACAGGAACTGCTGGGAAATAATAGAGCTCATTGCTTTGTTTTCATTTCAGCAGAGATTTCGCTACCTCTACAGCTTTTCATCTGAATTTCAGCACGTGCTAGAGCAGAAAGCTGCGGGTTTGGGCCCCGACCTTCCATCTCGGACAGGTTCCCTGGTGTCTGACTTGAGGGTTTGCATCAGCATAGTTCACATCTGTAGCAGCTGAGCGTGGAGCTCGTGTTTACGGTCAAGTACAACATTGAGAACCACGTGTTAATCTTGTGCCTGCTCTGAACTGCTTTGGAACTGGGATTGTTACTTACAATTTCAGAGTTCTGCTGTAGCGCTTTTTTGAGCAACTTCCTCTCTTCTCAGACTGCCATGCCACCTGACGCTGTATAAATTGTTGGGATGGTTAAATTGTCTAATCCACACTGCAAAATTCGGCACTCGTCATATTCTAGTAGGTTCCTAAAAAAGCACAGTAATTCTGACAGGAAGTCCTTGGTTCTGAGAGTTCTGCCTCAATCTGTGTAAATCCCCCTTTATTCCTCCCCTCTGCCTCTGCTTTCAGTGGCCTCTGGTCCATTTACAAGATTAGATTCCTCATGCAGCTGCCACTCACTCCCTCTCGACTCTATTTTCATGGTTTGTTTTTAGATTCCCCACTTGGTCTCTATGCACCAAGTTTTCCTCCCTTTCTCAGAAGAGACAAGATAATGAACTTGTTTTTCCTGACTAATCTCAGTCCTGTCAGTTGTAAGTGGGAAACCAAAAAATTGTTTGATCTGTATTGCAGCATGAGGTCTCCCCATTAAGCTAATTCACTGCTCTCGCTTGTAAATAACGTGCTCGTGTCCCATGCAGCAGCTGGTGATTTTATACCCTGTGCTTTCCATACCACGTATCCTGAAATGAGTCGTCAGCTCCTTGGTGGCGAAGCAGCCTCAGATCATGTCAGCAGAAATCGGTCATGCCTCTGAAAAATAGCAGCACCGAGTCAGCAGGGGAGGGAGAACTTTTGAAATGATTCCCCGGAATGGTGCTTTTGGTGGCTTGCACGGTACTCCAAATGGTGCTTTTGTGGCTCACATCTGTGACCTGCTTTCCTCTTGTGCCTTGCAGAACCCCTGACCTCGCCGTGGTCCTGTCCTGTGAGTGTAGAGGGTCGCTGATGTTCACCTAGATATTCACGTCCTCGCTGCCTTGGCTTGGTGCTGGCAGTGTCAGGGGCGTTGTTTGCCAGCTCGTGCCTGGAAAAGTTTGGTGGCTGGCAGTGCGGATGTTCGGCGTGTTTGCCCCTGGGGGCCCTCCCTGTACGGGCTGCGCTGTTTGTGAGGCAGAAGCGTGCCCGTTACTCATGCACACATGGATTCACTTTAAAAAAAATCAGAATAGCTCCAAGGAAAGTCAGGCCAGGGCAGTCCACATGGATTGTATATCCGAGGAAGCGTTTAAGCTAATGCCAGGAAAGGGGTGGCTTGTTTCCACGCTGTGCCGCATCAGCAAGTAGGAGATTGGCATTTGTCGTTAGGGACTTTAGGAAAGTGCTTGTCTCTGCTGTTTCTCTGGCGATTTGAATCTTTATTTCGTTTATTAGGTGAAGAGTGTTAGTGCCAGGGCTAACTACTGGTTTACTATAAAATCTCAATAAGATTAAATCCCCCTGTGGTTCTCTAATTACATCTCAAGGATACTGAGAGCCCGCGGTGATGGCTGCATGTATCCCTGGTTACGGAGCGACGCAGGCTTGGAGCAGCGAGGGATGTGCCGTGTGTGGCATTGCGAGGCAGTGTTAAAGGTGCAGAGGTTCAAAAAAGCCTGAAGGGTTTTGAGTAAATTGCCTTTAGCAGAGCTGAGTGTCTTCTGCCCTAGCAATTCTAACGTCGCTTTCATGAGGGTGCGGACAACCTGATTACTGCTACGGAACTGAACAAAACCGTGGAGCTGTGTTTGCTGGTCTTAGTTCTGCTGCGTTAGTTGGTTTTCACTTTGTCATAAACACAAGTCCTTACAGACTAATTAACAGCTATGCTAGAGCAACAGCACTCGTTTCACCTTTTCCCTGATGGTTACAGTGGGCATTTCCTTTGAGAGCAATGCATACAGTCTCTTTTCAGGATTTCATTCATTTCTGTCATGTTTCAGCATTACTTGTGAGAGGGCATCCGAGCACACCTGGAAAAGGAAGTTCAATTGTCTGACCTATTTTCCTGAACGGCAGCGGAGCGGTAATCCCACCCGGAGGGAATTCATACCAGCTTTATGCCAACTGGCTTGGGCAATATGGAGCCTGACAGTGCCAGGAGTTTCTGAACTGCTGTAGCTACGCTGTGTAGATGTTCTGCGCTGAGATGAAGCAGTGCCTGTACTTGTTTTCCAAGGTGTCAAGGAAAAGCTAGCTATACTGTTGCAAAAGGCTGTGATGTAGAGAAAGTCTAAGGGGTTTTATGCTAAGCACGTACTCCAACTTAACAGTTTCTGCTTGATTTTCCCACTGTGGATACCTTTATCCCAGGACGGGGGTGTCAAGTTCTGAATAACACAAGTCACTTCAAAGCAAATCAAGCTGCCTTGGAATTGGACTCTCTTAACGCAGAATAAGAACATTCAAGCAAGGGTTAAATAAGGGATGGATTGCTCAACTGCAAATTCATTCTGTACCTTACTCTGGATTGGCTCCGATGTGTTTGACAAGCCCCTAATTAATTCAACTGCTGGCGAAAGGTACTGTTTAAAAATTAATACTGTGTTGATAAGATACCGAGGAACAGAAATTCTCTTTCCATAGCACAAGGGGAGTTGAGACAGACTCAGTAAGTGAATGCAAGAGAAATTCAGTGCTTGACCTTTTATTCTTACCTTCTCCAAGTGACAAGAAGAATCTCTTGAGTACTCCTGTTACCGTTGGTTTTGGTGGTGTGAATGCCCACACATTTACAATTAGAATAAAACTCAGAAGCTCATTTCCTGGAAGGTAGGAGCTATCAGACATAAGGACTGTAGGCTTTATTGATCTGATGGGGTTTTGGACAGCTGACCAAGAGCTTAAATGTTGGCCAGATAAAAATCTCTGAGCCCCTGAAGTCCTTTGCACAAATGAACTCTCCATCTTTTACAGACCTCTCTGAAATCGAGATGTGGTTCTGTGAAGACCGAACTACAGATTTTCCCTGAAAGGAGGTTTTACAAACAGCCTTGCTCAATGGTGATTTTTTCTTTGTCCTGTATCGGTGGGCACCTTACTTGACGAGAACTCTGAATTCTCCCTTGGTGCAGGATCTGTTCTCAGCAATACGACCTAAAGTATGCTGTTGAAGGCAGTTTTATTTCTGCTCTTTCCTGATTCCCTGGAAGATAAAGAGGCTAAGCATCATCAACTTTAACAGGAATATAAAAAGTCAAGGGCAGGACTTGACTGCTCTCTGTCCCTCATGTGGAAGAGACGACTGAATACAAAAGCTCTCGATATGAAATATGCCTACTTCTGTGTAGCACACGTTCACCTGTTATGTGAGATTGCTGGTGTGCGACGACGCCTGAGGGTTCTTTAAGTTACGGCTCTTGAAGACTTTTAGGGTAGCTGCTTGGATATCCGGAGTTAAGGGACCCTGCCCTCCTGTGCATGGAGGAGTGTTTTAAAGGCCAGCTTGAAGAGGTTCTCTCCGCAGGAATAATTCAGCATGCTAGTGGCCTCTTCTGTCTTTGGGCGGTTAACCAGAAGTAAGAAATCTTTCATTGTACAAAATCTGTATTCTTGCTGACCTGTGTCAGAGACCTTGCTAATACGGGTCTAGATCTGACTTCCCATGTCATATACACAATCTAATTTGCTGCTTTTTAATCCTGACATCTTACTGTCTGCTGATTGGTGTGGGGTTCTCATTGCCAAGGTGAATATTTTGGGATATCTAGGAGTCCAAGGGCAAGGAGTCTGAGTCCAAGCAAAGCTGGGGACCTTTTTCTTCTATGTGGGAAGTGCCCATGGGCAGCGCCTTTCCCACAGGCTACGCGGACAAGAGAGGAGCATGTTTCAAGAAGTCACGGAACTATTTGTATACCACACTCATTTACAGATCCGTGTAGTACCTTCTTCAAATCTGCCTGTGAGGGGTCTTAGGATATAGAGAAGCAGGTCTTCATGCTAACGTTGTCAGTGCCATCTTTTAGAGATGAACCATCAAGTTAACAAACCTTTCTGTATCCAAACAAACTCACGGGTGTCAGGTGGATTGCAGGTTGATCCCACTTTCTCATCTGTTTCTATGGGGATGTAATCAGTGTCTGAATCATAAGGAAGATTGAGCCGGCAGAGTAAATGTTCCTATAAGTCCCAGGGAGGCCTTACCAGACCTGATCCCGTGCAGTTGACCCCTGAGCCTTTGTATTCACTGCCCTGGTTTCAGATTTGTTTGTGCTGCTTGCTACTGAGAGAAGAAAGTTAAGCAACATCAATTAGGATCACTTTGCCAATAAGATAATATTATTTATTCCACATATAGTAGTTTTTATCAGCCATACAAATGCTTGTGGACACAGGGATGAGCTTCAGAAGAAAAAGTATCCCAACAGTATCTGGAGATGTGCGTATGTGATCTAGTTTTTCTTGTAGATCTGAAAAAGTGCTTTAGTTTTTGTCTGGACAGGATGACTGAAGAGGCTTTATTTATAACCAGGCACAAAGAATAATCTTACTGTTGAAGCTGTTAGATTCTGAAATTTACAGTTAAGGAACTTTGGTATCTCAGGATTTCTGCAAGAGGCTTCTCAGACTGCTTTCCAAATCTGTTCTCCATAGGTGGAAGAATTGCTTCTTGTTAAGGCTTTCTTGTTTCAGGTTTAGCTCTAACACGTAGAATCATTTTCTTATCAAATCCTTTTCTTAATGGGGTACGTCAATGTCTTGTATTATACCAAAAGTTCGACAGGAAGAAATGTTCCCTCTGATCTCTTAAATGAAGATTAAGAATAAAATTTGATATACAAATTATAGGTAACGTTAGGTAACAATTATCCCAGAAACTCAGGGGGGTTCAGAGTTAAAGCATTGCTCATTCAACTAGAGGTTTTTTTAAAAAAGAGTTCTGTTTTCAAGACCCATCTCCTTTAGGACACATTTAAAGTGTAAGTAAGTTGACAAATGATGCGAGTCTGCCACTTGACACACTTACTGCACCTTTTTTTGTCACTGAGCTAAATCAGGATTGCAGAGATCCAGAGTTGAAAAAAGCTCTCTTTAAGATTCAGACTTTGAATGGCCAAGTTGCTTCGTTCAACAAAGAATACTGCAGACTACTGCGGATTTCACCATCCAGATTTCCACTGTCTCACGTGGTAATATGTTCCTCTGTTGTGTGCTCTGTGGTAGAGAGAAGGGAGAAGGCTGCTTTGTGCATCTGTGTGAGAACATTTTCATGGAAGGAACTGTACTTCTCTCACCAACAGTTCTCCACTGAACAGTGTTTCTGCAAGGGGCATGGAGTTCAAACTACAAGGGCTTGGATCTCCTCCCTATTTTGCAGAATTTCAGCTGCTACAGGGTTGGTTTTTTGTTTT
Organism: Heteronetta atricapilla; assembly: GCA_011075105.1. NCBI lineage: Eukaryota > Metazoa > Chordata > Aves > Anseriformes > Anatidae > Heteronetta > Heteronetta atricapilla. The sequence goes on along the minus strand of CM021739.1, from coordinate 16,367,063 downwards.
ATGGCTGTTGTGTTCTGTGTGGGTTTTTTTAATGAAGACTAAGAAAAAAGATTTCACTAGAAGATGGTACGTTTATTTGATCCGCGTGCAGCATTTTTTGCCAGCAGAGATTACAGTAAAATCCTTGAGTAAATAGTGTCCTGCTGAGAGAGGTAACCGAGCTGGCACCACTGCTTCCTTTGTGAACGCTCTAATCACCTCCTTCAATTAATGGCAGCACAGGAATGATTAATAGGAGGCTTTACAAACATGGATGGTTGGGTAGTATGTGCATCCGGAATGTGAACGACACCGTGCTGGTCTTGGATGTAGGCAGCAGCCCAAAGAGCAGCAGATACAGCTGAGCTGCTAGCCATTCGGTTGGAAATGGGGTAAATACAGGTCCTCTAACGACAGGGAGCCCAGCTTAGGAGCTTGGAAGACAGGTAGAAAAATCCAGAAGAACCTTTGCACCGTTGAGGATGGCAGCTGTAGTGAAATGGTGTTTTTTGGAATTAGAGCTCTTGTGGATTATTAAATGTAAGGGAGGCCTTTGTGCAAAATATGAATATAATAGCAGGCTCGCGTGCTGATTGCCTTATCAGGAGGTGCATCCTCAGTGGCATCTTTGTTTTGCAGTGGAAGAAGATAGAAAATAAGCAATTAAAGCAGCCTTATTTAAGTGTCAGGCTGTTCTGATGCCACACATCTGAGCATTCAGCTCTGCGGTTCTAGCCATGATTGTTGGTTAGCTTTTCTATTAAAAAAAAAACATAATTTATTGCTGCTGTGTGTGCCTGCTTTGTAGTGTGGCCAGACTACTGACAAGAGATATCCTCCCTTTTTGTTTCAGCTGTGATCTTTTCTCTCTTCCTGTTTCTCATCCTCAAGCAGTTTCTCATGAATGTGGACATAAAAATGAGAGGTTAATTGCTTCCATTATGTTCTTGGGATCCTTGTTATTACCCATGAATCTTGTTAAGAGATACTACAAATTCTGGTACTGGTCAGTTCAAAAATAGATGGACTTTGCTCTGCTTATATATCAGTTGTCATCCTAGTAGTGAGCGGTGTATTTATGGAGCTTTATGAAAATGAAATATAACCCCTTTGTTCCCTCACTTGTGTGTCTGAGTGCCAGCTAGGCACAATCAAGTCCCCCATTAAATTCCTATCTTCCAGGAACATTAAGACACCCCAGGAAAAATCTTTTATAGCGAGATAAAGAAATATATTTTCAAAAGGCAACTCTGTGTGTTTATCCTGTAATACCTACTCGTAACAGCAGCCTGGTATCACTGAAAGATTTCCATTATTCATTGAAACATCATCTCTTTGTGGCAAACCAGCACAGATTTTGAGTTAAATCTCAAAGACTCTTGCCTTCTCGTTGTGTGTGTGTCTTGCTTAATCTCCCTGGCCAGTACAGGGGAAGTTGTGAGCTCCTCATTAAAGACGTCACACTGAGAAGATTGTAGTAGAGGAATAAATAGAACAAGTGTTGGGAAGCCAAGCGGCTCATCTTGGTTGAACTAAAATGCACTCCCCACAAACTGGCGGAATTCCCCAAGGCTTTGTTTCTCCCCGCTTCAAGTAAGGTTCCATCACTCTTTTGCAGCGTGTCTAGCTAGCTCATCTGAGGCTTGCCTCATTCTCCAAAATGGTGTTTTACCTATTCCTATAGCTAAATAACCAATTTGTTTTACAAAAAGTTATTCTTCTGGTAGAGAGAGTAGACAAGGGTGGTGTCTCCTCCTGAAGAGAGAAGAAGAGGCTCAAAATCCCAGAATGATAGAATCATTTGGCTTGGAAAAGACCTTCACCATCATCAAGTCCAGCTATCAGCTTGACTTACCGAGTCCCATACTGTCACAGGTGAGGTCCAGTAGGGAGCTTGAGCATGTAAAAGTTCGACAGATCTGTGCTGGCTGTGTGCAGGGCTGTTTGCTACCATTAGCCTCTACTCCTGGCCTAAGCTGCTGAGGCATGCAGTGGTAAAACACAGGAATAGTCCTGGGAAGGGGCTGCCAGACCCATCCAGGCTGATTATCTCTGTCTGCGCGTCTGCTGTACGGTCGCAGTGTGCATCTGTGCTAATGGATCTGCTGTTTCTTTTTATAATTGGTCTGTGTGGAGCAATCTGATCTGATAAGGCCAGCAAATGTTCAGATGGCCTCACAAATTGAGGAAATCCATCAAGACAAATATACGTGGTTCTGCATGGGATTTTGTGAAAGAAAAAAACGACAGCCCTATGTTTAGGAGTTCAGTTTCTGGCAGATGTCTAAGATTGTAAAGTTTTCCCACTAAAATGTTAAACTTTATGTGGTAATAGATTGTATAAAAATAATAAAAGTATGAAAATAGAGTTCCAAGTCCTTGCCCATTCCCAGCTGGATCTGGTGAGGCTGGAACTACTGGAAAATTTTCCAAGCAAAGTTATGTTAGGAAAAGCTTGCTACTGGAACATCTTGCCTTTTTTTTTCCAAGTATTGTATTCCAGGACTGCTCAGACCCTGTTCTGCTCCGGCCCCAGGAGACTCTGAAAAAAAGCTAATGAAAAAAGAAGGCGAGATGCAACAGGGTGGGTGCTTCCCTGGGGTGGCTGCCTGCTTGCAGTCCAACTCTGGGAATATTTATTGGATGTGGAAACTGTTAGTCCCAAAATACAGTTCCGTTACAATGCAGTGTAATGGAATATCTCAGCGTCACAGGTCCATCCGTGCATCCTTGTAACAGAGCCGGTCGCGTGGCATTTGTGTTGGAAGCACCGCTCTGCCTGGTACAGAGAGTTTACTTGTAGTATTTTAACCAAACGGCTTCAGGACTTGGCCTTTTCTCTGAAATTAGGGCTAATGGCTCTACCACTGAGCTGCCCGTGTTCCAAGGAGTCTGACATTGAGAGCGCTGATGGAAGTGGAGGTGATATCAGGCTGTTTGGACTCAATATATATATATATATATATATATATGTTTATATTGGTTCAGCTCTTAAAAGCCCTTTGGATGGTAGTCTCTGAATGTCATTCTGTACAAAATGGATGGTCACTGTACAAAAAGGCGTCTGTGCCAGAAACGAAGAGCCACAGTGCTTGTCCTAAAACTGACCTTTAGATTAAGTGCTGACTGCATTCTGCAAAATTACTGCCGGAGTTCCTGGAGCTAGCAGTGCTGAGGACAGTTTGAATACGTGAAAAAGTGAAGTGCCTTTACTTGTTCACGGGGCTCCCTTTTACATCTAATGACATTTTGTGGAAGGGAGCCTGGTATATAAAAACAGGTTAGAGACTGCATATCAGAGGCACCTCTGCTTTCTAGAGTGGACATGATGTGTTCGTTTGGTTGGTTGGTTTTGTACCTTAGCTGACTACTTGGCTTAAATGAACAGAGAAACAACCCGTGCTGCTAAACTTGAGACATATTTGGACTTCGTTGAAGCACTTCACTATGTCTGAGTTCAAAATATGCTTGAGGACCTGGAGTTAAAAAGGAAAAAGAAAAGGAAATTAAGCATTTTCACAGGACCTCTGTTTAAATTAAAATGAACAAAGAAAGGAGCAAATACAGTGTTTTCCCCCATGACTATCCTATTTTATATTTCAGGTGTTTTCATGTTGTCTCAGTGAACAAGAATACTACTGACAAGTTTCATAGGTTTGCTCATTTTTCTAGCTAGAAGCATTCTACTGTTGTTGTCAGAGCTAACACATCTATTTTTTTGTCCTGCTTTAGTATGCCATTTTAGACACTGAAAAGTACTTCTAATTCTGTAACCAGTCATCTTTATTTCCTTCCTGCCCCCCACTTCCATTAGCAATGCCTGGCAGTGACTCAGAGCTACCCTGCTTTCTAGTTAGGGTGAACGAGAAACCACCAAAAGCAAGAAAAACACGGAGTGAAGGGAACCACTGGCACCCGCTCTGCAGCAGGATCGCAGCAGTCTGCTGCGGGGCAGTCTTTCCAAGCTGGAGTAAGACTTTCCATTAGCCACAGTTCCTGGCTGCCTAAGGAGAGAAGCAGCGTTGTCTGTTGAAGCCGGAGACTTGAAGCCAAACCCCTCCTGAGATCTCTTTCCTCTTTTACTGACTCCTGGTTCGGCAGTGGAACTGACTCCTGGTTCAGAAGTGGGCAAGTCTCCATGTTTACTTCCCAGTCTCTACTCTATGTGGTTATTTAAAAGCTAATTTGAGAAGATTAATTGAAGTTTTTGAAGCAATAGGAATTGTTTAAGCAGGTAGTCACGTACCTGTAGTATATTGCCTGCTCACTGGACGTCCTGTCTTTCTAGTTAAGTTACCAGATTCATCGCCTGCCTGGGGTAGCCCAAGGTAAATGTGACGGTGTGAGGCTGCACAGACCGGCAGCACAGTGAACGAGTTTGTACCGGAGAATGTCTCCCATCAGTTTCCAGTCTGCAGATCTGTTCTTAGAAATGCGTGATACATTAATACATCCAGTAAATAACGTCATTTTCTAAAATATATGAATCTGATAAATCTGTGGATTATCACGAGTAGTCTTTTGGAACTCAATAGGCTGTTGTGCTAGAGAGCTCTCTAAGAAGAAATGAGGTAAAGGAGAAAAAAAAAAGAAACATCAACAGGTTGAAGTCACAACATAAGCACTGGCAGCTGGAAGTGATCTTGGATTTTTGTGTTGTCGGTTGCATATGTTATCAGGGGGGCACTTTCAGACCAAGATGTTGCCTGGAGTTCAGAGGACTGCTGCTAAACCAAAGAGCCGGGGAACCTGCCGATGTTCAGCTCTGCCGTTTTCAATAAACATCACTTCACTCAATGAAGAAATTATTGCGGAGGGCTTTGAGGAATAAAAGACATTGACCAGCCACTAACAGCGCTGTATAAAACTGCCTTTCTCAAGCCTCTTAATTTTTCTCCACATCTTACACAAGGCTACAGGTCATTCACTGAAACTATATAAAAACAGCGGCTAAGCGGCCATACGTGTCCCGTTTAAATATTTGGTTAAAGAAGTCTGTTCCTCTGCTCAAGACCGGCCCTGTGAGTATCAGGAAGTGTGAAGATCCTGTTAGACTACAACGGCATTGCAAGAAATGCACGGAATCAAACTGAGCTTTCCTTTATAAGCAAACTAATATAATGCGTATTTGGGAAAAAAAAAATGAATAATGATATAAAATAAAGCAGCATATAAGGTTCGAAATACCTCATTCCATTAAAGCTAATTTCGCTGAGTGACTGTCAGGACATCCTGTGTTTGAGCTGTGTACAGAACAGTGGGCCACAGGGGTTTGCAGGGAGGTGAATCCCTCTGGGGGCTTCTGGTTACAACCTCATCTGGGAGAATGAAGTTATCCACCAGAGCCCCTTGATAGGTTATTTCCACAAAATTCCCTCCAGTTCACTTTTTGCTGAGAACCTTGAAATATTATCATAATAGTTCGGCGATGTTGAAAGGATTGAATGTTCTGAAGTGGTTATAAGACGAAATGAAGTTGTTTCAGTCGCTGGATCGCTTCACAGCATTCCCTCGCGAGAAGGAAAATTGGGTGATGTGCTGAAATTAAAGAGCAGGCAGACTGAATCTCACACTCGTTCTTCCAAATTGTTTTGGAACAACTTAATTTTAAGCATTCTGGATAAAAATCTCTAGCCAGGCAGGTTTGAATCAGAGGGATGTTCTTTTAATTGCCTCTCCTCCCATGTTGTTCCTCGGGGTGGCTCCTCAAGCTGCCCTGCCTGCTGCCACACCTTGCTGCAGAGGTGGGCATCTGCGGTGAGGTGGTCCCAGTGTTTTATGTTGTAATTGCATTTTTAGTTTCCCTTGTGTTTGCAGTCTCGCCCAGCTACATTCAGGTTTGTTCTTTCTGTTGAGCTACAAGCAAGCCACTTTAAAATTGCATTCTGATAAAGCCCTATGGATTTTAAAGGTCACGTTCCTTTCTCGGATGAATACATCATTCCCATTGATTCACCTGCTGTTTCTGCAAACTCAGAGTATTACTGATGACATTAATTATGTTAATATTCAGAGGATTCTTAGCATGAGCTCAAGCTTTTCTAACATGCTAATTTTTAAGACCCATTTAAAATGCGGGAAAGGCGGGGAGGAGTTGAGTGTCGACGCGCTGGAAGAAAGAAAATAATTTTCTTTGTGCAGTTCATGCTTCTGAGATGGTCCTGCAAACAATGCTGAGTGTTTCAAGTTATTGATTGTTTTACTGCCTAGGATGTAAAGCAATCTCCAGGTGTGATCTCATGTTATTTTTCCTGCTGAGGCATTGCTATAAAGGAATTCTGTCAAACCTGGTCAGAGAAGCCAAAGAAAAGCCTTAAAAGCATAGGTAGCAGAAAGCGGCATAAAACCACTGCACTGCTTCAGCTCACTTCTAGGTTGGCGCTGTTGTCTGGTTCCCAGAACCATCTTAACATCTGTTTCAAGAGGAAACGAAACTTACCTTTTTGGCTTCATCTCCTTATGCCCGTAACCCTTTCCTTCAAAACGAACATCCAATTCTTGCTCTTTTGCTTTGAGGGAGAGGAAAAGTCAGTGAAACGGAAACCTGGCTTAGTTTGCAATGTTTCAAACTAAAGAAACAAAACACATTCTCCCACCGTGCCTGCCCGTGCTGGACATTTATCCTCAAGAGTTCAGGAGCTCTCTGCGTTGTTTTTATAAGAGCACATGAATGTTTTCAGACAGTAAATCGACGAGTGAAAAATCAGATGAAAACTTAACTGAAAGCAAACTCAGTGCCTCATTATGCTTCATGCTGTCACTGGGATGCTGTGGGGTAGAGATGTCTGTTAATTGTCCATCCTGATGAAAATAGTGAATAGTAATTGTCCTACCCAAAGTGAAGTGTTTGGAAGGCACAGATGTTAAACTGGATAATCTGCATAACATTTTGATTGGCAAATGTCGGACACGATTGCACTGAGTGAAATGGCTTCTGTATTTCTCCAGTTCGATCAGCATCTCGTTGCAGCTGATCTGACTGCAAATTGACCTCTGTTGCATTTTTCTTTTAGATATTTCTGGCGTGCCACAACGTGAGCGCTGCTAAGATAATAGATACGAAGAGGTTCAAGCAGAAAATACTTTGAGGGTGGGGACAGGGGACAGAGCTCATCTTCAGAAATGCTACCCAAGGTGCAGAGAGTCTTTGTTGAGTTCTTACAGGAAGAACGTGACGTGCACTAATGAATGCTGTCGCTTAACAACAGGACCAACCTTACTGCATAGCAGAATTAATTGGAGGTCTACTTAATATAATATAACGTGGCAGTATTAGCTTCTGCCCTATTAGCATAATTGTCCATTAAAATTGATGTAAGGTTGACCGTGGCATTGAGTAATACGTGTGACTGTCTTTCCAGGTATGGGCCAAGCACAGCTTAATCCAGGACTGCCCGATGTTAGCTGACAATATGTTCTGGTGATAGAAGATCCATGGGACAGCATCTGCAAGCAAAGATGCAGGGGGGAATCCTGCAGAAAGAGTAGCTTAGAACAAAGTATCCGAGGTTTATAGCATTGTGCTGACTTTTATGCTGCGATGCTGTAACTGTTAAGTGTATTCCTCTGATAACATAACTTGCTGTGAGATGACTTGGTTGGTTGCTGAAGATTTTTGCTGCATTTTGCCATGTGGTTCGCATGAATCTGTGGATCTCCCTGGCTTCTGTTGCACAGCAATTTGTTCTGTGCAGGAGGCTTTAGAAGCAGCCTGTTGTACAGTGAGTACTGGAGTGTCGGGAGTGCTTTGAAGGGATAATTGGCTTCCTTCCATCTGAGGATTTAATGGAGCACCTTTCCAGTCCTCAGCACCTCCCATCTTTTGGAGAAGCACAGTAACCCATATCTCGTGCGTCACTCCAGGGAAGCTGGTTTATAATAGCAGAGTTTTCAAAAGTACCTGCTCCTGAGAGCTGTCATAGCGCTCTGGCTGACTAATCTGGAAGAGAGAGGATTATGCTGCTGCCTGAAAGCAGGAGAAGGTGACTGTTCTATACCCAGAGGCTTCAGTAATGTTTAAGGAATAGCATCCAGTTTGTGAGTTTGTCTAGGTACTTCTCTTAATAGACAGAATGGATGGGCACCCATTCTGTTCCCTCGGATACGACTTTATACAGAATTTCTGCCTTAGCCGCAGGAGAAAAGACTCCTGTTCTCTTCCCACATTGCCAACATTTACTCTTGGGCTTTATTGCACAGCAAAGACAGCAGCATTTCTTCTGTGGGTAAGCAGGGTGAGTTTAGGGCCTGATTCAACAGCCTACGTGTGGACATGCTTACATGTAAGCACACAATTAAGAGTTCTGTGGGAGAGGGATTTGGGAGTTGTAATAAAAAGTGAGATTAGAGATTGGGAAGATTAGAGGACGAAGGGCAGGAGTGGAGTAGGAGCATAAGGCTCTCTGGGTGGTCTACTGTGTAATCCTGTCATTTGGTAGGTTTTTGCATAACTTATTTTCATCCTTACTCCTCAGACCAGACTGACACCTCTGAGAAAAACAAAAAAAAAAAGGATTCTTCTGCAAAAATACACGTCTGATTAAAATGCAACCCCTAAAGGCTGATCCCTATTTCCCTGTATCGTACTTTAAAGTACCACGCTCACCCACGTCATGAGGGCCTGGTCGTGTGGTCGTGTTCGCTTTGCAGGAGAAAGTAGAACCCGGCGTGGGCAGTGCAGAAGAGTTGGGCAGTTGAGATCAGGAGCTTTTCTGGGTCTGCAACAAAGACATGAGTCTGAATTAGCCAGGGCTTCCAGCTCTGCCTTCTCTTTATCGTTTATCCTGTAGGACAATTCTTGTTTCCAGGTGATTGTTGAGATCCTGCTTGCGCCTGACATGTAGAGAACTGTTCTTAATGCTGCATTTCTTATACAGAAAAAAGAAAAAGGTTGGCAAAGATGATGAAAGACCTTCCCATCCAGGAGTGGTTAGGAACATTAGGCTTGCTTTTATTACGAGAGATAATAGTGCAGCAGTTCTTAAAGCTTTGAAAAGGTGTAGACAGCAAGGAACAAAATGAAAAATAGACCAGTTTTTAATGGAAGAAATGACACCCACTGTTCGCTGCAACCATTCTGATATTCAAAAAGTGCTAAACATCACAGCATACAAATAACAGTCAGGGAGACTGGGGAGAACTTTAACTCCGAAGTACTTTAATGATTAATTTCGCTTGTACACATCCTCTTCCTTCAAGGTTACTCTTAATTACCAGTGTGGTAATACATGGGAATATTTTGCAATGCTAAACCATTTAAAGATAGGTATGTGTGGTTTGATTTGTTTGAAGGAAATGATGTCTGTGACAGATACAAAAAAGAAAGAATTTCTGTTCTGAGATCAGAGGCATTCAGGACAACAAATCTGGGATTCAGAAATGCACGAACCGTTTCACTTCATCAGGCTAGGCAAAGTAGGTCTGCGAGGAAGCTAATTCATGTCATGTATATAAAGCAAGTCAAATTCCAGCTACTACAAAGCTTTTACGTAAGACTTTGCTGACCCAATAGGTGGCGGAATATAAATAGATCAACAGTACACCCTTCCTTCTGCTGTTCTACCTAATCCTTCCTTGCCTTCAGGATTGAAGAGTATTTGATCTATTGAGTCTTAAATCAGACGCTCATTCCTACAAAAAAATCCCCCAAACGCCAGGAGAATGAAAATTTAATGGTGGGAGAGTGTTCTTGTCATTTTAGAATGAGAAGCAGAATCAGGAATATGCAGTTGTGCTTTTTTTATTACTATATATTAACCTCACAAAGCTGTAGCTGCACGGCCCTCTACTTGCTCTCCGTAGCTACCCCTGCCAGGTGACTTGGCGTGAGCCTCTCAAAAAGAGTAATTGCGTTAAAGCTGCATTAATTTGCTTTCTCCTTTTCAGTGATACTTAAAATGCCCTCTTCATCCTGCCTGCAGGTCTCCACTGCTGCTCAGAAGATGGAGCACTTTTTATTTTTAGTAACAATATCTCTCATGCTGGGATGGAAGAATCTTAAACCAATTAAACACATTAGAAGATAACAGTGTGTGTGGGTTTGGTTCAAGATCTCCATTTTCTTCACTCTGGGGTATGTCCTAGTACCAGCCTTTCTGTCCAAGATGACAGAAATAGTGTGATAAGCTGCTAACTAGGTAAGCAGTACAGCTGCTGCTTTGTCAGGTATTCTCTTGCCAAAAAATCACTTGTGATGGGTTTTGCCTTTTTGTAAAATTCCATCGCAGTTAAGTTTTATAAGCGATCTCAGTTTTGACTTAGGAAATCGTTTTCAGATGTCTATTTCTTTTCAAAGATTTCCTTTTAAGAGCGAATCTCTTGAACTTGAAGTGATTTTTCCGGTAGAAGAGGATTGTGTGTGTTTGAGATTTGATGATTGGTTCTTCCCTTTTAATAATTCTTGGTTGTTGGGGGAAAAAAAAAAACACGTGTGAACTGGCTAGAGGATTCTGATCCCTTAAAATATGGCTGGATGCACATATTTTAGCTCTGCGTATGTGCTCTGAATAGCAGGTGGATTTCGGTTGCTGACCCGCATGCCCTCACCAGCAGAGATGTAGTCCTCAGCTTTTTTATTTATTTTTGATCTTTAATTTGACGGTCAGAATTCAAAGCATGGCGCAGGCGATCTCGCCTGGATTTACTCGTACCGGGGAACATCTGCTGCTCTGGTTGGCACCACGCAGCCTGCAGCCAGACCTGGGAGCTGGTAACACCCACTGACAGCGACAGTGAGCAAATAGCCAGGATATACTTCTGAAGGGGCTCATTTTTTAAAGGTAATAGAGGTTTTTGGTAATCAAGTGCCCAATTTGCTGAATTACTGTACTGCTAAGAGTGAAGAGTGTTTGCATCACGGGGTCTTGTGAAGATAAATGAACTCGTCGGCGAGATGCTCAGATTGTCTCATTTGTTATTTTTCTCTCGTACGTGGCATTTGATAGATGACACGCTGCTTTCTATGCAAATAGCTTCACCCTGGCTAGTTTTTGTGTTTGTCTGTGGGAAGATGTATCTAAAAATGGAGGGGGTTTTGACGTTTTAAGTTACAGCTGGGGCGGTTCCATCCTGCAGGTTGTGTTGGCTGGGGACTTCGATTTTTCCAGCCAGAACCACATGAAGTGCCCGGCCCAGCTGCAGGTTCTTTTTGCTGTGCTGCTGCTCGTTTTCTCTCTCTGTCTTGCTGCCTACAGCCCCCATCTCCTTTGCTTTGGTATTTGTGGAGATTTTTCAACTTTCTAGCTTTCTGCCAGGAGATGGAGGTGGCATACGGGGCTCTCCGGGGATGATGCTTTCTGCCTTCTCCCCTGTCCTTCCTGGGTTAATCCTGGATCGATTAGTAGATAGTATGTGCTTTAGAACAAGTCTGGAAGGACACGAGCAGCCTGTGCCATGCTCCTTTTTCCCACACAAGTCGTTCCTACGTCGTGGAAGCTGTTAGGCTGTGCCTGTGTGAACAGCCCTGTGCACACCCCTCTACCTTTCTCCTCCTTGCCCTTTTGGTGGGACGTGGAAAGTCTGGCCAGCCTTCAGGAAGGGCAAGGTTCTTCACACCTTTTCTGAAGCAGCCGTCTTCCCTTCCCTCCTCCACGCAGAGAATTTTAAAACAAATGCTACCCTGTAACCCAAAATTTGCTGAAGCATCTGTTTCTTCCCTGGAGTTCTAGAAAAAAAATTGATCAATGTCAAGAGTCTGCCTGGAAACTGCGTATGCTAGAGAATGCATTCACAATGCATAGCTCACAGCTCCTATTTATACCTCTGTCGAGGTCCGTGTTGTCCTCATCTGTTCCTCCGCCTTCCCAGCCAGCTCCCTGAGCAGTTGCCCTCTCTCCTTTTCCCAGATAGTTCCTGGTACCTCGTCCGATGCGGCGATGAGCTGCACAGCACGAGGCTCTGACGGGGCCTGGGGCTGACTCAAGGCTCTGCCCTGCTCAGAAAGGCACCGGACAGGCGTGCAGGCTGCTTATTCTGACATGTAAATATCTGAGTTACGTCACGGGAGAGGTTTTTCAAGGGTAGGCTTAAGGTTACCTCTAATGGTCCCTTGAAAAATGTGAGTATTTCATAGTTGTCTATAACCTTAATGACCAATTCACTGACCTGGGCTTCCTCAAGGCTGGCGCAGCCTCGCTTGCTGAGTGAAACGAGAGTGTCTCTGCGCTTAGTGCCCAGCAGCTGAAGAATGCCTGTGAGTGGCTGTTAGCAGGCCAGCAGCCATAGGACGACCCTTGGTATTCATATTTTTAAGTCAAAAAACTAATTGTGAGTGGGTCTTACTCTTCTTTCAAATGTTATACAGGAAGCACTTCTTCCTCTAGCTGGAGAAGAACATTTGTTTGTGTGGAATTGTGTTACTGGTAGCAGTGCTCTTGCTCCTCCGCAGCACAGTGACATTGTCTTTATCCTTTAGAAGCGCCGAAAAATGATAAATGAGGTTAACAAGCTTCAGTCCAAGTGAGAACCGAATCTGTGACTATCCAGCTCTCATTGCATTCATTCTGGTCAAGGGTTGGCTTGTTCATTTATTTCCTCCACGTCTTTTCTCCCTGGCCTCCTGAGAATTCGAAAACATTCCTGAAACTCAGCTGGAGCAGCCTTTGTTAGGGCTTCAAAAAGAATACTAGGCATGGCATTTCGGAACGTGGATACCTTGTTCTCCTTAATTGTTTCCCAATCAGAAACTGGATGAATCTTCGGGATGCAGAAACGGGGAAAATCCTCTGGCAAGGAACAGAAGATCTGTCCGTACCTGGAGTGGAGCATGAAGGTACTGTGTGGCCTTGCTGTGCACCTGGGGGCTGGGCCGTGCTGCACGTCTGGGTCACCAGAGCTGCTGTACCCGTGTTTGGAGGACTGATGTCCTGGCTCTGCCTTCAGTCCCGTAGCAGCTTCCAGCACAATGACCCAGGGCCGTGTGGGGAAGGGTGGGGATGGATCAGTGTCTGGCAAAGGGGACGCATTGAACAGTGCTAGGCTGGGAGCTCAGCCGGGCAAGGAATGAGCAAATGACCTTTGCTAGGTCAGGTGTTGGTTGCAAAATTAAAAGTATAAAAAGATAGGGGCTTTTCTCCATGTAACGGAGTAGAGTTTGGTCCAAGTACAGGTCCAGTGGAGAACCAGCATGGAAGAAACATACTCGGCTTCTGCCTTTTCTGGCCACAACTGACCTAATATTCTGCACTGAGTTTGCCCTCTGCTTTAAAATGGCATACGTGTTGCATTTCCTCTGCTCTTCCGTCCCCTGTGACTGCTAGGGCAGCCTGTTGCCCTGTCATTTCTGCCCTTGCCGAGCAGCAGAGGACTCCACTGTCCCTTACACATCCCCTTTGTGACAAAGCACCGTGAAGGTAATGTCCCTTGCCAAGAGCTTTGCTTTGGCTCTGTGAAGAGTCTGACCTCACCGAATTAATTTGAAGTCTTTCCTATTAAGTGAGTGTCATGCGGCTGATCTCCAGCAAGTGGAGTCAACTTGATCATTTAATTGTGATGGCGGCATCGACGTATTTTTGGTTAAGTGTCAAGGACTGAGTTCTGGCTCGCAGTCCTAGTTCACTTCTGGGACCAGGGGGATCAGGACCCTCTGCTTAAGGGGGGGGGACCTGATGCCAGGAATGGAGGAGGCAAGTTAGAGCTAGGGGAAGGCCAAGCCACGACTCAGTGGTTAGTAACAGCATTTTCCAAGCTTTGTCTCCTCCAGCCTTGCTAACCCGTACTCCCAATGTCGTGCCACTGCTAACAGCAACCAGTTCTGTCAGTAGGCAACAGCCCTTACCAGGTACTTCCTCACAGCCACCATACAAGGTGCCTATATTAAAGAAAAACATTCCAGCACTTTAAATACAACTGTAGTGAAACAATTGAGATGCAACTTCCAAAAGAAATGAGGGAATGGATCAGTGTATTGCTAAATTTCTTGAACTGTGGGTTAGTGATAGTTTGCCTTCTTGAAATAATTGTACAGTGTTTGGCATGCTCCAGCACCTGGGAGCACACCCAGGGGATACGAGGAATCAAACTTTCAAAAGCGGAAGAAAATCAGCCAAAAACATTCCCATCCTTCCCGGATTTTGTGCTGCAAAAGCTTCCCTTGGACACGTGGCTGGTCTTGGAAGCCTCTTCTCTGTCTCAACAGACTGGCACCGCCCTGGTTCAGCGGCAGCCACAGGACGCGGAGCTTTGGGGCACAGCGGGCAGCTGGAGCTGGGCTCAGGAGTTTGTTGTGCTGCCCCCCATTTCCTGCCGCCTTTCTCACTTCGGCGAGTCAGATCAGCCTCACCACGTCTCAGTTTTCCTCACATATAAAACAGGAAGACTCACCTCGGTCAGAGGAGCTTGGAGAATTAATTAAAGCATATTCTGGCATGAGATTAATGCCCGCTGTACAAGGAATTGTTCAGACCTTATCTGGTGTGCAGCTCAGCCATCCATCTAGAAGATGGATGACTGTAAACCTGAGCAGGTGCAGAGAAGATCTGTTAGGTAAAGCCACTGAAAAAATAAAGGGTGGGCGGATGGTCCTCCTTTGGAAAAGAGAGGGAAAAAGCCATTCTTGTATAGCTTAGCAAGGAAAGAAGGCTGAGACGGCTAGATTATTGTCAATAAATGTGCTAGGAAAGGAGAGAGGTGTCCAGCAAAGAAGGATAATCTGACCGCGAGTTAGAAGGTGTGGGGAAATGAGATTCTGTAGGAGTCTTGCAACAGAAACAGTGAGGGCAAACAGCCAGGATAATTGCTTTAAAACGGAGGCCATGTATGTCTCAGAGCCATTGTGCAGTACTTGTACGTGTGTACGATCTGTGGCCTTTCAGGGCAAATCATAGCAAGCAATCAAATACATAGCAGAGTGAATAGATTATATTTAAAGTGATTCATATTTAAGTACAAATTTATTTTTAAAATTAACTCTTAAATTTCAAATCCTGATGCTCTGTTAATACCCAAACTTCCTGCTTAGATTAAATAAAAAAAAATATTAATGTGGAATTAGACTGCTGCTGAAGTTTAGTGTTAAACCACTGTCACCACCTGAGTGCCTCAAACTGGAATTTACCACCAAGCTAAATCAGCTTTCGATAGCAGGAGATTTCCCATAGTTAGGAGTTTTTCCCAGTTAGCTCAGTTCGGTGACAGTGCGTTCACCACTGGCAGGCAATCTGGGAGATGGGAATCAGCAAAGTTCCTTATCTGCCAGCACATAAACAAAGCGAGGTGTTAGCGGCTGACATCCAGCACTTGCCGAGTCCCCAGAGCTGTTGCCAGTCCCCACAGCCCCTTTCATTCAAGAAATGCAAACAAGCCTTTCATTGTCTAAGAAAAGATGTGGTTTTAAGTACAAAGTATGTTTGGATGAACTGGCTTTCTTTTTTCTTTTTCTTTTTCTTTTTCTTTTTCTTTTTCTTTTTCTTTTTCTTTTTCTTTTTCTTTTTCTTTTTCTTTTTCTTTTTCTTTTTCTTTTTCTTTTTCTTTTTCTTTT
>CM021739.1:16331646-16351599 GCA_011075105.1 Heteronetta atricapilla | reverse complement strand
CTTTTTCTTTTTCTTTTTCTTTTTCTTTTTCTTTTTCTTTTTCTTTTCCTTTTCCTTTTCCTTTTCCTTTTCCTTTTCCTTTTCCTTTTCCTTTTCCTTTTCCTTTTTTTTTTAACATGTCCCAAATATGTCCCACAGTTTAATTAAACTATGTGAAAATGTAACGATACTGATGATTTAATTGAATTTCAGTTTTTGACTAAGCACTGTTTGGCCCCAAACGAGTTGTTTACTAAATAAGCAATGTGTCACCCATCGATTTCGTACAGAGTTCAGTGTCAGAATTAAGAATCTGAATTAGTATGTTAGCCATATAAAAGCTTTAATAAACGTGCAGGTATAATAAATACATCCTCTGGTTAAAAACAGGAGTACATTGAGGATAAAGTCTGTGCTTACCTGCGATTCGGTGCGTTTTGATGGTCCTAGCTGATGAGAATCAAACTTCTTTCTCTTCTCTCTTTTTAACAGAAAAGAAGAGGTACAAAAGTAAAATGTGTTTAAAATAAATAAATGAAATCTCTCAGCTCGGTGGTATAAATATCAATTAAAATCTCTTAGATCAAGGCTTTAAAGACAACACAGTCCTACTTTTATTAAAAGTAACCTTTTATTTTGCAGTTTTACAATATTAAAGCAAACCTTCCCAGCAGTTTGTCCTGGGGATGAAAGAGATGTAATTACTAAATTGCAGAATAGTTTTAACAAGTCACTTTACACTTAACTGCAAAGGGATGTTTGTTCACAACAGGCTTGAGTCTGTGCTTGTGAGGGCAGTAAAGGCTGGTGCCATGCAGATTTCCAGGCTGAAGAAAAAAAGACTAAAAATAATGAGAGCGCTTTACATTTAAAACTCTTCTCTTGCACTTTTAACTTTTTTATTTATTTATTTATTTATTTTGGCAAACAGTGGACTGCGCACTTCTCCATGGGATAGGACAGCAGCTTGCATTCCCTTGCCCTCCAGCTCTCTAGGTGGCTCTCATAGCAAGGTCCTGCTCCATTAGACTGGCTTACATCAGGTGGCTATGCCAGGGGTTTGGAAGACTCCTACTTTTATTAAACAGCAGCCTGCTGTCTGCTCATGGACATTTTGATAGCTTTTCCATTTAGGGCTGGTTTGGCACATAAAGCACGTACCAGCTGTGTTCCCTCCCCTCTTTAATAAATTTACATGAAACATTTTGTAGTACGCCGGAAGGATTATGTACAGTCACACCGCCTAAGTGTGACAGGCTTGGGAGGTTTTTAGTGTACTGGTTCCCCCACCCCCAGCCTTATTCTTCTGATCTGGACCTTTCAGTGTACCAATCTGAGCTGCAAACTGCCCCTTCTCGCTCCTTCACCTCTAAAAAAAGCCATATGAAGTATACAGCAGTACGGTTGTCTCACCTGTTGCAAGAGCCCAGCTATCTCGGATTGCCCCTCTCAAACCGTGCCGTCTGCTGCTGGCTTTCCTGCCTGTGTGAGGCTCAAGGTTCAGGGCAGAGCCGTGCTGTGTGCTTCCGCAGGATGATGTCCCAGAGCTACGAGGGATGGCTGAAACAGGGCTGCTGGGCTGAGAAGCAGCCGCCTGTGGTTTGCTGGGGATGCACAGTCTGAAAGGGAAGAAGAAGTGAGAAGGACTAACCTGCCTGCGTACACACAGCCCTTTGGCTGCGTGTGACCTTCAGCACGTTCCCTACAGTAAAAACTTCAGTTGCATCTCAGTATTTTGACTTGAAGATCCGTGGTTTTTGTAGTAGAAAGTTAAGAACTAGCGGTTTGAGAAACCAGTGTTGTATTCCTGGTCCTGTCACCAGTTTCACTCCTGGCTCTGGGCGCTCCTGGCTTGGATTTCACACCTGCAAAAGTAAAAACAAAGTAGGGAGAGTCCTTTGTGCTTGCTTTTCTCCTACCACTGTGATCTTGTACTGCACTAATCGCTATTTCAAAGTATTCTCTAATAGCACCCGAAGCAGCTGGGTTTGTTTTCTTGTGTCCAAATAACGCTTCTTTATCTGTTTCACAGCTCGAGTTCCTAAAAAAATCCTGAAATGCAAAGCAGTGTCTCGGGAGTTAAACTTTTCCTCAGCGGAACAAATGGAAAAATTCCGACTGGAACAGAAAGTTTATTTCAAAGGGCAGTGTCTAGAAGGTACGCATCTGCTCTGCGTGCGGCCCTGCTGCAGCGCAGGGAGCGAACCCCGGCGCGGCGGGGATTAGAGGAACTAAAACGGGTTGAACACAGTCATTTTAATTTTTCAGAGTGGCACCGAAGCACTCATCTTGTCAGGACTAATGGGCCGCAGCATTAGGGATAGCATTTCATAAGTGTATTAACACTTTGTTACGTAAGCAAAAAATCTGGGTAATCATGCCTCGGGGCGTAAATCCACCGCAGGCTGCCTGAGGCTAGCAAAGGGGTTATTTCAGTGTCACACCTCGTGGGGATTCATGCCTCTTCCTCGGAAGCACCTTGTGCTGGCCTCTGCCAGGCTGGAGGCCGGACCAAAGGAGCCCCTGGTTTGCTCTGGTCGCGGCAGTGTCACCCGGTGTTGCCTGCGTGGCTCCCCGCAGCACGCCTCATCTCCCTGGCTGCGGTATTCCTCCTAATCCGGGGGAAGGAGAGGCAGGTAAACGTTGAGCTCCTCGTCTTTGGGGCAACCAGTCGGACGCTCCGTCTGAACTGGATCCGCAGGATGTCTGCAAGAGGGGGAGTGCGATTTCCCTGTTCCCAGTGAGGTGAGATGGAATTTCCATTGAATGCTAAGGAAGTGGCATGAGTTTATCGTTTCCATCAGCTAATACAGAAGGGGAGTATCTGCATTAAGAGGAGGGCAGGGTTCAGTGCGTTTTAAGTTGTAATGGAAAATTAAAATTTACAAAGTGATGTAAATGTAAAATGTTGGCAGCACAGTAAGACAGTTTAGGGAGTTCCCCAGCCTGTCAGGCGAAAAGTAAAAGGACCATTTGTGGATTATTATTTTTCTTCTTTCAAATGCCTCTGAATCTTCTTTTTACTTTGCAGAATGGTTCTTTGAATTTGGTTTTGTGATTCCTAACTCCACAAACACTTGGCAGTCCTTGATAGAGGCAGCACCTGAATCACAGATGATGCCAGCTAACGTTTTAACGTGAGTGCCTTGGGCTTACGGAATCTGAGAGCAGGCAAAGGAAAAGCAGTGCGTGACATTTCCTTGGGGGCCACAGTGGGAATGAAGAGAGGGAGCTGCTACCAGCCCTGAGTCACCCTCACTGCTACTAGCTTCTGAGAGATAAAAGGGGCGAAGCCAACCTCATTACCTGCTTTTCCCATAGGTCCAATTTGCATTAATATAGCAATAAAAGTTTGGAGAAACTGGAACTGATCCTTTATTAGACCTGCTTTATTTTTTTTTTGAAAAGTGATCTGTGAAAGGATTTAAAAATGCTTTGCAACTTAGTACCCCTTACATCCAAATGGGCAAACAAAAATAGATGTTTGGACCACTTTCAAATCCAGCTATTGGTGACTGAATCTTGTCCAAGGCGGGTGTTTTTCAGGCAGTATATCACCCATGGGAGCTCCTCAACTGTTTGCTCCATCACTGTGCCATTTTGTCAAGCTTTGCGTCCTTACATTTGAGTATAAACTATGCATTTAGTCATGCAGAGTTGCATCTGAGGATAAAATACCCTTAACAGGTAGGAAACTGTCATTTTACGGTCATGCATAATGGGATTCACACGCTTCCCTCATAAACACCTCGTCCTGGCCGCAGTTTGCACGTTGACTTCTGAGCGTTCCTCTAGGACTTGGATCAGAGTAACGCGTGCTGGGCACTGCTCTGACTGCGAACAGCAAGGCCCGAGCTTTGGTGAGGTGAGGGAAAAGTGAGACAAAGGAAAAGTGAGACGAAGGAAAAAGCTCCTTGACGGAAGCCCCTGGGAAGCTGTAATCACGGACAAAAGGCCACCCTCCCTGCTGTGGTTGATGCGGTGCTGGATGGGTGCTGGCACGCACGCAAGGAGCATGTTGCCAGCAGAGACAGAAGGGTACGGGAATCCCTGTGCCAGCACGAGGCAGATAGAGAGCAGCTAGTCTCACCACAAGGTCACCGTGTCCTCTGGAAGACCTCCTTCTCCAGCATTTTCCCTCTTGTTCCATCTGGAGGAACGCCAGTGGCGTAGAGAAGGCACTGGGATGGGAAACGCCGTCGCTGATTTCTACTCACAGCACGTTTCAGAGAGATAGAGGGCTCAGAAGGAAGTGCTGGTGGTGGGCACGTGCTCCCTGACACAAGCTGCTTAAGGATCTTGTAGGTGTCACACACGTCCTTGGCTCCCAGGGCTGGTGGCTTTCAGTCAGTATAGGAGGTGCCAGTTCAGGAACCAGAGTAAAGAAAAGACACCTGACGATCGGTATCGACCGTCTCAGGAAGTCACGTCATTTTTCTGGACTGGGAGTCGTCGGAGTCCAGTTCTCAAACGACACCGAGGATTTTCCGGTGTCCCGTTCCTTCCCTGGAGTCTGTCCACTTGCAGTGGGCAGTGTCTCTCTCCTACTGGAGCCTTCTTAAAGTCATTCTTGAGGAGAATCACTAGCCCAAAGAAATCCCAGGGGGTTTTGTGACCCAAAGAATAATTTCTCACCTTTGTCTGAATCTCAAAGCCAGCAAGTTGACTCACCAGAGCTTTTGGTCACACCCAAACCTGCATTTCCATTGCAGTTTGCATAAAATACGCCCGTACGTTTGTATTAAAGCACTTCTTGAGGGAAATGGCGGGTTTTAAGTTGGATGAAGTAGCTCCACGCCAGGAGACAGAGTTGGGGTATAAAAAAAAAAAGAATTGATTTTCAGAATTGGTTGAAGAGGAGGGGGGCCTGGATTGCTAGTTTTTCACCAGTAAAAGCGAGCAGAAGTTTGCTGTCTGTGAGCACTCTGCAGCCTGCACGGCACTGAGCCCAGAAAGGGGACGGCAGGGAAGGGATGGGGGAACTGCTGCACATGGGAGTGTGGTGGGGAAATCCTTCACCCTGATGGCCGCAGGACGGGGACACGGCACTCGCTGCACGGGGCCCTAAACTAAAGCTAGGGGTGCGGGGAGCAAGACGTCAGCCTGGCTTTGCGATGGTATTGAAAGGGGCAGCTGGTTTTTACCGATCTCATGCTCTTCTAATACCTCTTTTTCTCCCCTCTTCCTTCCACAGTGGTAATGTTATTATAGAAACCAAATTCTATGACGACGACCTTCTCGTAAGCACTTCCAGAGTGAGACTTTTCTACGTTTGAGATGGGGCTTTTTGGAGCTGTTTTAGTTTTCCTCCATACAGTTCTTGGTGCAGAACCTCCTGACTATCCAGTGGAAGACACTCCTGTAGGCAGTGACCCTGAGGACCAGCTCAACGTGGGTTGTGACCTTTGCCCATCGTTATTTTGCTTTCTTCTCTGACAAGACCAGACCAAACCCTCAGAAGCGGGACCATCTGCTCGGCGGCGCACTGGGGAACAGAGGCTGTCTCTGAAAATGGGCAAACGGTGGTCATGCAGAACCAATACTGTAAATTATGTTAGTTTTATCCTTTGTATTCCTCTGGATCCCGGTATAACCTCCCGTTTCTACTCACACCCCACTCTCAACGCGTTTTGTTCTGGGGGGGGGGTTAAGTTATCCTTTTCGTTTTCTCATGTTGTAGGTTTTTATCCTTTCACTGGATTTCTGTGTAACTGGTCCACACTTCCTCTTACCCCGAACTTGTAAAATAGACTGTGATATCACCTAATGTAATTAAAACAAATTTCTCAATTAAAACATTCCTACCGTCCAAAGAAGGGAAGAAATGTTGGTTCTGTGCATTTTTTTTTTCTATTACAGAAGTGCCTCACAGCACACACAAACTCTTCCCCCTCCAGCCAGCAGCAGAACCGGGCTTTCCACACCCCTGCTTCTTCCCCAGCCCCTGCGGCCTTGTTAAATTGCGTTTCCCACAGCTGAACACGCTGTGACCACGGGCAGGGTTTCTCCCTGGTCTCATTTCTGTCCGTCCGCCCCTCGAGGCAGTTTGTCCCATTTGCACAGCCCCGGGTTTCTTGAGCAGCACTGCACACTATTTGTCTTTCCACCAGCGGACACTCAGACCTCACAGATCCGTAGTCCCGGCTGTGCCTGTGCCGGTCCTGCGCTGGGTCTGCTCCCCGAAGCACGGCTGTGGCTGCAGCTGCTGACTCCAACACCCCCCTGCGTGCAGGACTTTAATGACTCGTGGAGGCATTTTTGCTACTCCAGACTTCACAAGACATACTGCTCCTCTTCCCCACTGTCTAGCAAGCATAAATCTTGGGAAGAGTTTGTCTTCAGCCTCTGCTCTCAAACCTCCCAGGTAGCTTTGTGATCACGCAACGCCTTGGTCAGCCTGACTGCTGGGCTTGAGCTTCTCGGGGAGCCGCAGGGGGATTCAAGGCACATTTCAAACCCACATTCAGCCGCTGGCTGTCTGGGGGAGGGAGTT
Organism: Heteronetta atricapilla; assembly: GCA_011075105.1. Lineage (NCBI taxonomy): Eukaryota > Metazoa > Chordata > Aves > Anseriformes > Anatidae > Heteronetta > Heteronetta atricapilla. The sequence goes on along the minus strand of CM021739.1, from coordinate 16,345,127 downwards.
AAAAGCATACTTTTTTTAAAAAAAAAAAAAGTGTCTTGGTATCCGAAACCATGACACCACCAACAGGTTGGGTACCTCCGGGCCTCGGCTCGCAGCCCTGGCGCACGGCCGCCCCCCGGTGGCTCCGCTGGAAGCAGCCCGCAGCCGCCGCTGCCCCCGGCCCTGGCTCTCCCAGTTGGCCCCAGCATCTCCCAGCATCTCCCAGCGCCTCCCAGCGCGAGGTGCCGCAGCCCCCAGGGCAGCAAATTCACAGCGAAGGAACCAGTGGGGCTGGAAGGGGCCGGAGCTGAGCACACGGGGCTGGAGAGCACCCTGGGTGCACCGTGAGCTTCTGGAGGAGTTGTTGGCCACCACCTGGGGCCACGCTGGGAGCTGCTCTGCCACGGGAGGCTCTGGTGTCCCCTCCTTGTCCTCCCTGGTCTGGAGGTGATGCCATCAGAGGGGCCCGGTGCTGCTGGCAGCCCTAGGACTGGGGTCTCTGCCCAAAGCAGTGCCGCACGGAGTCCTTTGGGCAACAGCACCCAGGAGGTCTGGGGTGCGCGTGTCACCGCTGCCATGACCCGTGGAATTAACACAGCGATTCCCCCTTTCATTTACAAAAAAAAAAAAAAAGTTCCCACCTGGAACTGGCACCTCCGGGGCAGCACCTGGAAGTGGGGACGGCTCCGTGGGGACAGCTCAGGGGGATCAGGACCCAGCCGGACCAGGCAAGGAGCCCCTCACCACGCAGGGCCCTTCCCAGTGCCCGGCTCCTCGCGCCCGCTGCCTCCAGGCACCGCCCGACGGGGAGCGGGACCCCTCCGTGCGGTTACTTCCCGCCGGCAGCGGCCGCTTCCCCCGGCTCGCTGCTGGCAGCCCGGGGTGGTTTGGCTGCCACGGCTCCCGCGGAGGAGGCGAGCGCCTTCCAGCCGCCGGCACGCACGAGGCGTTTGTTTCTGCGAGCGCCGCGGGGCAGGGAACGTGCTGGGGAGGCGGCCCCCCACCCGCCGGCCGGCCCCCCACGTCGGCACGGGCAGGGGGTGACATGCAACAGGCTTCGGCCCTAAGGGAGCTCTCCGCTCGGTTTTGGGGGGCCATCACGCCCACCCCGTCGCCAGCCACCCAGGGAGGCTCCCAGAGGCACGGGCACGGCTTTTGGCAAGTAAAAGCACCCATCGACGGGCCTCAGGCTCGCAGCAAAGGGGGGAACCTAAATCCTCGCCCCCACGTGTGGTGGTGGGGGCACGGGGCTGGATCCTCGGCTGCCCCCCGGGGCTCTCAGCTCCCTGAGCTCCGGCAGAGCCAGCGCAGGGCTCGGGTTGGCGAGGTGCCCCGATAACGTCGGGCGGGTGAGCGGAGCCTCCCTAACGTGGCTAATTGTCTGATTCACCGGGTTACCCGCCAACAAAAGGCGCACAAACAGCCCAGGGCCACATTACGCACGGTGCCTGCGTTGCTACTCTTACCTTCCGCGGGAGCAGGCCGGCACGGGCAGCGCGTGCAGGCTGGGAAGGTTCGGGTCCCTCTGTCCCCTCTCAGGGGGATGAAATCCCGCTCCCTGGCTGCTGGGCAGCCTGTGGGCAGAGCCCAGCGAGGGGTCAGACCACTCGGACATGGGGCTGCCAAGCGACTTGGTGCAGTTCCTGTCTGTTTCTGAAGACAGGCAGGTGGCCAAAGGCCATGCTTTCAGCCCAAAGTGCCCAATTTCTGCCCTAGAGAGGAGCCAGCGGCCACCATCCCAGCGCTGTGGGACCTGGGTGTGATCCCCATGGGGGCTCAGCACCTGACTTGCCCCTATGCATGGCCAGGCACGTGCCCATCACAGCCAGGGCAGCCTCTGACGTCTGCGGGGAAGAGGCAGGGGCCGAGGCACCGCTGCTCTCCCAGCACCCTGGGGTGGGAGCGTGGCAGGTGCCTGGGGGGGACAACGAGCTGAGCACAGATGGGCTGGGGACAAGGAGCAAGATTTCACCCAGGCGCTGGAAACGCCCTGCACCCCTGAGGCTTCACCGCATCCTGGTGTGGGATTTAGGCAGGAAAACTCCGGGGCTACCGAAAGCAGGACACGGCCACACCAAGCTCCCTGCCTGTCCCAGAGCCGAGGAGCTGAGCCCCCCACGTCCCAGCTTTCCCACGGTGCCAGCGGGAAGACCTCGGTGGCACTGCCCTGGGGACACTGTCCCGCACGGCCTGTCCCCGCGGTGCTGCAGTGCCTCCCGTGGGAGCGCCGTGGTTTGGCTTCCCCAGGCAGCGGCACTAGATGGTGCTGCAATACAGCAATACCTCCCCGCAGCGCGCAGCGCCTGCTCCGCGCGGCCCGCCGAGCTCTCGGGGCGTCACGGCGGCTGGGGGACCCCGGGAGAGCCACCAGCAGGACGGCCGCCCGCGGCAGGTAGGTCCCCGGGTCGCCCGGGGGGGATCTGCCCCGGGGGGAGCAGCCCTTGAGCTGGGCTGGGTACGACCAAGAGCCCAGAGCCAGCCCAGAGGGTCCGTGTGGGGACAGCGCGGTGGCCTTGGTGCGGGGACCGTCCCCCCTTCCTGGGGGATAAGCGGAGATAAGGGGGACGCAGGGCCGGGAGCAGGGCTGGGTTCTCCAGGGGTCCTCGGCCCCGACTTGGGCAGGGTGGTTGACTCACTGTGGGTTGTGCTCCTTGGGGACACGGTCCCTGCAGCCCTACCTCTGCCCTGGGCAGGATGAGCTCAGCTCAGGCAGGGAGCAGCGGCACGGGGAGGGCTGGCAGCACGGCACCGTGTCCAGCTGGGCCTCCTCAGGGTCCAGGACCACGGCTACCACGGGGCAGCTGGGGATGGGACAAGACCCAGATCCTCCACACCTGCCCTTCAGCGTGGGCTGGGCTCTTCCCCCGGGGGCAGACACACAAGCACCTGTAAGCCATTACGAGGCACTTCTTGGCTAATTGGGACAGGCCGGGACCAGCCACGGGCCCCACATTTCCTCAGCCCCCTTCCAAAAGGGGCTGCTCCCCAGGGACGCCTCACGCCCCAGGCCAGGTGGTGATGGCTCTGCCAGCGCAGCAGCTCGGCGCGTTTATTGTCAACAGCAACACCTCAAAATTCCTTCTGGTTGTGTGATCTCGAGGAGCCGTGCCTGGAGGGCAGTCTCGCTTGTCAGGCTCTGAAGTGGATGCCAGTAATCTGCTCATCGCAGACGCAGACTGCACCACTAACCCCGGCCCGCGTCCCGAGCGGAGCCCAAGCCCTGCGCTCCCCATGGGCAGGTTCTCCACCGACCCCGCAGGGCGCTCCAGATTTCACCGAGCCTCGTCAAGATGCAACACAAGGAGGCTAGAAGTGTTTGGATGAGGCTGAATGAAAGCTGTAGCTGGGCGCGTGCCAGGCTTGAGCGGATTAAACAGGTCCTAACATATGATGGGCAGGAGGTCGGGTCTGGAGATGGATCTACTGGTGGAGACCCCGTCCAGCTGCCCACAGGCTTTGGGCTCAGCCCTGTGCTTCTGCTGCTTGTGGCTGTCACGGTTCCACCGGCGCCATGGTTCCCTCAGGCTTGACCGTGTGGAAGTTGCTCTCCATCCACCCAACTGCACTAGGACGCTGCTGCTCCAGCTGAGGCCGAGCCACAGCAGAGTCCACGGTCAAGGTGGCCACCCGTATGTGTGATGAGGCCCAGAGCCCTCACAGGCTCGCCCGAGGCAGCCTGCAGCCCTCCTGATGTTCCTAATGGTTGCCTTCAGCGGTGGGCACCACGGAGCAGCCTCCGCCGTTCCCTTCAGCAGCCTCCAGGACCAGCGGGATCACAGGCCCGGCTGCTGCCACGTGGCGCGTGTGCGACCGGTAGAGGCCCAGGTGAGGGGCTGGCCCCACACACGTCCTGCCCAAGGCACGTGGTGGCTTCTTCACCTCTGGTCACACAGCTTCTGGTCACCGGGCCACACGGTGGTGGCCCAGGAGAGGCATCTCCACGAGGACACGCTGCTTCTGAGCGCCATAAGCAGGGGAGGTGGCCCAGAGGGAGGCTCCGGGGTGGAGGCCGGCTCATCACAGAGACCATTCCCGAGACGTCTTCGGAGGCGCCTTCAGCCAGCACGAGCCACACGAGCCTCCTCCAGCCACTTGCGACGTGGAATCCCCATCCCAAGGGGCCTCCAAGTGCCTCATCCCTTCGGTGCTTCGGATTTGGGCGGAAGGCCCAGGATCTCGGTGCCAAGAGAGGCCGAGAGCCCCCTGCCAGCCTCGCACCACCTCACATCCCCCCCCAGGACCCGCGGACCCCACCCAAACACCCACGGGGCAGCCCCACCACTGAGGGCACCTTGGAGCCCCCCACCCTTTATAGCCCTCGGTGGGACATGGGTGCCCCCGATTGGCCGGCACTGCTGACAGATGGTGGCACGGGATTGGCTCACAGCAGCCCCCCGCCCTGCGATTGGTCAGCCTGCTGCCACGGGAGGCTCAGCCAGGTGGCAGCGCCCCGTTGGCTGTGGGCCCCCAGCAGCAGCCTGTGATTGGCCAGGCCTGGGTGCTGCTTGGCTGTGATTGGTGGAGGGAGTGTGGCGGGGGGGAGAGCGAAGGGAAAGACAGGTGGCGGCAGGCGATTGGCTGCCAGGCGGTGTCGCTGCGAGGGGATTGGCTGCGGGCAGGGGTCCATGCACTGAGCTGTGCCCGGTCTCAGCCCAGAGCTGGGGCAGCCGCTGCCCTCCTGGGGACGGGGACACGGGGGGGCTGCCAGAGCCCCAGCAGGGCCGTGATGGCAGGGGGGTGCCGGGGGGAGAAACGGGGCTGCCCAGGGCCTGAACCCAGGGCCGGTGCTGGGGGCGAGGGATGGAGGATGGAGTAGAGAGGATGGATGATGGAGGACGGGTAATGGGGGATGGAGGATGGAAAATGGAGGACGAATGACGGAGGACAGAGAATGGAGGATGGATGATGGAGGACGGAGAATGGCGGACAGATGACGGAGGACAGAGGACAGAGAATGGAGGACAGAGGATGGAGGACGGATGATGGAGGACCTGGAGCCACAAGCTGGGGACTGCCCCCATCCCACCCGTCCTTGACACCGGAGCACCAGGGCACCGATGCCAGCCCAGAGCCATGCCCGTTCTCAGCCCCCCGGGGAAGGCAGCAGGACCTCACCGGGCACACGTGCAGGATCGCAGCACCCTGGTGACGCGGAGCCTGCCCTCAGCAGCTCCCGCTGCTCCAGGCGTTATTTGAATAATTTGCCTTGCAAATCTGCAGGCACCGGCTCTGATCGCATGGTGGGGGTGTCCAGCGCCGCGCGTGCACCAAGGCACGGCCACGAGCACGGCTCAGTAACCTTCAGCACCCGGCGAGGCAGCTGCCAGCCCTGCACTGCCATGACCCTCGTGGGACACGGTGGCACCCCATGACCGCAGCCATCGCTGGCCTCTGCCACCACCGCGAGCGCCCCATCACCTGGCCAGGCGAGAAGCACGGCTGGATGCAGGCTGAGAATCAAGGCAGTAAATCTGATAAGCTATCAGCCAGTAGCACGATTAGCTGGATAATTAAGGACAAGGGGCAAGATTCTGAGCTGATTTGCCGCTGGTGTAAATACAGAGTGAGTGACCTGTCTGCTCCCAGCACCAGGCAGAGCTGCAGCCTGTGCATTAAATGCACTACAGCTCCTTTTTTTTAAGTAACAAAACCCAACCCCAGCATCTCAACGCTGATCCCCGCGATTAAAAGTGGTGGAATAGGAAACAGGTTTTGGCACGCGTCAGGTCAGCAGGGGAATGGGATGCTTGAGCAAGCCGCAGGCAGGAAAGGATTCAGCACAGGCACCCGGGGGGCTTGGTGGATGCTCCCTGCATGCCTGGCCAGGCTGCCCTCAGCTCCACACGCCTGGAGAAGCAAGGAGAGGTTAGTTGGAAGGTCAGGAGCCAAGCAAGAGGGCTGGCCTGAGCTTGGGGTGTGCTTCAGCAGACAGACAGAGCCCCAATGCCTCCCACAGCCTCCCCCACCACGAGTTAAGCTGCCCCCAGCACAGGGAGGCGCTGGCACACAGCCCTGTGCAGCTGGGCACCCACCTGAAGGCACTGCAAGAAGTGCTCTGGGGTATTCTCCCCCCTCCCCAGTTTCCACAGGTCTGAAATCCCGCAGCCCTTCCTGCCCTGAAAGCAGCACAGGGACATCGCAGCCCCAGCCCCCAGCCCTTCACAGCCCCCTCTCTCCTCTCTCAAACTCTTCCCAGCCCAACTCAAAACCAAAGAAACAAAGGACAGAAAGAAGGAGTAAAGAAAGAAAGAAAATTAAAACAAATCGGAACTAAAACAAAAAGCAGCAGTTGGGAGGCAGCCTTGTTAGGACAACTCAGCAAAATAAAATTCCGGTTTATTGTTGGACAACATTGTTTCACACATACATCAAACAGGCCAAAAAAAGAAAAAAATAAAAATAAACAGCAACTTCATAGACAGAAAAAAAAAAAAAGAAAAACCTTTTTATCTTTGGCCTTGCCACCTCATACAAACCACGATCTATGGTACAGCTAAAGTACATACACAAAAAAAGTTACTGGAATGCTCAGAATAAGATTGTAATTTTTTTTTTTTTGCATTTTTGTCTTTTTTTTTTTTTTTTTTTTTACAAGGTTTTGTTTTATTCTCCTTTGAGATAATGGTTTGGGCCTGGTCACACCACAAGTAAAGTCAGAGATAGGTAACAAGAGATATACACTTCAAAGCCCCCCTTTTGGTCAATCCGAGATCACTTAAAAATGGCGGACCTCCTAACAATATGTACAAAAATATAAAATGTAAATAAAAAATACAAACAAATTCTCCTTTAAAGTACTTTTAAGAAAGAAAGCAGGGCCTTGAAGTTTTGGTGCTTGGGGGGAAGGGGGTCTGTGGGGGGTCGGGGGGAAGGGAAGGGGGGTTTCTCTCCCCGCTAACGGGCGAATCGTTTCGGTATGCTCGGTGAGTGGCAGCGCCGCGCCGGGGGGCCGGGGACGGGGGTTCACTCTACTTGGTGAGGATGACCACGGCGGATTTGGGGAGGAAGGGCTGTGTGTGGAGGGGTGGTTGCGACGGGCGGGCTGGGAGAGGAAGGAGGGAGGGGGGTCCCAAGGGTGAAGAGGACGCGCTGGCCTTTTTTGTTGGTTTGTTTTCCTCCTTATTTAAAAAAAAAAATAATAATAATTTGCTGCCTAGTCATCTTCGTCGGTTTTCTGCTTCTTGGGATCGACGTCGTCGTCCTGAGGAGAGAGGAAAGGCGTTAGCGGAGGGGACAGCACTCGGGCGGGCAGAGTCATTTCAGGTCCCGCTGTGCTGCGGGGACAGAAGCATTCCCACAGCAGGTAACTGCTCGCAGCTGGCTCGGGGGCCGGAGCACCCCAAACCCAGGATGAGCCAACACCCGGCTAACCCGGTCGGTGTATAAATGGAACTGGGCCGCATCCCCCAGGGGCACACAGCAGGAAGCACACGGGCAGGATCGGGGTCCCGGAGCCCAGCCTGGTGTCTCTGACCCCGCTGACGCTGCCCCAAAACCCGCTCAGGACACGGGGGGCTCGGAGGGGCTGCTCTGCCTACCTCGTCGTCCTCAGCTGCCCGTTTGCCTGTGGCTCCCTCAGCTTCGTCGTCTTCATCGCCGTCCTCCTCCTCGCCTGCATGGGAGAGACGAGGAACATGAGCCCCCCTCGTGGTTACAGCACCACGCAGCCCTCCTGGGGGTTTAATCCTGGCTCAGCCCAGCACCCCCTCTCCTCAGCTGCCTTCCCAGGGCAGGGGGCACACGGGACGGGGTGTTTGAAGGCAACCCGCAGCTGACCTGACCCACCAGCAGCGGGGAAATGGGGATTTGCTGCACGGGGCCGTGCTCACACCGCCGACAACAGGAGCATAAAAAAAAAACCCCACACCTTCCCCAAGCGCCGAGATCACAACACATAAAAAAAAGAAAGGAAACCTCTTCCTAGCGGCTGCTCCGCCTAGCCGCTGCAGATTACTTCTGCTTCCCTTTGCAGCTATTAGTCCATCTTTAATGAGTTAAGAGCGCCAGAACGTATTAGTTCTGAGTCAGAACACTTTCTAATTATCAGAACGGCAAACAAACGCCACCAACTTATCTCACAGCTCAGGAGGATGAGCCGAGAGCTCTGCGCTTTGACCCACTTTGAGCTCAAGTAGGCCAGTGGATCAGAACAAGAGTTCATCATATTTGGCCAGTTTGGGGGAATCACTGAGGGGTTAGGGGCAAGACCAGAGGCCCCCCGAGGAAGAAAAACCACCGGGGAGCCTTGCGTAACGTGAGGCCCTGCTAAAACTTCCAGCCTTAAGGCCGGTAAAGCTGGCTTTAAGCCGCCACACGAGCCACGCACAGACGGGCAGAGGGGGATTAAGGTCAGCCCATCCTCCGTGCCCCTCTCCTGGCATATGCTCGGCCACGCCGAGCCCCACGCCGCGGGAAGGGCCCGGATTAGCTCGCGGCACCGGGCAGCTCAGCGCCCCGCCGGCCATGGCGTGCACCCGGCCGGGCACCACGTCAGGTGACAGCACCGAGCTGATCAGGAGCATTTTTAGTTCTTTGAGCTGCTTTAAGCAAAGCAAGTAATGAGATGGGACGGGGAGAAGGGTGAGGAGAAAGAAAATACCCTCGAGCTCCCCTCTGCTGGCCGACTCGGGGGTGGAGTTTGCCCACGAGGGGTAGGGAAAAGCTGATGCTGAGTGCACTCGCTGCCTTTGGATTTGCGGTTTGGGGGCTTGGATCACCCTGGGGCAGCAGGGACAGATCCTGCACAGGATCCCAGCGAGGTGCAGGCTCCCAGCACCGCCGGGGAACTCGCCAAGATGTGCCTGTGCTCTGCCAGCTGGGAAGAGCAGGGCTGGCACTGCGGGACCGCAGCTCCCCGGGCTCCTCGCAGCAGTATCCAGGCAACACTTCCACCCCGCACACATGCGCGTGCGGCACACGCATCCCCCTCCGTGCCCGGGGAGGGGAGGATTGCCCTTCTTCCATCCAGAATGGGAATTTTAGGTAGGTGGGATCGGGACCACGCTGGTCTGACCTCAGGGGTAAAGACCTTGGGGATTAACAGGGCCACCATGCACAGCTCCCCTGGCAAAACTGTCCCCAGAGGACAGCGAGGAGCCAGGAGCACAGCAGCACCCTGATGGAGGGAGGTTTCCCGACGTGTATTCTGCCCTAATAGGTGCTGGTCCGGTGTTCGTTTGATTTCCAGCCCCATCTGCCCTGGCCCTCTCCCGCAGAACTACCCACCAGGTTAGTAGGTCAGCACTTAACCGAAAATTCACAGGGGATTAACCTAGTCACAGCTCATCAAGGGCCTCAAGTTCATCCCAGTGTAACAAGAACAGCTTCCTTCCAGCCTTCACGGGGGATAAAAATAAACAATGCTCTTCATCCAAGCAGATCTTAGGGAGGGGAAGGAAAAATAAGTGGGGAGTGTGAGAAGTGGTTTGGGAAGTCACTGCTGGATTGCTGCTCACGGCCACCAAAACCCCAAATCAGGGGGAGGGCAGGGAAACCCAGGACACTGGATCAGGAAGGCTCAGAGCTCCGTTGGAGGATGAGGGAGTTAAAGCTGCCGGTTCCTCGGCTGCTTGCACGCAGCACCCAGGCTGCACGGGGGGACAGCATCAGCCCCTCCGCACGCTCTCTCGGCGCAGCGGGATGGTGAAACCGTCTCCGTGCCCCAGGCCAAGGCATGGGCACGCCAGGCTGGCTGCATCCCGTCCCACTCGTGTTTGTGGCGATCGCGGGAGTCAAGGGCAGGTTTTACTACTCGCACGGCACAGCTAATGCGCTTATTCAGCGCGGCAGCACGGTGCCGTCTGGCCAGAGGAGGGAGGAAGGAATCTGCCCTCAACCTGCTGGAAGGGATTCAAGGCTGACTTCACTCCCCGGCGCTGGCGGCTCCGGCAAGCGCGGAAGGACTGCAGCAGGCTGCCGGGAGGGGGAGATGGTGCCCGCGGCTCCCGCTGCTCCCCGGGGGTCTGGCGGCCAGAATGCGGCCGCGGGATGGGACAGGGGGAACAAGGAAAAAGTTACCATCACCCTCTTCCTCCTCGTCCTCTTCCTCGCCACCTTCCTCTTCCTCTTCGTCTACTTCGTTGTCAGCCTCCTGCTCTCCGTTTTCCTCGTTCTCCTTGGCAAGACAAAACATCACTTAAAAAAACTGCACCGGGGAAGGGAGAAGGGGGAAGAGGTGCTCAGCAGAAGCGCACATCCCCACCTTTCCTTCCTAAAGCACCAGCCCGCCGGAGCCCCAGGCGCGCGTCTCGCTTCCTGCCTGCCTCCACACAACGCAGGCGGCCCAGGCATGAAGGATCAGGTCTATAGTAACTCGGGGCTGCAGCTCGGAGGCCAAGACAAAGACTGCAGAGGCTCTTGTGACACATTAAAATGCAGCCAAGTGAATTCCCCCAAGCACGTTAAAAATAGAAACCCAACCGGTTTGCTCGTACGCAGCATGTTTCCCCATTCAACTGGTTGTAACACTGAACACACTCCTCTTTGTGCCCCCCCCCTTTCTCCAGTGCCTAGAAAGAAGGCTGCTCTGGATACAGCCCGGCATGGCTTTTGGGGAGAGAACCAAGACATCCAAGCCCAGACTTTGCTTTCTGCACACACAGCAACTGATACAGGCTCAGGAGCTTCTGTCCAGCCTGGAACCCCTCGATGGCTCCTCACAGCACAGCGCTGCCATTTCTAAGGGGTCCCTCTCAAGCAGGGCTGGGGACGAGCTTGCAGCAAAAGCAAGGGAAGGGGGAAATAAAAGAGCCACTGGGGTGAGGGCTGCCTCTGCCTGCAGACCCAGCCATACTCACAGCATTGCCGTTGGCCGGTGCATCTCTGCCATTTTCTGTTTCTTCAACAACTTCCTTCTTCTCTTTTAGATCCTGGAAGGAGCAGAAAAGCAGAAGAGTCACCCAGAGTCCAGACGCCTGGGTCAGAGAAGGTGCAGATCAGGTGAGAAAAAACAGTCCAAGAGCGTGCGGGAGCTCGCTGCTCTTCACACGGATTCGCCCTGGGATTCGGTCGCCACATTCTGGCTCCTCCTGAGGGCGAATTTCGATCCGAGTTGGCCTTGCCAGAGCGCAGCTATCTAAAAGAGGCTGCTCTGTTTCACCTCCCGAGCACACGGAGCCGGCTGCCCGCGTATGCCGAGCGGCGGCAGCGCTGGCCGATTGCCCATCTTAGCACAGTCCACGCAAGCTCCTGCAACGCCACGGCGAGCCATCGGCCCCGTCCAACGCACGGGCTCCGCTGCCCCAGGGCCGCAGACGTCCACGGCTGTGGCTCGGTACTTTCACAGCAGGAACAAATCCCAGGGACTCATTAGCAGAGGCCGCGGTCTCTGCCCTGCCTGGGGAAAATCACCCGGCGCGCATTACAAGCCTGGCCTTCCTCGTAGCGGCAGAGAGGAGACTCCGGGATCCATCTCGCAGCATTACGCGGAACAGGATGGGGTGGGGGAAGCAGCCTATTTTTACATCCCTGCGGAGCCGTGCCTGGCTACTTTTGGTTCAAGCCTCTGCCACGAGCAGAGCGAGAGCCCGGTGTGTTTTTTTTTTTTTTTGCTATTGATCACTGTCAAAATGTCGTGCCAAGTCGCTCGGCAAGCAGGCTGAGAGGATCCAACTTTATGTTCCCGCATAAAGAACACTTGGATTTAACGCTGGCATCTCTGCTTGCATCCTCCTCCCCTTCTGTTCCTCCATCAGCTGGAGGAAGATCCTTCAGCACAAGCGCTACCCCAGCCAAGGGAAGCAGAAAGGCCCTTCCCCAGGGCCAGAACAGCCGCACGGCCGGCTTCAGCAGCCACCATGAGGTGTTTCAAGTTGCTGGCAGCTCCCTGCTTCGCTGCAGCAGCGGCAGCGAGCGGCCTCGCCCCCTCCCGCCTGCCCTTTGCGGCTGCCTCGCTCGCTGCGGGCACTTTCACTCCTGCTGAGCCGCTGTCACTTCCTTGTGGGAACACACCACCCGGTACGAGCCGCGAACGCGGCCGCTGCTCTGTTTTGGGAGGGCTCAAACCACCCAGGGTAAGTGGCGCAGGAGATTTAGACCACTGGGTTGTTTGTCTGGGCGTGGGGACGGTCTGGAGGGGCACGCAGGAACGCTGCTGTCAGAGGTGCCTGGGCTGCCCTGCCCCAGCGCCACATGCCAGGGCCGGGTGCTGCTTCTGAAGCCAGCTCCGGGGTTACCACACCTGTTGATCAAACCTCGCCCCATCGGATCAGCATCCTGCAGAGCTGGGTCACAACACAAACAGGATCCTTCCCGCTTCCACCACACACAAATAACTGGCTGTCTCCATCAGTTCTTACCCTGCCACCGACCTCTGCTCCCCTACCACCCAGGGGCCGACGGCAGCCACTTCACCTCTCACGCCCCACCACCACGCCGCCGCATTCTGCAGCTGTTACCTCACATCAGGCACTCCAGCACGAGAGCAACCAAATGTTTCCAAAGTTAAACGCTGAGCGCATCGAGCAGTCAGAGTTTCCACGTCTTGCTGTGACCGATGGATCTCTTGTAAAGGAGCCGCTTACCAGCAGTAAGCCGTGCTGGTCAAGGAACACCTCATTCCTGGGCACTCCAGCTGGACGCCATCTCCAGCCCTGACCTTTTCTGGGCCGCTGAAGACGTTCCCAGCTTAATGCCCACCAGGACACCGCAGCACGAAGCCCGCGCTAACACCAGCACCGCAGGGAGCCCACAACACCACCCTTTGCCCCCGGATAAGGGGGAAAAAACCAAACACACACATGTCCTGCACCCTCCGCACGACCAGAGCCCGCACACCGGGAGTTCTTCAGCTAATTGCCGGCGCCTCTAATTAAAGGCGCGCCCAGCCTGTTTGTCCGCCGCACGGCGCCACCCGCGGCCCCCAAACTCCCGCCAGCAGGGGGCCCCGCGCGCCGCCACGCGCCCTCCCGCCTTTCAAAAGCGCGCGCCACTCTCCGCGCCCTCTCATTGGCCGGCCGCCAGCGCGCCGGGCCCGGCTGCACCCCCACCCCGCGCAGCCGTCCCCGTCCCCCCCCGCCACTTCCCCACCTTCCCGAGGCACGCCGGGAGTTGTAGTTCCCCAGCGGACTCCGGCTCCCAGGGGGCACCGCGCGGCGCTCGGGGCCGCACGTGGTGGGCGCCCCGCGGCACGGCGGCGGCAGCGGCCGGGGGCGGCGCTCGGCGCGGAGCCGCCGCCCGGGCAGGGCGGGGACCCCCCCCCGCCACGGCCCTCCCCCGCCTCCCCTTTTCCCTTCCCCTCCCCGCCTCCCGGGACGGAACCGTCGTTGCTGTTCCCCGCCGGCCCGGTGCCCCGCCGCCAGCCCCGGTAACCGGAGCGGGTCACCTTGCTGCCGAGCCACGGTTTTTAACGCCCCCCCCCCGGGCGGGGGGGGGGGTTTTTTGGCCCGGGGCGCGCCCCCCCCCCCGCGCCCCCCCCCCCCCCCCCCGTGCCCGGTAAGCGGCCGGGTCGCGGCGGTCCCCCGGGGCACGGCCGCCCCCAGTCCCCGTTTCCCCCCCCCCCCCCC
>CM021739.1:16099058-16331023 GCA_011075105.1 Heteronetta atricapilla | reverse complement strand
CGCCGAGCCAACCCCGCTGCCGGCAGCCGGGCCGGCGCCCCCCCCCCCACCTCCCCCTTTCGGTACCCCCCCTTCCTCCTCCATCACCCAGCGAGTCCCGGAGCCCCCCCCCTCCCCGGCGGCGGCGGGTTAGGGCCGGGCAGGAGCGGGGCCGGCAGCCCCGGGGCGGCAGGGCGAGCACGTTTCCCGCACGCCGGAGACAAAGAAACGGGCGCGGGGAAGCTCCGCGCGGCGGCTCCGCCACGGAACCGCGCGGCGGAGGAAGGGGGGGGGGGGGGGGGGGGGCGGCACCGGGTAAACTTCAAACCGGAGCGAAAAAAGGAACGATTTAAAAATAAAAAAATAAGGATTTTTTTTAAAAAAATTGGAAAACGGGCAAAAAGCGAAATCTTTTTATAAAATAAAAATAGGATAATAAGCCGAGGGAGGGAGGAACGAAAGAGGCGGGGGGAGGCGCGGGCTCACCTTGGCGGAGATCTCGGCGCTGGTGTCCACGGCCGTGTCGGACATGGCGGGGGCGTGCGGGGCGCGGGGCTGTGGCGGCGGCGCGGGCGGCGGCGCGGGCAGAACAATGCCAAGATGGCTTTGCGCGAGCCAGTGGGGACTCACGCGGCGCCGCCGGCCCTTTTATAGAGCCGGGGGCGGCGCGCGCGCTGCCCCGCGCCGCTCCCATTGGCCGCCCGCGCCGCCGCCGCCGCCGCCCATTGGCCGCGGCGCAAACAATGGGCACGGCCGCTTAAAGAGGCAGCCGCCGCCGCGCGGTGTCACTGCGGCGATGAGTTCGCGCCCGGCCTCAGCGTGGGCGAGGCGCGGCGTGGCCCCGCCCACACGCCCCCCCTCCCTCTCTCGGCGCTGGCCACGCCCCCGCCGCTCGCGGCTCTGCCCCCGCCCCCGCCCGCCCTCCTCCTCCCCGCCCCGGGCCCCGCCGTGTGAGGCGGCGGCGGGCGGGGAGCGGCGGGCGGCCCCCGCTGCGCGTGTGTGCGCGCTTGTGTGCGGCTGTGTGTTCCCTTTCCTCCTCCTCAGCGCCTGCGGAGGGGCGGGAGGCGTGCTCGGAAAGGCGGAAAGAGAAGGAGAGTTAAAAATAATAATAAAGAGCAGCAATGCGGGGCAAACGGCGCTGCCCGACCCCCCCGCCCCCCACACACGTACACAAAACTCGGTCCTTCGCCCTCACAGCCCGCCCAGGGGGTCGGTGCCCCCCCAACGGGCTGGGAGCCCCCCTCGGGTCCCCTCTCGGGAAAGTTTGCCCCAACGCCGCCACCGCCGAGCGGGGGTGGAGATGGGGGGGGTGAGCAGGGGCGGGGAGCCACGCAGAAATGCGGGATTCCCAGCGATTTATTTTCCAGTTAAAAAAAAAAAAAGGGGGGAAACACCACACGGCCCGCCTCAGCGCCCCTCTGTCACCCCTGCTTCACACACGCAGTGTTTGCGGGCTCAAGGCTGGGCACGCAGCGGGTATTTTACCCGCACTGCCCCCTCCGCTGCCCGCCGATACACCGGCTGCGGGACCCTCTTTCTATCCGCACCCGGCACCGAGGACCGGGGCTGCCCCCTTGCCCCGGGCTCCCGCTTGTTAACGGGGCACCGACGCGCTGAGTGAGGGGGATCTGCCACACTCAAGATGGCGCCGGGAGCCCTTCGCGGGGCAAGCGCACGGCTCCGCAGCTCCCCGGGAGCCGCTCCGCGGCCACTGATAGCCCCGCGGGCACGGCGGAGCAGCAGCTGAGTGGTCCCCGATGCAAAGGGCGCGGAGGAAGGGGCAAGAGGGCGAGGAAAGTGCCCCCAGACGGAGGAGCACCTTTGCCACACTCAACATGGCCGCCAGGCCGGGGCACAAGTCGGCAGAACTTGTCCTCGGAGGGCGGGATATAGGGCCCGCGCGATGCGCATTGGGCGGCGGCGCCGAGCGAACGCTGTGCTGACGCTTTGCGGCCTCTTATTGGCTGGGGCGCCTGCCTGTCTAAAACGGAGTAGGTTTGAAAACCCGGAGGGGGGCTCGTGGCGGGATTTTGGAGCGGAGCTGGGAATGGCGGGCGGGGGGCGCGGGGCGTGACCCCCGGGGGAGAATGGGGGCTGCGCCTCTCCTGCCTGCGGGCAGGCTGTGCCTCCTTGGGCTCCTTCCCCAGCTCAAGGGGGGCTCTGGAAGAGCTCCAGGGCTGCCCTCATGCTGTCTGGAGGCAGGCACAGAGCCTCACAGCCTCTCCCACCTTGTCCCCTCGTATGTGCCCCATAGCTGGGCATTGAGGCCAAAGGGCTCCAAGTGGCCCAAGCGTCCCCCCCACACACGATGCAGTCGTACATACAGGCTAGATGGTGCCCATTAACACCATGGAGGGCTTTCCTCCTCAGCCTGGGCGTCCTTCACCTCACGGGACGGAGGCAGCTTCAGTGGGGTCGAGGCCTCAAGGGCTTCGAGGCAGCGGCCTCCGACCCCTGGGGCCTCAGGCCAGGGCTTCCCTTGCTGCGTGGGAGAGGGGCCGGGGCCTTCTCCACGTGCCCGGGCGAAGGACGGGGCCGCACGCACACCCTGGGACGTCTGCTCGCTGCTGGAGGCAGCAGCGCCCTCTGCCACGGCCGAGGCGGAGGCTGGAGGCCGCTGGGGCTCTGCGTCCGAAAGAGGAAAGGAAAAAATGAAAAAAAAAAAAAAAAAAAAAAAAAAAGACTGGCCCTAAATAAAGCACTTCTGCTCTAACTTGGCTTTAACGCGTGCCTTCTCCGCGAACAAGGGATGTTCCTCTGGGCTCGATTCCCACGTTTCGAAAACGCTTGGAATAGAGAGGGAGAGTTAAAAAAAGCGATGTGGGATGTTTGAGGAAGAAAACTAGGGATCCTCAGGGGACGGTCACGCCAGGATCCCACAGAAGGCAGGGGGTGGTGGGGAGAGAACCGAGCGAGTGAAAGCAAAACTGCACAGGAAAGCAGCGCGGAGCCGCGGCCGTAGCGGGATGGCCCGGCCAGTGTATGGGAGGCGGAGGGAGGCAGCCGGCGCTTGGCATTTTATGCCTCAGCAGTCCAAAAAGAAACAAGGAAAAAAAAAAAAAAAAGAACTGTTGCCTGTAAAAGGCAGCTGCTGCCGCTTCACCTCTCCTCCACCCCTCCCCGCCGCCAGGCTGGGGAGCGGCTCCGCGGGCTGCGGCGAGAGGAGGAGGAGGAAAAGGAGGAGGCTGAAGGGGACTTTGCAAAAGTGCCCCGGCAGCAGGACAGAAGTTTCCAGGGCTGAGCTCTGCCCGGGATCTTGGCCCTGCTCCGTCGTCGTCTGCGGGAGGCGATGGCTCTGGCGGTGCCGGAGGAGGCGGTCGGAGTTTTCCCTCCTCGCCGGCCGTTTCCCTAGCTCAGCAAGTAGCTGTCTCTTTAATCCCCGGCAAAGATCCTGCTGCTGGGGCGATTATTTCATCGCGGCAAGCTGCTCCTTCGGAGGAAATTCTCATTACGCTGTTCGGAGAGGCAGGGGAGGGGCGACTGTCACTCAGCCGCTCTGGAAAAAACAGAGGGATGAGCCTGCAGCATCGCCGGGCTCCGGCACGAGACGCAGTGGTGTTTCTAGGTCAGGCTGGCGATGCGGGACGTGAAGCCAGCGGAGATGACATCCCGGCTGTGTCACCTTCTGTGCCCCGAAGGGCGAGGGGGCGGGCGGCCCCGTGTCCCAAGGGTACAAGAAGCATCTTTGTGAGACGTGGGGGCTGAGACCCTGCCGCAGGAGGCAGAGGCTGCGCATGGGGAGCGCCGGCCACCGTGGCCCAGATGGGACCGATCTCCTCCGTGCGTCCCTGCAGGGCCGCGCAGGGACGGGAGCAGCTCTCTGCGGTGCCTTTAATTAGGAGCTGGAGACACAGCCTTCGCCTTTCCCCAGAGGATTGCAAAAGGCCCAGGCGGGCCCCACACTTGAGCTCACGGCCATCCCTGCTCCTACACGCGCTCTGCCCCGGCGTTACAAAACAGGGCGCTGACTCACTGGCGTTTCCCGGCCCCGCGCTAACCGACCCCGGGGGATGTTTGCAGGGCTCCCTCGGAGGGGCACGGGACGTTTGGCTGCTCTGCAGGGACGTGGCGTGGTCCCACAAATGTCCCCGTCAGGCTTCTGAGCAGGGGCCTGCGGCGAGGACATCTTGCCAGGGAGGGTTATCCGCAGGGAGCGGAGGGTGTAGGACGGGGACCATGCCGTGGCCCCAGCAGGCAGTGACACCCTTGATGTCCAAGATGCTTGGTGGCTTCTCCATGGGTGCAGGGAGCCACCAGCTTGGGGCCGTGGCACAGGAACACCCTTTCTGCAGCTGGCAGGGCCAGGCTGAGGGTAACAAAGCCCCCTAGCACTGCTGCTTCTGCTCCTGCCCACGGGTAGGGTGGGGACATGACTTGGGGGACGACGATGGACATTGTGGTAGGGGCACCGTGCCACCAGAGCTGGTGCTCAGAGCCCTGTCCTTTCCTGCCCAGCTGCCTGCCAGCCGGGTTTAGAAGCAGCAAAGCTGATTATTGCCTTTCTCTCCTGGGAAGGGTGAGCAGGGCATGGGGGCAGTCTGTCCTGGAGGCAGAGGGATGAGACGGGTAGGCTTGGTAAAGCTGGGAAGCAGTTTTTACCTTTTTTTGTTTGTTTGTTTAGTTAATTTTCTGTCCACCCCCTCCATTTGAAGGTCAATTTTGGCTTCAAGCCCAAGTGTGCAACACCACAGATCAGGCTCGGGGCCCATCAGACCGCGATTACACACCCACACCCACTGGGTCCCAGTGCCAGAGGTGCAGTTTCGCTCCTCAGGGCTCCTGCACCAGTGCTCAGAGTGCTGCACAGAAGAGATTGAAAAGAAGAGGGAGGAGGCAAGGCCGGATTCTCCCTCCCTGCCTCTCCCAGTGCTTTGCAAACACGAGGTCTTTGCGATTTGCTTAGCAGGAGGGAAAACATCCCTGCGCTCACACGGGGCTGGACGTGCGGCGGGGCAGGGACTGCACCCCCCCAGCACGCAGCACACTGTCCCCCGTCCCCATTCCTCTTGCTGTCCCCAGTGGGGTGTCCCCAGGGGCCATGGGGTGCTGGGGGACGTCGTCCAGCGGGGATGGCCACGTGGCGAGCCACCGCTCGCTCCTCTCATCCCTCCTTGCACACCTGGGAGGAGGCGTGCGCACGCACACACACACACACACACACTCACCAAACCAACCCCGAATCTGGATTGTTATCTGAGAGAATTAATTACTGGCTCATGAATATTCAGATTAGAAACTCAGCTGAACCTGGCGGCGGTTTGGCGCTCGGGGCGGCCCTGGGAAGCAGAATTCCTCCGGAGAGATATAAATCACCGCTCCCCCTCCGCCGCTTTCCCAGCGGAGAGCGCTCCCTCCTCGGAAAGGCAGAACCTCGATTTCCTTTTTTTTTTCCTCTCCCCCTTCTTCATTTTCAATCCGCGCGGGGCCCCCGTAATTACAATGGGCTGCTTTAGGGCTTGTGTTATTTATTGGGTAAGAGGGACACACCTACCCGGCTCCAGCCTGCCCGCCTGTCGCGGCTTGCCGTTCCTGCCCGCCCCGCCGCCCCGTGCCCGCCTGGTTGAGCTCGAGAGGCGCGGGCAGAGCGAGAGGGGGCCCGAGGGGGGCCAGCGGGGACCTTGGCCGACGGGCTAAAGTCCCGCCGTGGCGTTGTAGCAGGGCTGGGAGCCGCGCTGCTGGTGCTGCAAAGCACAAACGTGATCCTGTGCTGCGGTGGTGGCGGATGGTCGATGCCACCAACGCTCGCAGCTCGTTTTGCTCTGGTCGTGAAATCTTTGTTCCCATTTTACAGGTGGGGAAGGCGAGGCGCAGAGCGGGGAGGCAATTTTCTGTCCGAGGAAATGGGAAGAAAAGCCCTCGGACCCGTGCTCCAGCTCCCAGGACCATCCCCACGTGCTGCCGTGCTGCTTCCCGGCGGTGCAGCCCCGGCACCGCATCCCCCTGCCCGGCCCCGCTGCCATATGCGAGGGCTTGTGCGCCAGGAGGAGGCGAGCGTGCAGGGCTGAAGACCACATGGCTGGAGGGAATTAAATAATTGATGGCCCAGAAGTCTCCAGCAGCTACCGAGCCTCCAGGGGCTGCATTCGGGAGGCAAAGCAGAGCCCCTCCGCGAGAGCATGGGGCCACCAGAGAGCAGCAAGCTGCAGGCCAACAGAGTGGCAGCTCTCCTGCCACGGCGGCCTCCTGGCATGGGGAGCAGCTTGAAAATTTACAGGCTAACAACAAACCAGACAAATGCCCTTTTGTCAGCGGGCATCACGGGCGTCAGCCCCGCAGCAGGAGGAGGTTTTCCCAGCGACGCGGAGCTGCTGCGGGATCTATCAGGCTGCGGGGTGAGGCATCTCCCTGCGCTAGACATATTTGTTTGTCGATGCTGAATCTGCCAATAAAAGTGGTGCATGACCAAATTGAATATGTAATTTAATTTATGTTAACCAGGAGGCGGTTGGCATTTCATCCAATGGAGAATGTTTGCAGGCCTCTCTTTCTTTTTAACTGATTTTTCATGAAAAGTTTTTTTCTTTTCCTTTCCCTTGGGATTTATTCAAGTCTTTTTTTTTATTATTTATTTCTTTAAGGTGATGCCATTATGATCTGTGTTAATAACAATTTGCATTTACCAGCTCAGGAGTCTAATAAATAAGCTATTTGAATAACCATTTGGACAGGACAAGTATTAAGAAAAAGAAGAAGAAAAAAAAAAGAGGAGAGGAGCAGAATCCATTCCCAATCCTCTGAAACAGCCCCCCCCCCCCCCACCAACTTCAGTAATTTGCAGAAGAGTAGCTTCTTCTCTTTTTTTTTTCCCCAGCATACTAGATGAAACAGCTGAAAGTGTTTGAAGCTGGCAAGAAATGCATTTCTAGCTACTGATGTCATGAACATACAAATTGGCAGATTTTTCACGCTGGGTCAACGTGCAGCGATAAGCACCGTGCCGTACCTTTGGGAGCCGTGTTTGTTGGTAAACAGCCGGGAAGCAGCCCACAAGGTCCGGAGTCAACAATACACAGCAAAAGAGTGTCCGTGGGGTGGCTCTCGCAGCAATAAATCCCAGCTTCTGGTGGAGCCTGGGCCGGCCTGTGCGCGGTGCTGAGCCCATTGTGGGCAAAACACCCGATGTGGAGAGTCGCGAGGAATAATCTGGGGAGCATCCTCGTTCGGTGCCCTTAAACTGTCCATGGAGTCACTCCTGCTGCTCCCATTTCAAGTGGCCAGAGGAATCCTTCCTATTTTCCATGCCAAATATAGCAGTTTTTCCAGAAATGCTGGAGCACACAAGCCAGGAAGTTTCCCTTCCCTGGATGAGTCACTGGAAGTTCAGGCAGCAATCGCACGATGGCTTCGAGCTGATCGAAACCTGCGCGGCTGCCAAGGGGAGCTGCCAGCCTCGCCTGGCCTCGCTGCCTCCTTGGGGCTGGCTCCTGCAGCAGGGGTCAGCTTAGGGGACTGCTCGGGCTGAAAACAAAACCTGCCCTTTATTTATTTATTTATTTTTGGTGTGCGGGGGGTTAATTTTCACCCCGACCTGGCTGTCTCGTCTCATGGCTGTGTGGACTCAAGAGGGGGCTTTTCTGATCTGGGATTAGGATGCTCCTTACGCCGCTGTGACCCAAGGGAGATCTAAGTGGGATATAAGGGGAAATTGTGTGATTATAAGGGGAAACTGTGTGTGACACGTGTGGGTCACGGATGGGTGCGTGTCTCCCGTGTCATGCAGCTCCCCTGGGGAGCCAACAGAGGATGCATTTACAGCCCTACAGACCAGGGTGGGAACACAGGGAAGATCCCTGCCTACAAGGCTACCATTTCTCATATCCAGGACAAGGATGTCATCCGGGACACTGGGACAAGTCTGGATCTCAGGCCTGTCCCCAGCTAAGCCAGGATGCTCAGGCACCCTACTGCACCCTGTAACTTCAGCAGAGACACCGGTGACATGCAGGATCTCAGAGGAGGGATATTTAACCTGCCCCTTTCAGGAGCAGGCTGCTCTCTTCCCCCTTCCTCTCTCCTTTCCACCCTCCCAGGGACCGCTGGTGACCAAGGGCGGCCTGGGCCAGGGAGCATTTGCCGGGGGGTGTTGTTGCTGTGCTCTGAAGGAACCCACATCCCTGGCAGGGTATTTCTGCAGAACTACAAAGGAGAAAAAGTTGAAAATCCTTGCTCTAAAAACACTTCTTTTTTTTTTTTCCTCCTCCTGATGGTGCAAAATGTCAAGCAGAGAGTGGGTGTGCAAGGGAGCAGGTGTGCAAGGAGCCCCGCTGCTTCCATGGGGTGCCCTGGGCTTGCACCCACCAAGCTTTGGGGTAACGAGTGCCCATCTCTGGCCTCAGTCCCGTGCCCCGGTGGTTCCTACAAGGTTTTTCTTCCACTCGCACGTTCCCCAGCTTGCTCGGCTGCGTAGCTCCCGCCGTGTCCGGCTCTTTGTGTTGTTTGCCGTTAAGTAAATCACTGGCAGTTCCCCAGAGCGCCGGGTAATGGCAGGATAATTCCCAGCAAGGCCCTGGTAATTCACTTGAAGGAAAGCAGAGCAGGGGAAAAGAGCACTATTAGCCATTATCCCGGCCTCTCAAAGGCCTCCTCGCCGGCAGAACCGTGGCGTGGTGCGGCCGGCGTGCCTGCTGCCGCTCCCGAGGCCACGGGAGGGCTGCAAGCAAGCAGCAGGAGAGGCTGGGGCTCAGCCTCCTCCTGCCAGCCTGGACAGGAGGCTGAAATGCAGGAAAACACCTCTGCATGGGTCAGGGCCCGCGTGCTCACATGTGTGCTTGTGCCCACGCACACGGGTGTGCATGCAGAAGGTGTGCTGACACACGTACGTGTAGGTGTAAGGCCTTCAGATGCTCCTCATGTGTTGGCTTCAGAGCTAACTCCCGGCTCCGTTTGGAGCAATAAAGCCTCCCAGGCCAGACCAGCAGTAAAAGTAGTAAACTGCGAGGGGAAAACGGCTCTCAGACAATAGCCAGGCTGTTTCCGCAGCGGCGGTCGCTGTCGTCTGACGAAGGCTCTCCTGCTGCTCGCTCCGCACACAGGCACATTTGGTGCTGATTAACGGCACCGGGGCCGCGCTGCCCCCCGAGGCACGCACACCCGCACCACGTGCTGCTGGAGCGCTGAGCCGGGCTGAGAGCCCTGCTTGGGTGTCACCGTGCTTCACGGAGATGGTCCTGGCAGACGATCCCTGGCTTTGGGTGCCCTCAGTACTTTGGGTGCCCTCAGTGCTTTGGGTGCCCTCAACGCTTTGTGTCAAAGCAGCAGCTAATGCCCCCCCCCCCCGCCCCCCACGGTCTGTTTCACACCCTGGAGAACCCAGAGGCAAGGAGAGCTTGACCTCGCCTCAGTTAAGACATAAAAGTCCGTTCTTTTAGAAACCAAGCACCAAAGACTTGAAGATCACTTCCACAACAGCCTGGAGGACAAAGCATTTGCCCTCAGCAGGCCTCCAGCCCTGAGATGCTGGCGTGGAAAGCTCAGGACGGGTTTGACGTACTCCGCATGAGTCGACGGAGATAAATGTGGCAATGCCGCTGTCTCCTCAGGGCAAAACTCCTCCCGTCCAGGTTATGGCATCACTGTGGAGCAGCCAGAAATGGTGGTGAGAAAGGGGGGGGATGGCAGAGATGTGGCCACAACCAGAGGGACAAGGCAAGGCCTGCCAGCCGGAGCAAAGCTTTACTGAGGGACGCTTCCAGGTGACAGCTGAAGGTGAACACAATGTGGGGTTCCTTGTGAGATGATCGTGGCATAGGTACCACGAGACTGCCAGCTGAGGGGACTTCGACGATCTGGGACCTTAGGGCCGGGGGCTCAAATTTAGAGAAAGAATGAGTTCACCAAGTTGATATCCCCAAGGAAGGCCCTACTCTGATGCCCCACTCAGACTTTTGAGTTTGTGGCCATTCCAGGCACGTGCCATAGATTTATATATCAGGTCGGTCCCAGGCATCCAGTGTTGCTGGGCTGGGTTAGCCATGCTTTGGCTCTCCGACTACCTCACACCGCGTATGAAGGGATTCCCTTGAAGGCAGAGAGGAGGACAGGCTGGATGAGCTCTGTCCCTGATGTCAGGAGCTGCTCACTCAGCCCAGGATTGGGGCGAAGCAGACAGAGGTGCAGCCCAGCCAGGGGGATCAGGAGGGAATAAGTGGTCACCCCTCCACGTGGCTGCTCCTCCACCTCAGCCCGTTGGGCTTTGCCCCACGCCAGATGCCAAATCTGGGTTTTGTCAGCGACGCCTCTCCCGGAAAGGAACCGAGTCTCGATCGGGAGATAAAACGGCGGAGTTTTATCCTGTAGCTGTTTGGTTCTGATGGTTACATGTGCTCCTCGTCCAGGAAGCATGATCGTTCCTGCGTGGGTTTGTCTGGCTTTGGAATTTAGCCATTGGTTCGTTGTCTATGTTAAAACATTCAGCATTGAAATGGAAGCAATTAGGCTCCAGAGAGACCTGGTTAAGGGTTTTGTCAGTTCGTATAAGGAAAACAGTTGTAGGGCCTAGATTAAGGTGTATGTTTTTGTTAATGGAGTAGTAAAACAATAAATCTCTCAATGTGTAAAAGGCGCTAGATTAAAATGGGTGTAGATGGAGCAATAAGGATATTTTAGCATCAGCTATCTTCATAAAACATTACCAAAGTCCAGCCGCGTTAACACCGACTGCTTTAAGATAATTCCGAGATCAAACACGGATAACGATCCGTTACGTGGCCCTAATGCCTCGGCAAAGGCGGAACTGATATGAGGGCAATGAGCAGAGGCAGGTATCCCAAGCATGTGCTGCGGGATGCCTGCCTGGGGTACGCTGAGACGAATACGTACGTTGAGATAGCTGTAGGGGATCAAAGGGCGTGTCTGAGGGTTTTGTTTCCCAGGGTGAGGTCTCCGACACCTGTGATGCATCTTCCTTCTGCCAAGCCAGAGAGATTGGGAACACGATGAGAAGCGGCTGGAGGTTTTACTCTGTTAGAACGCGTCCTTCGAGGCAGCAGCAGGCTGCAGAGTTTGTATCTGGTTGGTTTCTCCCCTGTAAATGTTCAGTGTTACCTACAACAACTGAAATTAGCTTTCCTGCAGCCTTAGGAAAACACTCATACACCCCTTAATTTCTTTTTCATTTAGATAACCAGACTAGGCGTGTGTGCTCTTGTTCTCTCCCATGACCTGGCTTCCTTGCGGTGGTCCTTTTCTACATCTTCTCTCATGTTTTCAGTAAAACAAAACAAAACAAAGCAAAGCAAAACAAAACAAAACACAGGAACAGAGGCAGGACTTCTGCACCAGCCAGGTCATAGCCAGAGGAGATGTCATCTCGCATCTCTTGCTCCCTATTTAAATATCCAAAAGTTGCACGCTCTGAACTTTCCATCCTCCCACTTGGCATGTGAAGTCCACAACCCACTCCTTGCTCCTTGCATTTGACTTGCTAAGACATTTGGCTTGAACGGGTTGAGTTCATCAGAGGAGCAGGACCGTGAGGCCCTTATCTCATTGCCCATCTTCCTGCCGTGCACCAGCGTTATCAGCGGTGAGAAGGCTTCGGAGCAGCTCCCTTCCAGGGGAAGCCTGTGGGAAAGGCTCCCGTTTGTCAGCAGAGACCAGCTACTTCTGAGGCCCATCTGCAGCTGGCGCCTGTAGGAAATATTTCATTGTGGGCTACAGCAGATTTTTCTATAGTGGAGCCCTCAGTTGAAAAGTTCGCAGGAACGATGTTGTGGTCGTGCAGTGACTTCACAAGCCAAGCCCAGGATCATTTTCCTATATCAAGCCTTGTTGCCACAAAAAGAGGGCAAATAGTTATTTGTTTTCTTCCCTGTTAGTTCAGTGCTGGTTGAAGCTCAGCTTCTCTTCCACTATTTTGCATGATGCCAGGTTAACAGGTCTGAATTATCCAGTGATCTCATTTGCCTTGTTTAGAAATTCTGGCAAAACATTAGCATTTCTCTGATCTTCTTGCAAATAAAGATCAGTAACGCGGGACACCTCTGCCAGCTCTCGAAGGACTCTTCTGGGCTTGCGAGTTTACTTTTGAGTGTGCTCTAATATCTTTCCAAGATTCCAGTGGTCTGGATGGTATCTCATCTGATATGAGCATATCCCCCTCCTGCTCTCCAAATGGAGTTAGTTACTGAGCACAACTTTTACATATCACTGTTCGTTTTATCATCTCCATGGTTTAGGTGGAGACTGCATCGATGCTTCCATACCTTTGGTTCCCCATCTCCCTGCAAGTCCCTCCTGTTGTCCTCACCTGACGTGGATTTTTTCCTTGCTCTTTTTTTTAGCTTCCCTGATCAATTTCCTAAGTTTCCATTTGTATTGACTGATTTTTTAGTGTCCTCCCTCCCCTCCAGTTGTGATGTGTGGCTCTTTGGTTTCCAGTTTGCCACTGAATCAGAATGGGCTCGTAGCCAAACCCGTTTCCTCTCTGTTTGCACTGTGACCTGCCAGCTATCAAAAACTCCTTCTAAAGAGCTCGCAATATTTTCTCACATTTTTCTAAATTATTCCTCCCAACCACTTTCCCTCCTACTTTCTCCCAGCCTTGGAACATTAACCCTATGAAGCACCGCACATACGGGGCGCAGAAGTGAGCCAGAAGTGCCCTTTTTCTTTCCCAAAACAGATGGGATCGGGCCATGCTGACTAGTCCCTAGGCAACCACAAACTTCCAGTCCAGTGACTAATTCACCCGTATCTGTCATAACGAGGCCCAGACTCGTGTTATTCTGTGTGCTCTGTGGTTCTTTTCATGTCACATTTTACCTCGAGCTGTGGCAACCTTCGATCTTTGTTAGTTTCACCCGTGGATGTGCAAGACCTTCAGGATGGTCTTCGCCCAAGTGAAAACTCCTGAGAACAACTTGGTTTTATTCCCGTCCCCGTGACAGTAGGACAATGCTTAAGGAATAAGCTGTTCCTGCTCCCTGCTTCAGTCCCGGGTACAGACCTGCAGGCAGGACGGCTCTCGAGCGCTGCCGTTAGCGCCTCGGTCCATGTGCGTCCCAGATCCTGCACTCGCGGTTATCGATGGGTCTGAGCCCAGGAAGCATCCCCTCCGTGAAGTGCTCCCTCCCACACAGCTCTCACGCACGCTGTCCTCCCCAAACAGGCCACAGCTCCCCTCGCACGGACCACGCCGGTGGCTTTGTGTCCCTACGAATGACACCAGGTCGGTCCTCAGTGGGGAGAGCTTCCCGTGCCCCCGCCTCAGTGAGCACACGTCTAACCCTGGCATACACGGACCAAATATATTTCCAGGCACATCCTTTGCCACATGGGCTCATTTTGTTCCTAACGTGCTGTGTTTGAACTGCTTTCATCTCCTCGGCGGCTTTGCCTTGCTTTGTCAGCCCAGCCCTTCTCCAGACTGCCACCAGCCCGTCCCAAAGCTGCGGCGGTCGCCAGCACTCTGCGTGTAGCCGTACAGCCCAGGGTGTCCCTGACAAAACCAGCACAGCAGCTCTCTTCCGACACCTTCTTCCTTTTCTTTTAGGGCTGGAGGGGTCTCTGCAAACACCCCTTGGATTTTCTTCCATGGGGTGCACACCATGCTGGTGTGTGCTACACCCGTGAAGACGTTCCAGATAGCTTCAAAATCCCTCCCAGCCTCACTGCTACATCTCCCATCCCTTCCTCCAGGAGGAAACACAGCTTGCTTTATAGATCCCAGGCTATTTACGTATCTCCCATTTTACTCCCCTCTCAGCCCCAGACTGTGATTCTCCTTCCCCAGCCTACAGTCCATCTCCTCCAAACGCCCATGGCATCACTTCCAAGTCTCGCCGCCTGGTCTGGAGCATCCCCTCCTTCTCCTGGGCTTCCAAAGGGGGTCCCCAAAGCCACGAGCTCCACAAGGTGCCTCAGCACTGGACCAGACCCCATGGGCGCCCATGGCTCAGGGTCTGTGTGGTCTTTAACAGCCATCTAGCTGAGCTGTGGTGCAAGGGAATGGTTGGAGGAGGTCATTCCCAGCACAGATCCCTCACCCTGGGCTGGCAAAGGTGTGTGGGGAGCCACCAGCCCTGCAGCCAGGAGGCCAAGGAGGCCAGGAGGCTTTTGCCTGGGGCCGGAGGGGGAAAAAAGAGCAGAGGGAAAGGAAAAACGGGAGGGCTGGCAGCCCCAGGACTGCCGAGGAGGTGGTCAGCTTGGCCTTCTGTGGGCTCCTTCCTTCTCGGGGTCAAGCAGCCCTGAGGATGTCCCTCACCCATCTCTGTCCCCCTGCCCTTTGGCAGTTTCCAGCCTGGGAAACTTTTCCACTGAGAGTCCCACAAGGAAAACATCAACAAATCTTTTCTGTTAGAAAATCGGAGCTTTTGCCCCAAACCGCCTTTGCAGAAGCCCTGCAGGGACTGACGCGCAGCCACCTCTGGGACAGGGGACAGCAACCCCTCCTTGTCACCCAGAAATACTGATGCCCTCTGGCAGCAGCCAGCTCGCAGCAGCAGCTGCGGCTGCCTGGTGCCTGAGGCTGCACAAAATCTGGTCCTGCTCCCAGCTGGGAAGGGGGTCAGGATGCCAGAGCTGCTTCCTTGCTGCAAGGCAGCTCTGTCACCCAGGGCTGTCCCCAGGGACCCTTCCTACTGCCTGGGCAGGAAGGGAGGGTGACACACACCAAGCTGGGGTGACAGGGGAGAGATCAAGCTGCTGTTAATCAGCTCAGAGCTCGGGCCATCAGGATCAGGCCTGGCTCTGAGGGCACCGTGCAGGTTTCCCAGTCGTTTGCTTTGGTTCCCTCCTGAGCTTTCCCTTCCCCTTGCCAGCGGGGGTTGATCCCAGGTAGCAGCTACGATGGGCAGCCTGAGGGTAACCGCATCGGGACACTGAAACCTCTCACAGCAGCCCGGAGTTAATTCTTAATCTGGCAATGAGCTTTGGGGATTTCCCAGCGTCAACACACTCTGCAATCACAGGAGCATCCTCCCTCTGCGTGAACACGGGCCTTTGTCCCTGGAGTGGAAGGAGGAGGCTTGCATCCAGATCCTCTGACACCAACTTCCCCTAAAGCCACCTCCTCTGTATCCTGGCTTCCTACAGAAGTTTAGCTGCAGGCTTTTTTTTTTTCCTTCTTCTTCTTCTTTTTTTTTTTTTTTTTTTTTTTTTTTGTAATTATTATTTTTTTATAGCCTATTTCTTGGTCCTCTGCTCATGCAAGGAAAACAAACAACCCAGAAGCCAGATGGGACAGGTATTCCTGGGTGGGAGGGACCGGGCTCTTGTAGGAGCAAAAAAACACCTAGAAAATCACATTAGCTTTAAATGCAGAGGGAGGCTTGGCGGCACACAGTGCAGCGTGAAATCCAGAGGTGTGAGGGCAGAGCAGCAGTAGAGCAGGGCACCCACAGGTTCGTTTCCCTCAGAGCCCCATCTGCAGTGGAAACCAAACCCGGATGCTCCCCAGATGCTCGGGGAGGAGCAGGAACCTGGGACTGCCCAGGTGCCCTTCTGGCAGCCCGGGCATGCCAGAGCTTCTGTACAAGTCTTTCTCGGATTTTTCTGCCATAACTTTGCCCACTCACTTGCAAGCCCCGTGCAAACCTGCGGGCACCCGGGAGGATCCCCACGGCCACCCCGTGCCTTGCACCCTCCCCGCCTCCCCTTCGGCGTTTCCACCTCCCGTCTCCTCTCGCTTTGCTGCTGGTGGCAGCAGGACCAACCTCCCCTCCTCACCCTCCCCGTGCTTCTCGGGGTGCCAAAACCTTCTAGCATCTCCCCTCGGCCTCCCCGTGCCCTCTGCAGGACTCGGTGCCCTTCCCCACCCGGAGCATCCCCTCCGCCCCCCCCCCCCGGCACCGAGGGGCACCGGCGCCGGAGCCGCGCCGCAAGCGTGGAGCGGGGCGCCCTCTGCCGCGGGGAATAGGGCACGGAGAGGGCCCAGGAGCCGCGGGGAGGTGGTAGGGGGACATCCCCCTCTGCCTCGGGGGGGTCTCACCCCCCTTTTGGCCCCCCTCTCCCCGCTCTTCTCCTCCGTTTCCAGCCGGGGATGCTGGAGGAGCCCCCGCCGGCGCCTGCCTCCCCTTGGGGCTCCTCTGTGCCACCCAGCGGGGCCTGGCCCCCAGGGGAAGGAGGAGAAGCCTGGTTGCGCTCCCCGTTTTTTCCTCAAAGGGTTTCTTTTTTTTTCATGCTCTCAGAGAGAGGTGCTCGGCGGCGGGCGCGGCGTGCCCGGGCTGGTGAGCTTGGCTGCTGCAGATGCTGCCGAACGCTTTCGTCTCGTGCGGCCGCCTCGCGCCCCGCTCCCAGTGGGGGGGAACCTTGGAGGTTCCCCATGGAGGGAACCGTGTGCCCTCCCAAAGCCCCATGTCGCTTTGTCCCTGATGGTCTGGCAGGCTGGCACCAGCAGGGCCCTTGTCTGGGACATCGTAGCATCCAGCTGGCTCCTCTCCTCCACTGCCAGTGCGCCCTGCGTGTCCCCTGCATGTCCCCTGCGTGTCCCCTGCGTGTCCCCTGCGTGTCTCCTGCATGTCCGCGGTCCCTTTTGGAAGCCAAGCGTGGCTGTGGATTTGCACTCAGGCCCCGAGCTGCAAACTCAGAGAAACGTCCCCTCCGGCTGCCCCCGCGCCCCCCGCCAGCAGCCGCGGGGTGATTTATGCGCCGTCTGCACCGCGCCGTGCCCGGCCTGCTCTTCACGCTGGGTGAGCCCAGCCCGTTGGGAAACCAGTTTCGGGAGGAAACTTCTGTGATCCTTGGTGTGAACCAGGCCCACGCAGAGCTGCGCGGGGGCATGCTGCCCCCCCCCCCCAAGCAGGGCAGGGGGTGTTCACCGCACGGGCACAGCGGGATGCGGGCAGGCATGGGGGCGGATGCCCTCGTCCTGCGAGTAGCCACGGGTTAGGGATCCCTGCAGCTGGCTTAGAAAAAAGGGAGTGAAGAGGCATTTATAGGTCCCCAAATCCCCTATGCAGGTCGGAGTGGCTCCATGCACCCGGTGGGGAGCAGCGTGGGGCAGCGAGGGGCAGCACCCACCCCGCTCCATGCCATCCACGGTGTGCACAGGCACGGCACTACTGTGTCTCAGGGCTGTGACGTCCCCTGGGTGCTCACATCCCTACAAGCGATGTGCGCTGCCCCCAGCGATGCCCTGCCCTCTTCTCACCACCCCCCCCCCCCCGTTAGCCGCAAACGGGCGCACTGGGGCAGGAGGCAGTGGTCTTTGTGCACCTTTAAGAGGCGGCGGTGCTTTGCCGATGCCAGCTGCTCCCCAGCCACGCACGCTTCCCTACAATGCCCTTTTCATGCGCAGCGGCCGTCTGGGCAGTGAAATGCCCCTTCATCGCAGCGCCTCGCCCGTGCCAGCCGTGCCTCTCGCAGCGCCGGCGCTCTCTCGGCATGGCACAGCGTCCTCGCCAGCTCCGGCGGGAGCGCTGCCAGCGCGTGGCCCCGCTAACGGGGCTGCGGGGAGCGGTGCTGGGCATGGCACTTCCCGCTCCTCCCTGCTGCTGCCGCCGCTGCTGCTCCTTCCCCTGCTCCCAGCATCTCCAAGGGATGCGGATACCCGCAGCGCGAGGTGCCCTGCTCTCTTTATACTCTGCCCGCCTCTGTGCCAGGTCACTCCAGGCAGTGCTGCAGTCATAAATCCCAGCCACTTGCCCTCAAGGGCCCACACGACCGCTGCCTCGTTAGGTTTAGCTAATAAAGCATTATTTAAAAAAAAAAAAAAAAAAAAAAAAAAGGAAGGGGAGGAAATGGGTTCAGGAAGAGCAGCGGCCTCGCAGAGGAAGCTCAAGGGGTTGCAGAGCTGGGGGTGAGCCTCTTCCCCTCCGTCCCCGTGGGGCTGCTGCTGAAGGCAGGGGTGTAGAGCCCGGTCCTAGGCCTCCCTCTTGACAATGCAGAGCGCGGAGGTCCTCTTAGCTCTGGCTTGCCCTCGGTTGGACCCCCTGAGCCCCAAACCCAAGGCGCTCCCAGCCCAACGCGCCCCAGCCCAGCATCTCTGCCAGCCCTGGTCCCGCAGCGCGGTGGCGTCATGCCCAGCAGATGTCCCCTGTGTCACCCAGCTGCCTCCTGCTCCCAGGGGTGCCCGCAGCTGTGGGGAGCGGGTCCCATGGGGGAGCCACTGGCACTTGTACCCTCGCTGCCCTGACCCTGGTCCCACGGACAGCCACGCTGGGCTGCTCTCTGCAAATCCTACAGGAATGCCCCTAGGTCCTGCTGAGGGGTCCAGGGGGAGGTGGGCACCCATGGGGGCACGGCTCGGGAGGTGATGGGGAGGCCGCGGGGGAGGCTGGGGGCAGCGGGGTGCGGGTGGGCTAGCGCTGTGACACAGACCCCGTTCGGAGTGGGTTGACTCCACACCGGGATTTCCCGGCGCCCCCGCAGCCCCTGGCCTGCGCCCTGAGCTGCGGCGCCCCCTTCCCCCGGAGCCACGGCAGAGCAAAACGCGGTGCGGATCGCGCACCCCTCTGGAAGGGAGTCAAGCAGGGGTGCCTGGCTCTGGAGGTGCAAGCAGGCTCTGCTCCCCCCCCTGCCCCTCACACAGACCCCAGCTGCCACCAGACGGGCTCTCCAGCTTGGGCCGAGATGCTTTAGCTGCTGGAGCATTTGGGGAGGACGGTCTTTTCATAGGATCCTCCCCAAAATCCTCCAGATGTGGCCAGCCATGGGGGTTGCACGTATTTGGCGCTGTGACTCCCACACTGAATCACGAAACCAAGCACAAAGCCATGCAGAGGTCCTCATCGTGACCTTGTCACCTTCCTTCCCTTCCCCTTCCTTTCTCTTGGGGAAGCCCAAGGTGCCCAACACGCCTTTGAGCTGTGCTTTGGTTCCTGGAACACCATCGGTCTGGGGCAGGGCCTCGCGAGCTCTCCCGGGCGTATTTCCCGAGGAGAAGTGCCTGCTCACCACTTTCGCCAGGTTGGTGATGAATAATGTATCAGACACCTCTGATCGATGCACACGGACGGCAGCAGCTCCAGGGATGGCTTCACATCTTGTTTCTGGTGGGAAATTGGGCAGATCTGGGATCTTCCTCCCTGCCAGCCCTCCCCAAGGCTTCCCTGTGACAGAAGACTCCCGTCCGTCCGTAGCAGCAGGGACGTGAGGTTCACGTCCTGCGGCCTCATCTGGAGGAGAACATGGACCTGGGGACACCACACCAGCTCCACCAGGGGATGAGGAAGGCAGGATCAACCCCTGAGGAGCTGCGTGCCCTTCAGGGATGGCTCTTGCCACTGCCAGGCCGTTTGGTGTGTGTGCAGACGGGTGCTTTTATCCCGTGTCCCCCTTGCACACTGTGTCACCAGGACAAGGGGAGTGGGGCACGACGCTTCTGAAAAGCCCTCTGAGAGGACGTCGTGGAAGCCTAATGGGATTTGAAGCTAAGGGAGCTGAGCCAGGAGCGGGAGAAGGGCTGAAACAACCTTGAGCGAAGGGGGATCAGCAGGAGCGGATGCGGCTAAGACGTGGCCTCTCCTAGGGGAGCGTGTCTGAGCACACGCACGGCTGCTCGCCTGGGGCTTGCAAATCCAGACTGATTTATCCCGCCTCCAGGACTTTGGCCAAAAAACGTCTTGGCAGGAACTTCTTGGAGAGAGCTCCGGCCTTGGCGAGGCCAATGCTGAGCCTTTCAGAAAGACCAGGACCAAGAAAGTCTCGAAGTCCCTCCGATGTCCAGTGAGATGTAGGTACTGGCCTCTGGTTCCCGGTGCATTTCCAGGTGGCTTTGGGTCAGGGTCACCTTTGTTACCCGCTCAGATGCCACCACTGCCTTGCCACCAGCCCCTCCTGGACGTGGCCAAACCCCAGCTCCCCCTGGTCTTCTCCAGGAGCCCAGCCCCTGGCGTAGCATCTCGAGCTGTCTGCTCATGGTTACCAACAGGGCCAAGACCTGATCTCGTGGAGAGCCTGGGGATCAGCTCCAAGGCCTCGAATTGGCAACGGGAAGAGAGGCAGAGGCTGCTCAGGCCCGTTTCCAGCTGGACCATGCACGCAGCTGGCGGTGGAGGTAATTCCTTCTGCAGGATGCCAGGAACCCCGCGGCTATGGGGAGGGCGATAGCTGACGATCCCAAGTCAGTTACGAAAGGACAAGGTGTGCAGTCACCGGTGACATGAGCTTGGTGGTCCCCAGATAACTCCAAGCTCAGGCGGAGCACTTCCCAGGAGACTGATGAAGACATTCCTCCATTCTGATGAAGCTGATGGTCCTGTAGCCCCGCTGATTCAGAGCAGCCCGGGAGCAAACCCCAAGCGGTTCACCCATTCCTGGAGAGTTAACCTGCATCAACTGCACAATTTAACCCAGCACCTTGCTTTTCCCAGCTGATGCTGTTCTGCACTGTATTTCCAAGAGCTTTGGCTCCCTTCCTCTCCTCCTGCTGTCTCGGGAGATGTTGGTTCCCAAGGTGCTCGGAGCAGCGAGGCCAGGAAACCAGGGCACTCCTCCAGCTCACCTAATTGTTGGTTTCTGTCCCTGTCCCTCGGTGCCTCATTAAATAGAGCAGGAGGAAAACCCAGGAGGAGCTGCCGTGGCCCTGAGCACACAGACACACATGCACACGTAACGCAGCGGCGGGTGAGGATTGCATCCAAAACCACCAGCAGTGAGCAATGGTGGGGAAAGGGAACCCGGGGCAGATCTGTCCAGCTGGGAGAAACCCAGCGACCTGCTCAATACATGGGATCCGTGTGGGGAACACTTGAGGGGGCAATGCCCCATCCTAAAGGGAAGACAGCCTCTTGGCTGCACACCACAAGTGATGGTGACACCACAGATGATGGTGACACTACAGATGATGGGGAAGCCACAGACAATGCCAACCCCAGCTGCATGAAAGCAGCAGAAGCAGGAGCCTGGGTGCCAGCAGTACGGAGCTGCTGAGGTCTGGGTGCTGGCATCCTGCTCCTCCTCACCCCGCTGGTGCCATCACTTGAATTGTTCATGACAAATGGCCCCTCTGCACCACCCACGCGGTGCTGTTACATTTCTTGCTGGAAAAAGCAGCGAGGTCCTGGGTGAGGTCTTCCTGGCTCAGCATCACCCTCCTGCAGCCAGCCCGGCCCCACCAGGCTGCTCCCACGGGCTGTGAGACTCTCCAAGACCCTGTTTAATGGGGAGGGGGCTTCGCACGAAGGCTGGAACAAACCTTAGTGGGAGTGTTCGCTTTGCCAGGATGCTGCAGCCAAACTTTTGCTGCTCAGTATTTGTGTTTGTTTTCTCCCTGTTGCCTGGGCTATTGTGGGAGATTTGTCTTCTGGAGAGGAAAGGCATCTGGTTTTGGTGGCACTCCTCTCCTTCAGGCTTCGGCCCGTTTTGGGCCATGCACGGATGAGGATGAATTTAGTGTGCCAGTGACTTCCATCGGCCCGTGAAGGTCTTAGTGGTGAGGTGAGCCCCAGGGATGGATGGAGCATCCCAAAATGACGGCTCTGGTGCAGCAGGGCCATGCCGGCTGCTCTCCCCTGGGCTCCAGGGCCAGCTCATGTCCACCTGCAGCACTGCGGGCACCGAGGGCAGTCTGGGGCAGCTCTACACAACCTTCCCCAGCCGCCCACAGAGCTCCTGGCAGGGCTGCAAGCATCCCCAGCTCCCCTCCAGCAGCCACCCGAGGGGACACAATTCTGGACAAAAGTGACAGGAAGCTCCCAGCTTGAGCTGCTTTGAACTGGGTGAGGTGAAACATGTGCAGGATGTGGTTTTCAATCATTTTTCCCCAGTGGAGGAGAGATGGTGCTTTCCCAAAGCTGCTCCAGGACCCAGCACTGCAAATGCCACCGTTCCCTTTCTGTGCCCGACAGAGCCCAGGTCCCTTCGCACCCTGGCATCTGGTGCCAAAAGACTGAATTGCACAGAGGGAGAGAAGAAGAGGAGGTGTTGTCTTGCTCCGAGGAGGCTTTCGGGTGGGCTTCTGAGCACGGCTGGTTTCACAGGAGCACCCTGCAGCAGGGCCATGTGGTTTCATCCATACAGCCATCTCGTTACCGTGCGGGTTTTAACGAGTCTGGAGGATGAGGCAGTGGCATCATTAGCGCTGTCGGTTGGGGAGCCCTGAGCACTGAGAGCCCAGTTCAGCCTCAGGGTTAATTCTCATCCCCGAGAAGCCAGCCTGATCAAAGTCCCCGTGCAGGTTTACCTGTCTGCAAGGTAGGGGCAGAAACACAGAGCCGGGTCACGTTCCCTGCAGGAAAACCAACCCCAGGGCACAGGGACGAGAGTGGAGGCCGGTGGCCAGACAAAGGGGGATGCTCCACCCGTGCACCCCAAACACTATGGAAAGAAAATAGGGCGTGAGTGCTTCACGCTCGAGCTTGGGATGCTTTTATAAAGCACCCGTGGTAGAGCTCCAAGGGGCAGGAAACTTTGCAAAAGGTTTTGAACACGGAACAGAAAAACGTATTTTTTTTTCCAGCCCTGCTCATCCTCTCAGCACCATCACAGGCTGAAGTGCAGGGATGGGAGGGATGGAAACTGCCCCAGCCCCGCTGCTGGGATGAGCACCCCAAAACTTTTTGGTGCATCCCCAGAGAGACGAAGCTGTCCCGGGCTGGGGACGGGGAAGGTGCTGGCAGCGGGGTGCTGGCTGTGCCCTGGGCTCTCTTTGCCCAACATTTCCCCCGCGGTTCAGCTTCCCTCGCTGTAGCTGGCTCCAGGCCATGCCCAGTGCCCACGGAGCCCAAGTATCCCAACAGGGGGCTACCGAAAAGGACCGGCTCCCGGCGGGACGGGGCTGGGGGCCGGCAGCCTGACCGA
This sequence comes from Heteronetta atricapilla, assembly GCA_011075105.1. Lineage (NCBI taxonomy): Eukaryota > Metazoa > Chordata > Aves > Anseriformes > Anatidae > Heteronetta > Heteronetta atricapilla. Next base: position 16,308,364 of record CM021739.1, on the reverse strand, counting down.
AAGGGCTGCCTTAGCCGGTACAAGCGTACCCCCTGCCGACGAGCTGCGAAAACACAGCTCCCCGGACACCGCCGGCACCCCAAACCTCACAAAAACAAAACAAAATAAAAAAAAATAAGCCACGACCTAACCACAGCCGGGGGCCGGCCCGGAGGCTAGGGAGGGGTCGGCCACAGGGGGTTGGATTTTTTCGGTGTTTGGGTGTTATTTTTTTCGGTGTTTGGGGCCGGTTTGCGCTTTCTCCTTATTTTTTTTTTTATTATTATTATTTTATATATTTTTTTGCTATTTTCTCCCCCCTCCTCGCCGTGAGGGGGGGGTGCCCAGCCTGTGGCGCTGCCCCGGCCCAACCAATCAGGGCTGGGTGGGGTTTGGGGGAAAATATATAGGACCGGGGGCCGGCGGAGCCGAGCCCTTTGTGCACCGCAGCCCTGCGAGCGGGGCGGCTGCGAGGGAGCGCGGCGGGCTGCCGGCAGGTATTTCCATCCCTCCTGCACCCGAATAAACGCGGGGCGGCTCGGCTCGCCCTGCCTGGTGTTCTGCTGGGTGTGGGTTTGTTGGTTTGTTTTTTTTTTGGGTTTTTTTTTTTTTTTTTTTTTTTTTTTTTTTTTTCTCCTAACCGGCCGGTTTCCTTCCTCCTTTGCACCTGGGGGCTTGTTATGGTAGGGTCTGCTGGATGGGGTGCTGTGGGGTGTGTTGGGGTGCTGCTGGGGGTGCTGCATGCTGCTGGAGGTGTTTGGGCTCCGTGGGGACAGTGTGGTGACCCCACTGCCTGTGGGGATGGGGCAGAGGTGGTTTTGTTATTGTAGGGTCGCTGGAAGCTGGGTGGGGGGGGTTGTTGCTGCCTGGGGCTGGTGCTGTTTGTGCACCCTTGGGTTTTGCTCCCTGTGGCCGGGCTGGGGGGGCACCAGTGGGGTGCATCCTGGGGTGAGATGAGAGCTGGGGGGCTGGGGGGGTGACCAGCCCCTGCCTCAGTTTCCCCAGCTGGAGGGGGTAGCTCTGTGCTGCTTCTGCCCCTGGAACAAGTTGTGGGGATGGCTTGAAGCTGACCCAGGGTGTCCCTGCAGCTCCTGCTCCCTTGTCACTGCCACGAGTGGTGGCTCTGGGCAGTGGTCACAGCCTTGCGCTGTCCCCTCCAGCTCAGCCTCAGCCCTGCCTTCTGGCCAAAGCGTGCTGTGCTGCGCCCTTGAAAACCAAAAACCTCGATGCTGGGCTGAGCAGCGATGTCCCGAGCCAGCTGACAGCACTACGGGCACCACATCCAGCCCGGGTTACTTTCTGCAGCGTCCCCAGCCCCAGCAGGGGGAGGCCAGTTTGTCCCCAAACCGTGCTGCTGCTGTGGGAGCTGGGGAGGGACACGCTGGTGGCACCGCCTGGAGCTGGGTCAGGTAGGTGGCATTTGGCCCTCCCTCCTGGCTGGGCTCGCTGTTTGCTCCCTGAGGCATGGCAGTGACAGAGGGGGGTGACACAGCCCATGGCCCTAATCCCCCCCTAGGGCTGGCAGGGACCTGGGGGTGTTGGGGAAGGAGAGGCTTCAACCTTTGCTCTGTGGGAAGCCACCCACAGCGACCTTGGATGCCCCAGAGGCACTTCTGTGCCAAAGCCACCAGCCCCACGTGGGCAGGGGATGGAGGGGACATCGGTCACAGCCACCCCGTGGAGCCACCTCTCCCCGTCCCCATGAACCATTCCTGTGCTTGTTGCAGGGAGACGCACCCCACAACGGGCACCCAGCTGAGCACTCACAGAGCTCTGTGCGCCCGCTGGGGCTCACGGTGTCCCCTTGGGCTGGGGACGAGGCCCTCGCGAGCCCCCACGTGCTGGCAGCCGTTGTGGCCGTTTGCATGAGGAAGAGCTGGGGCTGACTGCAGGATCCTGCCCCGGCTGTGGGGCTCCCGGTGCCTGCGGGAGGGCCCTGGTGGCCCCAGGAGGCAGCCGGGCTGTGACATGAACCGAAAGGAGCCAGGAAACCGCTCGAAGGGCTGCGGAGGGCGGGAGTGAGTCTGAATTTCCCTTCTCGCCTCTGAGTCACCGTGGCCGGCTGTCCTGGCCCTGAGACACTGCTCTGGTGCCCACCGGGAGCCTTGGCTGGGCTCCTGCCAGCGCGGCACCACGCTTCCCCTGGCCATGGGCTGGGCACAGGGCTGGGCATGGGGTCCCTGCGTATGGCACAGCCCCGCTGCCACCACAGCCAAGTCCTGCAGCTGTTTGGGGACAACGTGGAGCGGTGACCCATCGTGGGAGGCTGCAGGGGGAGCAAGGTCCGTGAGTCCAAGGGTTTGGCCCCAGTATGGTCTCCTGAAATCTCCTGCACTTCCCTGGCCTCATCTGGGGTCAGCGGTGTGTTTGGAGAGCCTGCAGTGCCCCAGCAGGGTGCGGGCTCCCCTCTGCTCTGTCCCAGGACAAACCTGCCCTGGGGTGGGTGGGTGCAGCCGGTGGTGGCTGTCCCCAGGGGAGCAGGTTCTGGGGACGTGTGACTTCACGTGCTGGTGGCTGGGAGGCAGCCGCCTCGCTCGGGTACAGGCGGTGTCACTCTGTCTGCCCCAGGGGAGGAAGCGTGCGCAACACACAGCACCCGGGCTCTGTCCCCTCCTCACCCCGCAGGAGGGGCATGGTGGCCCAGCTCCGGTGGGACACGGCGGCTGCTTTTGCCCCCTGCAGCTGCCCCCCTTGCAAAAAAAGGGCTCTCTCGCTCCTGCCGCAGCCACTCGCCCTCGTGTCCTCCTTTCCCAGCGGCTGTCCCCTGCTGGAGGCAGAGCGCAGCTGGGAGGACAAACACCGCGTCCCCTTCCTGCCTGTTTGCTTCCTCCGCTCGTGGCCTCGCTTTCCAGAGTGGCTTCCTAAGAAAACAAAGGTTGCGCCGTCACACTTTGCCTACACACACACATGTCCGTGTGGCTGGTGCCCTCCTGATAAACTTTGACCAAATTTCCAGCCCGGTAGACAGGAGGGCAGGGATCTGCAAACACGCTCAGGTCAGCTGGGCTGGCCGGAGTGCGCAACTGAGTGCGGGAGGGGAGGGGGAGAAGTTTTTCCTTTCTTTTAGCTCAAAGCTCTGCAGCTCAACCCCATAGTAGCCAGTGGAGAAGCTACACAACAAGGAGAAGCCCTGCATGCAGGACATGCTGTGGTGTTCCCGTGCCACCTCGCAGCAGGGACAGTGCCTTCAGCTCGTGCCATGCAGGCCTGGCCCAGCGAGCGGGCACCCTGCGATGCAGCGGCACTTGCTTTGTGTCATTTCATCTTAAAAAAATAGTTTATTTTTTTTAATAAACAACCCTTTGGAAAGAGCTTTAGGTTGCAATAGTGAAGATTAAACTTTTCCAGGCTCTGTGGAAAGAAGCTGGGGGGGGGTCTAAGCCCTGCTGTCCCTCCCCTGCCTGGGGACAAGGGTCCCTTTTCATGTCACACGCCCGGAGCGATGCCAGGCCAGGGGCAGGCCCCTCGCTGGGGCTCCACGCAGGATTTTGGCACGTCCCCTTTGGCGAGGGCGGCTGGGACGTGCCCGCGGCAGGATGGGCAGGTCACCTCCACCGGGAGGCTGGGGGTGAGGCCGAGGCAGGGAGGTTGGGAGGCTGCGGCTCGGCTGCCTCCCCCGTTTGGCCGCTGCCCATTGCTTTGCTGCTGACGCCCGGCACCACCAGGATGTGGTTTATTCCCAGGAAGGAAGCCGGGTGAAAGAACGCTTTTAAAACGCTCCGGCAGCCTTTGCAGCGGGAAGCTGAGCGGCCATGTGAAACCGGGATAGTGGGGCACGGGGAAAAGGGGGCCCCCGAGCTGGGCTCGTGCCCGCTGTGTGCCACCCCTCCATCGGTGCCCCCCCTCCCGGCTCACCCCAGGGGGGACCCGACCCAGGCAGTGCAGTGAGGCTGAGCGTTATGGGGTTGTATCGGTGTGTGGGGCTGGAGTTATCTCCTCTGACGGGGGCTGAGCGCTACTCTGGCACCGAGCCCAGCTGCAATTACTCCGGCAGCACCGTGCAAAGCGATGATGCCACGCCGCAGGAATGGTGCGATGGCGCGCCCCTGCTCCGGGCTGGCACGGGGCCGCTCCAGCCAGCCCCCAGCACCCTCCTGGGGGTCCCAAATGGCCTTTCCTGCTGGCGCCGTGGCTGTGACCCCCCCCCTCCCCTCAGCACTGGGGATTTCCCATCCCAGCCTGCAAACGGGGCACTTCTGCCTTGTGGAAAAAGCTACGGACACACAGGGTGCATCCTACGCGACGTTCCCATGACCCGGTGTTTTCCCGAGTGTCCCGGTCCCCCGCGTGCCGTGGGCCTGCAAGCAGGATCTGGGCTCCCACGGTTCCTGGTCTTTGCGGTCACAGAGGGAAGCTTGAAAACAGACCTGAAGGCAAAACGAAAAGGGGAGCCCCTCGGGCTAGGATTTTACCCAGGATTTTAAAGACAGCCGTGGTGGCTTGACACTTTCTGGGCCCTCCTGTACCAGAAGAACTCGCTTCTCTTTCCCCAGTTATAATGCTTATTTCTGACTCAAAACAAAAATAAAACAAAAACAAGCACCCCTGCCACTGCTGTCACCTCCTGGCCTCGCCATAACCTGTCTGCAGGCGCTGTGCACGCAGGCAGCAGGATGCGGTCCCTGCCTCGCTGCGGCAGCCACCTCTTCCTGCTGCCATCCATCTGTCCCCGCTGTCACCGGATCCCCGGGGAACGGGGACACCTCCTGGCCAGATCCAAGCCTGGGGTGAGACGTGGGGAGGGCTGTACCCCCCATTGCAGCAGGGAGATGCACGGGAGAGCAGGGGGGAAGGTGACCCTGGGCATGAGGCCGCGGGGATGGGCACCAGCAGCCTGCGCGTCCCCGGGGCCGCCTCTGGGGACTTCTGCGGGAGGCTGGCTCGCAGCATCCTCCTCCCAGACAAATCCCACCGGTGCAGGGCACGGGGTTCATTGCCATGCTGAACTCCTTCGCAGGGAGGGGAAGGAGAAGGGAACTGAATATTTAATGCCTGCAAAGTGCCTTGATGTCGGTGGCTGGAAGGCGCCGGGGAGGGGAAGGGAGCGTGAGCGGAGCAGCGCTCAGCACACAGCAGCCCCCGGGGGCAGGGGGTACCGGCACACCCCCGTGTCCTCTGCCCCATCTTTTTGGCCCCTCTGCTGGTGAAGGCATGGGTCAGAGCTCCAGCGAGGGACCTGCTGCGTGTCCCCACTGGGGACAGGTCCTGGGGGATGGGGCTGTCCCCCACGCACACTCCCTTTCCCCTCCGGATCACGCTCATCCTGCAGCCCCACGCTGAGCACTTGCTCGCACGCCAGGGAGGAAGCGGGAGGACACAGCCCGCACATGCAGCATGGGTGCCACCCGGGCATGCCCCACGTGTGGGGTCACACCACACAGCCCCCGAACCACACATGCTTGCACACTCACACACGTTCTCACCGTCACACACACGCAGCCTGCCACGTGTGTGAGCACACAGTGTCACACATGTAGGCTGTGTGTGTGCCTACGCTCGCGTGCAGAGTGCCACACGTCAGCAGTGTCACACGTGCGGTGCAAAACGTGTCACCTGCTGGTTGCCATCTGTGCATGCGTGCGATCACACACGTGTGCACGCACACCCATCTCACACGTGTGCACACAAACTGCCCCACGAGTGCCTGCAATTGCACACACACGTACACACGCACCGTTCCTCCCCGTGCACGTGCCATGTCCCTCAGGGACCCCACGGGACCCCGCACCGGGGCAGGATGAGCCCCGTGGGCTAGTGTGGGGGACAGGAGGGAGCTCCGCAGCTTAGCCACGAGGCTGAGGCCTGAGCAAACTCCTCACACGCGGGCACAGCTCGCTGCAACACCACGCATCGGGAGGGGACGCGGGGACGCCTGGGCCAGGGGCAGCGGCGCGGGCCGGGGCTCTTTGTTCCCCCCCGCGCTGGTCCTCCATGATGTGGAGAGCGAGCGAGGCCGGCGCTGCGAAATGGCGGCCGGGGAGGCGGGGATCGGGGGGAGGAGGAGGAGGAGGACGGAGGTGGGGAAGGCCGGACGCCATGCGGCCTCCCCGTGCGCCGCCACGCACACAAAAGGCTGCAGGGAAAACACGGAGGCCAGCGGGACGCCGTGCGGAGCGGCCTCCCCGGCACGGGGACAAGGATGGGGATGGAGATGGCCTCCTCGGGCTGCTCTGGGGTAGCCGGGACGGGCACAAGAGAGGTCACCCCACAGCCAGGGGCTTGTTCCAGTCCGGCCATGGCTGCTGAGGACGGGGACGTCCCTCTCCGCTCACATGTCTCCGTGGCAGCACACGCACCGCGGTGGGATGAACCCCCCCGGACAGCCCCCACGTGAGGAGTGGGGTGGCGAATTTTGGGAGGGGGTGAACTGGGGCTGGGGCATGCTGGTTTGGTGGGGCAGCAAGGCAGGAATAGGGGGATGTAGGGACGGATGGTCGGACAGATGGACGGGGGCTTGCTGTCTTGCCCCAAACGGCACTGGGAACGTGCCCCCCCAGCCCCACCTCTGGGGCAGGACGGGGATGCCCTGGCTGGTCTCCATCCCGTGCCCAGGAGCAGGGTCTGGCTGCCTCTGCTGCTTCTGCTCCCCGGCCCGTTTTAGGTCCATCCACTTTTGTGGGGTGCGAGCTCGGGGCGCACTGCAGCAGCGCGGCTGTTGAGCGGGCGCTGCCGTGACGCGGAGCTGTGCTCGTGCCCCTACATGTCCCAGGACAAAGCCGTGCTGCAGCAGGCAGGAAAAACTCGCAAGTCAGGCTGTGTGCCCCGCTCTTTGTCTTAAAGGCGTGATGGCTCTTCGCAGGGTGGCCAAAAAACGCCAGGCTGCAGGTCCCGTGCCACTGGGGACGGGTGCGCCCCATGGGTACCCCAGCAGCATCACCCACTCCACAGCAGGGAGGGAAGGGGCACGTGCGACGCTAAGGAGATCCCTTAGGTTTTTGGGATGGGGCCCGTCCTCGGGGAGAGGTTTGCGGAGGGGAAGGAGAGACGTGCTGAGCACCCGCTGGCCCCAGCCGTGGGAACCCCGGTCCCCGAGCAGGTCCGGCCTCCCCGGCAGGTCGGGCTGGTTCTGAGGCGCTGCGGGGCTGGGGTGGCTCCCAGGCGGCCCCGATCCTTCTGCCCGGCCCCATTGCGGCTTGCTGGGAGCAGGGGACGTGAGGGGGGACGTGGGGACAAGGTCACTGGGCTGGGGCAGAAACGTCCCCCTGGGGGTATCAGAGCCAGCAGCACAGGGACGAAGAGCAGAGGGCAGCTGTGCTCCAGCTGCGGTGGGGGGCTGAGCTGGTGCCAGGAGGGGCTGGGACCATCGTGTGGCACCCACTCCCCTGTGCCCTTGTGTTGGGGACCGCGGGGACATGGGAGGGGAGCTGGTGGGGTCATTGAGGCTGAGCCCTAGGCAGGGCAGGCTGGCAGGGGGTGTTAGCACCAAAGCCTGCACAGCTGGGAGGGGGCACGGAGCAGAAATTCCCGCTCCCCCCCTTTTGCTGTTAGCCACCTCCTTCATCTCTACATCCCCGTGTGATGAGTTTGCTCAGGTCTCAGCCTGGTGGCAACAAACCAGGGGGCGGTCTGCCTACAGCCCCAAGCCTCCAGCCCACACTGGGGACACCCCCATGTCCCCCCACCCCGTGTCCCCCCCACAGAGGCACAGAATCGGGTCCCCACGGGGCGACATGGAGGCAGGGCACCCTCTGCTGGAGCCTGCCCCCAGCACACCCCAAACCCCACGGGGGGCTCCCCACGCACGTGTACCTCTGCCCTCAGTCCTGGGTGCGTGTGCACACACTGAGCACGAGCATTCACACACACATTCCCCCCCCAAAATAAATAAATAAATAAATAGGGCTTGCCCACGCATTGCACACCCGTGGCACCCACCCCCACACCCACGCACCGTGGGGCTCACGTCCTGCGCAGGGCGGCGAGGGCTTTGGCCGTCGGCCCGGCTTCGCACAACCGGAGATGGAAAAAAACTAAATTTAAAGGCAGCCGGGCCGGGGGGGTGGAAAGGAGGGGGCTGTGGAGCCGCTCCCCGGTCTCCAACACGGGTGGTGTGGGGGGATCAGGCACGGCGTGGCCGGGAAGACGCTGCTTTCGGCAGCGGGGAGCAGCGCTGGAGCTGCTGGACGTCCCCTCCACTGCGGGCTAACCCCGGGCCTGGGACCCAGCGGACACCGGAGGGCTTGGTTGGAGCTGGCAGAGACGAAAACAGCAAAAAAAGAGCCTGGGCCGCTGTCCAAATATGCTTAGCGTTAATTAATTCTTGCCCGCGACGCAATCTGCCCTTGGCACCAGAACATCCTAACATAGGCACGGCCGCGGCCGCCCGCCCCCGGCGTGGCTGCAGCCCTTTGCTGGATTTTCGGGAGGAGGCGGCGTGGCCGCTGTCCCGTCCCTCGAACACAAACTGCTCTTTCCCACCGGGAAGGTTTCTGGTGGGTGCTGGGGGCTTTGGGACATGGGTGGAACAGGGCGGGTGGCTGTCCCTGCAGCCACCCAGCACCCCAAACCATCCCCAGAACCCTGTGGGGGCCAGCGAGACCCTTTTACCCCCGTAAAGTGGGACAGGTCCCCTCTCATCCTGTGTCAAGGAGAAGGACAGCACCCCAACCCCGTGCTGTGCACCCTGTCCCACTTCGGTGGGCTGGGGACCGGGGCAGAGCCCCCCGGCCTGGCCGTCCCCACGCAGAGGGACCCGGTAGCAGGGTGCGCTGCAGCTCCCGCTGTCTCTCCCTTCTCCTGCCCGGTTATTTTTATCCCTGGCAGCGGGCTGGGGACGGGAGGCCATGCTGGAGCCGCAGCCACCGTAGGGCTTGGGGCGAGAGCTTTGGGCTGGGCAGGAAGCTGGGCACCACTTGGGGTCTGGTGCTCCGCGGTGGGGCAGCGAGGGGTGTCCCAGTGCCATGGGGTTGGGGACATCAATGCCACCCAGCAGGGCTTGCCCCATAAATCCCCATCTCCTGGAGTCCTGGAATGGAGGAAAGCGAAGCCGACATCCCACACGGAGGGGGCAATCCCCCAAAAGCGGGAGCAGGGCTCGGCCTTGGGGGTGCCTTGGGGTTTTGGGGTGGTGGGGCGGGAGGAAGGAGAGGGAGCGGGGACGCAGGGGGCGGCAGGGGCGAGGGGAGCAGGCGGCGCCGTGACTCAGCCGGGGGTGGCAGCGGGCGAGGTGTTTGTGTTTTAGTTTCTAACGTTACCGTTTCCACAGCACCGGGAAGCGGCCCTGAGCCCCGGGGGGCCGCGGGGGGCCCGGCAGCACCGAGGGCGGGCTGGGACAGCGGGCCGGGAGAAGTCTCCCCGCCGCTAACGCCACAACGGCTAAAAATACCGCAGGCTATTGTCACCAGCAACAAAGCGCCTGGCGTATTTTTAGCGTTATCTCCACCGCCATCGGCTCTGCCGCCCTCCCGGGAAGCGCCGTGCCCGCTCCACCCGGGCGCTGCCCCCGTGCCTCAGTTTCCCTCCCGGCACACCATGCCGTGCCCCGTCCCGCTGCCGCCACCCCACAGGCGGTGTGGGGCCACCACTCGTGTCACCTACGGGTCCGTGGCACCCGGGGACGCGTGGTCCCAGTGTAACGGCACCAGTCCAGCTCTGGGAGCCTGGAAGCAGGGAGCAGAGACCGGGTGCGATGAGCTGCCCTGTGCCACTGACGGGGGGGGACCTGTGTCCCGTGCTGTCCCTTTCCATAGCCGATGACCCAGCACCCATGTTTCCCCTGCAGGATTTGGGGGTGCAGCCTGGTCCCCAACCCAGCAGCCCCCCACCCCTCCTCCTCCTCTCCCTCCTGCAGACGAAGGCTCTCCGTGCTGCAGCATCGCTCGCCGTGGGTGAAACGAGCTGGCACGGTCTCAGCGCGGCGGCCGGGTGGCCAGGGAGGGCTGTGCCAGCCTGCGCGGGCTCTGCCAGGAGCCGGGGCTGTCCGAACGCCAGGATAACGCTGGATTTGTGCAGATTTCCCTGGCGGAACGGGAGGGAGGGAGGTTTAACTTACCTTGTCCCTGCCAGAGCAGCTTGGCTTGGCGGGCCGTGCGGCGGCGATTCACTCCCCGCCACGGAGGGGGCTGATCGGAGTGGGTGGTCCGCAGCGGCTCGGGGGCAAGGACGGGGCTGTGACTTTTTGCCAGGCGGGGGGGCACAGCCAAGGCAACGAGCTTGGATTTCTCAGTCAAATCCTAAAGTGGGGTTTCCATAGGCCCCCGCTGCAATCCCACCCCAAAAAGCCTCCTGCACCCCATGGTTCGTGCAGGAAGCTCGGTGCCGGGGTACCTGCTGCTCCCCCTCATCTCAGGACAGTCCCAGTGTGTCCCTTACCATGCTCCAGGACACCCTCCTGGTTTTGGGGGGGCTCTGCTCCCTTCTCCCCTTCCCCATACTCCCTGGTCATTGGACACTGTCCTCAGCTTGGGGTCCTGCTTGGGGTCCCACTGGACTTAGGACAGAGCACCCTCACCCGCCTGCACAGATTGGGGTGGGGGGGGCTGGTGTAAGGGGAAAGGGGCTGAACCCCCCCTTTTTTTGCAGGGACCCCCCATTCCCCAGGGTGGCACCGATGGGGCTGCCTCTGATGGGGACCGAAGGGGAATCCGTGCCGGGGGTGGGGGGCACCCACAGGGGACAGCTGGGGCCACCCAGCCAGCAGCACCTCTGGGTGCAGGGCTTTGAGGGCGAGCAGCAGGAAGGGATGCGATAAACCCCGGTGCGTGCACGGGGTGACAGAACCCATGGGAGAAATGATGGGGGGGGTGGCAGCAGACCTTACAGAGCGGAGATTTGGGGTTGGGAGGGGGAAAAATTGCGGCGGGAGGGGGGAGCTAGGGACGAGACCACAACATCCCGGATCGCAGCAGGGTTGGTTTTTTTTTGGGGGGGGGGGAGGGGGTCGGCATCCTCCTCCATCCCCCGTCCCACCGGGGGCAGCGGGGCGGGGAGCACGGAGCCCCCCCTGGCCGGGCCCGGCGGTGGCTGCTCGGGGGAGCGGGAGGGGAGGAGCGGAGAGCGGCGGCCCCGGCACCGGGCGGCTCCGGAACGGCGGCGGCGGCGGCTCCGGGACCCCGGTGGCTCCGGGACCCGGTGGCTCTGGGGCAGAGCAGCAGCTCCGGAGGCAGCAGGCAAGTGGGTTTGGGGGTGCAGCCGGGCAGGGGAGCATTTTTTCCCCTCTTCCTCCGGCTCCCCCCGCCCCCCCAGCCCACGCCGCCGCCGGAGGGATTTGCCGGGCTAGGGAAAAATACTGGTGGCTGCGAAGCAGAATTGGGGTGTCGGAGGGTTGGGGGTTTCAGGGCACCATGCCCGGAGCATCCCAGTGGGGTGGGGGCTCTGCAGGGCACGGGGGGGCACCTATCCCCGTGGATGAGGGTGAGGGGGTTTTGTGTTCCCTCCCCACCCCCCCATAGGGTTGGGGGATGCAGGATTTGGGGTGCAGAGAGCCCAGAGTGTGGGCATGGGGGTGCTGCATGGGGGCTCTGCACGGGGTGGTTTTAGGGGTGCTTGTGCTCGTAAAGGAAAGCACGGGGGGGGGGCCGCGAGTGGCCAAGGGGGGGCAGATGGGCAACTCCTGGGGCTGGTGTTGCTTTGTGCCGGTGTCAGAAATGTGGGGTTTTGCCAGTAATTTCTGCACCCCAATGCTCTGGCTGTGAACAGGGGCACCGGGAGGGGGGGGGGGGGGAGCAGGCTGCGCTGCGCGGGCACTCGCAGGGGGAAACGTTCCTGGGATCTCGGCTGCGCGACCCTGTTCGAGCCTGGCAAGAGGAGATACTGACCATGCTGCTCAACCAGCTGAGGTTTGCGGGGCCGTGGCCCCCCGGCAGCCCTTCCTGCCGGGACGGGGTGGGTGAGAGCCCGCGGGGCTAACGGGGCTGCGTGCCGGGGCTGGTGCCAGACTACGGGTCCCGGCGTGCTCCACGCGCCTGTGCCGCAGCGCCCGCGGTGCCTCGTCCAGGCACGGCACGGCTTTATCCTTGTCCTGATCCCAGCGGCTGGCGGGTGGCGTGGTGAGGGGCTGGGGACGGAGGGGAGAGGCCAGGTTTTGGCTTTGCCGTGAGGAGCAGATTGGAGCGGGCATCTGCGGGAGGAGGTGTGAGTGCAGGCTGGGAGCGCTTTGCCCCTGTGGCTCCCAGCGCCGCGTGGCCCCGGCCGCCAGCAAAGGGAACGGGAACCCTGGGCACTGCCCAGTCGACCTGTGCCTGCAGCAGCCGTCCCTTGGGTCTTCCCTCTGTCACCACTATAGGGCTGGCCAGCGCTGCATGCTCCTAGAGACGTCCTTTCCTGCCCAAGCATCTGCTCCGCTGCCGTCCCCAGGCTCTTCCCTCCGCTGGCACGCTGCCCCGGTACGCGGGGACGCCGGCTCCTCTCCCCCCCCCTGCTCTGCACGGCTCGCACGTGCCACCCAGATGCTGCCGCTGCGCTTGCCACCAACGTCCCTGAGCCCCTCGTGCTCTTTTTTACCCCCTCTACCCTAAAAATGCTGGCGACACCATCGGTGCTGGCAGCTCCCCACCCTGCGCCCGCCGGGTGGGTGGCATCGGCTCGCCCTTGGGTGGGGGGAGCGACGGGGCAGGGCGGGAGATCAGGGCTCCGGATAAAGCCGGGCCTATTTTTGTACTGCAAAGTAATTACCGGAGCCTTCCAATCCTTAATCTGCTGAGAGCACCCCGGTGCGATTGGATCCCTCCCCGAGCCTGGCGACAATTTTCCTGTCACACGTCTCCTGCGTCAAAGCCCCGCCAACGCCCGCTGCTGGGCTCACACTGGGATCCATGTGCCGCCGAGCTGCCGGCCCATCTGCCCCGCTGGCACCCCCGGGAACGGGGACCCCGTCTGGGGCCCTGGTTCGGGGCTGGGAGCAGGGTCTCACCTCGGGCATCCCTGTCACCGCAGCAGGATTTGGGCTCCAGCCCTGTGAAACCACGTCCATATGGCACATTCTCCCTCGGGCTGCCCCCAGGGGCCCTGGCCAAGTGGCCACCCACGTGGTCCCCTCGCCATCCCCGGCCATCTCAGCTTCTCGTGGGCACATTTGGGGTCCCCGGGGCCCCTCTCCAGCCCCCAAGGGGTGGCGCCGGCTGCCGGTGCCAAGCCTGGGCTGGCGCCATTCCCGGCCTCTCCCCGTCCTGTCACCATGCCACGGGCTTGCTGAAGAACCTGTTCCATTGCTCTCGCCACGGAGGAGGAAATTACGGGCAGTGTTCACGGCAGCACCTTTCATCCCACGGCTGCGGGGCTGCTTTTACCCCTGCCCGTGCGCAGCCGGCTCCGGGGAGAGGCCTGGGGGGCATTCGGGACCCCGTGGAGTTCACAAAACCCTCGCTGAATATTTGGGATCATTCCCTCTGCCCATCCCAGCACGCAGCAGCCCCTGAAACGGAGCTGAGGGAGGACTTGGGGGTGTCCCCAGGTGCCCCCGGCAGCGTCCCTGCCCCTGCTTGGCAGGGACCGTTTGGGCTGGGAAGCGTCTGCGGGCGCAGGAGCCGATGGCCATAAAAGGCCCTGAAACGGAGGGGCCGGGCGGGATCATCGGGGACGTGGGAATGAGGGGCTGGAGAGCAGCCCTGCGCCGCTGGCACGCCGTGTCCCCTGGCCTTCCCCCGCTGTCCAAGGGACACGTTTTGGGACCGGCATCGCCTCCCACGCGGGGCCAGGGGGGATAAAGCTGCCCCTTCATTCGGGCACCTGGGCGGCGGGGGCGAGGGGCGAGCGGCGGGTTCCCCCCTCCCAGCCCCGCCGCCTGGCTCCAGACAATGGCCACCCTTTATCGGGATTTTCCGCTCCCAGCCCTCTCCCCGCCGCCCAGCTGGTGACATTTTCCCACCTCCACATCCACGTGGGGACTCAAAGGGCACAGACGCACCGGGAAACCGCAGAGCGCAGCCGTCCTCCCCTCCTGACCCCCCGATGGGGATGGGGTGCCCGCACCACAACCTCCCTCTGGGGCTGTTTCAACCCTTTTGGGGCTCCGTTATCCTCCTCCTTTCCCCTGCCTTCAGCCCCTTGGGGACCATCTTGGGTCCGTCCCCTGGCTCAGCGGGGGTCAGACACCCTCTGGATGACGGGAGGCAGCATGGGGACATTTTTTAGGCTGGTGACACTTGGCCTTTTGGGGACAGAGCCGTGCGGGTGGTACCCACCCCGGCCCCATAGGCACCCGGAGCAATGCCACCCCCAGCTCCTCGGGGACACGTGGTGGCCTCCGTCCCTCCGTAGAGGTCCCGGGGTCCTCCAAGGGGTTTCCCTCAGCAGCCCCAAAGTTCCCCTAGTGCCGTGCGTGTCACCCCACGGGCGGTATTGGTGTCACCCCATGGGCGGTATTTGGGGCTGGCGGTGGGGACGGAGCCGTGGCTCCCCCCCAGGCACCGCTCAGCACCACGCCGGGTGGGCAGGATGCCCCCGGCAGCCCCGTCCCGCTGCCAAACACCCGGCAGCTGCCTCGGGTACGGCACGAGTGCTATCTAGTGGCTGCTCCCATGGGGACATGGGGACCCACACGGGACACACATGGGACCCACGTGGGACACACGTGGGACACGTTTTGGCCCAAGGGGCCAGAGGTTTAATTAGAGTGGGGGGCTGTAGGGTGCACAACCTGCTCACTGGGGACTCGTTTGGGGTTTGGGGGGGACACAGGGGGGGCTGATATATGGGGTGCAGATCCCAGGGGTGTTCGCTAGGGCAGGGGGTGCTCGTTTCGGGGGGGTGCACCTCAAATGTGGGGTCCCCATCATGGTGCCCCCCATGGACCCTGTCCCCAGGGGCCGGGTGGGACAGCCTGGGACCGCCTGGTGCTAGGGGGTTGTTCAAAGGGTGCAGAGCATTCCCCCCCCCCCCATAATCCCAACCCCACGGGCCCCTTTCCTCACCCAGCCCCCCTGCAGTTGGTTGGCACGGGGCTGATGTCACTAAAATATGCAGATTTATGCGTGTTAACCCTTTCCTTGCTGGGGAGAGGGGGGGTGGTTCGGGGGGTTGGGGTCCCCAACAGAGGGGGCAGCGGGGCTGGAATGGCCCTGGGACCCCCCCCACCATGGCTGCCCCCCCCCAGCCCGAGGGTTGCCATAGGAACCGGAGGGCTTCTGATGTCACGGGGAGGTTGCCACGCGACAGGCCCCGCGTGATGTCACTGTCACCATGGCGACAGAATGGGGGATTTGGGTCCCCCCCGGGAATGAAGGGGGGGGTGGCCACTCCCGGCCCCCCGGGGGGACGGACACCCATGGGACCTCGCCTGAGGGGACTGCGAACACTTCTCATTAAAATAGTGGGAAAAAAATCCTCCAAACAGCTTTTTTCTTTTTTTGTCACTGTCTGAGTTATTATTTTTAGAAGCGCCAACGGCCCAGCCGCCCATTTTTGCAATTTCTGTGGGTCCTGGGGAAATGTGCAGCCCGACAGTGGGGAGACAGGTAATGGGGGGGACTCCCCGATGTGGGGGTGGCTGGGGACAGAGGGGGACAAGGGACAAGCACTGGGGGGTCCGGATAGGGGGATTGGACAGGGGTGTAGTGGGCTGGTGGCCCCTCGGTGCCACATGCCTGTCCCCAGTGGTGGCACAGGGACCATTGTGGGCATGTTGGACACCCCCCAGCCTGCTGTGGAGCCCAGGACGAGGAGCTCCCCAGCCTCGAGGCCAAAGCAGCGTCTGTCCCAGGTGGGCACGGTTTGGGTTTTACCCCCACAGCTGATAAAAGCTGATAAAAGCCTGGGAGGCTCTAGGGGACAGCAGCTTGGGGGGTCCCAGGGTGTGTGGGGGCTGAGGAGGCTGCTGGTGTGGAGCCCGAGGATTTGGATGGAGGAGTTGTCGGCCAGGCTCACGGTTTGTGACCTCGTGGGATGCCCGGGAGGCTGGGAAGGTAAAGGGGCTTGGGGAGGGTGACTCGGACATCCCCACCAGGAACAAGCGGTGGTGATGGGACGAAGGACAAGGAGCAGCTTTTGGACCACTTCCTCCTTTTCCACAGCCTCCGGAGCAGCCCAACCAGCACCCCAAATGCTCCCTGGATCCTGGGGACACTGCTCCGGCTCCTGGTGCCACCGTGTGGACAGGCGACACGTCCCCAGAGCCGCCGTCCCCAAAGCCTCCCCCCAGCAGCGCTGCTCCGCCGGCCCCTTGCTGTGCCCCGCGGGGCGTTTCTGTCCCCCCCCCAAATGTCCCCAAAACCCTGCTCGTCCCCTTCGGTCACCTCTGCAGCTCCTCGGGCTGGGGGGACCAGGCCGGAGCTCCCAGACGTTTCCACCAGAGGGAGCCCAAATGTCACCAAATCCGCCCGGCCGCGGGCGCCCATCGTCGTGGCGTCGGGGCGCTGGGCCGTGGGGAGCCACATGGGGGCTGGCACCTCTCTGTCACCCCTCCCTGGGGCTTTGTCATCAAAGGAAAAATAAATTCCAGCTGCCCCAAACCCACATGGGCGGGGAGAAAACCCAATTTGTGCCTGGAGCATCCCCAGATTTCCCCGCTGGGTTTTGGGGTTCTCCGAACCCAAATCACTGCCCGGCACCAGCGAGGAAGGAGCAGCTCCCCTCTAAACACCCGGTAAAGGATGTCATCGGTTTCAGCTAACACGGAAAGCATCAGGAAGGTTGGAAACGATGCTCCTGGTGTTCCCCTGGCACCCCCGGGAGCAGGGTGGAAACAACCTGACAGATGGGAGCTGGGGGGAAAGCTGGAGGAGAAATCTCGCCGGCGACGCTGCGTGGTGCCGGAGGAGAATCTCTCACATTCGCCCAGAATTTGCTCGTTTATTTAAAGCCTGTCGCTAGCAGCAGCCACATGGGGTGGGATTCACACCGCTCCCGGGTGGATCGGGAGCCTTGTTTGGGAGATGTCGGAACCACCAAGAACTGCCGCGGGTGCGGGAACCCGAGTGGACGGTGGGGTCCCAGCCCCTTGCCTGCACCCGGGAAATTTTTTGGCACTTCATAGGCTTGGAGAGCCAAGGGTAGGTGGGATCTGGGCTGAATTTGGGTAGGTGGCACCTGGCTCTGCTGCCAGAGCAGCCTGGCATGGCTGGGAGAGGAAATCCCTGCCAGCCCCGGTGTTTAATCCTGCCTGCCCGGGGGAGCATCTGCAAGTGCCCCATGCAGGGACTTTGGGGGCACGGGAAGCAACGGGGTGCCAGGATGCTCCTGGCAGGGCACCGAGCTGGGCTGGGTTTCCCCCAGCCCCTTCCCACTGGTCCCAGCGGTGCTGGAAGCGGGGAGCAACGTGCCCCAGGTCTTGTGGCAGGCTTCCTGCAGCCTCGTGACACCCTCAGGCCGGATGGGATGGGGAAAGCTGCCTGCCTGCCCACCCAGGTGACACCTCAGGGAGGGAAAAGGGGAGAAAAGAGGAATTTCCTCAGGTCTGCAGGGACACAGAGGGAAACTGAGGCATGGGAGGGTGGTCTGAGGGGGTGCCTTCTCTCCCCCAGCCAGGATGAACCTTGTTCCTTCAGCCCGCAGAAGCTGGGCCCAGCCATGGCCCTCCGGTCCGTAGGGGATCCCACGGGACCGGTTGGATCTGATCTGCCCATGACGTGACGTGGGCTTGGGCTTCTCCTCAGCGCTCGCAGGTGGGATGCTTCATTATTCACGCTGGGTTCTCTGAGTGTGGAAATCAGGCTGAGAGTCTCTCATCTCTATCCACTTAGAGATAATTACCATCCCTAATCTTCTTCCGTGTCCCTCGGGTGTCCCCAGGGCTCAGCTAAGGACCGGGAGGCTGTCTGGTGCCTCGCTGTGCTGCCCCAGGGGTGGCTTTCATCCGGACCTGCCAACCTGAACAGCCCCACACAGCTGTTAGCGCCCGCGTTCCCCCTCTTTTCCCACTCCTGCCGCAAATAAACTGCGGCTCAGCCCCACTCCTCATCACTCAGCCCCTCCTGTGCCACCCCGGGTGTGATCCCTGCGCGTTTGGTGGCGACACACGGGGGGTGCAGGTGACACCTTCTCTCTGTGCCATGCCCTGTGTCATCGTGGCCAAGGGGCAGGTGGGTAGCATGGGGAGGAGGAGGAGGACCGAGGGGCTGGGGGCCACTTTCATTCGTGGTAAAGTTGCCTCACTGGCATCCCTGGGAGCTCGTGGTGTGCCTTCCCTTTGGATTCTCACGAGGTAAGGCACTTTTTATTTATTTTTTAATTTATTTTCTGGAAAAAATGAAAAAGTGTGCATGTGTCCCATTTTTTTCTTTTTTTTATATATATTTTTTTCCAGCTGAACTAACTTTTGGATGCAGAGCAAGCCTGGAAAAGTCCAGCCCTGAGGTTTATCAGTGCCTGAAAAGAAAAACCCACCCCACGACCTGGAGCAGAGCATGGCACTTGCATGGAGAAGATGCAAGGAGAGTATCTTGTCCCACAGCCGGCCATCGAGCTCTGTGGCTGCACGAGAAGGGCTTTGAAAGTGGCAGGCAGGGCATGGGGAGGTGGCAGCACCACCACGAGCTGGGTGTGGAGGTGCTGGGGTCTCACTGGGGTCCCAAGCCTGGCTTTTCTGGGACATCCCCTTGTTATCCCCAGCACCGGGGTGTGCACGTGGTGGAAATGCTGGGATGCGCTGGGACTGCCAGGACGCTTCGGGCGGCGGGGGGACCAACCGGCCAGTGGGACCCTCTCCACAACCCCCACACCTCTCCCCACCTGCCCTCCTACCCCATCCATCCATCCCAAAATCCAGCAAAGGAGCCAGCACCCAGAAGGCTGCCAGCCATCCAAAAATAAAGCAGCAGACACGGAGCAAAACCACGGGGCCATTAACACGGCAATTAAATCCACCTGTGGGGGTGACACCGTGCGCTTTTTAGCAAACTCCCTCCTTCCATCCCAGTGCCCCTGCCCCTCAGGCTGCCCACGCGCTGGAGCCTGAGCATCTCCTGGCTCATCTGCAAACAGCATCAGGGCACGCACGGCCCCGCCGTGGGCTGCTCTCCCTCCAGCCTCGGCCTCTGTTTGCTGCGTCTCGAGGTTGCTGTTGTCACGGGTGGTTCTTTATGGCTGGTGGGGCTGATCTTGACTCGGCAGTGAGTCATTACGTGGCAAATGGGATCCAATCACGGAGACATTATTTCCTTGCCCGGTGTTCTTTGCAAATGAGATTTTGCAGAACTTGAGCATGTTTTTTTTTTTGTTTTTTTTTTTTTCCCTTCCAGCCAAAAGCCTCTTCCCAGTCCCATTTAAACGGCTGCGAATTGGGTGCCGAGAGGCGATGCACGGGGAGGGAATGAATATTTACCACGGGCCTTGCTGGGTAGGAGAGCTAATAAATGTCCCGGCAAAAAACCTGGCAGCCCCAGCCGGCACCTTAAATCAACTCGTGAATGCAAAGTGGCTCCGAACCCAGGGCCGGGGAGAGAGGCCGTCCCCACGCTGTGCCATTTATTTATCTGCTTTTGATGACTCACAGAGGAGGAGGTTTGAGAAGGAATAAATAGAGCCCATAAACTGTCTCCCCGATGCTCGGGAAGGCGCCCTGGATCTGTGCTCCGTTTCAATGTGCCCCAGAGCAGGTCCTGCTGTAGCCGAGGTGACCCCGAGCTCATTATGGCTTTGGGCAGGGAATTTCCAGCTGCTGGGATGCTCCGGCTGCCCCCAGCCCTGTCCCTGCCCATGGCCCCGGGGCAGCTCAGCCTGATGGAGACCTGCGAGAGCCCGGTGCTCCTGCCAGGTGGAAAAGCACTTCGTCTGTGCCGGCCCTGATTAGCAAAATTATAGTTGCCATGGAGCCCCAATTCCTGCTCCGAGAGCGCCTGCCTCCCCCAGCAGACCCCAGCAGAGGCCGGTTCTGCTGTCCCCCGGAAAACCGGTTACTTTTATCACAGAGAACATCCAAACGGCCCTTTTATTTATTTCCCTTCTCCTTTTGGCCCAGTTTGGAGGGTAAAGAAAAGAAATGCCCCCTCCCTGAGATTTCTCAGAGGGAAAGGGGTGCAGCAGGGAGGGACGTGGGGCTGGGAGGGGGCTCATGGGGACCATGCAGCATCCCGGCCCCCCTGTTCAGCCTGGCAGCAGAGCATCCCAAGTACTGACCCCACATCCCACAGGGATGTGTTTGGGTGCCCGAGGGGAATGAGGGCAGCTTTTCTACACCCCCTGGCACATATGGAGGCGTCTGTGCCCTGGAAAGGGTCCTGGCAAGGTACGACCAGCTCAGAAATGATGGGCACAGCCACTGCCCACCCCCTGCTGCGATTGTAGGGCACGTGTAAAGGTGGACCCTGCAGCCAGGACCTTGCTCGGGAGCGATGCCCTGCGCACGGGCTGCCCATCCTCATCCTCACGCTGCAGTGAGGGTGCACGGCTGGGGCTGGCACCCGCTGCAGGACACCACAGAGGGCACAAGTGACTGCCCGTGCCTCAGTTTCCCTTCTCAGACACTGTCAGCTCCCCGGGGCTTGCTGCCTTTCTCTGCTCAGGAGCAGAAGGCGTTAATTAAAAGCTCAAAGCCCTGTGCAGGCAGGGGAAGAGACACGGAGAGCGGGGCGCTCGGCAAAAGGCAGCACTGATCTTCCCTGCAATTACCATGAGTGATGCACCCTTGAAAGGAGCCGAGAGTGGATGCAGGCGGTTATTAGGGCCGCAGCTCTCCAGCTTCAAAGGCGCTGTTTGGCCTCTCCTTCGGCCTCTTAATTCCCCCGAGGATGCCGCGGGCAGCACAAGCCTCGCTCAGCCTCTGGGCGCCAGCCTTTACTGGCACCTGGAGGACTCAGCGGTCACAGGGACAGCCTCGGCTGCCCTTGGACAGCTCACAGGGAGGGATGGGTGTATGCAGGGAGGGAGACCATGGGGAGGAAGATTTCAAGGGTGGGTGCACGCAGGGGGTTCCCCTGAATTGCTGCTCGCTGCCCAAATTCCAAGCCCAGCAGCTCTCGGGCTGCAGCGAGGAGTGGGCTTGGGTGCTGAGGAAAACCAGGCAGGATTAATATAATAAAGTGCCCGACAAAGGGGAAGAGGCTGGCAGGTCGTGCTCCGGCGTGCAGCTCGCCCTCACTAAGTGGCACGGAGCAGAAAGAAGTGGGGAGTGACGTGCAGTCGCTGGGAGCCACGAACCCTTCCCAAAAGAGTGGTGGCTGCAGCGAGGTTTCCAGGAATGCCTCCTCCCGCTGTGCCCGCGCTGCGGCACAATCTGCTCCTGCACCGGCACGGATCCATCCCTGCCTCGGGCATCCCCAGGGAAAAAAAAACAAGCAGCCTTGTGGCAGCAGCCGGGAACAGGGACAGAAACCTGTGCCCATCAGCTGCTGCTTCTGGCAGCTCCCTGGATCCGCCACCCACCCGAACGTCTGCTGAGCCTCTGCCAGCAGCGCCCGGCTGCTGTCCCTCTGCCCTGTCCCTGCTGTCACCACCACCGTGCCGTGGCACAGCCTGTCCCCTGCCCCATGAGGACATTTCTCTGCCCTCCCACTCCCGTGGCTGCGGGCACAGCCTCCTCTGTCCCGATCCAGCCACGATTTCCAGCTGGGTGCACTTTTTCCCCTGTGTAACTCCTTGTTTGTGCCCGCTCACCCTCCAGCCCTTTGGCTCCTGCAGCTCTGCCTAGGGAGACGCCTTGCCAGGGAATGTCACTTCTCAGCGCTGGCCCCGTCCTGCCCTCTGCGTGTTCGCTCTGCCAGTTCCCCTCTGTTCGCAGCCTGTTTGCTGCCAGGAGCAGCACAGGGCCAGCGCAGGGCCACCGAGCCGTCCCCTGCTGCCTTTGCCCTTTTATCTCCCTCCTGCTCCGAAATTTCCCCGAGCAGAAGCGCCGTGCCCAGCCTCAGAGCCGCACACGCAGCCCTTTGGGCTGGCGCCAGCGAGCAGTGCCACAGCAATGGTGTCATCGGTGTCCCCGCAGCCTTCCTCTCCCCCAGTCATCCTCACCCGGTGGGGACAGAGCTGGGCACGGCTCCATGGCTCCAGCCTGCAGGGCACCCTTGAGGCTTCCAGGACCTTTGTGTCCCAAAACCGGGGAGGAAAAATATCTGGCTTCATGGGGAGCTGTGGAGCACCCCCCTCACCAGATCCCCTCCCCGCATCCTCCTGAGCTCCTTAAGGGGGGGACAAAGGGACGGGGGAGGCTCCGTCCTCTGCAGTAAGGAGCTGGAGGCGGGTGGGATGGAGTGGGGGCATGGGGGGGCACTGGGGAGGTGGGAACTGGGTGTCCCAGCAGGATCTGGGCTGGGGGGTGAGAGCAGGTGCCCAGCTGCTCCTCGGGCTGGAAGTTGGGCTGAAACTGGGTTAAAGGTTAAAAATAAAACAAAACAAAACAAAATAATAAACGATGTGTTCCAGGAGAGAGAGGGGCTCTGTGGGGTGGGGGCAGAGAAGGGACAGGCAGCCTGCTATGGTGTGTGGGGACACGGGAATGTGGGGGGGTGGGGGGTGTCTGTGCGTCTGCATGTCTGTGTCTGTGTCCGTGTGTCTGTGTGTCCGTGTGTCTGTGTGTCTGTGTCCGTGTGTCAGTGTGTCTGTGTGTCCGTGTGTCTGTGTCTGTGTGTCTGTGTGTCTGCCTGCAGAGCAGGGTTGCTGTCCTGCAACGCGAAAGGGTGGGCGAGGGGGGAGTAATCAGCGCCGAGAACAAGCAGCACAGTCAGACAGACAGACAGACAGACAGCAGGAGGGAGCAGCTCCCTCGCACCCAGGTGGGAAAGGAGCCCCCTGCCCCGCAGCGGCTGCCGGGGATGAGCCGGAGGGCTCACATCGGACGGACAGGAGCCCCCCCGGCTCCGGCAGCCCCATCCCCAGCCAGGTCGGTCCAACTCGGCGCTGCCCTGGCCCCCGCACCGCCGGCAGAGCAGCGGGGCCGATCGATGCCTTGCTCACCACGGAGGCCACGTAAATGGCACATCACCGCCTTGCGAAGGCTGCCGGTGGGGATGGAGACGGCCGCGCTGCCCTCCCCCGGGACTCTCTCGAGTCAATGGAGTTTATGACTTTAACGTATTTCCTCTCTCCTCCTGAAGAGCATCTTCTCCGCCGTGCCGCTGTGCCAGCGAGGATCCGGCCCCCGGCAGAGGCAGGGGCTCGGCACCGAGGTTGGGCTCTCACGGAAGCCCCCGACGCTCCCCCGGGAGCCTCTCCGCTGACGGAGGAGGGAGGCAGCCGTGGGTAAGGGCAGCCGCTTTCTCCGAGGGGAGAGCAGAGGCAGGATTTCTCCAGCCTGCCTCTTAAGGCAGCGACGTCTCCATCCCCCCCCTCGCTCCCTCCCCGCCCGACCGTCCAGTGTAAGGGTGCCGGGACCTCGTCCTTCGGCTGGAGCTTCCCGGCGAGACGTAAGTCCTTCCTGGGGATCTTCCCCTCGGCTGTTTTACCGTTGCCCCTCTGCACAGCCTGGGGAGTTGGAGCTGGGATTGATGAATGGCATGGCTGGGGGATGGATTCGGGGCCAGCTTTGGGGTCGTATCCTGCTCTGCTCCAGAGCAGGGAGAGGGGATGTTGTCCCCCCCGAGGTGTACCCGCAGGCGGGATGAAGGGGCTGCAGTGGGTCGGGGAGCTGCCAGGGGTGTCTGCGGATGGGAAATGGGACAAGGGGAGGTGGGAACCCTGAAGGCAGATTTTGGGGAGATTTTGGGTGGTTTCCCAGAGGAAAGACTTTGGCTGGGGCAGGCTGGAGGTGCTGAGCAGCAGAGTCTTGGCACCCTGCTGCTGATGGGGGGAGAGGGGCAGAGGGCTCGGGAGCGACAAAGGGTTTGAGAAACCATCCTGAGAGCCACCCCATTTCTCCACAGCCATGAATCCCTATATCAACTGCTCCGGCCCCGAGCTCCCCCTGCCCCAGCGAGACTTCCCCGCAGAGCCCCTCAGCCCGGGTCTCTGCAACAGGACTCACCCGGACGCCTTGTTCGACCCCAAGGACGCCAACCTGACGGAGGAGCAGCTGCGGGATAAGTACCTGGGGCCCCGGCGGTCCAGCTTCTTCGTCCCCGTCTGCGTCGTCTACCTGCTGATCTTCGCCGTGGGGGCGGTGGGCAACACGCTGACCTGCATCGTCATCCTCCGGCACCGCTTCATGAGGACGCCCACCAACTACTACCTGTTCAGCCTGGCCGTGTCCGACCTGCTGGTGCTGCTGCTGGGGATGCCGCTGGAGCTGTACGACATGTGGAGCAACTATCCCTTCCTGCTGGGCGCCAGCGGCTGCTACTTCAAGACGCTGCTCTTCGAGGCCGTCTGCTTCGCCTCCATCCTCAATGTCACGGCCCTGAGCGTCGAGCGCTACATCGCCGTGGTGCACCCGCTCAAGGCCAAGTACGTGGTGACCAGGAACCACGCCAAGAGGGTGATCGTCGCCATCTGGCTCGTGGCGGTCGTCTGCTCCATCCCCAACACCAGCCTCCACGGGCTGCGGCCTCTCTACGTGCCCGGCCGCGGCCGCGTGCCCGACTCGGAGATCTGCACCCTGGTGAAGCCGCGCTTGACCTACAACCTCATCATCCAGATCACCACCATCGTCTTCTTCTTCCTGCCCATGGGGACCATCAGCGTCCTCTACCTGCTCATCGGCCTGCAGCTCAAGAAGGAGAAGATGCTGGAGGCCTTGGGGGCCAAGTCCAGCGGCAACGGTGACTATCGTGGCGTGCGGGGGCAGAAGAAGGTGAAGAGGAGGCAGGTCACGAAGATGCTGTGTGAGTCCGAGCCTGGGGACGGGCAGAGCCAGCAGATGTGTTAGGAGGGTGCTGGGGGGAAACTGAGGCACGGCTGGTGCAGGGCTGCTGAGGCTGGGTCATCCCAGAATAGGGGTTGAGGATTGGGGTGTAGGGGTAAAGGCAGAGCTGGTGGCTGGGGTCCTGCAGTGGGGATTGCTTGTGCTGGCTCCCTCCTGGCCACGAGACCCCCCCCCCTCATCCAGGAGAGCAAAGGTGAGAAAGGGGAAGGAGCAGGGCTGGGGTGTGGGGACCTTCCCCTCCCTCTCCCAGCCCACACTCCTGTGCCCCACAGCCTCAGGGTGCTGTGGTGGCCTCCTGCCCTGCCCCATCCCGCGGCGATGAGGCTCCAACCCCAGGCTGGACCGCAGCATCCCCCCGTCCCATGGCTGCGTGCCCTTGTTCCTCCCCTGTCCCCGTCCCCAGCAGCCCCTGGCCGCCTCCCCAGCAGCGGGGCTGGCTGCCCGTGGGCTGCCGTCCCCCCCGGCACACTGACCTCCAGTGCTCCCGGCCCCGTGACGGCACGCCGTGGCGAGCTGCCCAGCCCAGTCCATCAGCAGGGCCGGGGCTGCTTCTCTACCACAGCCCCGACAAGCAGCAAACACTCCCTGCCTTCCCCTGGCACGGGACATGGAGGGGACAAAAGAGGGACCTGTCCCCACGTGCCACGGAGATGCAGCATGGCACGGGTTTGGCAGGGCTGAGGGCACCAGCACCAGGCGGTGGTCACCCCCTTTCCTCCTCACCAGTGGGGCTGGGGTGTAAAACAAGCAGAGAGGGCAAGGAGAGGGGCAAACACCTCTTGCTCCTTGGACTCCGCCAGCAGCAGGGTGCCATTTGCCAAAGCCGAGGCCGAAATGGGGCAGGACGCCATGGGATGTGGCTTGAGGCTGCACTTCTCGCTCCCACGTCCACCCAAACCTTCTCCTCAGGTCCCTTCAGCAGAAAAGGGGTGGTGGTGGTGGTGAGCCTTGTAACCCCCTAACACCTCCTCCCTGCTCCCCGCAGTCGTGCTGGTGGTGGTGTTCGGGATCTGCTGGGCCCCCTTCCACACCGACCGCCTCGTCTGGAGCTTCGTCTCCACCTGGACCAGCCGCATGCTCCACATGTTCCAGTACGTCCACATCATTTCGGGCGTCTTCTTCTACCTGAGCTCGGCCGCCAACCCCATCCTCTACAACCTGATGTCCACCCGCTTCCGAGAGATGTTCAAGGAGGTGATGTGCCACCCCGGCCACCGCCCGCCGGGCTCGCGCAAGTACTCGCCCAGCGTCACCCACGCCACCACCCGCAGCACCGAGTGCGAGCCCGTGCCCGGCGCCAACGGGCTGCCCCTGTCCGACGGCGAGGAGTACGAGATGGAGGAGGTGGAGGGGGGGCAGGCGGCCACGCACGCGATGTCCCTCTGCTGAGGAGCTGGGGGAGGCGGGGGGACGGGGACGCCCTGGCACCCACCTGGGCGATGGAGGGGGGGAGATGGGGAGAGCCTGACTTTTGGGTTTTGTTCCGCTGGGACGCGGGGTGCTCTTCTCAGGATGGTTTTCTTGGCAGCTTCAGGGTGGTGGTGGCTGTCCCTTGCCATGCTATGCACCCTCTCAGCAGCAGGACCAGGCAAGGCCAGGGCACCCCGCGTGGTGCAGGGACAGCTGGCTGCTTCCCCAGGGCCACGCCAGCAATCCCCCAAACTTCCCCATCCCTCCGCGGCTCAGCAGTGTGAGCCCATGGGTGCCCATGGGCTGGAGACCCCCAGAGATGCTCACACCCGCTGGATCAGGAGAGGTCTGCAAGGGGTGGAGAGGAGAAAACCCCTGCGGGTGCCCCGCTCTCCTTCCTGTGATGCGCACCTGGCACCTGGCCTGCCTCCCTGCCTCCCTCCTCTTCCTCAGCCACCGCAGCCCCTGCAGGGCAGTGGGGACACGCTCATCCCTGCCCTGCATCCTGGGATCCTCCAGGAGTTAAAATTCCCTTGATCTGTGCCCTGGTTGCATCCCCCAGGACCCAGCTCTGCTCCCAGCACCCAGCCCTCTTCCCCCAGGGGGACCCGCACCGATCCTGCTCACCGCGACGCGCGGGGCCACCGGCAGCCCGCTGCCTGCGGGGCGGTGATGATCGATCCGTCCCCAGCCACACGGCTCGGGAAATGTCACAAAATGCCACGGAGGGCGGGCGGGCTGGCCGCGCTCCCCCGGGCTGGAGGGGCTGATTGATCTGCTGCCTGGGATCGATGCCGACGGCTTCATGGCGCGTACCAGGTCCTCCCGCGGGATGAGATAGCCGTGCTCCAAAACGGGCTGGGATGTTTCCCATAGGACTTTTCCAGTCCCGGTTGCCCTCTGGCTGTGATTTGGGCTTGCAGAATCCTTCCTGCCCCACACCGGCCCAACCTCAGCCTGGAGTCAGGGCTGCCAGGTCCCCGCCGAGCTCCCCATCCCCACTGGATCCCTTCGGGGTCCTGTTGTGCGCTGTAGGGTGAGGACACGCGTGGGGCTGCAGCCACCTTTACATTGCAGGGTCATCCCGGCTGCTCTCCAGTGGACGTCTGTGTGGCAAATCGCATCGATCTCCTCCTGTTTTCTCACTCCTCCATCTCCCATTGCGCCCGGTCCCAGGCAGCCACGAGGGTGGAGGTGACGGATGCCTCCTTGATGGCTGTTAATGCCCCATGCAGGCACCTCCCCGCCTGGAAACCTCCAGGGAATGGCTTTTTAATAGGCAGTCGATAGTGTTTTATTGCGCAGCCTGCGCAGAGCTTCGGGTCCCTCACGCCCCAGGTCAGTGCACCAGGGCTGTCGGGTCACGTCCCCAGCTGTCCCCTGACACAGCCACGCTCCCGATGTCCCCTCTGCCCTTCCTTGCCCACCCCAAATTTGCTCTTTGAGATGCAGGAGGGGAAGTTGCTGGTGAGGCTCCGGCGTGGTGGTGCCTGTCTGGTGGGGATGTTGTGGGCTTCTTTGTTTTTTTGGATCACCTCCGAAAGCATCCTTGAAAATCCGGGGCTGTGGCATCTCCTGGGTGGAGATCTGAGGGCAAACCTTGCCCATCCGGCTGTTTTAGGACAGCACACGGGGTCAGCCCCAAGTCCCCGTGCATCACTTGTGGCCCCGTGGCACCTCCCCAGCCGCGTGCCGGGGGCTCAGCCAAGCGCTTACGCCGGGCTCAAAAATAGGTGGCTGGTAACTGAGCGCTTCTGCCTCATTTCCCAAAAGTATGCTTAGGGAAAGGACTCCTTGTCCCGCCGAGGGGAGAGCGGCTTGCAGGAGAGGAGAGGAGCTGCTCCCTGGCTGCAAATCCCCTGGGATAAATCAGAGGATTACTCCTGCCAGGGGATGTGTACAGGCGGTGAGTTGAAGCCCGGGGTGTTGGTGAGCTGCTAATGTTCAGGCAGGGCTCGGCGCTGCTGCTGGGGCTGAACGATGGGGCTGGGGTTTTGGGGGGTGTGCAGGGACCCGCACAGCTCCCACCCATGTGGTCAGCTAGGGATCAGCCATCCTGTGGGGCGGGATGGCCGTGGTGGATGGAGGGTCCCCAAATGTCACCTGGAGTTGTCACCAGATGATACTTCAGGACATCGCAAAGCCTGGGAAGGATGGATGGACCAGAGGGATATGGTGGGGACTGGGGCTGGGGGAGTGAGTGGCAGCTGGTGGATGGGTTTGTTCCAGGTCTTCGCTCTGAGCTGGGGAATTCATCCCTGTCCCTGCAAGTCGGGGAACACATCCCTGTCCCTGCAATTCAGGGCACGTGTCCGGCTCGGGCTCCGCACCTCTCCCCTCTAACCGCTTTGTTTCCAAAGAGCCTCTTCCCAAAAGTTGTCATCCGTCCTCCGAGACCTATAGCAGCCCCTTTCCAGCAGCCAGGTCCTGCTGAGGCATCCGCTGGCCCCAAACCCTCTCCAGGCAGGCGCTTGCGCAGCGGCACAGCAAATCCACGCCTCCACGGCGCCCCGCCGCAGCCGCCTCCCGCCCCAGGCCACGCAGCATCCCCGGCGGCGCTTCCAATAACAAGATTTATCACCTTTGCTTGGGGATTAAAAAACAATCAATCCATGAGGCTGCCCCAGCCTTGTAAGGCTTTTTTTTTTGTGTGTGTGTGTGTGCTGTGGCAGTTTGCAACAGGCACGGGTTTTTTTTTCTTTCCTCAATGGAGCCAAAGCCGGTTTTACAGCGATTGTCTCGCGTGTTTGGAGCCATGATGGATGGCGCTGGGAGAGCCAGCAGAATCCTCGCCGCCCCTCCTCAAAAGCCAAGGGAAGGGTTGTTTTTCCCTTCCTTCGCAGAGCCACGGCCAGGGAAAAGCTCGAGGGGAGGGAGAGAATTTGCAAAGCCCTCACGTGGCCGCCAGTGGGGCCGTGCCCGCGCGGGCTGGGGCTCTGCAAGTGGCACGGGAACCAGGAAAGCGTAAATGTCAGAGATGTGCTCGACGTGAGCTTCGCATTGAGATTTAGGCTGCTTTTTTTTTTTAGCGGTATTTCAATTATTCCCCTTATGCTGGAATGCTGGCGGAGGTGAAAAATAACAACAGCATGCATGATGGGCGGCAAAAACGGAGGCACAGGGACAAACGGAGGGACAGGAGCTGTACGTGGGACGTGCTTCTGCCCCTTGGGGACTTCTGTGAGCTGAGAGTTTCCATTTCTATCCCCCCGTGTTCTTCAGTGCCAAAGGGAGACCAAATTCCATTTATTATTGAAGGATCCCACTCGAACCCCCCAGTCCCCATGGCAGGGTGATGGGACACACGGACTGCAAGGTGAAACCCCCTCGGACCAGCCCAGCAGCAGCGTGCAGGGACAATTTCGGGGGACATTTGGCCCATTAAAGGCCACCGGGCACATGAGCAGGTGTCACCGTGGTATCCTACCCTGTTCCCATCGTGACAGGAGGAGCACGGGGTTGGTTAATAAAGATGAGAGAAACGACATCTCGGGAGCCTGCGTGGTGCTTGATTTGGTTCACGGGGATACTTTGGC
Source organism: Heteronetta atricapilla (assembly GCA_011075105.1). Taxonomy (NCBI): domain Eukaryota; kingdom Metazoa; phylum Chordata; class Aves; order Anseriformes; family Anatidae; genus Heteronetta; species Heteronetta atricapilla. Next base: position 16,278,838 of record CM021739.1, on the reverse strand, counting down.
TGAGAAATGAAAGCGATGGGTAATTAGCATGGGCTGGTGCTAATTAGCCCAAACCCTGGGCCCCCTGCTCCTGTTGGGCATCTTCCGCTTCCCTGCCGCCCAGCCCTGGCCCCAAAATCCCCCCTCAGACCCTGCCCCCAAGCCCCCCAGCACTTGGCCTGTTTTAATCCCCCCCCCCCTTTTTTTTTTTTTAATTTCTCTTCTGGTGCTCAGAGCAGCTGGGACCAATTTGCCGCTGCTGTCACCAGAAAGAAATCAAGTTAACAACAAGAAAGTCACCATAATTTAGGAGACCCGGCAAGCCACGCTGCCGCACTGATGAGCAGCAGGGGAGGTGCTGGTGGGGTCCTATCCTGCCCTCCCACACCTACACCCCCATCCCAGGAGCCCTTTGGCTGCCCCAGCCTCAAGCTGCCATTCTCCACGTGCTGCCTTGTATTTTTTCTACAGCCCAGGCCCCTTTATTTAAGGGCCTTATGCTCTTCCTGGTGGCTTCAGCTGATTTCTGCTCCGGTTAAAGAGAAATCTCTGGCTCTGCCCAGCTCTCCAGTTGTCCAAACTCCTCCTGGATCCGGCCCCAAACCTCTCTGCTGGGGTTGATTTAAACAACCAGCTTGCACAGATGGAAAAGCAAATGGCTCGAGCTGGGTTTCCTTTCTGTTTTTCTGCAGCAGTCCCAGCTCGCTGGCAGCGGGTCCATCTGGCAGCGCACGCTGCACCACGGCAGCACCGGGGAGCTGCAGTGCCCCTGGGGGGACTGGCTCCAGGACAGGGCATGGAGGATGGGAGCTATACAGGTGTGAATTTTGGATTTTTCACCCCAAGTGTTACTTGCTTCCATTGGTTGTGGTAGAAGCCCACCCGTCCTTGCAGCTCACATTCATCGGACGGGTATTTTATGGGCACCTTTGAGAGGTCTCTGCCCCAGCATCCTGCGTCCTCGCCCCATGAGCCATCCCACTGGCACCATGACTCCAGGGCAGAACAGGGCCTCTGGATGGAGCTTGTGCCATTTTATTTTGAACATGTGGGTTGGAAGAGGCTGGGGTTAGTGGTGAGACACCCTGTTCTCCAAAAATCTGCTTGGGACAGGTTTGGGGAGCTCCAGCCCCGCTCAGGGGGGTGAGGACAAGATCCCAACATCCGGCTCTTCTGCGCCAGCGAAGCTTTTGGTGACGAAGCCTGGCCGCACTCGCTTCAGGATCTGGGAGAAGGATCTCAAACAATAGGAGAGAGCAGGCCAAGCAATCTGGTATCCTTTAAATCCAGCTCCTGGGGGACCCTGAGCTTCTCCAAGCTGCAGGGACGGCATGCGGCAGAGCCTCCCCGCTGGAGACACCGCCAGACCCCAGCACGGCCCCACCACGGCCCCGCTCTGCGAGGGGATTCCTTCAGCCACGGCTGCTCCATGCCCGTGGGGACCTCTCCTGTGTTGTGACACCAAAATTCATGGCTCGCCCCAGCAAAAACATTTTGTCACGGGTGTGGTGTGGCCGATGGGCACTTGCTGCTTTTTGCATCCTCCGGCCCTTCCAGCTCATCCTTTACCACACAGAGGGTTATGGTGGGGGCTAAACCCACTATGGTTTGCTCTTTTTTTTTTTTTTTTTTTTTTTTTTTTTGACAGGTTTCAATCTCCTGGGAGCCCAGGGGAAATTTCTGCCCCCTGCATGGCCATGTCTCAGAGACTCAGAGCCAAGGGGTGCTGAGACCCCAACAGCCACACGCCTGCCCTACTGTCAGAGCCTTGTCAGGAAATGCATCTTGCTCCTAACATCCCAAGAAACCCTTAGAGAGGTTTTCATGCACATACGTATCAATGTAGGTATTTATTTAAAGTTATCTCAGTCTCAGAAAGGCTTTTCTAGAGGAAACATGGCATCCCGAGGTCTCCATCCCAGGATACAGGTACCAGGAGTGCTGCATGCTGCTCCTCACCCCAGCTCAGCGCCCTGCTTTGGCTGCTTCTGGAAAGCCAGAGGCATCTTCTAGGGTCTCCCAGGGGACAGGAAGGAGAGCACCATCCCTTCTCTTTCTTTCCAGCCTTTTTAGAGTGAATAAATAAATACATACATATATTCATACATACACACATACATATATGTACATATAAATGGCTCACTTTCAAGCCATGAATCAAATATTTGGGAGAAACGTAACTTCACAAAGCTACATCTAGCCATAAACTGTCCTAGGAGGTTATTTATCCCACTCAGCCTACCTGTGAAAATAAAAACTGCTTTTCCAAGCGACAGCACACCCAGGGAGCCCATTGCCCTGGACAAGGCAGAAAGTGACAACTGGATGCAAATTCTATTAATGGGCCCTTTATTGGACAGATGCTAGATGATTGGGCTATGGCATGGGACAGAGAAGGTAATGAAGGCAAATGGTGCATAGCCACCAGAGGAACAAATCAAATAAGGGTCTGACAGCGAGCTCTGCACTTGTTTGCTTGGAGAAAATGGCAAGTGCTGCAGGCCTCTGGGCTGGGGGCTGCTCTGCCTCCCCTTCTCCCTGGGCAGAGGGTGCTCAGCCGGGAACCGAGCACCACCACTGCCTTCCACGGTGAGCAAATGCCCTCTGGTGCTTGGCCCAGCGCCCGCTTGGCCGCACTTTAATGCGTTAATCCCAGGCTCTGCCCTGCTCTGCACCATGTGCAGTCACTAATTTGGGTCCTAAGGCTTTTGGCTGCGAGCTCCCGGCCCCTGTAACCAACACGTTCCTCGAGAGCAGCTCGTGCCCCTCTCTCGCCACGATGGAAGCGATTATTAATGCATTAGCGTTGGGCTGCTGAACCCTAATGTCTTCATAGTCGATAGCATGAGGCATTTAATTACCCAGCGGGATGAATCAGTGTGCTGCTTTGTTTGCTCTACAATTAAAAACGGGCAGGGGAGGCACGGTGCAACCCTCAGCCCGCTTCGAGAGGAGCTGGTGGCTCTGTGGGACGAGCAGGAGAGGACATTTCCTAGAGAAAGCACAGCTCACATCTCTCAGGACACGTTCGTCCCCCCGACGCATGTCCCTGCTGTGCCAGAGGCTGCGTGTCCTCCACAAGCCTCTCCCGGGGTCCCCATTAAACCACCTAGACCCCTCTTAACTCCACAATTAGATCAGAGCTCCCAAGGCACAACCACACTACAGCAACAGGGAGCCAGAGAAGCACCTAAAATATTTTTACTCCTCAGACAGAGCTGAAAATCCTCCCGTTTTGGCCCAATTATTGCCCCGCTGATGCCGCTCCACAAACTCCCCTCGGCCCTGAGGCTGTGCAGCAGTGCTCAGGGTGGCAGCAGGGCGGCCGGGCAGGGCGCACACCCAATTTTTGGTGTGTCTGGGTGCTCGGGGATGGCTCCTGCAGCACGTGGCGGGACCTGGGCTGGATGCGAGCCAGAAGTCGCCGTGTTTTACACACGCAGCCTGCCCGCACAGCTGGCACGGTGAACCTGGTGGTGTCCCCGCTGCCCCAGCTCCAGCCCGACCCTTGCTGGCCGGTGGTGCTCGTGAGGAGGATCTCTTCTTCCCCAGCTTAGGGGCTTCTCTTGAGCAGGCTTGGGAAGGGTAAAAGGAGCACTGAAGAAACACGTTGGTGAGTCAGGAGCCCCGGGGAGCTGGCTGCCCACCCGGTTTGCAGCCGGAGTGGGCACCCAGGGACCTGGGAACAGCACCCAGCACTGCAGCAGGTCAAATATACCCCATCCTCACAGGGCAAAACCCTACGGGAAGATGATCTTTCAGTGAATTAATTAAAAGCCGTCTATCAGGCAAGCACGGGTTATTTTTTCCCCCGCATTAGCCCTGGGCAGGTAGGGGGGCAGCACAAGGGAGACCCCAGCCCCATCCCATTTGGGATGGCTGAAGAAGCCGGCAGAACCGGCTGCTTGCTGCTGGCGGCACAGCCAGACTGGGGATGGGGCTGGGGCCAGAAACAGGAATAGGGACAATGAGAGGGATGGGGACAGGGATTGAAGCCGGGGCCGGGACTCGAACCCCGGCCCCCAGCCCCGCGGCCCCGGGCCCAGCGCCCCCTGCCCACCCCACCACGTGGCCCGGCGCTCGCCACGTGCTCTCCCCCGGCCCCAGCCCCGCCCGCCCCCCTCCAAACCCCGCCGCCCAATCAGCGCGCAGACACCGCGCTGCGGGCCCCCCCATTGGCTGCCCCCATCCTCCCGTTCTCTCCCCGCCGCCTCGCGGTGCTCTCCCCTCACCGCCGTTCGTAACGCTGCCTCCCGTTGGCCGATAACAAAGCTCCGCCGATTGGCTCGGAGCCTCGAGGGGCGGAGGCGCCGATTGGCCGCGCGGCGCGGCGCGCGCGCCGATTGGCCCAGGCGGGGGCGGAGGGGGCGGGGCGAAGCCGAGGGCTAGGCAAGCCAGCGGAAGGGCCCCGCGCTCGCTCTTTTTCCCGCAGCCGCCGCATCGGGTCGGCCGCGCTCCGCCGCCGCTCCCGCTCTGCCGCCCCGCGGCCCCGCTCCGGACTCACCCGCCCGGCCCCTTTACCCCCCCGAGGCATCCCGGCCGCCGCCCCTGCTCCTCCACAGGCCGCCGCCGCCGCCATCATGGTGAAGATCGCCAAGGTGAGGCCTGCGCGCGGCCTACCCCGGGCCGCCGCCATCACCACGGCGGGGCGCGGATGGAGCTGACGGGAGGGGGAACGGGAAGCGGGGAGGGTGGGTTAATGGTCCGGGGGGGAGTCCCGGAGCGGCCTTCCCGCCGCCGGCGGTTTCCAGGCCCCCCCGCCCTCAGCGGGAAGATGGCGCCGAGGGGAGGGGCGCGCGCGGCGGGAGCGGTTTCAAGCCCTCCCCTCTTTATTCCCCCCCCCCTTTTTTTTTTCCCTGTTGGGGGGGGGGGGGCGGGGGGGGGGGGGGGGGGGGTGGGAGGCGCGGCCACGTGGTGCGCGAGAGCACGTGCGGGCGCGCGCCCGGGAACGGCCACGTGTTGGCGGCGTGGGGAAGGAGAGGTGCCTGACGGCTGGGCCCGCCCCCCTTTTTTTCCTCCCAGACCCCCAAGAACCAGGTGAAGCAGAAGAAGATGGCTCCTCCGCCCCCCAAAAAGGTGGAGGAGAGCGAGGAGGAGGAGTCGTCCGACTTGGAGGAGAGCAGCGGAGAGGAGGTGAGGGGGCGGCTGCACGTGGTGCGGCGTCGGGAGGTTTTCAGGGTGCACGTGTGAGGCCGAATCCCCATTGATAAGCAGTTAGCGTGCACGTTTGTTGTGGCTGGGGGGGTAAACTGATCGTAAGGGGAAAACAATGGGGGCAAAACGTGCTTGACTGCTAAGTTGGTACTTACAGGCTTTAGAAGGTCTACTGGGATGTTAGAGCTGTTCTTAGTAGTGATGAGCATGGGGATGATTAGTTAATCATGTAGGGCATCAGCAATAAGTGATTTATTATGCACGTGTAGCATACAGTACCATAAACCTCAAGCTTTTGCGTGCTGCTAGAGAGACTCATTATTAGTGTTTCAGGCTTTGCTCTTACAGATGTGGCCCCTTAAAAACACTAAAAGGCTGCTTTTGAGCTTTATTAATTAAACGGAATAGAAAACCGAAGGAAACAAACTAAAGTGTCAGAATGATAAGATTTAGATTATAGTTGCTATGTATTTGCCATGTTGAAGCAGTAGCCACAAGGTGTAGAAGCAAGAATGGACAGAACAGGTAAAGAGAGGAGTGGCACTGAGAACATACCTTTTGTCTAATTGGGTGTGCAGCAGTAGTAGCTACCTGCTCGCTGTAGCTCCTGTAGTGCCCTTTCACGAGTGTGGCTGCAAAGTTCTTGCATTCTGTCAAGGCATGATGCCCACGTGGGGTTGCGTTTGTCACTCTGGAATCCCCTTCAGGGGCAGCATAAATCTTACACTCTGTAATTCTTTCAGATGGTCCCTCAGAAGAAACAAAAAGCAGCAGTCACGCCAGCTAAGAAGGCTGCTACCCCTGCAAAGAAGGCTGCCACTCCTGCAAAAAAGGCAGTTACACCAGCCAAGAAGGCCGTGGCTACTCCAGCTAAAAAGGCTGTTGCTCCATCACCTAAAAAGGCTGCTGTCCTAGGCAAAGGAGCAAAAAATGGCAAGAATGCCAAGAAAGAAGAAAGTGAGGAAGAAGATGAAGATGATGAGGATGAGGATGAAGAAGATGAGGATGAAGATGATGATTCTGGTAAGTTACTTGTGGAATGTCCATCTTTAAAATTGGCTGGGTTCAGTAGATAAACTCAGTTACCTTTGCAATGCTCAGCATGACTTAACCCCCCAAAGAGGGGGTTTCATTGATACGAGGTAGCAAGGGAGGAAAGTCTGGTGTTCAGTGACTGTTGGAGAACTTCCTGTGCTGTGGCTGTATTCCATGAAGCCCCTGAAGTACCTCTAATTTCCTGCTTGTTCTCTTCTGAACACTGCCAAAATGTAGTGAAACAAAGTATTTGGCTGAGTTTGAAGGCCAAGTGCTGTGGATAAACACTTACTGTTCTGTTGTTGCAGAGGAGGAAGAGGAACCAGCGATGCCTGTAAAGCCTGCAGCCAAAAAGCCTGCGGCAGTTGTACCAGCCAAAAAGCCTGCAGTTGTGCCAGCAAAGCAAGAATCTGAGGAAGAGGAAGACGACGACGAGGATGACGATGAGGAAGATGAGGGTATGTGGTCCACAAAGGATTTAGGAAAACTTTGTGTCTCAGAAAATTTAGGAAACGTTAAACACTTCAAAAATGTTTTTTAAATGTTAAAACACTTAAAATGTTAAACACTTAGAGAGAGCTTGGGCTGGGGTGAAAGGGGAGGTTAACTTGATGGATTATTGGTATAACATTACAACTTCTTTCCTGAAAACCTTTAAGCTTCAAGAGGTATGAAAAAATACTTAGTTCACAGGTTTATTTTTGTTATGCTCAGAAGTGACTTGATCTTGAACAGGCCTGAAATCTCCTATGCAATTCATTTCAGAGTCTGAAGATGAGGCCATGGACACCACACCCGTTCCAGTGAAGAAAGCTACTCCAGCAAAGGCTGCGCCAGCGAAAGCCAAGGCAGAGTCTGAAGATGAGGAAGATGAGGAGGAGGAGGAGGATGAAGATGAGGAGGATGAAGATGATGATGAGGAAGAAGATGAGGAAGAAAGCGAGGATGAAAGTGAGTTTAGGTGTTAATGAGAATGTAGCTGTCCATAATGAGAGAAAGGATGTCTGAGTAAGAACTTGTGTCCCGTTATAGTCTCCAGGGCTGAAGAACAGTTGCTTGTAATGACAAGAGTAGGTTTCACGCAATGTAGATGTTAATGCTCCTGCATTTTTCAGCACAGAGGAAGCTGCCTTGTTCTTGTACTTCATTTCAGTGTTCTTTGTTCTCTATTACAGAACCTGTCAAGGAAACACCTGGAAAGAGGAAGAAAGAAATGGCCAATAAAAGTGCACCAGAGGCCAAGAAAAAGAAAACAGAAGGTGGGTGGCATGGGGTCATCAAATGATGCTCGACTTAGCACTGGGCTGTTGGACAAGGCATGTAATGGGACTGGGTGTTCAGTGTTCCTTTTTTCCAGCACAAATGATGATTATAGGGGACTTAATACTGAAGTATGATGTCACTTTTGAGCAGAAGCTGATGTGCTAATGCTGTCCATAGTTTAGTTTTCAGTTCTTTCAATTGGCCTTACACTCATCTGTCTTTTCATTTAAAGCTTCTTCTGACTCAGCTTTCTCACTCTTCGTGAAAAACCTGACCCCCACCAAGGACTACGAAGAACTGAAGACTGCCATCAAGGAGTTCTTTGGCAAGAAGAATCTTCAAGTTTCAGAAGTCAGAATTGGTTCTTCCAAGTAAGTTCCTCTGTAGAAATTTGCTGCTTCTTTCAGTTGGCAACAACTCACTCAGATAGGTAAATGTGCTGATGCAGACTCCCTTCAAGATGCTGGATTACTATTGATAGTGTATGGAGGCTGGAAGAGGCACAGTACACATGCAGTGCTGATATGGGTATTACACTTGCCAGGCTTGCAGCTGTTTCAGGCACTGTATCCCTAGAGGGGGAGCTGCCACTTAAGCATGGAGCTGTTACCCATGCTGTTACAGTCACCTCTGTCTGAATTTTTACTGGTGCTTTAGCTTGATGTATTCCCTCTGGTTCTGTGTGTGTTGTCTGCTATTAGAGATCAGCTTGAACAGTAAAGTTGCTTTTTCTTTCAGACGATTTGGCTACGTAGACTTCTTATCTGCTGAAGATATGGATAAAGCTCTTCAACTGAATGGAAAGAAGCTGATGGGCTTGGAAATCAAACTGGAAAAAGCAAAAAGCAAAGAAAGTCTTAAAGAAAATAAAAAAGGTATGGCATGCAACTCTGAAACCCTGTGCACATCACAGAAAGGTTGTAATCAGTCCTTGGAGTAGACCTGTGGTATTACTGATGGCTGATGTGCTGCTCTTAAAGCAAATCTCCCTGGTTTGAGCTCTGTCATAACCAGGTTCTCAAACATTGAAATGGATATGCGAGTTCTGATTGGTATATCTGGAAATGGGATCTGAAGCAGTAGCCCTTACGGGGGGATGGGAAGGAAATGTGGTTCTGTCCTCAGCTTTAGGACCTGTGGATTTTTGAGCTGATAATGTGGAAGTAACTTTTTCCCTCTTTGCAGAGAGAGATGCTAGAACGCTGTTTGTGAAGAATCTGCCCTACCGCGTAACCGAAGAGGAAATGAAAAATGTGTTTGAAAACGCAGTAGAAGTCAGACTAGTTCTTAACAAGGAAGGGAGCAGCAAAGGGTATGTACCTGAGAGGACATTGGATATTTTCTGTTTCTCAGACACAACATATTTTGAAAAGGTGGTCTGTCCTTTAACTACATTAAGGAATCTGCCAGATTAGATGTACTGAACTAGTTATTTTTTCAGTGCTTTTTTACACACTTTCCCTCTCATTCACTTAGTTGCCTCTCATTTCCCTTTCATTCACCTCCTGGAAGGAGGACATTACAAAAGCCTAAAGAACCTTGGTTCATGTTCTTTTTCTTTGCTTTAGGATGGCCTATGTTGAATTCAAAACAGAAGCTGAGGCAGACAAAGCTCTGGAGGAGAAGCAGGGCACAGAGATTGACGGTCGTGCTATGGTCATTGACTACACCGGTGAGAAGAGCCAACAAGAAAACCAGAAAGGTACATTTCTAGATCTGCAGAATGCATAAAGAGGAAAGGGAAATTTCCCTCTCCAAACCTGTACTTAAAGCATTGTTTTTTTTTTTGTAGGAGGTGGAGAGAGGGAGTCAAAGACCCTGATTGTAAACAACCTCTCATATGCTGCCTCAGAAGAGACTCTCCAAGAACTGTTTAAAAAAGCCTCTTCCATCAAGATGCCACAGAACAACCAGGGCAGGCCTAAAGGGTAAGTTTGACTTAAAACTGATTTCTCAGTTGTTGCTGTGAATGCCTTACTTCCACTGATGTCCTGTGCTCCCAACATTACTGAAAACTCCTCTCCAAACAGGTATGCGTTTGTAGAATTTAACACAGCTGAAGATGCCAAAGAGGCATTGAATTCCTGTAACAACACAGAAATTGAAGGCAGAGCAATCAGACTGGAATTCAGTTCACCATCATGGCAGAAAGGGAACACAAATGCAAGAGGAGGATTCAATCGTAAGTATTCCATGTTTGATTATTTGATCTTGTGATAGGAGTGTGCAATTTATGCAAACTCTGCTCTGTTTCCTTAAAAAGAAAAACCTGTGGTACAGAAGATTACTATCATGAGTGAGAGCTGGATATGATGACTGATTATCTGAAACAATGATGAAACTGTTTGTAAAGTTCTCTAGATAGTCAAGTGCTGATCCAGCAGAGTCTGTCCAGTCAGTATCCATCCTGATAAGACACTATCCCTTACTACAGGGACTGGGGGGTGAGTTTGATGACAGTACCAAGTAGGTCCACATGGAGATGCTCTTAGACATAAGTAGTCCTGAAAAAGCTTTCCAGGTCATTTTTAGGTTCCTTAGCTGTTCTGGGCTTCCTTTTTGAAAACAAACCCCAGAACCACCCAATCCAGCTGGCGTTACTGAGAGGTTGATGTTGGCTTTGCAGAGACTTGACGATCTCTGAATGTATTCTTTCCACAGAACAAAGCAAAACATTGTTTGTCAGAGGCCTTTCTGAGGACACAACAGAGGAGACGCTAAGAGAATCATTTGAAGGCTCCATAAGTGCTAGAATAGTCACAGACAGAGACACCGGATCTTCTAAAGGGTATGTTAAGCATGATCTGGGATTCAGATCCAATAATAAGCTGCTAATTGCAAACTTTTTGAATGCATGCTCACTTCTCAATGAGCTCCTTCCTGCCAACACCTCCATGGCAGCCTATGGATTCGCACGAGAAGGATATTAACAGTTCAGTACTGGCACGCTCGTAACGGGGCTCCTTCGTTTGCGATGAGCCACTACTGTTCTACAAGTAACACTCCTGATCACTGGTTGCAGAAATAGGATTGTTTTCTAAGGCATTGCTATCACATGCCCGCAGGTGGTGCTGTGGTTTGTGAGTTCATGGAGTTTGACTGTCTTTCTCTTAATCCACTGCCTAGGTTTGGGTTTGTGGACTTCAGCTCCCCAGAAGATGCCAAAGCAGCTAAAGAAGCCATGGAGGATGGAGAGATAGATGGAAACAAAGTGACCCTTGATTTTGCTAAGCCAAAGGGTGATTTTCAGCGTGGCGGCGGATTTGGCGGTGGATTTGGCGGCAGAGGTGGCGGTAGAGGCGGCAGAGGAGGCAGAGGTGGATTTGGTGGCAGAGGTGGTGGCAGAGGATTTGGAGGTAAGGAGATGCAAATACGCCTCTTCTAAGGGGCATAGTCAAAAGCTGAGCTCAAGCCCTTCTTGGGATGATGGTGTGGTCACACAGCATCTGCTGTGAATTTATTTTCTGTCCTGTGCCAAGAGGGGTTTGGAAGGGCAGTGGTATGTGTGCAGGGACACGTGTAACTCTGCTTCTTGACTTAATCTTGCTTCTTGACCTCATCCCTTCAGGTAGAGGAGGTGGCTTCCGAGGAGGCAGAGGAGGAGGTGGAGATCACAAGCCCCAAGGGAAGAAGATCAAGTTTGAATAAACTTCCCTTTTCCTTTCCCTTCCTCTGCTCTCTGAGACTATCTGAAAGGACTCCGGGGGTTTTTATTCTCCTTTTATCTCGGCGGAGCCTTCGGAGGACATTCCAAGGTGCAAATGAGTACTGTGAGCCACTTGGAAGAAGCAGTTTTCATTTCAAGGAAGAGAGAGCAAGCCATTTTGACTGCTTGCCTATTCAAGTGAACTTTTTAAAAGAAGTGAGCGATAGATGTGGGAATTTACCCCTTGTCTGTGAGTTGTCTTGAATTTATAATGTTTTACCCATGTACAAAAATATTTTTTTTCCTATAAACTTCGGTAGCATTTTTGCTGTAAAAATGCGGAATGTTTTATCATTTGTGCTTCAGCACCCTGTCTTGGACAGATTAAAGGGCCTAAACTGGTTCATGTTAATTCTGCGCCACTTGAAGTAGGCTGGGAGAACCTTTCATTTTAAGGTTGCTAACTTTCGCAGACAGCAGCTTGTGTCCTGCTCTGCTTTAGGCTGCAGTGACAACCACCACCATACATGGGTTAGCTTATACTTAGAGTACTTGCAGGAAGACATAAGAGAGAGCTTCTCTGAAAAAGAAGGCATTGTTCTTCTTCCCTTGCTTTTTACTTACTCATTTAAAAAATCATTACTGCCTGACCAGGAGCTTGGTATACTTTCTTTCAAAGAACATTCCAACACCAGCAGTAGTTCTTCCTCCTGTCTGTGTCTTTCACCATGAAGCAGTGTGGTAAAACATAGGGCTAAAGTAAGAATGATTGCTTAACAGCCCTGTGAGCTGAGGCCCTAGCCTCCCAGGCCTCTTCACCTTCCCTGGGCCTTGGCTGGGCTCCTCCTGCAGCAGCTGCTGGGAGGCAAGGCTGCTCCTGAGTGACTGCAGCATGTGGGTGCAGAGAGCTAAGGGGCAAGCTGCTGCTTTGGTTGAGCTGGGGCAGTGCTGGACACAGCAGTGTGGCTGTCACCACAGGGCTGTGCTGGGCACAGGTAGGTGCTGGCTCAAACATCACCTTTTGCAAGCTGTGCTGGCAGCCTCTGCCTCTCCCCCACAAATTGCTTGGCCTGTGCCCGCCTTGTCTCTTTCCCAGCCGGGGGACAATGACCCTAAGCCAAGGGCTGTGATGTGACACCTCCTTGCAGGTGCTGGGAGCTGTGGGCTACCTGCCTCTGCCAAGCCCTTACAGCCTATCACATGCTGCTTCTACTTATTAATTCCTAAAACAAAGCCAGCGAGAAGGGTTTGCTACAGTGCATTACATGTTCCTGTCTGGAAAACCAAGCACCATCTTCTCCAGTAGTGTGTCAGGGGAGCAGTGGGTATATGTAGAAAGAACCTGTCACTGGCAGCTGGGCCAGCCCTGCAAAGCACACGAAAATAAACTTTTTATATTCAACTGGGGCCAAGGCTCGCTTTTTGGCTTCGGTGCTCGCCTTCCCCCGCTGCCATCAGCCATTTTAGAGGCGGGTCGCTGGCCCCAGCGGCAAATGGTCGGAGCGTGGCGGCGGGGCCGGGCGGCAGGGGGCAGCACCCGCCCGGGACCAGGCTCCTGCCCGGGGCCGCGGCTCTCACCGCCCTGCCTCTGCCCCCAGACCTGACTTTCACTCCGGAACCCTGCCACGGAGCCTCCCCACACGGCCACCCGACGTTTATCCCAGCCCTGCCGGGGCATTTTCTTCCCCCCCCCCGGTTCCCCAGGGAGCTGTGTTGCAGCCCTGGGTCGTGCTTGAAAGAGCAGAAGCACTCCTAAGCACAGCTGCTTTGGCTTTTTGCCTTTTTCACACCTGGTGGAAGCCTGGGTGGAACAGGACATGGAGTGTGGCCGCACAGTGCAGCATCCTACATAGTCTCAGTCCCCTCAGGTCACCTCTCCACACACCGTCACTGGGCTGAGCAGCCAAGGTGGGTGCCAGTCCTGAAAACCCAGCCCCTGAACGTCCCTCGATCTCCTTCCGTGGTTTTCCTCCTCTTCACCCCAGCCAAAACCAAACCCGATGAGGGTTTGTCCCTGTGCACGTGGCTCGCTCTGCTCTGAGGTCCCCGTTTCACTGCCCTGTGGTGCTCCTAGAGGCAGTAGCATGGTGCTATGGGGGGAATGTGGCCTGGAGAGGGCGACAGGGACAGCGAGGTCGCGATGTCCTTCAGGGCGAGGAGGAAAGGTTTGCCAGGAGGTGAGTGCCCAAACCTGCCCAGGCGGCTCTTCCCACAGGGCTGGAGGTGCGCAACTCGTCGCGGCGTGCCAGGACGGCCTGAAGTTTAGCTGGGTTTGAAACGCAGCTGGAGGAGTGCTTGGAAGACAGAAAATATCCACGGGACCTCATTAAACACCACAACGGGCTCTGCAACGAAGCCACGCCACAACTGCAGCCCCGTTGGCCCGTGCCCCACCACCAGGCTGAATTCCCAAGCAACCAGCCTGTCCTGGGGGGGTTAGCAATGACACGGGGCTTGGGTGGTTTTATTTCTTCTCCTTCTTCTTTTAACCTTTATTTAGGAACTAAAATATTCACCAGATCTACACGGTTTCTCTGTACAGGTCCTGCCAGGTGAAGAGCAACACTGAGATTTCGGCACGCGGCTCTCCAAACGCGCCGCTACGGAGAGCGAGCGCCGCTCCTGCCTATGGGGGCAAGCAGACAGCCCAAGGAACCATACCCGACATCAGTGACAGAGGTGCCATTTGGGGAAGCATTTCTGAACCCACAAGAGGATGGGAAACGACCGAGAGGATGGGAAATGACCGCGTGCTCGGTGCCCAGCGGGCACCAGCGATGCCCTCGGACTCTGCCCCGCAGGTGCCCCGGGGCCGCGGCTCCGCTGGGCACGTCGTCAATCAAATGCCAGCCCCACCACCAACCAGGGCAGCAGCCGGCTTTTTTTTGGTTTTTCCTCTCCAAATTTGCAGCTCGTCAGAGCAGACGAGGGGCATTTGCAGAGGGGAAGTGGCGTGGCTTGGCGCGCGGGTGGCTCTTTTGGCTGCCGTGCGCCCCTTCTTGTTTGTTTTCTAACCTGGGGAACATACAGGCTTAGAGTGAATGAAACAGGCACGTTTCCAGAACACATTAAGGGAAAAAGAAAAAAAAAAAAAAAAAGGCACTGCACAGGGGGACCTTTGAGGTAGTAGAAATTTTTTCCTTTCAATGTCTGGCACCAGAGAGGGAGAGAGAGAGGAGAGAGAGCACACGTGTGCGCGTTTTGCTGCTCGTGTTCAGGGCTGTGGCTGTGGCTGTGCACGTCCACCACGCACAGGGACAGTCGGCTGCACAAGCCCTGCACTCGGGGATGATGTCTGGTGTACAAACGCTGTGCCCCCGCCCCAGAAGGTGACACATGGGAGCTGACACACGGGTGTGGCTTTGCACACATGTGTGGCCTTGCACAGCCGGCAGTCGGTGGCTTGGAGAGCACCCAGGGGTGCGTGGCCATGGCGCTGCACAGGTTTTCCACCACAGAAGCTGGCTTGAGGCTCACCCCGACACCTCGAGCAGCCCTAAGACATGATAGGGAGCAGAAAAAGGGCCATGTCGTGTGGTGTCACCCCCTGTCACACTCCTAGGCCCCACCATATAGAAATGCACACTCCGAAAACCCGGAGGAGCAGACGTGGTGCACAGCACCAGCTAGGACACTGCTCCAGGGAGGGAGTGATGCCCTCCAGCACCCATCTGGGGCTGACCAGGTGCCTCTGCTGCTTCCCTGGCCGTGAACAAGAACAGCCCAAACCCAGCTCTTTGCTTTCCTGCCAGGAAGATCAAATCCCTGAGGAATTTTGGCTGGGTGTGTTCATTTGAACACGACGCGTGCACAGTCAGGGCTAGGACCAGGAAATAAAGTCCTGTGGGAACCTCCACTGGGGATAAAGCCCCGATTCCCCAACCGCCTGGCTGAAAACCAGCAGCCCTAATGGGTGCTCGGGGCTGGCCCGGGGAGAGGCTCTTTCTCCCACCCACATACTGGGGACACAGAGAGGATTTGGGAAGGGGGCGAGCCCAAGGCACACAGGTTCAACCTTGCATGGAGCAAACGGTTCAGATAACAAAATCCCCCTGACTTCTGAGTGGTGGGGGGGGGGGGCTCACGTACATGTAAACCACTCAGCCCCCTTGGAGAAGCTTCCCTGGCTTGCCAGACCCTGAACACCTCCAAAAAAATTAAATGAGCATGCCACATCCCTCCTGCCTCCCCGCAGCCCTGCCATTCACCATCTGGTGGAGGTGGTACCTAAAGCAGAGAGCAAACCCTCTTCCCTCTCTTTCTCTCTCCTGTTAGTGCTAGGGTTTCTTTCTTTCCCTTTTTTTTTCTTTTTTTTTTTTTTTTTCTTTTTTTTTCTCTTCTTTTCAGCAACCCCCAACCCAGCTGGAGATAAGTGAACCACATTACAGTACAGGAACAAACACTATCACAAGCCCTGCCCGTGGCCGCGGAGCCTCTGCCCTCCTCGTGTGCCACGAGCGGAGGCTCACCGCGCCCCGGGGCAGGGAGCAGCTGCCCCGGCCCCTCCAGTCCCAGCTCTCCAGAGAGACTGAGCTAAAGGACATTGAGTTTTCTCGAGCATGTCAAGTTACTGTGGACCAAGTCCCACATTTGGAGCAGCTCTGGGGGCAGCAGTTTATGAACCACCAACATACTCCGGAAAAAACACGGCTCCTTGTTCATCTTGCTGTTCTTGTTCTTCACAATGCCAAAAGTTTTGAAGCCCTCGTGCCCGACAGGCGATACCTTGAGGACCTCCAAGCACATCCCTAGGAAGACGTCGTCGATGGGATACAGCTCCAGCGTCTCCGAGGTCTTGTGCAGCTTCTTGGCCAGGGGTCCAGCCATGATGAAGCCCCCACCCCCCGCGTAGGGCGGGTAGTTGCTTTTGTTGTAAAGAGCACTGGGGATGTAGTACTTGTTCTCCTTCTTTCGGATCGGCTTGGCCTTGTAGAGGACGTCCCCCACGAAGAGGTCCTCTCCCTCCGTCTTGTCCTCCAGGAACTCCAGGATGTTGCTGGGACTCACGAAGACGTCGTCGTCACCCTTGAAAACAAAGTGGACGTTGTCGCAGTAGATGTTCAGCCACTTCAGGAAGTGCACCTCCTTGAGGGTCAGGTTGAAGAAGCTGTCCAGGAAATCCCACTGCAGGATGTCCCCATAGATGTGGTTCTCGTAATCCAGCAGCTTCTGGTAGTTGGCTCTCTCCTCCTCCTTGGAGGCCGTGCCCAGCAAGAAGAGCGTCCTGATCCTCTTGCCGTCCACCTCCTTCTCCTGGCCCCAGGTCCTGCGGATGGCCTCGCGGCGGTCGTGCTGCGTGATGACCGACTTGACCACGATGAGCAGGTAGACGCCCCCGCTGCACTTCTCGGGGTGGTTGATCAGCATGGGGAAGTAGCGGCAGTGCCGGTAGAGCAGGAACTGCTGGAAGTTGGGCTCCAGCCCCTTGAACCACTCCACCTTGCTGAAGTTCTGGTTGGCCGAGCAGTTGGCGGTGGTGACGTCCCACGACTTCGCTTGCTTCTCCGCCACCCCCTCCTCCTCCTCCTCCTTCGTGGCAACCTTCTCTTTCTTGCTCTTCCAGAAAGTGCTGGTGACGGAGAAGGCGTCGCCTCTCTTCTGCGTTTTCGGGGGCTCCGGGGCGGGCAGCTCCTTCTGCTGCTGGCCCTGCATGAACTGGCTGGGGGCCATTCCCCGCTGCAGCACCGTCACCGTGACCACCAGCAGGAAGGACAGGCAAACCGTTTTGTAGATGGTCTTCCTCCTACAGGGGCGAGACAGGGCAGTTAAGGAGAGGAAACCGCAGGCTCTGGCAAGTTAATTAACAAAGGACCTGAGGCTCGCGGGCTGCTCATAACCCGGCACCCATCACAAGGTGGCAGCCTTGAGGGGAGTGCTGGGGACACCTCCACGTGTTCTCCCCAACATATCCTGCTTTTAGGGCTGCCCTCAGGCCAGGCAAGGACAGGCACAGTGTCCTGACAGCCCTAGGTTTGTGCAAAGGGCTAGGAAGGGCTCAGGGGAGAGGAGAAAATGGGGTGAGAGAGAGATGGAGCCAGGGAAAGACAGGAGAAATGAGGGTGCCAACGGGGTACGTGTCTGCAAACTGCTGGACATGGGAGCTTCATCAGAGAAGCTGTTTCGGAGGAAATCCCAAGGGCAAGCCTTCATCCAGCCATCTGAAAATTTCAGTTTAGGACCGGAGCAGACAAGAATAATCTTTTCTAGGGAAACATCAGCCCCAAAACACGGATGTCCTTCCCCATGGCCCTAGACTGGCCTTTCAGGCTGCACAGCCCTGAGAAACCAGAGCCAGGGAGGCTGCAGGATGCCACACAAAACGGGCAACGGCTTTTCATTACAAAGTAACAGCTCGGGACCAAATACATATATATAGCATTTGAAAGAAAATTGAAGGTTGGGCTGGGAAAAGACACCCCTGCGTGTCCAGCATTTCTGATGCGCAGCTGGGGCCAGGTCTTGGGACCCATCGCTTCTCCTTGCAGCACACCAGATGCTGTGGATCTCAGGCTCCGGCTCAAACCCTGTGGCTCGCTGGGGCCTCAAGAGGGACCCAGTGATTGCTGCAGCAACCTGTAATCCCCTCGAGCTGCTTCTTCATACACAGCTAAAGCACAGCGGGTTTTTCACCCTGCTGATGCCTTCTTAGGCAGGACCTGCCCGTCTTCGCCCCGCATTGCCCCAGGCACCTGGCTCCCCCCCAGCTGGCACACGGGCACCTATTTCCTCTGCTCTGTCGGCCTCGCATGCCCGAGGGCAGGGGATGAGGACTGCCCGAGCAGCCGTAAAAGCGACCCAACCTGATGGAAAAGTACTGAGAGGCTGCCTGGGAACCCGCAGCATCCTTGAGATGTGCAGCAGGGAGCCTGGGACAGCCCCGATAAGCGCAGAACAGAGAAGTGATAATGCCCAGGAAAACAGAAGCTGGCCCCAGCTGTAGGCGTAGGAAGGTGCCGTGCCTCCCCGCGCTGTGGGAACTCGAGATCTGCCCCAAAGAAGCACCTCTCTGTGGGATCCCCCAGGGATTTCTCCAGCCGGGACCCTGGGCACGGCTGATGTGACATGAGGACTTTCTGCCCTCAGTCAGCCCCGCTTCTGGTGCTGCGTATAAGTACGTCCATTTCAGTATATACTTGCTTTCCTTGGTCTTGCAACAAATTCAAGAAACAAAACTCTCTGTCCTCATGTATCACAGCATCCTACGAATGCACCATCGAGCTTCACACCCCTGGGAGGGGAGCAATGCTGGTAGCTGGTGACAGGGACTTTGCTCGGCCTGAAATGGGGACCCCCAAAGTGGGGAGCCTGGAGCTGTCGGGAGCTCCTCTCTCTGGCGTCGCCCTCCGGCACATAGAACGTTTTTCAGCCCCATCTTTATGTGGGAAAAGCACGATCACTAGCGAGGACTGTGAGAACAGCCGTGGAAATAAGCAATTATGGGTAAAGGGGTGCATGGACAGTCCCAGCCGGTTTTATACACGGCCACTCATCTGAGACTGATGAGGGAGCAGCTCAGCTCAGATCTCACCGTTGCCTTTAACCCTCTCCAGCCCCTGCCTCACAGCTCCTGGTTTTTGTAGGACCCCTTTGGTCCCGGCACAGCAGCAGCTTGAACCCCAGCACAGCCGCTCGGTGCTTAAAACCCCGCTCGCCCCATGCAGCAGCCCCATGGCACCGTCCTGGGGAAGCGATGGGGACTGGGGGACCTTGAGCCACAGCCTGGGGCAATTCCCACATCAAATCACTCATTTTTCTGGGAAAAAAAAAAAAAATATTATTATTATGTGCAGGGCTTTTCTAACCTCCAGTTTTTCTGCCCTTTGGTCTCCTAAGGTGGGAATGACAAGAGGGGAGCATCCTGCTCTGTTGGGACCCCAAAACCACCGCTTTGCAGGAGAAACAAGGATGGCGTTTTGGGTTCTCCAAGCCACCATGGCATGGGAATGACCCCGCTCGGCCCCACACCCTGCTCTGGGACCCCAGCATGACCCCAGCGGTGTCACCCTTTGGTGGCTCCCACCTGTGCCAACCGGGCCCAGCTGCCGTGGGTGCCACTGAGGGGGCTTTGAAGGGTCCAGACCCAGGCCTCCTCTTCCCTTTTCTCCGCCAGGAAAATCTCTAAAAGCATCCCTGTGAGGCTGCCCTGCCTGTGCCCAGGGTGGTTAAATATAACCCCAAATTAGAGGGGGGTGATCGCCCCTTAGGGGTGATGCTGGGGACCCCAGGAGGCTCAAGCTGTGCTCCCCAGCCCCCGGAGATGCACACAGCCCCCCCTGCCTGGCGGGGGCCACCCGTTTATTAGGATTTTGTTACCCCCTTTAATTAGGGGTGGCTGAGCCGGCAGGGACACAGAGCTCTTGTGTTGGTGCTGGGGCCGAGGGGGGGGGTCGGCAGGGCTGGGACCCCCCACCCCTAAAAACCTCTCCAAAAGGAAACGCAAGCTCAGAGCGGGTCCCCAGCGGCTGTCCCCAAGCCGGCGACACGTCCCCTGGGCGTGAAAGGATGAAGAGATGGAAAAGGGACCCCGGCAGGATGGGACCCTCGGCAGGTTGAGACCCCCCAGGCGGAGGGGACCCCGGGCAGGATGCGACCCCCGACGGGACGGGCCCCCCGGCATCCCAGTTCGCCCCCCCTCTCCCCGACCCCGAGCCATGGGGTGCGGGCACCTCGGAGCCCCCTGCCCTCCTGCAGACCCCCAGGACAGGGGACAGGGGACAGCACCGTCCCTTGCCCCCCCCGCGGCCGGCACTCACCACTGGAACATGCTGGGAGCGGGACGGGGCTGCCCGCGGTCCGTGCGCGGCGCTCTGCCCTCTTCCTTTTCCTCTTTCTCCTCTTTTTTTTTTTTTTTTTTTTTTTTTTCTTTTTCCCTCTTCCCTCCCCTCGGACTCGAGGTGGAGTCAAGAGGGATGGACGGGCAGGTAGCTTAACTCTTGCCCTGCCCCCTGACATCGCCCCAGCCCCAAATCTCTCCCAGGTCCCCCCGGTGGCTGCAGGGGATGGGGGCGCGGGGGGTGACACCCCGAAATGCCCCCCTTTGAGGGGACACCCGCTGGGAGATGCGGGGAGCACCCCAGCACCCCTGGGTGTCTTCTGGCCCCCGGTCACGGTGCATTGCATCAGCCCTGACCTGGAGCTGGCACCCACAGAGGGTCCCAGTTGTGGGGAGGGGGTCCCAGTGAGTGCTCTCGGGGAAAGTTCCAGGAAAGGAACCTGTGCCTTCTCTGCTTCCCCTACACCAGCTGGTCATTTGGGGGGTGAACCCCAAAAGGGAACGGGGGCCAAACCCCATTTTTGCACAAGGGCACCAAGATCCCAGCTTTGCAATGGGGCTCAGCTGCTGTTAGGGTCCCAGGGGGGTGGAGGTGCCCAGCTGGGACCCCCACCTTGCCCGCTGTGCTAAGCATCCCCCCAGCGCAGGGCAGCCCGTTGTGTGCTAGGAACCAGGTTTAAGACCTTCCTTTCCTCCTAAACACAGCATTTTTCAGTACTGGGACTATTCCAGCCATGACCATCAGCCCCCACCATTTCTGATGTCCCCCTTGCTGTCATCCTCCCTTCCCTGGCAGCCACGTGTTCCAGCCATGAAGCCCACAGGAAATCCTTCGGGATATTTCCCTTCCTGCCCAGCAGAGAGATCCCGGTCCCTTCCCCACGTCCCCTGCTGGGGTTGGCCATACAGCCAACACCTTCACACCTTCCCTGACTGCTTTTTCGGCTGGTCCCGAAGCCCAGAGGCAAGTCAGAGTCTGCTGAAGCCATGGCCCCAGGAAAGGGGTGCACAAATACCAGGGTACAGCGAAGATCCCCACTGAGCACCAGCCTGGCTGCAGGGGGATGCAAGGACCTGTGTCTGCAAGGCGGTGTGAATCCACCCCGGGACCTCACGGAGGAGGGGGGACCCCACCGAGGGCCCCCCATCACAAACAGCCACAGAGGCAAAGCTCTCAAAACTCAGCTGCATGGTGAAGGAAATTGTCTGGGCCACAAGCACAGGGATGTCCCGGGTGCTCCCGTGCTTCTACACGAGGTTTGGGCTCAAGTCCATCCCTGTCCGAAGCCAGACCCCGCTGCTACCTCCCCGTGGCCTCAAAACAAAGCAGCAATAGTCACATCTTTTTCAGTATTACTTAAAAAATTTAGGACAAACCCCACATTTTCATGCTTTCCCGATTCACCTGGGAAAGGAGGAAGAGAAGCAAATTGAAAGAAAAAAGCACTCCTCCACACATCTTTCCCTTGCTGCCTCATGCACTCCCTCACCTCCTGCCCCTGAACAGTGAAAACTGCTTTTACCTGAGCAGCCAGAACCCCTCTGCCGACCACAAAGTCGGGACAAGCAAAACCTGGCATTTTTTACTCTCCCTGGAGCTGGAGAGAAGGCAGCCAGGCCCGGCAGCAGGCAGAGCCCCGCTCAGCGCCCAGCACGGGGCTGGATTCAGCCCCTGCCCCCTCTCCACCGCTTGGCCAACGGAGGGGATGGGGGGGACGGCAGCTCCTCGGGCAAGGGGAAACAAACCAAAAGTCACCAGTTACACAACCCCGGTGACATTTCGAGCCGCGCTGAGCCCCGTGAGAGCTGGCAGGGACCTGGGGAAAAGGGCACCTGGGCACATTGCTGTAGCACGGTGTGCAGGGAGAGGGTAAATCACAGACCCTCCTGGGTGACACCTGAATGTGACAGCGGCCACCCCGCTCACCTCCTGCTTGGGCATCCCTGCTGGTGTCACCGCTGGAGATGGGGACAGGTGACCTGGTGGGGTGTGAGGCTTCAGGGCAGGAACTTGGTGTGGCTGCGGGGCATTGTGTGGGGCCGCGGGGCATCGCTGCAGGGCCACGGGGCATCTCTGAGCACAGGGAAGGGGAGAGGACTGGGACAATGCCCAAGTGGCTCACTTAGATGTTCTCACAGCAAACCACAACTCTTTTGTTGCTTCAATATTTTTTTTTTCATTTCAGAGCAGACCTGAATTAAACGTGCTTTTTTTTTCTTTTTCTTTTTCTTTTTTAAATAAAAGTACAGACAAAGAAGTGAGCTTTTTTTGTAGCGTTTATGTAATGCTGAAAGACTGGCTTGTGGCAGGTTGACCCAGCCAATGCTTTCCCACTGATGGTTTGGGTTTTGTTTCAGTGAGAAAAAAAAAAAGACATTCCCTGGTGTTTTTGCTATGGGATTTCCATTTTTTCTTCTTTTCTTTTTCTGATTTATTTCTGTTCTGCTAACAAGTATTATATATACAGGAACATGTCCTCTCTCTATCCTAGCACCTCAAGGTACCCAGCTTGTGCCAGCACCGCAGTCCTGGGGCTGGGCATCCTCCAGGAGCCGAGGTCCGGCCACGCTGTGCCTGTGGGAGAGCCACGATCCCCAGGGAACCCAAATGAGCCCTTTCCTCCCCCAAACCCTGACTGTCTGGGGCAGGACCCAAGGTTCAGCCTGACCTGTGGTGGCGGAGGCTGGCGGCACAGTGACACGTTTGGTTTTTTTTCTTCCCGTGCTGAGCTGAGGAAGTCATTCTGCCCTGCGCTGCATCAAACCCCTGGGGCTTTGCATCATTTCTGCCAACAACGGGTGAGAAAGGGAAGGTGCCTGGCAGGGTGACGGCGGGGCCAGCCCCTCTCTGCTTCAGGGTCCCCAGGACAAACCCCACGGCTTCACCTGCCTCTGGGCTGCCCCATGCCAGCGCAGTGCTGTGGGGGGACAGACCCCAGAGCTTCAAATAAGAGGACGGGCTGAGCACATCAGCTTCCCACGGGCACAGCCTGGGGAAAGGCGGGGGACAGGGAGGTGACACAGCTCGGCGTGGCCGTGTGGTTGCTTTAAGCCAGCGGCTGGATCCAGCTGTGACTGCCAGGAACCCTCCTGCAGCCCTGCCCGGGGCTTTTATGCATTTTCCAGCGGTTGCAGAGGCGCTTGGCGCGGCAGCACGCAGGGGAAACCGGGCTGACGCTGGCTCTGGCTCGTGGGGAAGGGAGGGGAGAGGGAAAAACATTTCCCTTCCCCAGGCAGTGCAGTGAGCCCAATGCTGTGGATCACCGCGTGGATAATGAGGGCGAGCCAGCAGCCGTGGCTCAGCCTTGCCAGCCCGCCTGTGCCTCAGTTTCCCCTCCCAGCCTCACGTGGTGCTCGTGGCCCAGGGGGCCTGGCAAGGTCCCAGAGCCCAGGAGCCGAGCGGCGTTTTGGAGTTTTCCAAGCGTGCTCCTGGCCTCTCCCGTGACTCAGACGGAGAGGCTGGCACGGGAGGCACCTGAGCCCGGCGGCTGCCTGCCTGCAGCCCCTCTCCAGCCCAAGTGGAAAACCAGACAGCCCCGGCACGGTGCCCACTGCTGAGCCCCCAAGCAGATGCCTGCACCCCTGGCCCCAGTGCCCTTCATCACCTCAGTGCTCCCAGGTGCCTCAGGAGCACCCAAAATCTGTGCTCCGCTCCAGCCGCGGGTGGGTCCATTTCCAGCAAAGAGATGGGCTGGGGCAGGACTTTGGAGAGGGGGCGACAGCCATTTGCTAGGCTGGGAGGGTTCCAGCCGTGCCTGAGCCCTCGGGAGAGGAGCGCGGAGCCGGCACACCCAGCTGCATTCCTGAGGTTTGGTTTCCATGGTGGGCCATTCACCCGACGGTGAAGTCATGCTGCGGGCTGAGATGGCCGCTGAGTTAATGCACGGAGCCGGCTCCGTCCCCGGTTCCCAGCAGCTGAGGCCACAGCCTCTCACCCTCCACCAGCCCCAGCCTCCCTAACAGCAATCCCATTCTTGGGGAGGCTCCGGGCAGATCCCTGCCTCAAGGAGGGTGAATGGTCCTGTCATGGGGCGGAGGGACAGATGGACTGCCCTGGTGGGTCCTGCCAGCCCAGCTGTACCACTGGGCTGTGATTCCCGGGGTGTTTTCGTCCCACTTCATCCCGGTGCTGCCACTGGTGACCGCAGGGCAGACGAGCACCGCCCTGGGAGCTCAGTGCTGCAGGGCCAAGGCCTTGAAGGCCTGCGCAGTGTTACAGAGAGGTGGGGAAGGATGGGGAGCCTGGGTAGCATGTAAAGGGCAGGATGGAGCCCCTGCCAGGCACAAGGTCCCCAAGGAGAGGTGACAGGGACACTCCTGTCCCCGGCACCCACGGCACGGGGCTACGGGCCCCACAGATCAATAACACCAAGGGGTGGTGGAGGAGTCCTCTGAGCAGTGGGTGACTCCCTGTGTGCTGGGGCCACGGCCGGCCGTGCTGAGAGGAAACCTCTTGGTGTGACTTTCAGCAATGTTCAACTTGAGTTCGGTCAACCAAAACCCCATAAAGCAGCGTGTCTGCATGGGACTCATTTCCTGCTCAAACACAGCTGGAAGGCCTCCTGTGCACACCCTCTCCCACTCGAGGCCATGGGCTCGAGGACATGGGCAAGGTGAACCCAAGGAGCTGCTCCTCGCCTTCTGCACACACTCTGGTTTGCTGCACTTGCTCAGCAAGCCAAAACTCTAACAAAACTTGTCAGGTACAGGCCAACATCACTTTTGGGACTGACTCAGACCTTCGGTCTGAAGCAGAAATCCACCCCCCTGCCGCCCATCCCACTGATATCCCAGCTCAGCTGGGACCTCACCCAGGAGCCAAGTGCCCTTTGGGTGCTGGCCCCGAGCCACCAGCAGCGTTCCGTGCTCCTGCCTCCTCCTGTGCCTGCAACAGCAGGTGGGGACCCTGGGGACAGGGGAGGTGATGTCGAGGACATGTAAGAAGCTGGCACAGCCCAGCAGCAGCGGGGTGTGGATCAGCCAGACTGAGCCGCGGAGACAGCCAAGGAAAACCGTCGGGCCTAGGACAACGTGCTCCAGCCGGGACGGAGCTCCAGCCCTGCCGCCCGACTCTTGGGGTGCCAACGGGTGGCAAGGGGCAGCTCCCCATCTTGAGGCCCCTTCTCCAAGCTTTATTTATTTAATTTTTTCACTTTGACACCCCCAGAGCCAGGTTAAAAAAACACTCCTGCAGGGCCCCGCCCCCCCCCCCCCCCCCCGCTCCCCACTCCTGTCCTCCACACGCACCTCCACCCCCGGCAGTGCCGAGCCTCTCGGCCTCCCCTCCCCGTCCTCCTCCTGCCTCCACTCAACACTCATGATATTCATTTTCAGGCTCGATGCCTCCCGCAGCACCGCTCTGTCCCCCCCGCTGGCTCCCGGCTCCCCGGTGACTCACGCCGAGCACACACTGAGCCCTTTCAGCAGCGCCCGGCCCCAAACACTGCCCCAGTCTTCCTGGCCTCGGCAGCGGGGCAGCGCTCCCGCCGAGCCCCCAGGCCTCTTCCCAGGCGAGGGGGCATTAAATAGCTTATGCTTATATTCTTTGGGGCACGGGCTCCCGGCCAAGAGGAGACAGCGGCGGTGCAAAGAGAGCGGCTTTCAGGCGAGGAGGGCAGAGCCCTTGCCGGTGCGCCCCGGGCCAGGAGAAGCAAGAAAGCAGCCGGCCGGCTTGGCCAGCCCGGGTGCCTTTGAGTAAAATCCAGCAGCCTTAAAAATAAATAAATAAATAGATGTATTGGAGAAGAAAAAGGATCCCGAGCTGCTAGCGGGACAATTCCTGGCTCTGCCAGGATCCTTTTCCTCCCCGCTGCCTTCACCAGGCTTTCTCTGAGCCTCCCCAACAGCGGGGCTCTGTGCGGGGCCGGGGCTGAAAACAGGCTCCTCTGTTCCCCGCAGCACAGAGGTGGGAGCCCCAGCCAAGCTGCCCCTTCACCTGCACGCCTTGCGAAATCCTGCCTTTGAGGAGCTGCTGGAAAAGCACTTTGCAGAACGGGTTTGGAGAGCGGGCTGCAGGCTGGTGGCCGGCGGGCAGCAGTGTTCTGGGTCCTGCTCCCACACAGGGACTTGTCCCCCTCATGTCCATGGGTGAGGTGCCGGAGCCCAGGGGAGCCCATGTGTGATATCCTGCTCTGATGTACCCCAAAATGGGCCCTTATACCCCTAAAACTGTGGCTTTTTGGCTGTCACGGCAAGGTGCGCACACCCCAAGGGACCCAGTGAAAGAGAAGTGCCTCTCTGTGGGTGACACCATGGGGAAGCAAATATCCGCGGCAGCAAGCCCCAGAGAACCTCCATGCACAGTGTTTCCTGTCTCTGCTTCCTTCCTGTCTGTTTTGCCTGGGATTTTCTTTCCAGTTTGCCAAAATACTCAAACTACCTGAAAAAAATCGGTCACGAGAGGCAGAGGTGTGTGCGTGGGGCCCATGCGTTATCACAGCCCTCGGCACAGCCCACACGAAGGGCTCATGCACCGGGCAGTGCTGCAAGTTCAGTGGCACTGAATGGAGCATGCAAGGCCACGTCATACCCTGCTGTGGGCTAGGGAGCAGGTTGGAGAAAGGAGAAAACCCTACAAACTTGGCTGTGAACACCGCAAAGGGCAGAAAGCCAGGCTTGGAGGGGAATCCCCGGTCAGCCGGCACGAGCGCTCCCCAGCAGGGGCTTGGGTACAGCTCCGAGGTGCCCCCGCGCTCTGCTTCCTCCTGTCTTAGGAGGGGAAAATAGAAAGATGCTGCCCAGGAGTTGGGCTGGTTTGTTCCCTTCAAGGAACAGGGTGAGAAAGGAGAAATCTAGAAACTTCCACGGGAGGAATTTGGGGAGGAATTTGTTGTCTGAGGGCCTGAGGTGTGCACGGCAACTGCCCTTGCCTCGGGGTGCCTGCCAGGTTTCGGTAGCAGCGAGTTCCTCTTCAGCTCCCATCTCAAGTGAAACAGCCACAACAAAAGCAAAAGTGCATTTTACAGACCCAGAAGCCAAGTGGAGGGTTTGGCAACCTGTACTTAGCCTGGCAAAGGTCACCCAGAAGCCAGGCTCCTGGCCGTGAGGTCAAGCTGCCCGTGCACAGAGCCTGCTGCCAGCCCCCGGGCATCGCAGGAGCCCCATGGACAAACAGAGCAGGATCAGAGGTTTTGAAATTTCATTGTCACCCTAATAGGATGTGGGAGCTCTCCCTGTCAGCTTCCTCCCCGAACCATGTGAGCAGGGGAGATGACCCATCACCATCCTGACAAACAAAATCAGCATTTAGGTTTGCAAATAAAAGCTTTATGCTGTGCTGGGAAAATAATATAAGCATAAGCTTCTAATGATTATATGAATGATATAAGTTCCCAGCTGCAGCCCCCTAAGCCCCATGGCACAGTGCTCCCGGCTGCCCTGCACCCTGCCCATGCACAGGGCACCCTCGCCCTGAGCTCTGCTTGCCCTGCTGTGATAACACCTGCAGCAACGCTGAAGGATCACAACTCACCCACACCAATGACAAATGCCAACCTTAGATTAAATAATCAGGATTAAAGCAAGGCTGTCTGTAAAGCTCCTGCCCTCCATCTTTGCAGCACTTGTGCCCAGGACCCCGCTCAGCCCCAGCTGCCTGCACTCCAGCAAGATTCTGCTCCACATCTCCGCCTCCAGGGATCTTCTAGCCTCGGGCAGGTGCAAAACAGTGTCAGGCTGGAAGGGGTTAAAATGAGGAGACATTTCCAAGCTGCTCTATTTGCACTGGAGACAACTGCCCTGCACCCAGTCACTGACCTATTTCTCAACCTTTCTGTGATGTTCAAGAAGGCCTGGAAGTGGGTGTGGTGGTAGTTTCTATTCCCTGTTCTTACCTGGTGGCTGTGAACCACCTCCAGAGGGATTTAGCAATGCTTCAGGCCCTCCTGCACCAGGACATCACGCTGCCTTCTCCCTGAAGGGCCTAACTCATCGCTGCATGTAGGCTTAAAGGTGTGCAAGGCAAACTGCTACCACCGGATTCGAGTTGCTCTAAAATAATTCATGCAGAAAAATTCATTATGTATAAAAATGGCATTAGGTAATAAAACAGGTTGAAAGCAGCTCTCACGCAGACCTGGTGCTACACGAGCAAACCAGAGCCTGTAGTTTGTCTGCACAGAAAGCTGGGACCAGCAGCAGCGTGTTTGGGGCAGTTCCTGCTTTATAGCCCCAGTTTGTGGTAAGGCACAGAAGAAAAGCTCTTCGTGGTTAAAAACCTGATATCCTGCTCCAAGGTTTGGGGCTGAAAAGGAGCCTGTGAGGGCTCAGGAGCTAAACCAGGGCAGGCAGAGAAAACCTGATGCAGAAGAGCTGCTGCAACAGCAGAACCTTCTCTTTGTTGAACTGGTGCAAAGGGAGCGTCACCTCCCAGCACGGTTTTGCTCCCTTTGATCCAGCCCCAGTGGCCAGTGCCCAGTGAAATGATGGATGGCAGGAACTAGGGGAAAAGCCTTCCCCAGAGTCCCCACAGCTGGGAGCACAAAAGCCCTCCATGTCCATGTCCTGCGCTGCCTGGTGTCAGGGTAAGCATCCCTCCTGCCTAAATGGGGTTTGGACATGCCTGGTGGGAACTCCTTGTGAGGGAGCCGACGACCAAGACCTCTCACTGCATTCAGGGCACATGTCCTCAGATCCCCCTCACACAGTTAAAGGAAACCCAATTCCTACTCTCTCCATAACTGCCCTGTGCTGAGTAACAGGGTGCTGGCCTCACAGCAGCCTCTGCTGCCGGCCGTCCCGGTCCTCTGGTGCACAGCTGGATCATGGCTGGTCAGTGCAGATCTGCACCCATACACTCACGGCCATAACACCTCCTCCGTCATCTCCAGCAAGCCTAAGCAAGGACACATTTCCCCAGGGGCCAATTTTCCAGCCAGGACAGGGTATTCCTGGTATAAACCACACTCGCAGCCCCGAGGAAGGTCATTCAAAGAAACACGTGGGCAGCACCCGTAACCACGCTGAGCAGCAGTGCCAGTCCGAGTCACATAAGATAAGGCAACCTGTGACCTACTGCTTTGCCCAGTACAATGTGGGGGTTATTAAAAAGAAAAAAAATATGCTCCCAGCTCCTCCAGCACCCCACAGTCCCATTCCTGCTGTCCAGGAATGGATGGAGAGGTGTCTAATGAAGCATGGAGGTCTCTCCCCCGGCTGCATGAATGTAACGCACGATTGTACCACTTCAGTGACTGACTCGCCCTAAACTGTTCTCATTAGTAAATGGTTTTGCATAAAGGACTGGCGTCAGAAGTGAGAAAGTAAAGGTAATGAGAGATGTTAATCAGCCCCAGCACAAAAGGAAGGAGATTCCTGCATAACTCCAGCTGGAGGTGGAAAAGCTCTCCTCTGCTGGTGGAACCAGGCCTGTGCTGCTGTGGGATGAGCACCTCTCAAAGCCTTCACCTCCGTAACAGAAGCACGAGCCAGCCCTACAGCATAATTCCCATCACCGGAAAAAATAAAGAAAAAATAACACAAACCAAACCAAAAAGTTCGAGAGAGGGAAGGAAGCAGAGACAGGAAACTACACGGATGCTCTCCAGAAAGGCCACTGAAGCAGGATGGAGGGCCAGATTTTTGTGCAGGCAACTGGGGTGTGAGAGATTAATTTTTCTGAAAAGCCACATTTTTAGGCACTGAATAAAAACAACCAGCTTTCCATGAAGATTCAGCCATCCCCTGCTTTCAGTGAGGAGAGTGCTGGTGGAAAATCAGCTGTCTCCTCACAGCCACTTGGGGGAAGCTGAACTCAGCTGAAATATGGGACGTATTCATTCACAGACAGCAAGTAATGAACATAATTAATTTTACAGCACGGATATATATATATATATTTCACAGTGGATGCCACAGCCACAAGTGTGTTAGTCACACCAGAAAGGTGTAAGATCACCTGGGTTGGTTATGGTTAAAAGCCTGGGTCTCTGCCCTACATAAGCAGGGCCTGGGGGCCAAGACACCCAGCTGGGTCTCACCCTGAAATCAGTTCTCATTGCTGCCATTTCGGCGTGACTTGGGACGTGACATACAGTGCTGGCACTGGCTTCTGCTTTAGTTGCTGTAAGCGTGGTTTCAGAGGACCGTGGAAGCTCCAGGAGGGTTTGTGGAGCCTGGCAGCTGCTCAGACCCCGCTGCAACGCTCAGCACGGCTTTGGGAAAAGCCGCGTCCTCACCAGCAGCACCTTCAGTCACAAGGCCTAGAGAAATCATCTTATGGTGCTGAGGTTTTAAATTATGGTACGGGAAGCAAACATTTAGCTACTCAGAGCTTTTAATCTGTGAGGAAAATGCATGAAAAGCAAATCATTTCTCTCCTGTTCCACACGACAGGGCCGTGGATCCAGGAGGAAACAGGACAACAGATGTGTGCTGCAGCCAGCACTGCTGGGACCCTGGAGAAGTGCATTTCACCTCTGGTTCACTCTCTGAGGTGTTGGCTCATGGTTAGAAGCCCCCCAGCACTGAGATTGCGGTGCAGTTAGCGGGGGTGGACGTGGTGGCAGTTCCACACAGCCCAGTTTCTGCAGGGCCTCAGGTTGGAAAGGACTGACTCAAAGTACAGCCATTTCCTGCGAGTCCCAGAGCCGCCTCATTTCACTTCCCAGCTGCTGGGAAGAGGAGGAAGGAGGAAAGTGTTTAGTGGGAAATCATGATAGGCCATGATCTGCCACGTTAACAGAAACAAACAAGTTGTCTGCTTGTTCAACCCAGGGGAAAGCAGTTGGAGAAAATGGTACAAATGTCAGCAAGGCGTGCTGCTTGACAAAGAGCTCATTTGGTGCTGATGGCCCCGCTTCTTGCTACCAACACGAACCACGGTCCCAAAGGCAGTGCATGAACAGACACAAACAATAAACTGATTTGTTCTCGGGAGGCATTCAACCTCTGCCAACAGTCAACCGGATCCAGACAAGGGCTATGGCCGTCAGAGCGGCACATGGCAGACCAAGGAGGAACTGTATCACTTGGCACGGAGCTGCTATTTCCAGCACTCACATCCCATCCTCCCGTTAGCTCGACTTTTTCACTCTTCAGAGAAAGAAGACTACATGCCTGTAACGAAATCTTGATCTATAAAAGGTCAGGATTTTTCCTTGGGATCAGCAGGGGGAAATGTCTTGCCTGCTGGAAATCCCTTAGTAGGTTGGTCTGATTTTGGGATGGCTGCGGCAGTCGTAGCTGTCAGCTACAGCCTAATCCTTAAAGCACCTCAAGCACATGCAGGATGAATGCTGTTGCTTATGGCATCCGCTCTTCCTTATTGCCCTGTTTGCTCTTTTACTTGGAATGAGCCCTCAGCGCTACGAAAAGGAAAGCAAATAAAGTGAAGCAACCCTTTAAAGTCTTGTAAAATGAAAACACTGAGAGGTAGTGGAAGCCATCTTTTTAATTACAGTGCTAGGTCATTCATATCCAGGGTGAGCAAAGTAAGTGACTCTCCCAAAAACTGTGGACTTAAAATCATACCAGATCAACATTTCACATATTTGAAGAAGATAAGCACAAGGCAAACATTTAAACTTGTCACTTGGCTTTCTGACAATTTGTGTGAAGTTTTTTAACTTTCATTTCAACAAATCAATGTCAGAGCTTCTTGGAAACTTGGACTACGCGAAAGGACAGCTGAGAGAACTGAAAAGGGCACGTTCCAGAAATTATTAGATGTCCCAGGGAGTGCCACTTGGCCTGTTGTTTGGAGAGCATTGGATCCTTAAGGAATGGAAGTTTAGATCATGGTCCTGTAGTTGAACACAACGCCCTTCCTCCGCAGGGCAGAATGCAGCCTGGAGTTGGAAAGAAACTTGCTTTGGATTATAGAATGCCCCAGACACCAACCACTGACAAGGCACCAGGTAGAAGGATTCCCGGTCCAATAACACAGCCCTCTCTGGGCTCTGCACCCCAAAATTTCTTTAAAATCTGTTAGTAGCAGATTCCCACACAACCTGTCTGGAAGAGCCGAGTCTCAGGTCTGTTTTGTTTGCCCCAGAACACCTTGTTTCTCACCTGTCACGGAATTCTCACGAGTCCCCCTCCTTTTTTTGATTTATATGAATAGCAGAGGTTAGGAAAGTGCAGGAGGCTACACAGCTTAGTCACAGAGGTATTTTAATAGTTCCCACCAAGGAGATCTGCAAGACTGTATCTCTAACCTGGTGGTTAGCCAAGCCCGTGCACCAGCTGGAGCTGAGCATGCCACATGGCATAACCAGGTGTGTCCAAACCTTGCAGGGCTTGGTTCAAACACCCCACGATTAGATGGGTTTAGGTGCACCTCCCTGCTCCCCCCAACTTCCTCTCCTGGGAAATGATTTGCCCCAGTATTGAGCCAGACTGCAACCACATGTGACGATGGTGTATGCTGCCAGAAGTTCTGGCTCAAAGATGAACTTGTGGGAGGAAGGGGCAGGGGGAAATACTTGGGAGGAAGGTAGCTTGATTGCCTTCCTCTTGTTACTGCTCCAAGATGTGCATGAAGGCAATGCAGCACTTTTCATCCCTATGCTGTAACCTGGGCTGTTTTTTTATTATTATTATTAATTTATTTATTTATTTTTAAGGCTAGTGAACTTTATTTAAAGCAAACATCTCAAAACCAAACCAAGCAACTATTTTTGCTCCCCAACACAGGAATATTTTGTCTCCGGAGAACTTCCTTGCTTGTGTCCCCCTCCCCTCCCCTTATAATCCTTCCAAGGAGTAACAGCTCTGACACCCAAACAGTGTCAGTAGTGGCATCCCACTTGCCTGGGCTCTCCTCATCAGAGACCAAAAACAATGTGTGGCTCACGCCTGCTTTGCAACACTTCTGGGCAAACAATGCTGACAGCAACAGGCAAGCCAGGCTGAACCAAAGGGAGATGCATTTTCAATTCAGGTGGAGACAAAACAGCTGAAACAGAATTTGTAAATAACAAAACAGCAAAAGGCAAGCAAATGCATATCCCGGAAGCCCGTGAAACCTCAAACAAACCTATCACTGAAAGAAAAAATATGTCCCTTCAGAAGCATTTTTACTTGGTCAGCATCAGATGATTTAAAGCAACTGTACAGAATGAGCCTTACATGCAAGTTTAAATAGACACGCTTGGACAACACTCTCAGAAACACGGTTTGATTTTCGGGTGGTCCTGCGTGGGGCCAGCAGTTGGACGTGATGACCATGTGGGCCCCTTCCAACTCAGGATACTTTATGATTCTGTGCCTCATTAACACTGAATAGAGAGGTTATACACAAGCAGCATGTTAGCACCATATACCACTTTGGTCACACATACACCTGAAGGGCTTTTTTTTGTGTGTGTTACGTGCAATTACTGCATCTGCTTATCGTAAATAAAATTGCAGCCAGTTTAGGTACAATCACTCCCCTCTCATTCGGGAGGCAATTTCCACTGTTCCTGTTACAAATTTACCAGGATGGTGTTATATCTAGCAGCAGCCCTTGCACGACAGATACAAAAAGTACCTAACAACTTTTAAGAGTGGGGTGCAGAATTTGCTATATGCATGTTACTGACCTTTTATCCAGGGACCCCTCAACCCTGAATAGCGGTGTCCGACTAACAAAGGCAGAATGAGCATTTAACATTAGCTTCAAAACCTTCTGACTGGCATCACAGAGGCTTTTTGTGAGCAACGCAGAGAAACAGAGAACACGTTACTTTGTCAGCCTCACAAATTACTGCTCAACTGTTAATTTATTTCAGAGCACATACATAGTTTCTCTCTCAAATACTTGGAAAATGAAGTTTCTCAAACATTATTATAAAAATACTCTCACAGTTTTCAAACTCTGTACTCACTCCAAAATACCCAAGAGTTGAACATGAAAAAACATACACGTCGAGTTCTGCCTTGCAGTAGGCCTGTGTAAGAAACACAAAAACACATACGCTTCAGCTTGTTCCATTCAGTTTGCCTCATCTGTGGGATGCATTTTACTTTTCACTAATCTTGATCTGGTGGAGGACACCTACTTTCAGCTGAGTTACAGAGTAATAGTTTTAACCTCACCTAATGGTAAACCCAGTGTGTTTTTTTGTTGTTTTTTTTTTTTTTAATAGTTTGCACTCAACTCTTTTCAAAGGCTGTTCTGCATTTCAGAGAATCAGGTCTGCTCAAACATGAAACTCAACACCGCTGTAAAATAAATAAAATTCAACTGCTGGGGCACTCTATGTATCCACATATGCAAATGAACCTGCTTAGCACTTCAGTGTTAACAACCTGCCCATTGATATTACAGGCTGGAAAAAAAGATAGCTTTTCAGGGCAAAAACTGCCTACCATGCAAAACTACTAGGTGAGCTCTTATGGCTGCCTTCTATTGCTACCCTTTTGCAAATCAAAGGACATTTTTTCCATTAACTATGTTTATCAGCTTTGAGAGCAGATGGGTGAATCTAAGCACAAATCAGAGATTTTCTGTGATTCATCTATCACGATAATCTACACGAACAAAAGACTATCAGGTGTCTATAGTTACGTGATGTCCTCTGCAGCTGGGGCATTAAAGCAACACCTATACCCTGCCTGCTTTGTGTTAGGCTGTGCAGTTTCTGATCAGAAAGTTTCATGTGAATACGACCTGATTTTTCAACTGTCTTGTCCTTCAAAACATCTTAAATCCAATTTGAGGTCTATTATCCAAAGGGGTTAGAGGAACTTGTCTGTTGGATCCCTTTCCACAAAAAACTGACAGAGCATCACTGGTGTCTTTGGTCTCATGGCAACTTCATCAAGTGAGGAAATGAATGCCTATTCAGTTGCCATCACAAACCAAGAGTCACAAACAACTCAAGGTCTCATCATCACAAGTATAAAGCTTTCTTCTGTTCCTATGGAAATGATTGGTGGCTTTACAACTCTTTACTCAAGCAGGGGGCAATTGTCACTGTTGGAGTTGCTTGACTTCTAAGGCTGGGTTCCTCTTGTTTGTTTCTCAAGGTGGAACTCCAAAACAAAAGCTTTGGCTTCTCCCTTTTTCACCTGCTAAAGCATTTTTGCTTTTGAAATCCATTTGCAATGTTTTCTGCTTCAGTGGCAGCCAAGCTCCAAGGTAAACTGCATTTCTGGAAAAGTTTTTGCTCTTGTCCTAAGAGTTGGGTCATATGAGGGGATGTTACTGAAAACCAGCCCCCAGTGAAATCTTTAGCATTTCCTGATCGCTGTTACCTTTGAGAGAAAGAACAACCAACAGTGCAGGCTTCACAATTTACTGGCAGAACTAACTGCTGGATTTTGATTTAGCAAAGGGCTTCCTGATCTCTCTCGCCTATCCAGCACTTTGTATTCCCTGAAGACGAGCATAAATTTCATAAAGACATAGCCAATGTTATGTCTTTATGAACAAAGTTCGGAAGTGAAGAATTTAAAATATGACAAAGACCAAAGAACATTGTCCACAGCCACACATGAAGAGAACACGGTTTCTAATCTGTTCACATCTCATGGTTTCTCCTATGAATGAAGAAAGTTCTAAATTCCAGTGGAAAATGAATTATTAATTCCACAAATGTTAAGAAACAAAATTAAGGGGAAAAAATGAATGAATAGGAATAATTGCTGCAGCTAAACCTGCTGATCAGATCCTCAGAGATAAGCATGGATGGGTGGTGCTTTGGTCACTGGCACGCAATTTTTCAACTGCCTCAGGCCAATCAGAAGTTGATAAAATACTTTCTCTTCAGTCTCTGGTGGTCAAACACAGATCTCACTCCACGTAGAACTGCTCCAGGCAGTGAGGCTCTACACAGATAGCATACACTTTCCTTCAGATGCAGATCCTTTGAACACAGATATCTCCTAACTCATTCACAACAGCATAATTTAAATAAAGCAAGTTACAGACTTGTTCAGTAAGCAATACGTAAACAAGACAGTTGCTTGGCCAGACTCCTGTGCTGAGCCCGACAGACCACCTCCAAAGGCCATTTACTCTGACACAAAAAGCAGAGAGCAAGAGACTTTTAGAGGTAGCAATGTCACTTTAGAATAAACTATCAGAGACGCTGGGACTATATCCATCTACCGTATCAGTTGTGGGCACCTGCTGAGACCTTGAATTGTAACAAGGCCTTTGTCTTAGCCAGCTTTAGAGATGACTACAGATGCATCCCATCAGATAATCCCTGAATCACCATGCAGGGCACATGCCGTGCAATGTTAATAACCTCTTCTCAGTAGGTCGCCAGTAAAGCTCATTACAGGAAGCTGCCTCTGCCCTTTAGTAAAGTGACAGGTGATTCTTGAGGAAAGGAACTGTTCTCACTTCCTGGAGGACTGGCTGCCTGCAGGGAGAAAAAGAAGAAAAGAAAAAAAAAAAGTCTGTGAGTTGAAAGCAGGATTTATCACTAGGCAGGAGCTGCCTGAGGGAACACTTGTTTGATCCTTACAGTGACACAACCACCACAAAGAACACACACAAAGGCACCTTAACCACTGGTAGTGCAACTTCAAAATGCAGAACGTGCTTACAGTAGCCACCTGTTAGGGGTCACTGAAAGAACTTCCAGAGTAGCAGGAAGCTACCAGGGCCACATCACACTCCTGATAAAATCCTTCCTCATTCTTCTGGCACAGATTTTTCTATCACTCCAGTTTCACTGTGCCCTAGACAGAACTGACGTGGGACACTGTACACGTACCTTTTAGCATGCCCATAAAGAGTTGCTTGGAACAGATGCAAAGTAACGCACGAGGTAGATTACATCATTCTTCCCCATCCACATAGGGCACATAAAGCACAGCTGAAAAAGTCTAGATTTGGAGGTCCACTTTGTCTTCTAGCCACTGTATCACCCCTGTACCAGCTAGGAAGGGGATACAGCAGAAACCTCCAACATGGCTGGTTTTATTTTGAGGAGCTCAGTTTCTCTGTAAGGTACAGCTTTAAAAGTCCACTAGCAGTGGGCTACATCTCAGGCAGGAATCTGGCCCCAGGCCTGTAGCTGCACTAAGTACCTGTGCTTCCTCTGCATTCCTCAGGCATTCCACACACTCCACACTCCTCGAACAGCAGTCCAGCTAGTTCAGCTAGGTTTGTGTCAAAGCAACTTACTTCCATTAAGCACACCTACAGTAAATTTTAAAAGCAAGCTAAAACGTGTCTCTAAAATAAGCCATCACATCAAGTAAGTGCAATCAGAAACTAATCTTTTTCTCATCCGGTCCAGACCGATATAAACTTTTATTTCTCCAGAAATATAAAGAAATCTACAAAGTAAAGACAATCTCCCAGAAGGACAGGGTCTCTTTTAATATGTAAAAAAACAACATACCTACTCAGGAGGCAAATGGAAGGCAGCAACTGCTGAGATCTACTAATTGCTTAGATCTGTGCATCTGACACCACTTCCAACTCATCTAAAAAAATCAAGTAGGAAATTAAAGGAATAGCAGCACAGAGCTTTGTCAGGGGCTCACCCGCTTCAGATGGCTCCCTGCACCTTTAAGCAGCAGCTTAAAGGGACTTAAATTTGAGAACCCAGGGTTTGGATTTGGGTGCTTAAAGCCTTTCTAAAGTCCTTTAAAAGTCAGGTCCTTAACACCAGCCTCTCAATATTCCAAGCCATAAATACTTGTGTGAAAGCCCCTGCAAGATGCAGAGTACCTAACAGGTGCCTTATGACAGCAGACAACGACACGGACTAGATATACATAGGGTGGATGGCAGCTTGTTTGCAAAACAATTTCTTTGCTATTTTTTGGCAGGAAGATAAGAGTTTAACGTTCTTTTGCTGGCTCCAAGTCTGTCTCATGAAACCTATGGACAGATAGAAAGCAAGTTACCTGAAACCCCAATGAAAAACTCTGGAGAAAAGCTAAATGGACACAAAATAAGATGCTATGTTCCCAGTACATGATGCCTACAGGTACACTGTGAGACAAATCCTATCTAACAAAAGTTAAAAATTAAGAGAGCCCAAGAGCCTGGCTTTACAAGTTACATACACTGAATTAACTGAGAAACACAAATGACGTAAACTGATTAAACTCTCCTTTAACTCAACTTCAAAACAAGCTAGATTATACACTGTGCCACTGGAAAAGGAACTTGTATCCCTAGGAAAGCAACCATATGTGTGTCACATCTTCCACAGGACACAGGCACCCAGGAAAGTAAAGCTCTACTGGAGAAACTAGAACATGTGGACAAGTTTTCGTGTGCACACATATACTCTCTCATTTTTAATGGACTAGTGCTTTTGGAAATGAAGCTAAACAGGTAACAGGGACAGACTCTTGGCTGTTAGCATCACGTAAAACATAGGGCAAAAGTAATGCTAAAAAAGCTGACAGGTATTACCTAAGCACGGGACTATTGAAGCAAATACTCCCTAGGTCAAAATCTCCCCTAGTCACTGGGGACATCCTCTTTCATTGCCTCACCTGTACGCCCTAAATGAAACCCCACAATCTCCTCACAGCCATGTGAAATGACAACAAGTAAGCGATACAGAAGGCTCAAGAAGCTCCTTCCTGCTCTGTTGCTGATTTACTACGTTATTTCAGCTCCCTACTATTTGTTTTCCTTATCTGTAATCAAAAGTTAATGATAAGCACCCACCTCAAATTCCATGGGCAGGTTTACAAAGTGTTATTAGTTTCCTATTTTTGTTAAATGGTTAAAAGTAACTGTTACAGCTAAAGAGCAATGGTGATGTTACCTTGTGATAATCATCACTAAACTTGTATGATACATTTGGAATATGAAGGTATAGCACATTGCTACTTCCATCTTTACTGCTGCTGGCGCCAGGGATACCTGAACGCAGCTAGTCCAGCCCCAGGGCAATATTTTAATCTAGATAGTCCTTTCTGCACTCTGGAGTAAAAGCTTGTTCACTACTGAAGAATTCACCATTTCTACCCTTACCTCCCCGCCCTGCCCATCCCTTGACCCCACAAAAATAAAAGAAAGGAGAAAACACAGTTTGCACACCCTCCAGATCTCCATACGTGTTTACTGTTGTGTAAGCATCTGAGACCAACATTTCCGCTTTACCGGGCTTATGCTGGCAGGCCTAAAGCATGCTTCCATCTCTTTCCTCCAACCTCAGGTCCCTGCCTTCCTCTCCTCTGAGCCCACTGCAGCCTAGCACTGCTTACGCTTCTGCAGGCAACAACACATCCAATATGGTTCTCAAATCCAAGTTTCCAGCAGAATGATGATTGCCACAAGCAGCACACCATGCCTGGCAGCCTTCTTGCTGGGCTGCCCTGAGCCCATCTCCTGAACCATTGGACATCTGGTCTATATTCAGTGGCAGTGTAGACACACCCAGGGATCCAAATTCAAGAACGTTAGACAAGTTATACAGTGGAGTGAACAAGTGTCTAAAGAAAAGGAGACAGTCTAATTGCATCCAGAGAATGTCTAATCTGAGACTAAAAGCTTCCCCCCATACTTCTGAGCCACTTTTCTCCACCCAGAGACAGGAAAAAGCACGTCTCCAACTGTTCACATGACAGTCTGGAAATAGGAGCAGTGTTCAGCGGGATATAATTTCATGGTTGTGCATCCTGCAGATGACAAGTACAATGTCATATACTCCTGGCACATTCGTAGCGTACGACTTCATTCCTGGAGAGCTCCTACAGAGCTCCCTCCTTTCCCATCCCAAGCACTGACAAGAACGGTGACTTTTTCCACTTACTCTGTCTGCTCCTTGTGGATGATCCTGAGGAGTTTGGACGGCTTGTCTGCTGGGGACCAGACTGAGAAAACTGCGGGGCAATGGTCGGGATCTTTCCCTTTCTGGGGCTGGCACTCTGCACTTCAGGAGTGCGAGGGATTTTAGGTTTGCTGGTAAAGGCCGAGAAAAAATCGCTGTGGGAGGACATGAAAAGGATTAGTAATGCACAGAGAAAAACATGCACAGGATATCTGCAACCAAGTGAAACCTGGCATGCTGTCACCACACCAGAGTGCCCCAAATTCAGGGTGACTACAAATGGAGAGGAAAATGGCACCACAGGTACTGTCTCGGGGCACGTACTCACCACACAGCCTCCCTAAACCTGGTTCTGTGGACCTGTCTATCCTACTCCAACCTGATTCTTTGGACAACATGTTTGAACAGGTCCAGCTAAGCCCCTTGCAAATAAATAATAGATGTTTAGCTTGTTTTGTCTAGCTTGTTTTCTATTGTCTTCATCATATGCAGACTCATTCTGAGGTACAAAAAGCATATATGAATGCTACAGCACAGGAATACATCCTTTTAGGGCACAAACCATTATATACAGGTCACAATATTGGCAGATACAGGCATCCTCCCTGGCTCCCAGCTGTGACAAGATTTGCAGATCTCCTAAAGGTCTTTTGTCAAAAGAGCAAAAAGCTCTGATGGCATCTATAAAATAAATTCCCTAAGCACACGGGTTCCTTGTTCGTGCTGAGAACACAAACCAGCTGCTGTTATTTCACAGTCTGCACATGCTGCAAGAATACAGTTATTTAAAATTCAGTCCATAACTGCGTGAGGACACACTGTCCTTCCCTAGCATCAATATATTCCGATATACAAAAAGTGAAGGCTACCAGGAAATAGCAAGTCTTTTAAATAATTTTGAATCTATATTCATGTTGGCTCTAGTGATTCAATTTTCTCTTAAAAGGAGAAAAGATTAAACTGAAATAACAGCTACATGAAGAAACACATCATACTAAAGGGAAGTAAAAGCAGAGCCAAAGCAAGAGAATCATAAAGGTGCCATCGAAAGAAAGTGATTAAAATTTTATTTGGAAAAGTCCCTGTGTTATTAGCTCCATCAAAAGAACCCTTTGTGACCATCAGAAAGGGTGATTAGGAGGATTTTCAAGACATTTAATCCCTCCCACTCTCCTGGGAATGCTGCTGAGTCAGTGATTAGCCATTCCATTCCCCTGCTTCACCTTGCAGGGAGATCTGTCAGCAAATGTTTCTTTTATATTTTAAGTAGCATTAATTGTCTGCATTTTGCATTTGTATATGCTAACTATTAAGGGCAGAGACACAGTAACTCCCTTCCTCAGAGCCATCTCTGCAGCCCTCTGCCTATCACTGAGCATGACAAGCATTAAACTTGTAGCATTTCAAAAGAGAAGGTGGCAGATGGCAGCAACACCAGCGAAACCAAGCCAAAAAAAGTAAGATTGGCTAGATTCACCCCAAGCCATGGATCCCAGATATATTTAAATGTCTCTCTCCATAAAATAGTTTCATTGTTATTGCTTGTTTGTCGTTTTATTCACTTGGGCTCAAGAGCTGGGTTTTCAATACACTTGTGCCAGTCATGTTAACCTCACGTGGATTATGATATGCTGACACAGATGAAAAAGCAAGACCCAACAGCCTCGTAGAAGTATTTGAGCCGTAAATTAGTTTTTTTTTTCGATATTTGGCAATAGATTAAAAAAAATGCATCTGTATTCCTAAGCACTAAAAAGCATTTTTATAGCTATGAACAATCTCAGAGTTTCACTACAGTAACCTAGGCAGCTATACACCCCGGGAGACAAAGCACAGGAATGCAATCAGTCACTGTGTTTGACAAAAGAGAAAGAATACATAGTAGTCATGTATGATGGCTCACATGTTTACAAACTTTCTGAGAAGGGATTATATGAAATAAACTGGTAGCAAACACTGTAAAGTTCAAAGAAAAAATCTGCTGGTATTCTGTCAGGATGTGTCCATGTATGCAGGTGTCCCAGAATCATTTTCTCCTACAATAAAAAAAGACCAACAGAAAAGAGGTAATCTTCAAAATACCATAAAAATCCTTCTGTCTGGCTTCCTTTAGGATTTGGCCTGATGAAGAAAGAAGCAGCAAAGTCTACTGTAGAAAAATACTCTGTAGTATTTAGTTAAAAAGTTGTTTGTGACAATGTGGGGTAATTTGAGAGCAAATGTTCTAACAAAAAAGAAATCAGCGAAACCTACATTTGCATTGACGAGAAATAAAACTGCTTACTTGGAAAAATTAAGATAGTTATCAAGAAGTGCAGAACAGACTGACACTGAGATCTTAATAATCAACCAAGAGGTGTGAGAAGACTTGACATTCAAATATGAGTTATGGACTGTTTTTTCCAAGACAAACACGCTTGGACTTTTGACCAGTTGTACCCGATTATAAGAAAGGTGGGACTATTAGAAACCAAAGAAGGCCTCTCTAGAGTTTAATCTCTTTACTATGATGATACTGGTCACAGTCACAATAAAACATAGGGAATTTTTTAAGCAAGCCTCAATTGTAAACTCAAGTCTATTGCACTCAAATTTATGCTTGATTAACTACAAGGCATAACAGAACTATATTCTTCCATGATCGAAATACTGCATCACCATAAGTCAGCCTTCCTTTTCTCATACATACCTTTTTCTAGGAAGGTCTTGGTATTTGCCTAGTAGGAAGGAAGGCACCTCTTGTGGTAGACATATGACCAAAGCAATGATTCATTCACTCTGTTTTGCAAACACATTAAAATACATTTCCAGGAAGGAAAAAATGAAAGAAGAATAAAAAGGCAGGGTCTAGCTATTGCAACACGAGCATATGAACAAAAGACCCCTGACACAGAAATCCCTGTGTTCTGCTTGGACTATGAATGGCTCCATTCCCATATCCGTAACTCGAGGCTGCTTTGTAAATACAGATTACCGTTTGCATGGTAAGGAAGCATACAATGCACAGATACGATCTCCTTCTGCAATACTGCATCCTTAATTTCAGTTAGGGATCCATCTATTACTGAGATTTTGATAAACTTGTATTCAGAAGAAATAAAGATTACTAGGGACATACCTTTTATACAATGGATTATGACGGTAGAGAAGCAAAGCTTCGTGCTAAGGTAGGGGACAAGATACTGCTTATTTATGATCTCTTGCAAGCAAAAACCTGAAAAGTAACCTCTCTACATCAGCCAGAGCACACAGTAAGCAATTTGGCCATAAGATTGTTTGTATTTGCAGTATGTGCTTAGCTACTGTTACGTTAGGACAAGCAACACAGAAGTAAAACCAGTAATGCAGGAACAGGGTTATGACTACTAAGCACTTCCATTACTTGCCAGTGCTAATTTGTTAACAGTATATAATTTCTCAGATGTCTCCATGGGAAGAGCACAATTGGAAAAAAATATATACATAGGCATCTGTAGGCCAGAAAGAAACAAAGCTCTAAGCAGAGAATCTCATTTTCAGAAGTGCTAGCGCTTTAACTGACACAAGAAACTAAACATTTCTGAAAAAAAAAAAAAAAAATCAGACCCATACAGAGTCTGTAAAACCTTTCCTTTAACACATCTCCACCCATTCTGTGTTTTACTCTTGAAATGTATTTGCTTTTAAAATTTCTCTACACTCACTGTTTAAAACTTGGCCCAATCAAACTACCTTTAGGAAAAAGCTGTTAATGTCTGAAGGACACATGTGGGTCCTGAAAAGCTTTGGTAAATTTTGGTCCAATTCCTAATGAATTACTAGTTCTCACCCAGTATATAACATCACAGTCCTCCATATGAGGAGCTTCACAGAGGACTCAATGCATGAACAGAAGGAGAGCAAGATCTTTTTTCTTCTTTTGACAGATTTTTTTTCAAGATAAAGTTGAAACCCATTTTTTGGAGAACTCGTAATACTTTAGTTCTTTGTTATACCCACCTAGCAAATCAATCATCAGGGACTCTGGTCAGCTGTGTTAGCAACTCAGCATGTTTAAACCCACAAATCCACTTAAATGCTTAATTTCTCTTTTGCATGTTAATTCCTGCCCTGTTCCCAACCTCTTT
The DNA here is from genome assembly GCA_011075105.1 of Heteronetta atricapilla. Lineage (NCBI taxonomy): Eukaryota > Metazoa > Chordata > Aves > Anseriformes > Anatidae > Heteronetta > Heteronetta atricapilla. The sequence goes on along the minus strand of CM021739.1, from coordinate 16,235,200 downwards.
CTTTACTGTTTAAATGATTTTTTCATGGGGTACAGTACACTCATCTACGGAAGCAATCAGGAAGTTTTACTTGCAGGAGACCAGGTTGTGCATACATGTGACGTTCATTAATAACGTCTTGCTTGAGGTTTCTCCTATCCTGGACCAGATGCTTAGAAATCGAACAGCTGCCACTGGCACTACTAAGGGTATTTTGTTTGGCAAGCACCACCACAGCTGTCTCAGACCAGACTACATCATACATCAAATGACTTCACAGATTGTCTTTACAGCAGCATGGAATTAGCTGGTAAATCCCCTCGGACTCCTCTTGCACTCTTAGATACTCATCTGAATAAATCATACCTATGAGATTGCCCATTTACTTTGTCCTGGCTGAAGTCAGTAGATCGAGAAGACAAGACATTGTCACCTCCCGGGATGCTTCGGTCCGTTCTATGGCCTGATGAGAATACTTTAGACGACTTCGTCTCAATTGCTATTTAAAAAGGAAACACAGTTCAGTGAGAAATTGGCTCTTCACAATTCACTAGAAATACAATCAAGTCACAGCTCCTGCTGTATGAAAGAAAGGTTGAGACGAAAGCAAGCTACCGAGTTACTGTGGCAGAGATCTTTACAGCTCATCAGCTGAGCCAAGGTAACTGCATGTGTGCGTACTTCTAGCTCTTTGCAATTGCAAGGTAAATCACGCTTGGATCATTTTTAAAGCAGCTATACTCTGCATTCATCAGTTAAAATATATCTGCTAGTAGCTGATACCTGATTAAAGCCACAGGAATGCAACCTCTTGCAGTTGTCTGTCCACATCTGTAGCGACAGGCAGACACACTGAGGACAAAAAACTGCTTTAAACACCTCTGTCAGAACCGAGGTCTGTTACATTTGCTCCATAAATCTCACTTTTTGCCTTGCGCTGACACAAAAGGGAAGGACGGGCAGTTTGCTGAGAGACACAAGGCTACTGAGATGTGCAAGTTCAGTAAGAGCCTAGGAAAAATCCCCAGCTCCATTCCTCCGCATTCCCGTGCCTGGGACAGGTTGCCCTCCTGTTTTTATTTGCTCTCACATGCTGGATGGGATACTGATCTGGCCGCTTTGAGACAACCACCTGGCTGCCCAGTTAATGTTCTCTTTCATATTCACTGGATATGTAAATAAAGCGACAAGCCTTCTATTCATAGGAGACAAAAAAAAAGTGATAATAAAAATTTCTTTACCAAATTGATAAAAGGTGAGGATGGTCCTAGACATCAGAAAAAAATGAGAATGTGACTCAAGAACAGGTGAGTAGATCCAGGTGCAGAGAACATGAAGAACTACTTTCATTTTTAGAAAACAGAAAAGGATAAAGGTTTCTTGAAGCCAAGTTTTGCTTGAGACATGACATTGATGCTGCTGACTGTTCACATGAGGCTTTTATTCTTTTCCTCTCCCCCACCCCCCATCTATTATTATTCATTTCATAACTTGATTGCATGAAACTCTGAAATCCAAAGTATTCATGTGATGTGGGAAAACACATTCTGAAGCGACCAGGTTTCTGGTGCTGCATGATGACCGTCAGACCACGACCAGAATTCAATACACTCTATATTCCGTTTCACAGCAATGACATTTCCCTAGGTATGATGGGAACCCCTAGAAGCAGCACAACTATTTGTGCATCTTTCTTACGCAGTGATTCCTGTCTTGTCTTAGAAGGCATCAGAAGAAAAAGGGCACAGAAGCTTTGTAGAGTAAGATTTTTTTTTCCTAAGGTCTCAAGGGCTTGTTTCAAATTGTTTTGAATCCAATCTAAGATTTAAAAAAAACACTGCCTTTTGGAAAACAGGGAATGACCAACGACCCAGTCCAGTTACAATTACATAGAACGAAGGTCCTGCCACTGAAATGAACAGCCATGGGATCCAGCAGTGCAGTCTCTTCTCCTCTTCATTTCTAAATCTCAAAAGGTAAAATAGTCGAGCATGTATTTCACTGGCTACTTGCAAAAACTGAAAACAAACCTCTGGCAATCCTTCTTCGAGTAACTCAGTGTTGTTTTATAGCCTTGGTTAGCACTAAGGATTATCTCTGTCACGCACAAAAATAATTAGTTTTCTTATATGCATAATGAATATAAACTTGCAATATGCTGTATATTCTGTCTTCCAGTGTTTTCTAGAAAAAGAGAGAGTATAATCTAGGTCTCTTATTAACATCCATCTGTACACAGTTTTGACTGAAAACAGCTGGCAAACTTTTTTAGACGGTGGGTACAATTAAAGTTCTGAAAATATGAATACATTAAATTGAAAGCATTTTCTTCAGCATGAAGGCATTAAATCAACATTCTCCATCAAAAACGAACAATTACTTTGTTGACTTGCTCAGAGTCCCGCTTTAAGCCTCCCCACAGATCTCTCCAAACAAGCCAACAGACAGCATCAGTAGCACAGGAAAGGTGACAGAGGTGAATGAATGTAAGATATCATCAAAATGTGGTTCAGAAGGCATGCTGGGCTCCCGGTACCCGTGTAATACTGCGTAATTGCATCCAAAGGTAGGTTTTATCTACAGTACATTTTAGAACAGCAAATAGCAGCACATTTGGTACCTGCTTTGCTTAATTTTCTTTACAAAGCATGAATATATAGAATCCCTTCTTTAAAATTATTATTCTGTACAGAAAAACTGTCAAGTCAGCATGCTTTTACTAGCTCACAGCCTCTGTTCTGAGCTGCTGCCTCTGACCAGCTCATTAATCTCCATGTGGAACAGAATTAGCTATACTCGGCATGCTGCTGGGTAAAGCAAGGCTTGAGGACAGCAGCTCTCTGTTCGTGCACAACAGCAAGGACCCAAGTGCCCATCTCAAACAGGGGCTTCATCTGCTTCTCTCATACGCCTTTTATTCAGCATGTTATTATATTTATCAGCTCTAGGCATTATGCAAGCAGATTCCTGCCTGCAAGATCTTGGTTACTTTTCTCAGAATCCTTTTCATTTCCTCTAGGAAATTTAAAAAGCAAGAAGAGAAAGAAAAAAGTCTGCTATTCCTTTGCTGCTTCAAAGCATATTTTTCAGCAAAGTAAAGGCAGGTTTTTGTCTGAACTTATTAGTAATTCTGTACCGGATATGCTTCAAGATCCTTTATCTAAGATTGCAGAACGTTTTGCCTTAAAACCCTAATTGGAAATGTTAATGAATCCCTGCAAGCAGGTTGAAACTCACATCAGAAGTTCCATGATCCTGTGGATATTGGAAGATCAGGAAAAGTATTTCAGAAGCCTATAACCTTTTAAACTCCAACACATGCTTCTGAACTCTCAGGTCCAGCTGAGTCTGCATTAATTTCAGTTTAAGTTGCAAGGACAGAATCTTTAGCAGCATCACCCACAATGCAGCTATACACGCAGGGCTTCCCATCCTCCACAACCCTTTATGGTTTGAATGCAGCTGCAAAACTAAGCAGAGAGCTGCAGCTGCCTTCAACTTTAATACAGAGGACCAGCCAATCGAGCCTGCAGGTGCCAGCGGACAGTAAGTCATTTAGATCTAAACAAGGGTATATTTGATCAAGTAAGTAGCTTGCCCTGTTGGGAAGTGCACTGTATCTGGGCTGCAGCTCTCTCCCTAGGCAGAGGATATCATGGAGTGAAAGAAGATATACTTTGCATGTCAGAAGCCCTGGGAACCATCCTTGGCCCTACCACAGGAAGGGAGATGGAGCAAGGCTAGCGAGACCGTTAGTATCTGCTGACCACACATCACCTCCTGCAGCCATTTATCCAGCTGGAGCCAAATGCATGCCCAAGGTCATGCAGACTGCCCCAGGGTCTACAAACAGAGACCCAGTTCCAAGGCTACATTTAAAAAATAATAATAATACTAATCAAGCAATGAGTAATAACACCGTTTACGGAATATCCTTACATGAAGAGGAAACGCAGAGGTCAGAAATGCTGGACCTGCTCCCACCACAGACAGGAGGACAACCACTCGGCAGAGCCTGCAGTTTCTCATGCCTATCGTGACAAGAGACAGTATCGTTTTCTGGCCTGGAGGAAAAAGGAGAATGTAGGGTGATGAATGCTTGCAGTCTAAAAAGTTACAAGAAAGCAAATTCTGATTTCTTCTCATTGCCTGTAATAACATAGGAGAAATTAAAACATGTATTTTTTCATATTGTAAACTAGTGCCAATGTCATAATTTAACTGCACCACTGCAGCTCCCCCAGACCAGCTGATGTTATACATATTTGGAATTAACATTTTTTCCCTACAGCAATAAAGAGCCAAGGAAAGGAAACCGTAACTCCTTGCAGTCTGAAGACCCAAAAAAAAAAAAAAAGACACTTAAAGAATACAGCAGTAGGCCTGAAAGGTCTCCAATTCTCAGCTTTTTCAAGGATTTAACGTTTGCTCCTGAGTATTACGAGGATTTCACTTTACAGAGAGCAACACGCAACACTGGCTTAAAGTAGATAAGAAGTAGAACTGCTGATTTCCCAAGCGAGGTGGATCAATGAGAAACTTAAGCAGCTGAAGGACAGAACAGGGACAAGATTGCTCAGTAATAAGCAACAAAATGCAGCAGAAGCAAGACGGGTGTGAAACGCGTGTGAAAAGAAGTTGGCAGATGCAGCAAGTTTCCCTGCCCAATATCAGGTTAAGGTAATTAGGCTATATTTCTAGTGAGAAAGGATGCATTCCAAGGAGGCAGTTAATGATTTCACAGCTAAGTCAGTTTCTAAGGAAACAGCTAGCAGAATATTGAGTAGCTCAGTCCCTCTTGAGTGATCTCAGCAGTGAGTATTTAAAGAGGAGGGAAAGGAAAAAAGCAGCTTTCCAATGTTTCCTGGCTTCCCCATACAGCAAGAGCTTGTCCATACAGGGATCCCATGACAATTCATCCGAAGTAACCAGAGATTTGTCCGTACTGGAAAGTCGTAGAAAAATGAGCATGGAATATCTGCTTCATGTGCAGTAGCTATTCCGCATTAATTTTCTGTGTGAATACTCCTATTCAGCACTGGAAGCCCCCCCCTCCCCTTTCTGAGGTATGAACTAACAACTCAAAGAGACACATTATAGTTTCTTCATCAACTGCTTCCTTTTCCACCTTGTTTGAAAAATGGAATGTGTTACATCAGGTCTTGCAGAAGAACTTCAAACAAGTTACATTTGATTCTGAATGCAGGCATTTACACGTGTTTTTATGCAGTTTAACTTTTGCTGAATCAAAAGCTTCAGATGAACTGTCCTGGGCTGTTCCTAGGTAAACAAGCTGTACAGGAGAGCAAGAAGTCTGACATTTTTCATACCGTTTCATTTGAGGCAAACATGAGGCACTTAAATAATTTTAAAATTTGAAAGCGATATCTGAACCGGATGTATTTCATATCAAGGCAGCTATGATTTGGTTACTTTTATTGCCCTCCTTTTGCAAGGATTCCTAATAAGGTAACTTCCTCATTTTACTAAATGTCTTTCTAATTTTAATAAGAATTCAAAGAACCACCAAAGCTTATTCCTTGTTGCAAAAGCTAGCTTGAGCATGTTACTATTTACTGCAGTTTTCTTGCACAAATAAATTATATATAAAATGTAAACTTCTAATTCAGTGGTGTCTCATGCTTCCTACATGGAAGCACCAAATACTCATGTAATTTCCACCATTTGGCAAAACTGGATGGAAATAATTTCCACATGTTCTCCCCATGCTAGACCCTCTCTAGTTTACACAGCAAGGCAATCTATTAAGAAGGCTTCACCCACTTTTCTCAGACCCAGAACTACTAGAACCACTATGTAGACAAAGTTTTTTTTTTTTTTTTTTAAAATACAGATGTTTTTTTAAATCACACCTAAAGTTGTGTTGCAGAGGCAATAGGCTGTAAAAGCTGTCCATAAGGTGATTTAAGTTTTGACACAGCCAAGTACCAGCGTCACTCAGGTAACCCCGGGATTTTGTTAAGCAAACATTACTTGGGTGGACAGTGATAAAAAGAGGCATTCACTTCTAGACATTTTGCTGGTACATAAACTGTAGCACACTACACTGCACCAGGAAATAAAAGCAATTTAACCAGGTTTGCTGCTGTTTTTCTGACTTCTCCTTGGCAAGTTACTTCATTGTCACATGCTTGTCTTCCTCTCCACTTAAAAAGCAGGAATGTAATGCTTAAACACTCCCATGGTAACTAAAATCTACTCCTGAAAAATATTTTTAAAGTATTCTTAATATTAGGTAAGGCTACCTTAACAGCCAATGCCAGAGAGTCAGTCCAGCTCCTCTAGTCTACCACTGGAAAAAAATACCATGCAGTGGAAGCAGGACCTTGAACTAGGTACCACTGACCCCACAGTGAAGCAGTCAAACCAAGAGCAAGGTGTCACAGACCCTCCCGTTGGAAAATGGAAAACAGGAAATCAGATATATTAAGATTTGTCTTTTCCATTTTCTTTTTAGCGTGTTCTTTTATGGGTACGTAGCATATCCGTCTAGAGCAATATACTTTTTTGCTTGTAACATGAAGATCCCAGTCATTTTAGACACTCCATGCAACTTACAAATAGAATATATTGTGAGAAGAAAGAATTATGAACACACAGGATATAACGCAACTTTAAATCAAACTGATCAGTAAACACTTGTTCAACTATTCCAAGTATGTGGCCTCAGCCGGCAGACCTTCCTCTGCCTACAGCACTCCTATTTTTTTCAAGTGATCTTTAAAGAATTACAATGCCAATGCACTTTCAAGTATGGAGATTTCATTTATCTGGCAGTGGAGTTATTTGTTAGTTCACTTTTTAAGTTAAAACAAATCCTGCTTTGTGTCATTAGTTTAGACTTACATTGGGTACACAGTTCTGTGATAACCTGGTGTCACAGGTCTCTGGAGAGGCTCGTCTATACTCTGATGGACACTGGGAAACAGCTTCTTCTTGGTTTTTGGAGTATGAGTCATTATCTGACACACAGGTAACAAAGAAATTGAAACAAACAAACAAACAGAGAAGGCAGTGGAAAGACCAGTAAGTGGAGCCACCGAAAAAAAAAATTGTAGAAACACTGCATCAGCAACTAAGTTATGTTCCAGTATCAGTGCATAAAATTCCACGGAATCATTACAGGTTGTCCCATGACATCTCATCTCATCACTCATTCATCATCGCTGCAGCTGGACCTGCGGACTTTGACATCCGGAAGGCATACAGCCATATTTATCTCACATTAAATCGCAGCATACTAAATGGTAGTTGTGACAACTTCATTTTTTTTTTTTTTAACTTAATGGCTTTTTGATGTTTGAGGTAAGATATATAGTACTCGATCTGGCATAAAGATTGAAGAAACAGTTCATTTTTCAACCTTTTTTTTGTCCCCACCAAAATAATTTCAGACCAGCAGAGTGTTTCAGGACTAAGTTGCTCAGAGCTTTGTTTTGTGTGTCACAGAGTCAGTGATCTAGCACTAAAACCCTAAGGCTGTCCTTAGCTTATTACCAAGTCACAGCCTGATTACCTCCCATGAAAGGGCAACTACCTTTTTCAAACTTAGTCTACTTCTGAACTACAGCTAAGAAAACAAATAGTGACAGATTTGGACTGCTATGCAAGTAGAACCTGGCCTTTCAAACAACAAAATGAACAAGAAAAGATTTTCGAAGGTGATGAAACCGCTGAAATTAAACACTTAACCCAGCAAATTCATTTATTTCTGGTCTGTGCTAAGTGGTACTCACTCCCAAGTACTCAGTTGTCAGAAGCTTCTCTCCTGCAAGTTCTCCCAGTTGAGGCTGTAAAATCTCATCTTTGTCCAGATCAGCCTCCATGATGTCATGGTCTTCCTGCAACAGCAACACACGTTATCTGAGCCCATGCTCCAAGGACATTTGCATTTTAAATTTAGTTCTCATTTCAGTACTCACTTAGATGATATCTACTTTCCAGGTAAATGACTTAGTACTGCACATGTAAATTGTAACAAGCAGGCAATTTCTATCAAAAAAGCAGACACCTAAGAAATCTGACCTAAGCTTTTGTTACAAACAGAAACTACAGAATCCTGAGAGAAGGAAACAATTCTTTCTCTACAAATCCTTCTCCAGAAAGCACAGCATGAATTTCAAAAGTTGTTCTTCAAATTTCCTCAAGCTCACCCAAATCATTATTCCTTGCTGAACTTAATAAAGGCTCAGGAAAATCTCAGCAATTAGTATTTTTGTGGAACACCACATTCTAGTCTGAAGAGATGCAATGCTCCATCTTTAACAAGCAGCTGGTGTGGAGTCTGGAGTTTTAGCTTTTGCAGATCTGGTCATACAGACAACCTAGTTGTGCAATACAGACTGAAAAAAACAACCTGATGGAATTTCTCAGCCACACCGGAGGCTGAGAAAAGGCTATCCTTGTTTCCTTTTTTTTTTTAAGTCAATTCTAAAACAAAAACATACATGAAAGTTATCTTTCAAGCAAATAGAATGACAGAGAACTTGTATGGATCTTGTTATGAATCAGTATCATGCGTCAGTAATAAAAGTATAAATTAAGATTAGATGATTACAACTAGCAGTAAAAATAAAGTAACCACACATTAAAACAATTTATAGTATTTTCTGAACACAATGCTAACATTCTATGAGATCAAAATGCCCACGTATATGCATTCAGCACTTTTCCCTACACCTCGACAAAACACTCAAGTAATTTATTGCTGCTTATTCCCCAAGAGGGGGGCAAAAACATTTCACTATTCATTTTCAAGAAAAGGGAGGCACAATTTTTAATCACTTGAGACAAAAATTCCTTATGGCTGGGCATACAAAGCTCCTCTGAGAGCAGCGGTTCCTTAAAGGTGAGATCACAGGCAGCCATCTGAAAGCAGATGTTTCTGGAGCACTGTGAAGCAGCAGCAGCAGCTACTCAGCTTCGCACAGAATCTTTGAAGCTCACAGTTCAGGGCTGCTACAAAATTCTTGGAATCAGTACTTTAGGATACCAATATACTGACAATCCTCTGTTGAGTTTATTTCATACACACAAAAAGTAATCAACTTCTCAAGGGAGAAGTAACCAGAACTCACTCTCCCATGTCTACTTCTAGTAGAACTGTGGGTGATTCGGCTTTCATACCAGCCAAGAAGTATTAAAGTTTGAGGGACTCCTCCAACAAATCAGAAGTAGTCATACATGACAGTAGTTTTCCTTGTGTTTTGCTCTTGGAAAGCATTCTCCTCCGAGCTGCCCATGATAACGCAGATAAGAACCACCCCACACGTAGTAAAGAGAACAGATTGCGACAGTAAATGGAAGTGACTAAGGAAAAGTAAATGACTTGTTAGAGTAGGGTATATATAAAAGTAATGTAGAAAGCCTATTAAAAATGCCATTAAAAACAATGATCACGGATATCCTAGGTAAACTTTGCAGACATTAGATGTCTGCGTGTGAACAACAGTCTTCTGAGGTTTAGAGCAATTTTTTCTTATTTTTTCTGTATATGGATTTAATAAAAAAAAAATAGTTTTTATGTAAGTACTCTTGAGATAGCAGATTGTTAATCCTCTTCATCCTCCTAAAGATGCATCCTCCTGACACTCAGCCATAAAAGACAAGGCTGTACAGGACCTCAGGGAGATGTTCCATCTGCCTTTCTCTCCAAGGATATGTTTCAACCAGCTGGGAAGCTGGGTAGGTGTGAAAAGTAACCCAGATAATGGAAAAAATACAAACGCTTGTAAACTAGCCAACAATCATCAGTATCAAGCAAAACAACAAAAAAACACACTCCAAACTCCACAATATATTGTACTTAGACATATATATATATATATATATATAATTTTTAAAAAAGCAAGGATTAACTTTATAAATAGTCTTCTGGTGGAAATTTTCATCCAGCTACCAAGCATACATGATGTATTTAGCTCTTCTTCAGAGATCTTCTTGGTTTCCCCAGGTTCCACCTCATCCAACGTGCTGGTTGAGGGATTCTGCCACACAGAGAATGCCCGTTTCTGGTTCCTGGGAAGCACCTCCCCCGCCAACCTTGCTCTCTGACATTATTTACCATACCAGGTAACTGACCCTGAACGTTTCCCTCCTCTAGCTCCTCCTTGCACAGAAGGAAAGCTTTGACATATGTTCCATCATCTTTCCATCACTGCAATGCCACAATTGGTGCCCCCCATTCACCACTGTGGCAGATGTTGGCAGCAAAGTCTTTTAATGCAATGACTTGAAGGCTCGTGAGTAAGCTTTTTCCTTTGATGTACCCTTCATCTGAAGTGTATTTTCACACTGGAGTTTACTAATTTTATTGCCAGGTGCTGAGTGATGGTGACATCACAGGGTGTTTGATAAATGGTCACTGTACGGTTATCTAACACATCTCAAGCTTGTAAGTAAACTTCTGAGCTAGAGCTATGATATCACATATTTACTTTTACAGGCAGCTTTTTAAGAAGCTCCAAGTCAAATAAAAAAGCAAATACAAAGATTAAGTATTAAATATAAAACATGTTAGTATTTAACAGAACAGTCAAAAGAATATTAAGCACCAGAAATTATGCATTGTGACTGTGGCTCTCAACACATGCCAGGCAGCTCATATAACAAAGTGGGCATATACTCTGGAAACCAGCACATCCTGAGCTCTACATTAATCAATTTAAAGCTCGTCAGACAAACCTTAAAGCCATTTTTCTTCTGAGTAACACTACAGACATTTTTCCTATATGCTCTGATGTCACATACTACAGAATCTTAAATTTCCGAGTGTGTGACGTTCTCTTAGAAATCTCAGACTCATCCTCCAACAAGCTCAACCACATCTTGGCAGCAGCGTTTAGGAGAAAGTAGTCATCGCCACAAGGTCTGTTCAAAGCCAGAAGAGAATTCAAAAACTCTAAATTAATCACAGGCAAAAGGAAAAAAAAAAAAAAAAACACCACAAACACAAAAGGTAATAGTAACAGTATGGAGACTATTCACATGTTTTTGGAAACAAGAAAAGCTGAGGCAAAAACTGCAACTTACGAGTCTGCATAAATGACTCATTTTGTTATTTCTTAAGCTGTGAAGGTATAAATATTGGTGCTGAGTAATTATGGTATCAGCAGGCAGCTTGAATGCGTGTCACTAAATTGTCACTAAATAGACGTATACTGAAATATATTGTCTGTAGTAGTTTTTAAGCATTACGTCAAGGCAAAGCTTCTGATAATGTCTTTCAAAACTTTCTGCTGCCAGATCACAGCACCAGATGTTATCACAGAACACCAAAGAACAATAACTCACAGCATTTCCAAAATACAAAAGGGCCTGGAGCACTGAGGCAGCGAGTCAACAGATCTGTGCTTAGTTAAGAAAGTAACAACATTCTGAGTTTAGTACAGCCTTTTGTTGCCACAGTTTGTATATTCTGCTTTCTGAAAGACTGACAGACCAGGCCTACAAGGAACAGAACAGAATTACAGCTCCCAGAAGCAGTTAGGATGTAGGACTCGCCAAATCAATGTTATACCAGAAGTAGTTGTAAAATTGCTGGAATTAAGAGTTTTTCCTTTTCCTTTTCATATAATCACAAAGCTAATGTAAAACTGAAACCAGGCACTTCTCTGTTTCAAGAGCTTATTGCTATATTTGAGTAAAATAAGGACTGACAAGCCTGTTATACATTTATATACAATTGATTTGACCTAGAGCCTTGGCTGGGATTGTGAGCAGCAGCAACTCATCTAGAGGACATGACTAAATAGGAGAAATCATCTTCTTTTCATTCCCAAGAGCAGCAGGAAAAAATAAAAATAAAAACCACAATAAAAGTATGTGACGCCATCATAAAATTTAAAGCTACACCTTTCAGGAATGATCTCCTAATCTCTGTGCTTTCACAGCAGATCACAGTAACCTTCAAATAAGTAAACTGGAGTTCGAGGGAAAATATCATGACTCTGGATACTCACAATACATTTAAGATACTCAAAGCCTTGGAACACCAGTTAAAAGGTATTAAGCAGTACATTAAACAAAAGGAAGATTTGTTAATTAATTCCTGGAAAGACTACCTTGTACTTGTACATAAAGAACTGGTTTTGGTCTGGAACCGTGGAAAGACAGGATTACTGAAAACACACTTCAGAACTTCAGGAGATAATAAAATTACAATAATTCAATCCTACTAGAAAAAAAAATACTGAACCCCTTCAGAAGAAAAGAGAGCTGACTGTAAACGAAAGCTTCCATACAGCTGTAAAGTTAGAATTTTCAGATAGCTGTAAAATTAGGGAAAGGCACAAAGGATAATCTGGTCTAGGCTTCTCACAACCTGTTGTGACACAACACAAAATAGCTAAAGAATGCAACAAACACAATTTTTCTGGACACTGCCAAGCAAAGGCTGGATCCTGCAAAGTGCTACACTATGTGGTGGCTACAAGTGCACCACGCCTTTTACTACTGGGATATTTGCATATTTCTCTGTTTTCACAATGTAACAGGTTCAAAGTGCACTTGAAAATACGCTCAGTCAACCTGCAGCAGCAGGGCAAGTTTTGGGTTCAGCAGCATCATCACTCTGAGCATGAATGTGCAACAAGCTAGCAAACACAGACACAGCAGGCTTACTGAGCTTTATGCATCTTATTCTTTGTAACATCACCAGTGAAGACAGTTGAAAATGTATTTCACGTTGTTTACCCCTTACTTTGATGGTTAATTTAAATCACAGAATCACAGGATCATTTGGGTTTAAAAGGACCATTTCAGACCATCTAGTCTGAATTCCTTGCCATGGGATCATGGCAAATGAATTAATTACACTATGTGCTTTCTACACCTGGAATCCTATTACCCTATGCAAACAGCTTCTTAAAAAATACTGAAGTAAAATTGTTAGTATTAAAAAACATTTGTTAACAGACTTGGAAACATACAGCTAACCGGTTTACACTATTGTGAAGTTTCTGATGCTTTCTTTTTTTTTTTTTTCCTTCTCTTTTTATGGCAGTTACTTTCAAATTTGGAATTACTGTTTTCCTTCATCTTATACCATTTATTACACATATTTCAAAGCTTCTAAACAGCAAAAGAAGTCACACATTAAACAGACAATGATACCTTAATAAAAAGTACCAATCTTCTTAAAACTATTCCGGTGATGTAGTGATCATTTGCTTCCTTTATTTTTAATTGCTGAAATAAGTCTGCTTGAAAGCAAGATTTCTACTGCTACAATAAGTGCTCATCTCTTTACTTATTTCATGCTATAATCCTTTGTTACAGAGGTGGTGACTTGTCAAAATAAAAGTGTAGGACTTCAAATGGACTATAGGTAACGTAAACAGATCCAATTTTCTTTTTAATATTACCATGGTAATTAAACAAAAGTTAAACAATAACAAAATCAACCAAAGGGAAAAAAAAGAACACCTCCATGTTCCAGAGGGCCTTTATACTTACTTCCTCATCCTCTTCTTCCTCTTCATCATCAGACACAGCACTGTCATTTAATGGCTCTTCTAGAAAGAAGCAAAATGAAACTCAGTAAGAATACATGTCTAACTTAAAAGAATCTCTAGTTATTGCCCCTCTTTTGGAACAGTCAGATTTAGCTTGCTTCTCTTATAGACACACCATTCTTCTCAAGACAGCTATTGGAATTATTTGCTCCTATAAAGCATGCTAGAAATCACTGAAGCCAATTCATATCCAGGAAAAAAGGCAGAAACAGAAACACCCGGGAATGGTTCTTTTCTCATAAATCCCACTATGATGCCTCAGTGTATTTACTGAGGAGATTTGAATGAGAGTGTGTGCTTGCAAATTTGTCTATTTTCCAATTAACTTTTAATAAAATATTCTACTTCTCTCTACAAGCACTTCATTATTATACTGTCTATAAGTAAAAATATTATTTCTTTTCTTTTTTTTAACTTTTGTGCCATATAGTGGAATATAGAACATCAATATAAATAATAATAATATAAAAAACTAACAAAACCCCCAAAAGTCAGCAGTGTAATGTTGGGAACAGTTGCAGATAACAGAGCTATGCTCCTTTACAGAGTGAGAGATGAGCAGAGACTGACATAGTTACCAAATCCTGCTTTACAAATTGTATCACCTGCTTATTTTAGCAGTTGACATGAAAGAAAACAGCCAAAGTCATTCTGTTTACAGTCCCAAAACGTTCGGATTGAGACCTACACAGCCTTTTCTTTCTTCTTTATAAATGTAGCACAAAAACCAATATTAAAACATCAAATCCTACATTCACTATTCACCCTCTCTCAGACCATCACATTACTGTAGTTCTATGAGAGTTTCAATGCCAAATAAAAACATGAGCTTTCTTATGACTTCTGTGAAAGATGTACAGCTCAGATAGCTGCATTTGTTCCTCTGACCTGAATTGAGCTGCTTGATAATAAATTCAATCTGCCGGATCATCTCTGCATTTCCTTCCTTGATAAAGCAGCGCAGAATTTCTTCCATTCCCTGGATGGAGTGGAAAACATTGCTAGATTAGTGTTTCATGTGACCACACTGACAGAGCACTGTCAGCTAAAGTATCATTGTTTCATTGGGAAGAATATAAGCAGTGTGAAACAAACCACTGTGTCCAGCAATAAACATTCCTTTTTGTCCATACGCTTCCCAGAGGCAAAAGAAATGGGATGTGTACATTGCTTCTAGACTTAGACATGGAAGTATCCAAGATGAGCAGCAAATTTTAATAGATCTGCTGCTTCCACCTTCTCAGCTCAGTTGTCAACACAGCAGTCAAGAGAAAATGGCAAATTTGCCTTTAAAGAGACAACTGTGAAAGATTCAGAGAAGGAAAGCAAAAAGCAGGACCATCTTTGACTTTCTCTAATCTCAGTTTCTTTCTTCGCAGCCCCTTATAGGCTTGATGTTGTGCCTTTAATCATTTAAGATGACATTCAATCCTTTGTGCTCTGTTAGGTAAAACATCTGACAACAATTATGTCTGTAAAACTTTCTAGGTTAGTCCTTAAGATACAAAGATACACTGCTGCCCCTGGAATAGCTTCCTCTAACCCACATCAAAACACCTTTTTTATTTTTATTTTTTCCATTAGACTAACTTTCACCTGAGATCAGCTCCTAGTTCTGTGAAAACCTTCCTGCCCTCCCCAGATAACCATGTCTAGACCAGACAGGAAAAAAAAATCAGCAAGAACACTTATCCCCTTAGCTCACTTGTGCAGAATTAGTTAACTCAGGGAAGGAAATAACTAGCAGGTCAGATGAAAGCATCTTCCGATCCACATCCAATCTATGAAATGCTACATGGACAACTATTCTAAAATAACATCTTTCATTTATAAATTAAATAGTATCCTTTATGCTGCTGGGGCTTCACCTTTAGGAAAAGGCTAGCAAATATGGCAAAAATGTTCAAGATGTACATTTATACCTGTTTGTGTATTAAAGGTGGAGGGCCTCCTGTGGATTCCCTTCTCAAAATGCTATGCCTATGACAATCCTGCTGCACACCACTCAACACCACACACGTCATCTTCAGCAGATGAAGTGATCTTTGTGCTAAGCAAAGCAGAACTTCTTACCATTGCTCTGGCTTCTTCTCGGACAGAAGGGATGGCAAGAATGCTATACAGTGCTCCATTCACATACGGTTGTATCTAAGAGGAAGAAATACTTGCCAGTAGTCAGACCACTAAGAAAAACTCTAACATTCAGCCAAGCAGACTATAACCAAAATTTAAGAGTGAAGGAACAGAACCAACTATGTTCAGAGAGTTTAATCAGGCTAGCCTACACTTGCAAAAATTCCCACTTGGTAAGCAGTGATTTTCTGGGGGGATGCAAGTATACTGTGACATGGTTGAGCTAAACCAGTAGTGCTGTGTGTTGATATTCTCCACCCCTTTTTTGAAAACGTGGTCTTGCAAACTGACCTAGCCCATGGCCAGAAACAAAAAAGAGAGAGAGAGAGAGAGAGAGAGAGAGAGAAAGAAAATAGAAAAGCAGAAAAATTAGGTTAATTTCTGACTAACACTAGTGGCAGTACAAAAAATAGGAAAGGACAAAGAACTGGGACAAAACTATGTCAGCACGAACACAGACAGGTTTCAAGCACTGTAGCCTTAAGCAGGATGATAAAAGCTGTAGCAATGTAAAAGATCCTCCCACTCAGCTGCCTATTTACTGTCCCTCAGCAGAGGCAAAAAACTTGGTAATATGATTAGTGAAAACCACCAGACATGTCAAACTACTTTCAGTAGCACTTATGTGACCCTTTGTGTTGGCCAATTACTGTCGGAGCACTAAGACCTCCAGTCATCCTCTGACTGTATTTTTGAAAAATGAAAAGTGAGCTAGGCTGTGAGCAGAGGAAACAAGGAAAGATAAGGTATTAGTATTTATGCCAGGACGCCACAGCTTCTCACAAAGTTCTCTTGGCACCCAAGAGAGCTGCCTTGTACCTTTGACTGCAATAACAAAACTTTCATCAGTTACACTGGTACAAACTAAGTTGTAAGAATCCATCCCATGAAAGAAATTTCAAGGTCATTCTAAGGCACAGACTTCAACTGTATCACAGTGTTTTCTAAATATTTCAGTCTAGGAACTGGGATGTTATTTTGTACTACTATGTATTGTATTAACTTTCTCATTGATAAAAACAGAACTACTGAAACAGTTCAACAAAGATATGACAAAATTCATCTTAATTAATACAGTGCCAATAAAGAACTGATCTACGCCCTCTGATGAATTCATAAAACCTGGAGCTAATAGTTAATTGAAACATTCACTATTTTCAGCTTAAGCAATAAATAAAAAAAGCCTCTTGATGATCCAGTCATTAGATATAAACATAAGACCCCAGAGTTTATACTTTGCTTTTACTAGATGTCCCAAAATGCTTTGCATAATCATCAAGGAGTCAATCTAGAGTATCCCGGTAAACTTTCCCTCTCTATTATTTCAATTTCATAAAAATACTTGTCTGCATTTTCTCCTCCCTTCAATTCTACCAAGTGGTTAAAAGAAGTGCTTCTCTGCAGAGAGAGCTGAAGCAATGCTTTATAGAAAAGACAAATTTTATCAGAGTGATGTATTGAAAACATTAGGTAGAAATAAACTATCATCTTTAACACTTTCCTCTGTCTAATATAGTATCCATGATACAAGCGTGTCTGAAGACAGAAAAGAAGCTTAAACCCCAGACAGTTAAGAGGCACGTTAAACGAAGTGGTAGACCAAGAGATATTCAGGCTTGAATGTCACAGGTGTACTGCTTATAATGTTCTTTAAATTAGCAGCAGATTGGCTTCTTTGTACCCAGTGTTTTACATAATGTCTTGCACCACAGCTCATGAAGTAGTAAAGACTGAGAGGATCTGGTATAACATTTAAACAGTATCAGAAACAGCAGTCAAGAATGCACAAGGTTTACACAACAGCTAGGCACCTACAAGACTTTCACTTCTGGCTATCAACATGCATTAAAGGAAAACATAATTACATTGAGAAAGATCTGTGTCCAATGAAATCAAATTCACAGAATTGCAAATTTTAGGAAAATTTCAAGCAACTTTATTATTTGAAAGTCTAATAAGGGAAACAAAGCCAGTATATTTTCTATTTCTTCCTTTTCTGACTTTTTTATCTTTAACTTTCCTTTCCACCTTTTTCTTAACCCAAAGTTTGCTGTACAAGTACCTCGTGATTCTCATGGCCAAGAAGATCAGAGAGAACTTTGAGCACATGGTTTGCGATCCTTGCACACATTTTCTTCCCTGTGAAGGGAGAAAACAAATATGCTTGAAAAAAATATAACATGTCAGAGTATCTTAAATTATTTCTTAAAATCAGTACTAAATATAATGAATTTACACAGAGCAATACTGTTCCTGCCAAACACTGCTCAACATAACTGAGCTTGAATTAGTGGAGTTACTGTAGATTTATATAGTTGTAATCTTGGATAGGATGCAACACAGAGGGATTTAACAAAGTTAAACAAAGGCATTATTTTTCTTATGCCAAGCAGCCACTCCTTCATCCTTACCTTACTTTCCTTTTTAAAACAAAACTTACTTGAAGGTTCTTTTAAGTCTCTTGGACATAGACAGGAACCTTATTCTCTTGTGGGACATCTCTACACTAAAAGCGTTGCACTCAAGTATTTCATTTCACATGGTGAAGGTTAAGCTCCTTGCCATTACTGATCAAGTCAGTTCTGACTTTCTTTTATATAAACAGATCTCTCAAATATTAAGTGCCCTCGAAAAGTGGACCTGGAATGTAGGAATGGCAGTCCTCACATGGTGATCCGAAAAAAAAAAAAAAAAAAAATCAGACCTTGGAGAGTTTCATTGATTAATTGCTTCCTTATTTCTTAGGATTTTGGTCAAGCTAACCTCCATAACTCCCATTCTTGGGAAAGAGATATGCTCATTAAATACTGGTTATGACACTCAAATGTCACTAATTGTTTGAGTCTCAGCTACTTAAAAGAATCTAGGGATAACAGTAAAAGGTTTTAGGATCTTCCCTATCCACTTCTTGGAATAAAAATTGTAAATCAGGAAGTAAGATACCTGCGCTCCTCAGACACAGATTCATGAGCAAGGCAACAGAATACTCCAGTGTGTAATCAGACAGGCTATCTGTATCCGTCAGAACATCAACCAGCCAGAAAATGAGCCCATCTTTGATCATTGCTGTCTGCAGTGCACGCCTAGGATTAAAAACAACAATACACACAAAAAACAAAGCACAAGGTAAATAAACAGCCTTTGAATATGTTTATATCTAATATGAGCACATTAAAAACCTACTGCATCTACCTGCCACACGCTAGCTTGCCAACACAAAAAAATAAACTACTCATTTGGGCTGAATCAGTTAAACTATTGAATTAACAAAGCCTGCTAAGTAGATGCACATTCCTGTAGGGTTAGAAGACTGAAATGCTGTTGGGTGTAGACCTGCAAATTGTTGGGGAAAGTTTTATTGTTTTCTAAAGCTTCTAATATTGCATTTTCCATTGTCTTCAAATTGGTTTAGAATAAGAAAAAGGCAAACAAAAAAAAACAGCTACATATAACAGATCCATAAAACAATTTAATTACTGCTTCTGACAAAGCACTATAGCACTTCTGTACAGCTGATTAGGCAGATGCGATCTTTGCTTAGATCTATTTGCACTTTTTCTAGGGATTGTTATAGCGTGTACATTTTTTCCTCAAACTGTAGTTGTCCCTGATTAGGTCAACTGTGATTGACTCCTACTAGAGAACTTCCTCACTTAACAACACCAAACATACACACCCCACATAGAAGAATTTTTTTCTCTTAGAAGTGGTGGAAAATGTCTTACTGAAGAACACCATTTGTTAATTACTTTATTTCTTACAGCCAGCAAGTCTAAACTCCAAAGATCAAAGCAGGTATTTCCTTGATCTTAGTATTTGGGATTTAGATTACACTTGAAAGCTTTCTTGGTCCTGGATCATGGGGTAGGCCCGTGCCAAGGACTGAGGCAAAACAAGGGAGGATCTGACCCCCCATATTAAAAAAGTCCCTCATGCCAAGTATCTGGCATTAACCTTCTGTAAAATGAACTGTTATTTTTCAGATTAATTAATTAAATAAAATTTGCAGTAGCTTATTTCACAGAAACATTCCTGACCCCAAAATTCAAACTTCACTGTACTATCTAACACTGCTTTAATGGAAAAATCATTTTGTCTAAGACTGGTTTAGGATTTCAAGCAGTAGGGTATGAAGATTTATTTTCAAATATTTATAAGGTATTATGTAAGGAAGCAGTGCAGAATCTGATGCACATTTCCATGTGCTTTATCTACTGAAAATCTAAATGAGGCAAATCCAAGAGCAGCACTCATTCTTCAATGAGCCCAAACAAACAATAATAAACAAACAAAATAACAACTTGCAGTCTTAATTTCGAAGAGGTAAATACATCTATCTTTCTCCTTATATTCATTTAGCTATTCAGTATTCCTGAATACTGTGAGAACAAAGGTCCTAGATCATAGTTACTTTTTCAGTGAGAGTAGTATCATGCACTTTATTGCATTTGCTTGAAATTTCATTCGAGTCAGACTGCTCATTCAAAAGGAAGAAACAGAACAACCCATGTATAGACAGCTCCAGGAAAGAGGATCAACAGTATGAGAACGAAATCCCTGAAAAACGTTTGCAGAAAGGATAATGAAAACATTATGCATGGGAATGTAGGACAGCTCTTTCCCCCCCCCCGCGTGGGATTTTCAGAACTTTCTACATTAAGACTTTCACTTCAGCTGTTCAATTAAAGAATACATATAAAATCACACAGAGCTGTGGCAGGAGATTTACGTTTACTTGAGTCATGACAGCTGGTAGGAAGTCAGGTTAATTCAGTCAGCAAAACTGAGTTCTCCTCCATAATAAATGACACTGCTTTCATCGGTCATCAGAGGGTCTGATGATTGTTATGGGAAAATCAAGCATTCTTCTTTCCTCCCTGAACAGAGCTTAACTTAGCCTGCATTTCCTCTCCTCTTGTCACCACTGAGTGCTGTGCTTTCATCACCTGAGGCTGAATTTCTGCAAAGCCCCCAGAACATTCTCCCATGTAAGGGAATCCTTGTCCTCAGCTTTCAGTCTCTCCTCCAGCATTCGCAGCAACATGGGGTTCTGAGAAAGGTAGAGACGACCTGGTGCAAAGAGCGATGAAAGAACAGATGCTGAGATATCAATTTATGACAGAAAAGTTTTTTCTCCTTGAAAGAGTAAGCTGGATTGACCTTAGTTTTTTCCTGAGGAGCCACAGTGTGCCAAAACTCAAACAAACCCGAACAAATGAGTTGTCTAGCAGACCAAATCCACCCAGCTGGCGTATTAGAGGTCCCTACCTGCCTAGTTAGTACCTCTGCTTGTACCACACAGAATCCACTACTATTTTTTCAGAACATGCTTTCTGATTTATTACAGTTTTATATACTCTAGGAGAAGAACAGAGATGTCCAAAGAGTTCAGGAAAGTTAGGTGTTATTGACTTTAAATGGGATTTCAGGTCCTAGCAATAGTTAGCTTCTGAAGAAACACCAAACTGGACGGCTAATTTGGGACAGGCAGAGATATACACTCTGGGAGCAGGTTTGCCTATAGGCACTTTAACTAGTGGGGAATTTCCAATCCAGCTCCCCATTTTTTTTGGCCTTTATAAAGAGACTGAAGTCTACATAAAGACATCACCAGGCTAAGCTCTACATAAAGACATCACCAGGCTAAGCTCTACATAAAGACATCACCAGGCTAGGCTCTACATAAAGACATCACCAGGCTAGGCTCCTGCGCAGACCACAAATCATCAAAAACAACAGAAATGATGCAAACACAGTGTCAAAAGGAAAACTTTCCAGACACTGAAAAACTCTTTTGAATCTACGTAACAAAAGACAGTGAAGCCCTAGAAAAAGGATGCCTATAAGACTCTAAATTCCCACGCAGAGTGACATGCACTTTTGCAAAGTACCTATGAGCCAGCATTATATGAAAATTATTTCCAACCCCCCCAATCACCCCCCATGATCTCTTACCTTCTGCCAATGAAGCAAAAGCATTGATGAGCCTTGCCATATACTGTCTGACTACCTCGCTCTTAGACTGTAATAATTTAAGCACACTTCTCTGAAAAAGAAAACAAATCTTAGTAATTGCTCACCAAAGAAGGAAAAAACAAACCTAGTCTTCTATAACATTTTAAAAGCTTCAGTAAATTTTCATAGCAAACAAGCATAGACTGCATACTGATATCTTAAAAATTGTATGATTTAGAATTTTCCACTTCCTTTTTTAAATTTTATTGTGGGGGTGTGGCTGAGGGAGAGACAGAAAATTAGCAGATCACAGCCATTCAGCTCTGTTACAATGCTATTAAACTCCACAGTGTAGAATAAGAATTATAACTAACCAGCACTGGTAAAGAGGAAAACTAAAATTAGTGCATTTAAGTTCACAAACTAAATTAACAGGTTTTCTTGGTCACTGGCTAAATATTAATGTCATCCGAATAGGAATGCTGTTGTTTGACAACTAGGAGTGTGGGAAAGCAGCTCAGTAACTTGCAAAGAACAACACATTGCAAACTATTTTAAATCTGTTTTACTTTTGGCATTACCTATGCATAACTTTCCTCTTACAGAAATTCTCAGGGAGAATAAAAGCGGTCATTGATTTATTAATCCTTTAACTTTTCTAATAGCACAAGTCACTGTTGCAATGACAATGCAGCAGGCAGCTCCACAGCTTCTAACAACTGGGGTACTCAACCATGCATAAAATTAACCTTTACGAATGAAAAAAATATTTCGCTTTTGTTAGCAACAGCACTACATTATCAGGAAATAAATCAACATAACTGATAATCCCCCTTCCAAAGAAAGGTAACAATCCATTCTAAACTCACTAAAATACTGTTGAACATATGCATAATCAGACATTCCATGCAGGTAGTAAGACTGAAATGCTAATTCTGCTCTTATCCTAAACCAGTGAGAAGGATTCTGTGTATTATCTAACAACACGTACTGACTCAAAAAGAGACAGAGCATCTCATAAGCAAGAGCTAACTGCTAAGTGAGGGGCTCAGTAGGCTTCTGCTCAGCTCAGACATCAAGAACCAGGAGAGGTGACAAACTTCCCCTTGTCTACAAGAACCGTATGCACTTGCTGAGATGACCTAAATTGAGAACTCTTGCCAATTACATCTGAAGACTGGGATGAAGGAGTTAAATGTATCACACAATTTTGTCAGTACTACTGCTTCCCCCCCACACTCCAGAGAGCACTAAAATTTTCTCATCAGCACTTTATAGAAACAAATCAGCAATATCGCATACAAACTGGAGAAAAGCCATTCCAGCTGACCTGACAGCTGCTGTGGCAGTCTAGGAGGTCGTTATTGATGTAGGCCTGCAGGACAGTATCTCTTTGTTCTCCAGGATATGATGTTGTCAAGCGCTAAAAAAAGGAAAACAACACAAAAACATAAATAGATAAACCACTCAAATAAATGAATGGTAATGTGAATTAATGACCACTGAAGATTTAAAAGGTGCAAATACCCCATAGTTGAAAATTAATCCTCTTCTCACAGAGGAAAGGAATTCAACCCCAGTGATCTAAGGGAATGAGATGAAATGAACTGACCTGATGTCAGCTAAGTGATCCATCACAGACCTGTTTCTCACAAGGTATCATCACTGTCCATACAAGAGGGATACAGCATGACTTCCCATAAAATTAAAAAAACCCTTCTAATAGCTACAGATGTAGTGCTCTTCTAACACATCTCAGAGTACTGGGCTAGAGGAACCACTGGTCAGACCTAACCTTTTGTTTGTTTGTTTTTAATGTGAAAAATTGACATTGAAGCTTGACCAGAATTTCGCTATTATCACCTTTCACGTGTGTCACTTAGAAAGCGTCAGCTTCCTTTTTGGCAGGAAAATGAAACTTTCTGTTGCCACCTTTAATTTTCCCCAAACTACCATTACATGAACTGAGTTAACTAAAACTGCAGGCTCCTGTAGAACGCCTTGACTATAAAGGAAAACCGATGATTAGATTGAGGTATTTCTTTGATACAGAAGTATTTATATAAACCTGAAACAGAGCAAAACATGGAAAAAGGAGCTGCCAAAAATAACAACAATTTTCTTGAAAACACATCAGAAATAACTTCCACTGGAGATTTCAGGAATTTCTATCTGGCTTTCCTCAAAAAGGGAGGACACTGCTACAAATACACACCTACTGCCTGGGCTTTCTTCATCTCAAGAGCATCAGCAAGCTTCACTGACAAGGACAGAGGTGCCTATAATGCTGAACTGCTCAACAGAACAATCAGCTTACCCACATGATAGATTTTAGTACTGGACCCCTCCAGAAGGGACCTATTTATTTGTACAGAGGCCATTTCACTTACCCAGCGCAGAGCTTGCAGTAGGAAGGCTTTGAGACGATCATTCCCTGTAATCAAGTCTTTTTTCAGCTTCTCATAGTCCAAAGAGGGCAACAATGGCACATCCTGCATCTTTCTACAATGCAAAAGGGAAATTCACTGAATTTTGACATTCATCAAAACCCTCTCCTTATTCAGTGCAGCTGATGTTACTGAGGCGGCAAGAGCCAAAGCAGGAACTTCCCTGCAGGAGAAGGGCTTCCATATTTTTACACCTTTGCTATTTTTATTACCATGTTAAAATAACAGGCTTAAAATAAGTTTTTAAAAACTTGGACTTATTCTTTCACCTTATGTTCAGCTCATTTGTCATCCCAATCTGGAGATGCTAAACTATGAAAATTAGCCAGTTGATGATCTGAGGTTTTTTAGCAGCACAAAAGAGCCATCAGTTCAATGATGTCTGACTTTGCCCTCTGTGGCCCACAAGGACTGGAGGACAGCAGCTTGTGGTTCTTAGCACATTCTTATGAACAGACAGTAACAAGCTGCAGCTCCAGCTTCACCTCTAAGCCCTCACAAACACAGCAAAGTCTTCTCCAAGGCAAAGGTAGTAAGTTGAATGTGTTTTTACAGGCTGCTGGCTGGACCATGCTGGTCCACATAAGATTTAATACAGGATCACATTGCATGCACCAATACTATCCTGCTATTTTGAGCTTTAGTACTGCAATAGAAATAAAATCAATAAAAAGAAAAATAGTAACATTGCTTTCAATGCTTTAATTTTAATATTTAAATAAATTCCACTAAAGCCATTTTTACTCCTCTGTTCCTATCCTGCTACTTTTCAAAACAAGTTTTTAAATGATATATATAATTGTCCCTTTAATTATCTTGTAAGCAATGTAAGGATCAAAAGCGTTTCAAAACATCTAAATTCCTCAGACACACCATATCTATTCTATTTATATGGAAAAAAAATAATTAAATTAAGCACAAAAGAATTGATCTTGAAGCACATAAAAACATTTTACCCATTCCCCTTTTTCCTGGATTTGTGAGCAGCAAACCGACTACAACAATAGGACCGTACTGTGCGGAAACAGCAAAGAAAATAAAGCAGCCAACTCACAGGTGTGGAGTGGCAGATTTATTGGATTAGCAACATCCTGCTGGAATTAGGATGTTATTGAACCCAACAGAAGAATACTGATCACACGACATTTTCATGCAATGCTCACTGAGATCAGAGGAAGCACACAGACTGATTCTCATTTGCAGACCACAGGCAGCACACTTCAGTTTACTAATCCCTCCTCCTACTCTTTACAGATATAATTGTAGCTCCGCAATAAGTACTTACACAGGTGCTATAGATGCTCTTAACATTGTGGAAGCCTGGATAAGGAAAAAAAAAAGAAATCACAACAGATGAGTCCAAATATCATATCAGGAGTGTCATTAATGAGGTCCACAGTGAATTATCTCACTCAAGTTCTGCAGTTCTTTTCCTATAAAACCTACATTTCAAATTAGAAACAGCTAAAAAAAAAAAGGGGGACTTCAATATTTTCATTTATTTTCCCTCAGAGTAGTTCAAAAGTTAAAACTTCTTGTGTTATGATCTAGTTACATTATCTTTACTTTCATACTACAAGTGTTACCTACACTGAGAGCATTTAAAAATAAATAAAGGGGGGGGAGAGGTAGAAGAAAATATTATCTGAAGCCCACTAAGAAAGATGAAGACCTTGTAAAAAACATTTATTGACTTTAAAAATGGTATTACCTTAAGGCTGCAAGTCTTCTCCAGTGGAGATCTACCATGTATTTCAGCATCCAAGTTTACTACAATTCACTCTTGTCAATACTAACGTTATCAGACTGCCTGCTGATATTAATATACACCTAAACAAACACCTAAATAATTATGTAAAGAAAATACTATCCATTCTACTACAGACAAAAGGGATGTGGAACTGCCTGCCATTTCTCAGAGGTTCTGCCTAGATAAATTCAATTTAAGCCTGGGTATTTGCTCTCTGCTGCAGTGTGACACAGGGCACAGGAAGGTTCCATTGTTGCACAAGTCAAAATGTCAACACGATATAAAAGTTATCTGGTTTAATAAATATTTTTTAGCTAGCACTAACTGTAGGTGACCCAAGAAGCAGCAGTTCTGGCACGGAAGCACTTCATATCATGCATTCTGATGTCAACTACATGCCACATTCACAGAATATTCCGTGTCTTCTTTTGTATTGACCTCACTACTTACTTTGTAAAAAATCTCTCATTACCACTTACGTTTTTAAAACTAGTCTCCTCTTCTAACCTGGTCTCTTTCAAGGGGAGCTATATAATCCGTGTCTATTGTCAGATTTAAAACCGAGGGATTTAGTAGACAAAAGGCATGCAGTACCATCGAGAATATTGAATTACACCAGCTGACATATTCTTGAACGTGCTAGATTTCATGAACCTCATGGGTATCCTTTGTAATACAAGGAACTGCTCTCTCAGATGTGAAATAAGCTTACATGCGCATTAGAAAGCATTTTATATTATGTTTAAGTCAACGAATGACCTGTACACAATAGCTAATTAACAGGTCATGCACTTCAAAATTAACTTGTCTTGACAGCACTTCTCACATGTTAGTTTATTTTACACAGTGGAGAAGTCTTTCAAAGTACCACATACACTTCAGCTGTCTTCCCCTCATTTATTTGTATTCTTTTTTTAAAAAAATAAATATCAAAAGTTTACTTTTGTTTAAACAAAATTGTTTTCCACATCAAAAACTACAGTCTTGCACCTGAGTGTGCAAGTGAAGTCAAAAATCATTTTCTTGCTTCCTTAGAACCCTGCTCCATTAAAGGTAACACGGAAGAAAGTGGCACACTATAGCACACTAAAGCAAAAGAAATGACCTTGAGCCATTGAAGACGAAAACGTGACACAAAGAACAGCAGTGAGAAAAGAAACAGAGCAGGTTGTTAAGAGGAAATAGATGAATATAAAAGCTCTCTGCTTCTCTGCAAAGTCTTTTTTACCCACTGGTCCTTTGCTGCCGTAAAAAGAAAAATGTGCTCCAACCAAAATCCAACTAAAGGCTACACAACTGGTAAAGAAACATGCATCCCTCTTCTACGCAAATAAAGCTTTCTGGTAAGTGTAAGATTGTGAAAGCTTCTAAAAATTTCAAACTAAAGACACTCCAATAGAAAAAAGGGTTTTTAAAATCAATCAGAACAAGCAGGATAATGTCCTATTAATTATGAAATTAGTTTTAAGGTGGCAGCTAGAGAGCAGCAAAGCCTTTAAAAAGGTTTGGCTTTGTAGTTACCACACACAAAAAGGCCCTGGATAACGATGCCGACCCCATACTTGTGCTGCGAGGGCAGGACCACCTCAATGGACAGCCTTCTTGTCCAGCACTCGCTTTCCTGCTCATATCCAGGTTTACCACTCTAGAACCCACACAGGATGAAGGCAGCTTTCTTAGGCTTTCAGGGTTCCTGGGAAACCAACTTGGATACTGTTTATATAATGTCAGGTTCAATGAGGCAAAACAGACAGATTCTCAGGGCTGGTTTGTCCTTCTCTGCACCTTCCTTTTGGAGTCTGACTGTCCACAGGCAGCACCACTGATAAGAAAGAATGCAACCACATTACAGGCAGAGATCTCCTTTCTTCCTCTCCATTTTCAATGTCTAATTTTCAAACAAGTGATCCAAATACAGTACCAACTAACACTGATCACTCTATTTAATGTCCAGGCTACCAGCCACAGACCCTCATCTTCTTATCCTACTATATTTTGAAAGAGGAAAGACATACCCCAATGCTACTTTCTGCTTCTCCTCACTTTCTGCCCCTAAGAATCCCATTATCTTTTCTAATTAACAGGAAGAAATGCAGAACCATTCTAATGTTTTGTTTTCACTTGGTTGACTACTCCTGTTCCTTAAGCAAAGCGCTCTTCTCCCCCTCACGAAGTGCCTTTCTCCTTCCCCTTCCTTGTGGGGGACAATGTGTACTACACAGCTCCTTCCAGGCAGCCCACCAAAGCAAATAACTCTTCGGCCTCAGCACCTCTCTGCACAGTTCACAAGATAACATTTGTTTGCTTGTTCACTTCTGTTTCTCCTCTTTGGTGCTATCTGACATTTCCCAGTCTCAGGATATTTACCCAGTTAAACATCTCTACATAACCTAACCCCAAAAAGCTCTGTTAAGCTCTAGAGTTCTTGACTTGGGCATTAGCTTTAATAAAAGGAAAAACTTCAAACACAGCTGGGTTCTACAAAGCAGCTATGGGTTTAATTAAATCAGGAGCACCTTTAGTGCAATTAAGCCATATATTCTGGTCAGTGGAAGAAAGACATTTTCTTCACCATTATCTCTGTACGCAGTAGCTCCAGGGCCAAGCTTTCACATGCTTTACTTCTGGCAGGAGTTCCAGCTTAACCAGCCTGCCTCCCTCAACATATTCCTGCTACAGAAAGCAAAACCAAGAGATGCTCAGGAACAAAATCCTGTTAAAAAATCCCTGTTAAAAAACTAATTATCAAAACTCTTTTTAAGTTCTTTGCAAAACTTTAGCCATCTGCTTTTAAAAATAAACTTCCTTGTTGCAGATACATATAAAAACATGTAGTCTTCTAAAATTATTTTTAGGGACAAAGGGATAAATTTAAATAAGGAAAAACTGAATTTTAAAGTCTCAGCTGACAGTTTGGACTACTTTCTATATGACCCCTCATTTTGTCATTTCTGTGGCAATAGTGCAAAAAATTCCAGCCATGCTGTGTTGGAGAGGGAAGAGAAGGGAGGAAGCAAGGGGGGCACAGGGCCAGAGAGAGAGTATTTGGATGCAGGAAACTAACTTATAACAACTGCATTTAAATAATTGCATGAGATAAAGTTAAACCATCACCACTTTGCATTCTTAGCCCTAAAAGCACTCTACAGTAAATAACATCCTTAATATTCTTACGAGGCTAGTAGAACCGTTACAATCTTCGTCTCCAGGTGATGAATCCAGGGCCACAGAGTGAAACTCAGTCAGCAACACTGCCAAAGGTATCTTTCTCCATCAGCACCCAACATTATTCTCCAGACAGTGCCCTCCCTAGTCAATTCCTCTTTACCATCAGTTTCTCAGATGAAAAAGATTTGCTTTCAGGAGGTATTTTAACCTTAGTATTTCCTCCCATGCCCTTTTCCTGGTCTTACCTTTCCCAGAATAGGTTAAATACTAATTCAACTTTCTGCTTAAGTATTTTGTACAGTGCCAAAGAATGAATATGAAGAACACACAGTATACATGACTTTTCTGCAATACCTGACTCCCAACATTAACAGACTTAATCTTGAACAAAATGCTTTTCATGCAGAACCATAGGACAGAACCATTTTTCCATAATTAAAGCACATGCAGAAAAGAGGTGTCTTAAGGAAAGAAGAAAAACAAACACAGGAGAACAGCCCAAGCATAGCTCATTCTGGTAGGATCGTGGGGTATGACTTATGTTTGTATTGTTTCTTACCAAAGCCAAACCAGGTGCCATATTAAGTAATTTTGTCACAGTGCTGATTAGCCACAGATGGCAGCCCTTCATTTTTGAAAGAAGAAAGGCTTGAATATGAACAGCATGGAATAAAATAAGAAGTTCAAAGGGAAAAAAAATATCAGTATTTATAAAAGAAAACAGATGCATTTCATCTGGAAGCCAAAAAGACAACTGATTTTATCAAATAATGTAGTCCTGTATTCAAATAATCTCCACTTTACAATTTGATGTATATATTCATAATATGCTGAAGGATGAAGCTGAAAGCCAGGTTCTGACCTCAGTTACCAGTATGAAAATATGTTATAAAATTCAGTGTAAGTGCAATGCAAATTCTAAGATGTGTGATAAATACACAAAGAATAAAGCCAAAGTTCTAGCTATTTTGTATGTACAATTAGAAATCACAAATGTGTATGGTCAGCTCATCCGTTATACACTAAGTGACAAGAAGACTGCTACAAGCAGCTTATTGAATGTTAGGTTTTGAGGTTGTGTAACCTGGCAAGTCTCTACTGGGATCACGCAAATTTATTTAATAAGAAGATCTGCAAATGCTTTTAATTATTATTTTTTAAATCTTACTTGTACTAGACATATGCTGTTATGAAAACTTCCTAGTTGGCATATCAAACAGGTTCTGTAAGAGACCTGAAGTGTATGTAAAAAAAAAGGTCACCCTGCAATGCTATGTGATAATGTAATGACAATAGATGACAGAAAAAAGAAAATACTATATATAAAAGCAGTGAAGAGATGCTAGAGGAAACCAAAGTATGTATTCAAGAAATATCTACAAATTAGCCAGATTGCTTTAAAAATTATAAATAATTCTGCACTGTAAGATAGTACATTCTGCATTGTATAAAATTATATGCAACTAAGACTTCCTGCATAAGGGCAAAACTTTTCTTTAGCAAAGATAATTTCATTCACAATTTCACATCTGTAAACAGCTTTCCTCAATCTCAAAAGAGACCGTTATGAAAGGGAACAGAATACTAAACACCAAGCAAAAGGTGGCCAGTATGACCATTCACATCATCAACAGGAACAGGTTGCTTGATAGAGGTGGTCTTCTGGTACCTGTGGTCACACAGGTGAACATGAGTTACGTTCTCTACGTCAAGACAAAAAAGAAGCACATAAGGAATATTCCATTGCTTTCAGTGATTATTTCTCAAAATAAAATGTTGTTTTAAGTAGGAAGTTGATTGTCCACCCAGGTTACTGTAGTTCCAGGTGAGGAATACATTTGAGGAAGAAGTACAATTTTCCTTGAAAAGTGAAATCTTGTTTTACCCTAACAGAGCAGAAAAAAAAAAAAATGGATGATTTTCAAGTAGAATACTGACTGACATTTTTCAGAATTGGTGTCAATCACTTTTATGGTTTGATTACATACTGAGTTACTCAGAAGGAGACTCATTTCCTCTCTTTGCAAAGAATGCACTGACTACGGGCAAAATTAGATACTTATGGTGTACTTGTAATATTGCCAGAATACAGACTTCCATCTGGGTTACAGAAGTCACAGGCAGTACACAAAATACTGTTTTGCTTTTTCAGTTTTCAATGAAAGAGGGCCATTTAATTGTATGAAACCATTTGATAATATCTACTACAGTCGAAGTTTCACTTTACAAATTGAATATACAAACAAAAAATAAGACGCACCTCTAACAAGCACAATTCAATTTACTGCATTGTCTTAAGTACTGATATCTATCTGCTTACTCAAAGGAGCTGTGGGATCAGACGGTGTTGGCACACTCCACAGACTTCAGGTTGTGTATACTGACTTTCACATGGAAGAAACAATAGTTTTCCGCGTATTATAAAGAAGCTGTGTTTCATGTGAAAAGTTGTGGACAAAGCTGCTCTTTTGCTGACATGCTGTGTTACATGTATTAAAAGCCATAAGGTTACTTAGAACTTCTAGTCTGTTCTGCATGCATAAATTCGAAGCCTTGCATATGTTTTTGGCTTTGTGTGAACCATACAGTTAATATAATGACAAGTTAAAATGCATGGAAAATTGTTACACATTGTGAAATGAAGGGAGACAAACTGTGACAGACTGCAGCAGGCAATGTGAAAGGATATAAAGATATAGACACTTACATATCCGTCATCACAAGGGCTCATAGAGTAATATCCCTTTATGGGCAAACAGGCACACATTAAAATAAAGAAGATTAAAAAAACAAGTTAACAGAAATAAATCACAGAGAAATGCACAGTTCTAAGAAAACAACAAATTAAAATTAGCTAAGTATTAGCTTTGAAAAGAAAAGTATAAGCATCTTCTCCCATTCTCCATACTTCACGTTTTAGGACTGACATCAGCGTGTTTTTCTTATACCTAGTCTTCACATTACTCCATTGCAACTGTCTGTTAGGATAGCTATGTACCAAGCACTGACACATTTATGTGGATCCATGAATTGCTGTTCCCTGCATTGAAGCCGCTAAAGAGACAGGTACCAATGAATATGGTATCAATCAGAAGACCTCAGGTTCCGAGAAAGCAGCTGTGCATTTTCTCCATACTTGGCTGGAATTTCTCACCAGCATATAATGAAAGTTGAAACAATCGGAGATGTTTCAACAATGTTACCTATTCCTCATCCCAAAAGGTTCCAAGGCTACATTAAGGAAAAGTCTCTAGAAGGAAACCTATGATTTAGCTACTGAAGTAAAAAATCAAAGATAATTGATGGTTTGACTAGTTTAGTAATACATCCACGTTCTCTTTATTTAGACTATCATATTTAACTGATTTAACCTACAACTGGTTAATATCTAAAAAGAGCAGTTGAATTCCCTAAAGTGAATGAGTATTTTAACTCCCCCAGCACTATACATGTGTGAACACACACACGCAGTTCCTGGCTAAGGCAATTTAAACTTAAATTTAACACAGTAGGCAACATTAAGATAAACCAACAAATGAGCAAAAAGAAACCAGGAGATAACCTCTGGCACGATGAGATGAAATTTCAATACACTTGCGACCTAAGTCAATGAAGACGTCCGTAGGCATCAAGACAAGGATGACATTAAAGGATTTGAGGACAGTAACAGGAAAAGTTTGTAGAAACCCCTACTGATGGCAATGCCTTACTTTTAGAGATGAGGAATGTAACTGTGTATTGAAAGAAGATGCCCAAACTGCTGCAGATAGCAGATATATGTGAAAAAGGCATCACATTCTGTGACAGCAGAAAAAAAAGAACTTCTCTTTCTTTACACAAGAAGGCAGGTTTGTTTCTTCTTTATCACATATAAGCAACAACATGTAAGAATCATCCCATGGACAGGGATGGGGAAGAAATATGTACTTCATCCTAAAAAAAGCTTAGTTACACTACATGCTGTTTCCTGTAAGTATTTTGCAGTGAAAGAGCATACATCCACATAATGCTTGGTGAATTCACTCTGAACAGCTCAGAATAATAAAAAGTGACTTCTGTTTCCCTGTCTTCTACATTCCATGTGGACTGCTGATGCTGAAAATATTATGACAAATAAGAAACAGAATGGCTGCCATTAACTATTACAACTTGGTGGCATGTTCACATTTGCAGTATAAAGTTTTTGAGGAAAAAAAGTGCATACTATGGGGAAACAAACCAAAACATGCTAGTCTTTATGGCTTTTCCAACAAATTAAAAAAAAAATCCACCCTGTTTACAGTTTGTAAGTCACGGACTAGCTTCAAAGAACTGGTGCTTTTGTCCAGAGTGTGGCAGAACTAACCACCCCCCCAGCTTCAAAAGAGCTGTGCCAAAAGACATCTAAATCTTGCAAGGGAGATTAATTCAACTAATTGGAGTGACAGGTAAATATAATCAGACTGAACAGCAGCAAAAAAATAATGGGTATTTATTCTATTCCATGACAGAGGGACAATATCTGCAATCAACTATACAGCCTTCTAGTCACAGAACCATTTTCCAGTGGTTAAGACGCATCTTGACTATTGGAGACTGCACATGTGAAGAAGAGCTTCCTGTTTTTCCTTTAATCCAAAATTTAGAGAATCTTATTACAGTAGCCCTAACCCAAGAAATTCCAGGAAGGTGTGCATCGTATATGAATCGGAAAAATCTATTCCTGGCTTTAAGACTGAGCCCATGCTTAAGAGCTACGTTGGATGGGGACTGAACATACACACTTCAGAGGATCAAAACCAAGCCAGTAAAGAGCCAGAATCCTCCAGGCATCATGATGTATATTAAACAGACGCAGCTGCATGCAACGGAAGACTACAACCCATGTTTCTCACCCACTGGACAAATCAGTTTTAGAAGGAAAAAAAAAAGGGAAAACAATTTATCAAGTATTTTACAAATATAAGGGACTATGTTAAGCAACTGTATTTAAAACTATTCACTTCAAATTTACCCACCATTACCCACATCAATTTCCTGCCCAAACAAACATTAGAAAGTCAGGAATCTGATTTAAATCTTCAGATGAATGTTTCCTCAACTTGTCAGAACTGGTGTTCTGACCTCCTGTTCTTAGATGCAGACCTTTTGCTCAGACAATTTTCTCAGATTCCTTATCTCCCAATTCAGGAGCACACATGTCAAACAAGACGATCAAAGATGGGGATAACATTGAATTGCAGCTAGGAAAAAAAAAGCTTTACAATACAATAGGGCCTTACAGAAGCGTTAGAAACATCTCCCATCTGTAACGCCGTACTGCAGCCTCTATCCCCCTACGTGCACCAGATGCATCCTGTTAATGGACGGCAGATCAGGCTCACAAGCTGACTGACAAGGTCACAGAGCTGGCAAGAGGCATAAAGCTGCTCTGCAGAAGAACGAGATCCAAGCCAGCTTACAGGAGAGCACAAGGCAACAGCCAACACCAGACACCCTCACTAAGTAAGATTTCACCGGAGTGATTACACTGGGAAAATCTTTTGGTCTTGCCTCAAGTCTCAAAGCCAGTTCTGGAAGAAAGACTAGTTTGGGGATTTGTCCTTCTGATATGGATTTCTTTCAGTATGAAAGGACAGACCTTTAACCACAGGAGAAAAACCAGGAAGCTGATGTTTGTACAGTAACAGCACACATTAGTAAGTGACACATACTGCTTTTACTGTAAGCTCAAAGCCTGAGACCTCAAGCCTTTATATTATACAATACTGCTTTTCAGACAACAAAAGCTGTGCACCAAGTACAATGCACTGGGAACAAAATGAAGTTTACAGACAAGTAATGCTACCAAGGATATAATCCAAGGCATGCTCTTTAACTTCCTTGGGCAATACATCATTTTGGTTACAGCACTGGTACAGGCCTCTTTCCAAGTCTATCCTAAAACAACCAGTGTGCTGTAGCAGAATCTACAAAATACACTGTAAAGCCCAAGTACACATCTCGGGGCATGATGCTACAATCTTAGAGCACGTCAACTGTGCACGGAGTGGCAGTTCTTTAATGTCAACAGGACTACAGAACGCCTGTTTGCAGCCAGAAAGCAAAAATAGTTTCTCACCTTCCTAAAAAGGAGTTCCTAAGTTTATCTGTACATGATTTACTTCAAGGACAGAAATTATCAGTAAATAAAAAATTGAGGCATCACCTCCTAATTACCTTTAGAATCTTCATTACACAGCTAAGGGATGACTAAAAATACACTCCTCCTAGCAGCATTTACAGCTTTAACATCTTCTGCTCTCAGAACCTGCTCCCAAATTTGCATTGTCCCGAGTTGTGCCAGCACAGCTGACTGAAGTCAAGCATCCATTCTTCCCAAACAACATAACAAACATCCAAACATCCCCTAAGCGGTAGAAATTTAAGGCTGTGTATCAGTACAATGAAAAAGGAACTTCTTACCTAATGACTTCCTTGACTGCTAATCTATATAAAGGTACTGATCCACCAAAATTAATTTATTTAGGGATTTATGGGCCTGACATCAATGGTGTCAGGGGGACAAAGCCAAATCCAGAATACTGAAAGCCTGGGTAAAGTATAAAGGCCTAATTAATTTTGTTGGCAAAGAGGAAAAAAAGAAGAAAAAAAAAAAGGACTTTTAGTGGCTGAAAACAGTCTTTAGAAATAGACAAAAAAAATCACATCTCACTTATCTTGCTTACACAGTGAACATAACGGTGAGGATGAGCAAAGGAGCTAACCCTCTGCCCTCCACCGTTCTACAGGTGACGGCTCCTTATAGCAGAAAGAGTTTTGGGAGACAGAGTAGCTGGCAAGACCACACTCTAGTGTCTCTAATTAATTATAAGGAAGAAGTGATGGGACCTTCCAACACAAATCCAGGACAGATGCTGCTACGTAGTCTAGGTCATGATGCCTCCAGCTTTATTCCAAAACTTATCTGAAAACCTGAAACCACTTAAGGATAGAACAATAACATCTAAGTGTATAACAATGAGGAATTTGGAACCCCTAAAGAAAGTAATGGGATGCTTTAATGACCAACAGTCTGAATTTGGTTTTTAGTCAGTCTCATCTGGCTTCATGGATCAACAGAGGCAGGGAGTGGTTAGAAGTATTTTGGGGCTATATACATATCGTATATATTTGTTCTTCGTACTTATTTGTGTTTCTGTATGTTTGCTGTTCACATATGAAAACAGAACTCTTTACATGGGAAACAAACAAGAAAATATTATTAAGCAAGTAGGATACAAGGATAAGACCGGGAAACCTGGTTACATTTTAGTTAAGGTCTACAGCAAAGACTGTGATTAGCCTTGTCTCCATAACTTGGCTAATGCCTCAGACAGCCTGAGTACATGAGCCTGCTTATAGAAGCGGCGTTAGATTTCAACCACAGTAGCTACTATAACCTCACTGTCAAGGAGTGACCTGAACCAGCTGAGAAACCCTTAATCTAAATAGACTCAGTGCTATAGTTGTCCTGGCCCTTCCCTAGAGAACTTTGGTGGCACAACAACTGCCTCAAGTACTGCGGGTAGGGGAGCCATAAAGTCACACTGAAAGAGTTATGTGAGTAAAACCTCATATAAAAACAGATTCAACTGTGCCAAAAGAACACAGCTATACTCAGCTTAACCTAGTTAATTTGGGACAGAAAGGAGGCAAAAATTTACTTCTAGTAGGGCAGAAAAACCACCACCATCAAAACCTCTTTCTCTGACCTACCTACATAGCTGAAGATTACGTTAAAGTGGCCACGTTGACACAAGTACAGTGGCAAATGCATTTCCAGAGCAAATAAGCTTTTAGAGATGCTTTTAGAGAAGCAGGAGTAAGCAAACATGATGCAGAAGGTCAATAGTCATTTGAGCATCATTTTGTAGAAGAAAACAAGTTACAGCTAGAAAGATTTTGAACCATCAACTAATCTGTCCTGGAAGGGCAAGCAAGCATCACTCATTCCTGGTAAATGGTAACTATTGGTCTATTTTGTTCTTAAAAACTGTGACAGAGATTCTGGCTGATACACTCTGTTTATACACTGCTGCTTACTCACTTCTTCAGTGATCACTTATTGATCTGAAAAGTCTTAGAAAGTCTTCTTTCATACAGAATGAAACAGATGTTTATAGCTAAAGGCTACATGTCTAGCAGTAATCCACCCAGTGTTTATCAGTGAAGATGCAGCTTCGTTCACTTCTGTACGCTCTGCAGTGGATAAAGAGAAAAAGCAGCAGCTTCCACAGGGATGACATTTTTCCCTCTGTCCACTTCCCAAAACGGTTCAAGAGATCAGAGGGTCAACTTATAACACAAAGAACAGAAATTATAAGGCAGCACTATGCAAATGGAGCGACTTCAAACTGTAGAAGAAGAAGAAGGGAAGCCTTGATGCAACTAAAGTACAGGAACAGACAGAAAAGGGCATGTGGCCGCACCAGATGGCAAAATGCAGATGACTGGGGTACACCAAGCATTACCTTGCAAAGCTGTTGATAAGGAATAATGGAAGATCCCAGAAAATTGTTGGTTAGAAGGTTGGCATGAGGGGGGCTATGATAAGGGGAGGGATATGGCATAACCATGCACCGTGGACATCAGAGAAGAATTATAGACTATCCTTGATATTGAGGTAGCTGACAGAGATCCTGGTTCCTTCCTAAACCCCTGCAAACCCAACCTGCAAAAGAGTGCACCTCTTAAATGAGACAGGAGTTCTGACCATTAACAATGAAGCAAGGGTATTTAATTCAGGTTGAAGAATATCTGTCTCTGAAAATAATAACACCTAGAGAAAAAGGAATATTCTTATCTCCTCATCTTTCTGTTACAGATCTTCAAGAGGAACAAAATGTACCCATAGTGGTTTTGTTATTAAAAATTTTGGCTAGAACAAGGAACAAGAATCTTATTTTCTTCTGCTTTTCCTTTGACACTTAACAAAGCTCTTTTACAGCAAAGTTACGTACACGTGAATGTCTGCCATGGCCAAGATAATAAGCTTAAGTCATGAATTTGGCTTGTCATTCTAAAGTAGTGGCACGCTATTTTATTCAAATGTTTGAGAAGTTCTAATATTAACACTTATTTGAAAAACATGAAGCTAGAAAAGATTTGAACAAGCTAGGTATTAAAATGGGCTGTACCACTGAACAGCTCTTACGCTATCATTAAGCCATGTAATATTTCACACCCACAGGCACAGTTTCATGGACACTAGAAACTACCCTAAGACGATTCTGCTGCTGAAAAAAAAAGCTCCCTCTCCACAATGGCAGAAAAGATTGAGCAGAGCAGAAATGGGCACAAGCAGCCAGGTAAATTGTATCCATCTGACAATAACAAGAGACTGATGGAGAGGGAGGAAAATAAACAAAAAACCAGGCATCCTGAGATGCATATTGGTAAGATTGAAGATCTTTAGATATGGAGCTAAGCCCATCACATAAATCAACAAGGTGGCTTAGGTATACGATTCTAACAACAGCTCTTGCAAAAAAAAAAAAAAAGGGAAGTCCTGCCTTCCTCCTCTTTTCCTCATGTGTTCTCATTATCCTGTCTGATGCTCCTTCTTTAGCTGGTTAAACCAATTCACTCTGGGGTTACAGGAGCATCACTGACAGCAGAAAGGAACAGAGCATCTGTCCAGAGCTGAGCAATGCAACCATCTCCGCCTAGCTACACTAAAATCGATTAAGACATGCCATCAAACTACACTCAAGACATTAGGTTATTATTTTTAGCTTTTTTTTAGAAAAAAAAAACATTGTTAGTTTTAACAAACGCACAGCTCACTGTGTTATCATAACAAGAGAATTAATCATATTTATGCAGCTATAACTGCGTAACTGTCATTCACCAGCACATGAGATCAACAAAACTTTACGCCAAATTCTTATGCAAACGTGAACACAGTATCTTTCATCTTTTACTGTTTCAAATCCCTTGTTTAATATACAGCTCAAGTGGTATTGTACAAAACAAAACAAGAAAAAATAACAACCACAACCATTAATACTTACTGTTCCAGGCCTTGTGAAGTCAATACTTTGTGCTACACTTTGTCTCATCTGATTGCTAAACAAGCGAACGCAAACACTTTGAAGATACTCTGGTGTGACCTAAAAATTAGGAAATATAACAAGAGAACAGGATTATATAAAACTTACATATTCTACCAGACAGGCGTTTGTATACTTTAGGGTTTTTGAGGGCTAGAACCCACATACTTGATGCAAGTGCAAGTTATGTACTCAAACTATAGTTTTGTTCAGAAATTAAGAAAATTGTAAACTCTCCTCATCAGGGAATAGTTATGTTTTTCAGAACTTGCACTAAGCAATTTCAGAATCTGGAAGAAAAAGTGAATTGTCACACCAGTGTTTGCATATAGATTTTCCTCAATCAAGAATTAAGTTCTCCAACAGTAAGTATAAAGCAGTTTTAAGCTTTAGACATAAACAATGATACGCAGAATTGTTACCTATCTGAAGAGTAGAACTTAAATCACAGTTGTACAGAAGAGAGAATAAAATAAGTTATGCAGTACAGGACTTTATGTTTCGAGGCAAAACATCTCAGCAGGTTTACTTTTTGTTCTGAGAAATCTACACCACAGCAGAACTGCCTAATTGCAGAATAGTTATTTGCTGCCCCAAATCAGAGGAGAGGGATTATAGAAAGGGGAATAGGAACACTTACAGCAAGAAAACAAGACCCTTCAAATTCAGAATGCTGCAATTTCAGCATTATTTTATTCAGTGTCCAGTTCCACTTTGGAGTGACAGAAACCAAGACTCCTAACGAAAGAGCACCATCAACTGGACGCGTTTGGAAAGGCTCAAATGACTGCCCAGTACAAGGCTTAAAAGAAAATGTAACAAACATCCATCCTCCACCACAGAATGTAAGGGAATATCACCACAGAGAGCAATGAAGCCTGAAACGGTAGGCAGGAAATGACTGCTCTGTTTCTTATTGCTTTTGAAACTCATGAAATGTATCAGCAGATACGTTTCCTAATCTGCTGTAAAACAAAATCCACACATACAGGGCAAATTCTTCCCTGCAGTAGACAGGGAAGAATTATAAGCAGACAGTAATCCCAGCTGCAGAGTGGCAAGCTGCAAGATCTTCATGCTGATGAGAGGAGGAAGGTACATACTGGTATTTCAGCAAGCAGCACGGAAACTCCAAGGTCATTCTCCCTACTAACAATTCACAGATCCCTTAAAAGCACCTAGAGGCCACTAACATCTGCCATAAGAATCATCTTCAGGTTACACTGAAGTTATAGCACAGAGGCCTGCTTGCACAAAAGATGAAGTGTAAAACCTCTTTATATAAAAAATACCCATAAGAAAGCTGTTCTTTCTCCAGTCGAATACATGTGAGGCCCATTTGATACAGTAAATAACTCATTCATCCCCCCACCAGTTCCCTTTACCAACTAAATTAACAAGTTTAGCTTAGCAGAACAGAAAACAAAGGTTTTCCTCACCAAAATTTTAAATAAATAGAGAAGATTGTTTCCGCCACTGTGCCACTTAAAGCAGACCTGGCAGCTGGTTTAAAATATACAAGAATCTCTGAGGGGCTGAACTGCAGTCAGCAATCACAGTATTGCCTTCTAATCACTGCTTACGCCAAAGCTCAAAAGGGGACTCCCACGAGAGATCACAGAGGTCTTGTGAGATGATGCTACTTTCTACAAGATTTCTGAGCCAACACAACTCAACTCATGGTCTGAGCCACCTTTATCCTAGTACACAGGGGCAATGGAAGAAACTCATCCCAAGCACTGTGTTTCATCAGTAAAGAGACACAATTCTTACAGAAATGCTCATAACTATGAAGTTTGATTCACTTTTTAGTGGCATTTTCTCTTCCTTTTTTGGGGGGGTGGAAGCAGTGAAGTAAGTACACATCCAAGTCACCTCTTACCATCTTGCCATTGACTGTTGCCTCCAAGGAATCCACAAGCTCTGCAGTGACTCCAATGAGATTATGGTAGTCTGCTTGCATTTTGTTAAATCGCTTCAGGTAGGTCATGGTCCTGCGCTCAGACTCCACTAACTGTTGATGAAGATGTTGCAACATTTCTGTCAAGACAGTAATAAAAAGGAAATCAAATCACCTTTTCAACGGAAAGGGCAAAGAACCCAGAAGCATTTTTTACTGTACTGAAGGGACAACTTTGGCTGCTGATGTGGAATTTTATCCAAAGGGTGGAACTTCACTGCAAAGATAATTCCACACTATCAGTGTGATTTTATTTCCTCACTTCAGCTACAAGTACTTAAACTTATCTTAATTGCACAAACGATTGCTTTACAGTTATAAGTTGCAGCAATATAACTACTCGACAGTAAACATCACTGAACACGCTTGTGCAAAGGATACTGCTTTAAAAGCCTTAATACAAGAAATTCCATGCCGTTAAAGACAAAATAAGCATGATCATCTAATCAGAAGAATTTATGACAAAATGCAGCCCAGATGTGGTTAAGTGATCTTGTTACCTACACACCAGATGCGTGCACCATCTTCTACCTTCACTAAAGTAACAGTAGGTAAAACATGACAGAGTAACTACAAAGCGCTAGCTGCTACTTCAGAAATAAAACAGAAAAGGAGAAAGAAAGTAACAAAGGTTAATGCTTGGAAGGTTATATTGTATAGCTGGGAGCTTTTTCCTGGTAATTTATAGACATAGTCCACTGACAAATTATGTAGGTCTCTGTATTTTACAATACATACTAAGTCTTGCATCTTTTAAAGAAAATGGAACAGCTCATAGAAAAAAAAATACATTCAAGTTAACCAGCTCCCCATACATTATTAAAATAGTCAATAGATTCTTAGAAGTTGTAGGGAATTCCCTACTTCATTTGATCACAGATGCCATAAATTTTACAACCTTTTATTTTACTTTTTAGGTGATTCCATTATTTATTCGTTCATGGTGAGCTATATTAGTTACTTTTAATACCCACTTCAGTTTCTGGAAATAACTCCATTTTTCCTTTTTATTTCTATTTATTTTCTGTCTAAATTAAAAAAAAAAAAAAAAAAAAAAAAAAAAAGGTACCATTCCCAATACATTTTGCTTCTTCGGATTCAGTTAATTTAGAGATGACAGAAACAAACTAAATGCCAAAATCTGTAACTTTCATTCCTGTTTTCAGACCTAGCAAAATTAACATTATACGTGGAAGTCAGGAACACAATCTGGAGCTGGGTACCAGACCAGGTATCCCTACAACCAGGCAAAACTATGAAGAGAGGCACAATAACACTATTTTTACTCCTGATGCTTATGTATTTTGCTAAAACATTACATTTTAAAACAGTTTGATGAGAAGCCACCTTTGCTCCCGTGTTGTCAAAAAGACCTAGCACTCATCTGCAAAAAGACTGAATATTTACCATAAAACTTTCTGTTAAACAAGGTGCAGGAATTAGCTTGACTACAAAATTTCAAACAGAGGTAGGATTCTTTTTCACAGATTTCAAAACTTCTTGGATTCAAATACAGCATTCCAAACAGCCTAATATAACACAGTTTAGGTCTACACAGACCCAGGAGGCAGAAAAGCAAAGTAAATAGTTTAAGATGCAAAACTGGAAATTAACAAAAAAAAAAAAAAATTCCTTTTCCTGGCTTTGAACAGACTCTGTCCATGACCTTTTATGAAACCATCATGCGCTTGTATGATTCACTATCTCTTTCCGTAACAACAAAAATCATACCTTCCCGTATCACAGAAGTGCTGGGAAACATAACTGATATAAGTGGAAAACTTTGGGATGGTTATCTGGAGAATCCTACAGCAATATAAAGTTTCACTGCACAGTTATGCTCTGTTTCAAAAAAACCTCAGCATGCACAACTGCTGCGCTGTGCTGAATACCTTGCAGATACGAGAAGCAAGCTGAGGAGAATTTATGTACAGTTAATTAGAAACACAACTGCCCCTCGCCGTTTACTCCCCTGCTCTCTGAACTCAGGCACAAACCTCTGCTCTGTTCCACGGCGGCTTGCATACAGATGGTAATAATCAGCAGAGTGAAGAACGGGGAGTGGATGTGGTATCTCAGTACCACGGCTTATCTCGCAGAGCCTTCACAAGTTGTCTTCTACTGTCAAGTTATATTGCAGATAGCGATATACTAATTATGTGTAAATATCACCCAAGTAACTGTACAGGAAGGTAGCAGCTGACAAATTGCTTCTTAAAGCAATAAACATATGTACCTAAGAGACAAGGCTGTCAAAAAATACTGTTCAAGTAGAACTGCCCATAAGACTGTCATTATAAATGAAAAAGGTAAGTCATTAAGTAGCTTTCTGAATTCTGATCTTGATATATCTTGTGGATTTACAGCGTTTCTGAAATAGGCTGGTTTTATCCCATCTATATAAAAAGCAATAGATGGTACAACAGCTTATTTCTACTTTCAGAAAATCTAGCAAAATGAACCTTTTATGGAATCCTTTAGAGAAAAAAAGTGTATTAACAAACAAGCTATAATCCTTAGCTATAAATATACAGTCTTAAAATAAAGCACAGAATGCAGAGAAGGTACATTTTCTTGATTCTGATCTATACATTTTGATTTATGAGTTTTTTAAAAAGTTATTT
This sequence comes from Heteronetta atricapilla, assembly GCA_011075105.1. NCBI lineage: Eukaryota > Metazoa > Chordata > Aves > Anseriformes > Anatidae > Heteronetta > Heteronetta atricapilla. Next base: position 16,191,576 of record CM021739.1, on the reverse strand, counting down.
AATTCTGATAGCCCCCTCCTTCCCTCTTAGAGTGGCTCCTTTCTGAGAATCACTCGGCATTCTGCACCTGCAGGATTTGTGACTGATGCTTTTTATCCAACTGCAAGCCTAGCAACCCTAACAGTATTTTTTTAATATACTTCCTTGGAGGGAGCAAAAACCTGTGTGAAATAACAAAGGCTGGGAACAAGCCACAGGTCGTGTTCAAATAAGATTCCAAAGACAACCCAAATTATTCTTCCTTGATAATAATCTTTGAACTTTGAGTTAATTTTTATTCTATAGCTACCAATGCTAAACAATTACCACAGCCTTAGTATCATATAGCTCCAAAACAAGAATACTAAACACATTAAGACCCTGAGAACATTCATTATACAAAGCAAGCTGCTCTTCAGCACATTCTTCTTTCGCTTGGATGACCAAATTGGAATACATTTTTATTTAACTTCAACTCAGAAGTTTCCAGGGGATATATCCAGAGCGTGACTTTCACTCAGAGGAAAGTCTGAAACATCAAGTCACGAAACATAAATCTTTTCATCATTTGCTTGCTTTACATAGACTAGTACAGAAAATTTCCAGTGATGAAAATCTGTCTTCCAACTACAGCCAGCAGGAAGAACTACAAAACCAATTCTCAATACAGCTCATGAATGCTAGTCTCAGCAATTGAGAATCAGGCCAACTTACCCCTTTTCTGTTAAATCCAGGGATTACCAGTTATAAACACTGGTCTTTACCGAGAAAAGGGAGTCAAAGAGAAGAATCACGAAGTCGTGACATATTTTGCATTTTTTACAGCACTATCTTCTCAAACAGTAATTTTACTAAAAAAGGCAAAATATTTCATGAAAGTTTCTCTTACTAGCAAGGCAGGAGGCTTTCATCATTGGCATGTAACTGACCCACGTACAGATGGCTGTTGTAAGAGCTGGTCCTATGCTGCTCCATTTTCCCCCCTTGCCTTCCTGCCATATCCCCATAATCAATACCAGCATTTACGCAGACAGATCAGGGAGCTACCAGCCCTGTTAAAAATTAATGTTTAGTTGCTTACTTAAAACATTAAATCATTGCAATTTGATTCAGAATGGGAAGAACTGAACCGCCACTGAAAGACACTTTTTTCGTCTAAGTGACATTGCAGCTGCGATCAAACTGCCCCTGTAACGGGAAGCAGAGTAACACAAAGCTTGGTTTCTTTTTTTCCCCCCTCTCCCAACTAACAAACGCTTTCTACAGCCAACTTGTAATAAGCTAGGGTTATAGGGGAATAAAAACAAGCTCTACACTTACCACAATCATTGCTTTTATGTGGAGGGAAAGAGGGGACAATAAAGGGCAGAGGACTAACCTGGGTTAGGAAGATACAGCATTCAGTGAAGCCAGTGGCTCTGCAAAGTGAAGATGCCTGCTTTAGGCACCTTCTGAACTGCTGCATGTTTCTACCCATTTTTTTGACTTGTTCTCTCATGTATGTAATTATCTCTGCTCATTTGTCACGTCTTCTTAAGAAAGAAGCACATTTGGCAAATGGGTGAAGAGCCAGAGACTGCAGCAGGTTAATCAGGAAAAGCACACGCACTGAACTCTCCAGGACACCTTCAAAAGCACACACACCACCATCCCACCCAAACCTGAAGTGCTTCAGTATATGAGACTAATGACAGGCAACTATTTATAAAATGTTGTTTAAAAGGACTCTTTGCCATACCACTCTTCACTCATATGTTACCTATTAATTTTCTTTACATTTCTCGTTCATTGATAACGTAAACATTCTCCAGCAGCGAGTACATACTGCAGATCCCACGTGATCCAAGAAGCATACTGCAGAACTAACGTCTCAGACCCAATACCTTCAAATGAGACAGACCTCAAACAGCCTTTATGGAAAATCCACCCTGACTCAAACTCTAAGGCATGTAAGAGATCTACAAATTAAGGCTGCATGGAGTCAATACTATGACGGTCTCTGTACTCGTACAGAGCACAGAACTTATCAAAATAATAATAATAAAAAAGTTAGGCCCTAAATAACTCAGGCCCAATCAAGTAATTATGTCTTTCTAATCAGAGTATGGAATTACCGCCTTCAGGAATCTCCACAGACAAGAGAAAAAAAGTGACTTTTAGCAAATAAAGATCTCTATTACTCAACAAAATTCTAACAATGTAAAGCACAAACTTGCAAGGTAAGTACCCGAACCTCACAATGGGAGATGAGCTTCATTTTCTTTCTAATTCAATATACAAATAATAAATTCTCCAGTTAAAACTACAGATTAAAACAACTGAATAGAAAAAGTAATTTTAGGAACTCAAGCTGCGCTCATACAAATTCCCATCAACAAACTGAACACGAAAAGTCAACGGAAGAAATTAATGCAATGGACTTAGGACCTTAAATTCTATTTATTGAACCAATTTTTAAAAGGCATACACTTCAAGTGCCATCTGCATCTAATGGAATTTAGCACTAAAATTACCACCTCAAAGGACCCCAAGTTACTTAGATAAATGTTTATGAACAGCCTACTTAAAATGTGAGACGTTCTTATTAAGAGATTCTTAGGAGATACCAAATTGTACTATTTTAAGAGTTTAAACAGGATAATCTACTTTCACTAAGAAGGTCTGACAAGCTTCAGAGTAATGGACTGAGATTTGAAGCCTGGAAGATGCAGATAGGCCTAGGTGGGTACTGGAAACAAATCTGAGGAAACTTATTTTAATTAGAACTAAAAACAGAGAGCTGGCATGCATTTTGTACAGAGTTATCCACTTGTTTTTACCATAGTTTTATTTTAGGACAGAACAGAGAGAAAATGCAAATCTCACTGACAGGCCCCTCCCATTCCCAGTACATACCTGTGCTCAGCCCCACAGACTTCAAGCAGCCTGGCAATAGCTATCACCAAAACAGGGGTATGAATTTCAAAGGACTTTTTGACATGCATCAAAACATTTTCCTGTAAGCCTACTTTCTACCACATTTATAGCTACTATTACACCTAATAATCTTACAGAATACCCTTACCACATCTCCACATTTACCTTTGTTGCACTGTCCATTCTCCTTCTGTTGTATGAGTAGGAGCTGTTCAGGAAAATGTATTTCTTTTCAAGCATGCATTTGTTCCAGAGACAGAACGAGAAACTCAACCAACTAGCACACCCAACCAAGCCAAATATTCCTGTAGCCCCAGGCAACAGCCCATGCCTGATGCTTCATGGAAAATCAATAATAAATGAATCAAAATAAACACAAAAATCTTTCAAGTGCACAATGTTACATAGAAACATGAGACTTTTTGCTGACTTTTGCACCTACAAGATCCAAATCTGAAAATATGGTAAATCCAGACTAAACATATTAACAAAAAAGTCAAAAGTCAAACTGCCCATAAAATCAGTATACAAATATGCAAACAATATATTCTAAGAAGTATTTAGGATTCAGTCAGGATCCAGTACATTACTACATAAAGATGAATAAACAGATTTTTTTCATTAACTGTTCAATGTCATGCACACACACACACAAACTGCTCTAACATGGAAGTGAAAGCAGACTCTTCTGATCACTGCTCCTTATCCTGACAAACAGAATGGCGCAGGAAGAGTATCGTTTCCAGCTCTCATTCAGTACCACATGATGTCTTAGGACGGAGTAAGATGTAGGAGTAAAAGGATTTTAAACCTGTCCTGTTGAAATAGAAAACAGCCAAAAACAAAAACTCCGGTTTAGTTCTCTCTGCCTTGCCTTTAACTATACTGACCAAAAATGGAGATTATCTTGTCATACAGCTAGTTAGCCTGCAAATTAGGCCTGACAACACAGCTTAAACAATATTGTTAGAAGAAAAATTAGTCTGAAAGACAACTCCTTTAATAAAACAGTAATTTCTGGAACCCTTAAAGGCCCTGGAAAACTTTCAGCTGGTCCCTGAAATGGCTAATTCAAAAGATTAAGAGTTTTACAAACACAGAGGGAGGAGTCGGCCTTTAGGGTATCCTGTACATCACACACAGAAGCAGAGAAGGGTCATAAAATAAATATGCAGTTTCATATGCATCCATACATTGTCTTCACATGACTTTTTCAAAAGTTTGGTTTTGGATGTAGAGTTTTGAATGTTTCGTACCAAAAACCATTAAACTGCAATGTTACTGCAATTGTACAATAGATCTTAGCAGCATACGCTTCTGATAAATTACTCTGTCTCTTTACAGTAATTCTAATGATCTTCAAAGTATTTTCTCAAAAGGATACAAATAAAGTGAGAAGCCTGGGAGTCTGGCTGGCTTTAAGAGTTAGAAACAGGAACTTTTCCAATCTTGTCCTTAAATCCAATGTCCAAGAATCCTTCAAAAGAAAAACAAATGATGACAGCTGTTCACCAAATATGTACACTTTGCTGAAAGTACTGCTTGGATCACAGCAACCTTCCGCTAGTAAACAAGGCAGCCAACATTGTAGTGAAGAGATTTTCTTCCACTGTTACCAAAGTGAACGTGGTTGCTAACTACTCATAAAAGTACACCAGAGTAAATACAGTAGTATTTCTATACAATACTTATACTGGAACTAAAGCCACATGTTGTTAGAAAACTATCACACAGTATTGGTGCCTTGTATGAATATGCAACAACTGTTTTTCAATTACAATTACCTTTAAAATACAAGCAAGTTGATAAAAAGTAGAATGAATTTAAGTTTTTTTTTTTTTTTTAAATAAAGCACAAAATGAGCTTTTTTCCATTCTTCAAAAGAAAATCACTGAAGTCATCTTTCATTCCTGACAAAATCTGGGACTTCAGATTCTGTCTGTAACTACTACAAATGCCATGACGTGACATCAGTGGTCAGGGTACAACATTTCCAAAACACATTTGGAGAAAAAAAAATGACTCGTATGAAAATTTGGACTAAAGCATCAGCTACTAACCGGAACACTGCTTTCTGTCTCACATAGCGGCTCTGTCTCGTAAGCACAAGAAAATAATAGTTAAGGAAAAAAAAAATACACCTAAGAATTCACTGATTACTCATTTCTTGTTTGTCAAACCTTCAGTTCAGCTGGTTTCTGCTTAAAAGCTAGCCAACAGATGAAAAAGCAGTTATCTTCCAACAAGTGAAAAAGCAACGTATTCCAAAAAATAGTAGGGGCTTCTTAGTTTACTGCTGTATTTGCATACATCGCAAGCCGCTCTTGCAGCTCAAACTTGCCTTTGTTTCACCACGTTGGAGAGCAAACAGAATTTACTTGCTGCATTCACCAATTCAGTAACAAGCCCGGGGTGCACTACACGGGATGCCATGTATTATCAAAGGAGCTGTGTCTGCTACAGAAAGAAGTGTATATTATTTTTCAAGATATATTAAACAAGCAGCAAGGAACTCCAGCTATAAAGCATCAGATGCCTGAGGAAAAAAAAAAATGCTGTAAGAACACTGCTTAGTAGACTAGTGACTCACTGTTGTTCTTTCCCAAATGTAAAACAACCTGTGCTTCCACACTAACACAGAGTGAGTTGTACAATTCCCACAAGAAAACATGAGTGACTGTGGACTAAGAGATTTGACAGAGTTACTATGAATAAATCCAAGGATCTAGTCTTAGATAAGGCATTCAATAACAACAACAAAAACTGTTAAGTATAATTAAAAAAGTAGTCATATTCCAAGTCTGAGGTCAACTAGCACATCTCATTATTTATGACTGGTCCCAGAGGAAAATTGCAGCATATGCCTTTTTTGGTGTTAAACTAAAGCTCCTCATCAGCTGCCACATATAAAGCCAGCCCTAGGGCAAGCATCAGTTAAGGTTTGATTTGACATCAAACCATGTGTGACAGCAATGCAGACCAAAAATATCCCCTCCCACCACAGTGACTGTCCACAGCTCCTTACGTGAGCCAGCACGACCGTCCAGGTGGTAGGACGGTGTGGCACATCAAGCACATAGCCCTGCAAAACATTACACATACTTCACAACAAAACTGTGTAAATGTCTGTGTGCATGGGGGAGCTCTATACCCACACATTCACATGCTATAAAGCAGCTCAGTTTCTCCATCCAGTTGAAGTGCAGCAGTACAGCCAGCTGTTTGCCACATAACCAAGAGGTTAATGAACAGTTTTCCACTACAGGAGCAAGCTGTCAGCAGGTGGAAGGGGGACAGTACTCTTCCCATAGAAATTGCTACTGATACTTTGCAGCTCCAGACAACATCTCCTAACCGTTCCCCTGCATGGTGCTCAGAAGGCAGTCAGCGCAAAGGTGCTTTATTACCCCTTCATCAACAGAATAACTGTAGATCACACAGTTCTAACTGTAGATCATCATAGCACTGAAAGAAGTGCACCTGGAAATGAAAAACTATTTTGAAGGGGAACCACACTAACTTTTATCCTCTTTCCTCGCCTTGCATGCGCATGTGCCTAAGAACTGAACTCTGAAATAGCCACAGGCAAAGGCTAAAACATAGTTAACAAGATGTATTAAGCAGTAAAAATGCCTGTGGCAAGAGTCACTAAGCCACTAAACACAGCTATGCTGTTCCAGTATTTCTGGGAAGAAAAAAAAAAAACAACTCTCAGGGAACACAGACAACAGTGACTTATTGTCTCAATTAAGACAATTACATCCTCAATTTCTGCTACAGGAAGATTACTTAATTACCTATAAAGCTGACTTTCTCTTTTCCACATTAAATGAAATTGCTTCAGCCTCCTTATGCCTAGCTATCGTGTTTTAAAACCAAACTATACACACACAGACAGTGGGATATCCCAGGCAACATCCTCAAAGCAGGTAAGTGGAGTTGCACTACAGAATAGTGTACCCATAAGCACGCATATTTCAGGGTTGTGTGGAAAGGAAGGAGGAGAGACATTTATTTCTTTTTTATGCCAGCACACTGTTTAAGACTCAAATATAAATATATTTAAGATATTACTCTGTTATTGATTACACTCTCACAACCCTTCCTCCATGAAATGATAAAGACTGTACAGTTTCTGTTCGAGGAAACGATAAAAGCAATTGCCAAATGAAATATCATTCAACACCTACCATTCCATGGAAAAAAAAAATCATAAATACAATTTCTGCAAAGTACCTGGAAAAGTTCTTTAAATGAAGGATGCACCATAGGGTTGGGAACAAAAGGCAAAGCATAGAAGGGAAGAAACTCCGTAGTCTGGCTCAGTGCAGCTCCTTTTGTTTCAAGGTATGCTTTAAAGTGAGAAATCCTTTCCTCAAGTTCATCTTTGTCCTAGGAAATAAAACCACATATTTATTTAGAAGACTTCTGTTCTGAATGCACTGTAAAGCTGGCAGATGTAAGCACAGACCTTAAGACATTAACTTCAAGTTTGAAATCTCAGTGTATATAGTTAGAAGTGTAAAACTATCAGCACACTGGTATTTTCCAAGGTAAGATATTCAGAAGCTCCACTACAAAGAACAAATTCAATCCCTGTACTTCACAATATGAGTGTCTGCTTTCATCCAAAATGTGGACTGCTGCCCAAAATCCAAAGGTGTACTCTGTGACCTCTTCCTAAGCATCCTGTTGCCATCTGCACTAAAGACAAGTATATCAAGTAAAACAAACGAAAGCAATTTGAAGTTCAAACAGCTAAGTAAACTTACAGGCTTTCCCACAGAGTGTTTCAAGAGGTATGTAGCAAAGTATATGTGAAGATAGAACTCCAGCTTCTGAGCAGCTGGTTCATTGTCCCGAACTGAAGATGAAATATGCTCCTCCCAGAGCTGGAAGAAGGCTTTCTGCTCACCATTTTCAAATGCTGTAAGCAAGTCTTTCTGCAAAGGGCAAAAGCATTCAGTCAAAAAACAAACACTTTTCAAAGGTTACATAGGCTAGTAAATGAAGAATTTAAGTGCCATCTGAAGATGCTGAACTAAAGTTTTATCCAAAATCTCTTACCATTTGATGACCAGCTAAACATTCCTTCTCCATTTATCTCTAATCTCTTTGAGAGCCTGAAACACCCATTGATACAAGAAGCAAAGAATTTGAAAACATTGATCTGGGGACCCACCTTTACCATAAAGGAAAAACAAACACCTGCACAGTATCTGAAAATCAGCCTTTCAAAGCATGTCAAACTCAAAACCTAGAATACTGTGAACCAAAACTGCTGACTCAGATTCAGAAGGATTGAAGCTCTTCAAAAAAGCAAATGTGAAGGTTCCAGAACTGAAAGAAGGCTGCTAGCAGCCTTCTCCAAATAAATAAGAATCTGTTCAGACACAGCAGATAATCTCTGTGCTGTAATAATTCACACGGTGGTTAGTGGTCTTAAACTCTTTCAAGTATTATTCAAAATAAGTGCAAGTGATGCGTTACCTGAACAGGCAAGGCTTTTGAATCTCTCAAGGAAACACCTGCTGTTTTGGGTAGAGGCTTCCCTTTTATTTTACATTCCTTTGCAAATACCTTCACTGTTTCTTCAAATTCCGCAAAATCCAAATACTACAAGATAAAAACATACAGAAATGTTTTTCTTAGATTATTAATGCCTCAAGGAGTGATCCATGAATTGCCAAAGTCCTTAAAAGTTCCTCTGTAGTATGGCACATAAATGTTGAAAGATTACACAGGAACAAACAACCGTGTCTCACCTGGTGAGAACACACCGTTTCTTAACTTAGGTTTCCTTCTACATCTTAGACAACTGTATTCGCAGCCAAGCGCATGTTCTCTAAAAGAATGATGCCCCCCAGTTTAGTCAGTAACTTAATTCAACCAAAGAAGAAAAAAGAAAGAAAATCCATTACTGCCAACACTTCAGCTGAATAAAAAAGTAACTTCCTTGCAGATAACGTTCTTGGAGGACAGAACTCTTAAGCATGACTCTCATCTTCTCTTCAGCAGCCACACAGCTAAGCCGCTTCACTCACGATATGTGAAGCTGAATAGGACAAATCCATGGCCAGCTAACCAAGCATTGCTCAGAAAAACAGCCCTCTCTCTTCCTCCCACAATGTACAGTCGTGATATTACATGTCTTCCCTCCCCTCCCTCATTTCATGAGACTCAGTTATTGGTTGCTGTGGCAAGACATCACATTTTGTCTTGAAAACTTGATCTGGGTGTCCAACGTTGCCTCAGAGAACAAGGATCGTTTACTTTCTTCACCATTAACATAAACAGTACTATGTTAATGATTGAGTACTTTGAACTTTTTAGATTTGTCTTCTGAGAAACAAACAACAAAAATGTAGGCTTTGTAAGATTTTGCTTTTTGATAAACTCTTTAGGCAGAGAGTCCAAACTCTCAACCGACAGCCTGGGAAAAGCTGGGTACAATAGCGGCTGACTGCTGCTCCTGATCACGGTGCTGGCGCCTGCAGAACTCTGCAGCAAATTGGGTCACACAAGCACACGATGCAGGTGGGAGGCTGACGGTTTGCTGCTCACTTTGGGTCTGTGAGACTGTGCTGATCAGAGGAATGTGACAGTAACAAGCAACAGAGATCACAGCTTGTGTCCTTGTTCCAAATCACAAACCACAAACATCCCATTTAGCCAACTTATCTAGAAGGCAGAAGCACAACCTACCAGAGAGATGCCCACCCTTTAAAGTTTGTCTCTCACATTTTTTTTTTTCCTTAGGACTGTTTCACACTTTAGAATATCACCTAATGGGCAATATGGGTAGAGAAGCACCTAGCCAGAGAACCCTGATTTAGCATTAAACCATGGAGACCAGTGGTCTCAGGACTTCAGCCTGGGCTTTGTCATTCCTGAGGTTTTTATGTGCCTCTGCAATTTTAAAGAGGCACAAAATCAGGTGGCAGCTGAGCCACCTCCCCTAAGGCTCTCACCAGTACCACAGCTTGGACCTGAGCCCCAGAGCTGTCTGGAATCAACCAATTTAACTGTCCCTTTAACAAAAGCCTCACTTACGATGAACAATTGATACTTTTTAATTATCAGACGTGTGGCTACCTGCATTTAATGCACATTATGCCCTGCGAACCCACAGAGCGTGATGGAACCTCTGACTTCCAGGCGTACCAGACACTTGCCTGGCTGCACACCCACAGCACGCAGCGCTAACACCACCCCACGCCTGAACACAAGCGCTCTGAACCCCTCCTTGCTCACTTCAACAAAAAAAAAGGGGGGGGGGGGGGAGAGAGAAAATAAGCGCACACCAACCTCTCTGACCAGCCCGAGCAGCTCAGCTTCGTAAGCCAGCACGTCGCCCATCGCCGAGCGGCACCGCCGGGGCTCACCGGCGACACACCTGGGGAGGAGAAGGGGAGGAGGGGAGGGTCAGCGGCCCCAAAGCGGCCCCACAGCTGCTCCGGAGCCACCCCAGCTCCATAGCGGCCCCGGGCGGGCCGGGCTGCGGCCTACCTGCGGGCCGCCGCCGCCGCCTCCGGTCGCCGTGGCAACCGCTGCCGCACGCCCCGCCGGCCTCCTGCGACACGTGACCGCGCTCGGCCAATGCCAAGTGGGGAGACGGCCTCACGTGGACGGGGTGGTGGCGGCCTCGCCGTGATGGCAGCCGCTGAGGGGCGGCCCCGGGGGGAGTGGGGGGCGCGCCAGCACCCTGGGGCTAGATTTGCCTAACGGCTGCTTTCTCTCAGTCCTCTCTTTTTTTTTAAAGTTACTTGAAGTGTGGTCAAATTAATTTGGAAAAAAAAAAAAAAAGACACGCCATATTACCATGCAGTTTTTGTAGCTCCCTTACAACCCGCACAGTCCAGAAGTTGTCTAGAAATACCAGCCGCCATCTTCTCTGCAGGCCTGAAAGCAGAGCTTTCAGGTGCACATTTAAACAATTTCATAATAAAGTTTAATGCTATGTGCTACAATATCCACACCTGCATGCCTCTACAGTGCAGTCTGTTCAGTGAATGCATACTCTACCTGTAATTCCCATTCTGTTTAAAACAAAAATGGCCAAAGGTTACCTGCTCCATTTACTGCACAATTTAGAAGATTAATTTAATAATGTTGACCTCAGCCCACCAGTGCAGCCTATCTGGGGACTGTTAGTGTTAGGTCAGAGGTTGGACTCGATGATCTTGAGGTCTCTTCCAACCTAGAAATTCTGTGATTCTGTAATGTTGTCAGATAAAGGAAGAGGGGCTTTCATTTTGGTGGCCAAGAGAGCCATACAGCCCTGCCACAACCCCCACTGGGGAGAGAAACAGAGTCCACAAGGGGAAGGGACCTGCAGGCACACTTTACTAGTAAAGATTTGCTAGAAACATAAAAATCTCTTTGTATCACCAGTGATGTCCTGTCTGGGATTTTGGTCTCACCCACACAGCTGTTTTCCTCTGCCCACAGCTCAGGTGAACTCCTGAGAAGACTCATGCCCTCCTCACCTCCCCACCGCAGCCAGACACAACACGGCACCATCTTCCTGCCTCTAAAAGGCTGCCAAAACAGGCAGCAAAAACAGTCTGCAGTGCTCCGCATCTGCCCCGGCCGCAGATTCTGAACCATAACAACCTCCCAGAAACCAGAAGTTAATCTCACCAGACAGCTCAGAGGCTCTGCTCTCCGCTGAGACCATTTCCTGGCCAAACCTTAGCTTCCCAACACTGGCGCTTCAGTATGAATGTGGTTCAGGGCACAGCCTGCCCTTGGCTAGTGATCTAAGGGTGTTCTTCTCCTTATACATTTTATTTTTAATTGAAGGCACAGGGAAAAAAATCCCCCTTAGACGTTCTCGACAGATCTAAAATTATCATTTTAATAGGAAAAAATGTTGGGAAAGAGAGAGGTGATGGAAAACAGTTATGACAGAAACACGTCACATGGGGTGAGCAGGCACCAGCACCCCATCCATAACTCGTGGGAATCATCAGCCCACCACTGCTGCAAATAGCTCTGCTCCACTGCCAGCCTGCAGAGGGTTGGTATTTGAGAATGAAGCACTGAGGCAGACTGCTACTCTTTGGGAAAGGGAAACAAGATGTGAAATACCTTACGCAGGGCAGATGCAGCCTTTACTATTCTATCCCCCTGGCCATGCCTTCCTTCTTCAAATGGTGGCTGTCCAGGTAAGGGACAGAGCAGTGGTCTGAGCTAGGACTGGTTCCAGCAGAAAGGGAACGTGTTGGCTGAGCTTGGGCAGAAGAGACCCAGGGAGAATTACCTAACGATGCTAAAATCAGTTGTGAGGCTTCAGGACTGGGAGCAGCACTTGTTCTGAAAGGGAAGATGAATGTCTGATAGCTTGTGAAAGCCCATTGCCACCTCCCCCTGAGCAAGTGCATTGCTATAGCAAACCTCAGCTTCTCTCAGTGGGGCATCGTCCCCTGCTCAAGCACTCCAGCTACCCTGTTTTGCCATATCCCTGAATTTATTTGTGCTGAGAATTCCAGATGTTGAAAAAACATCCAAACCATGGCAGAAGCTCAACAGACTGCTGTGCTTCTAAGGTTTGCCACAGTATTGCTGTTTAAAGATAAAATAGGTAGGCCCCCTTCTATTTATTTAGGAATAGATGCTGTGTGCTGCAAACAGAGACATTTGTGTAGCCCTGTGGCTTCTTGGAGAATGGTAGCAGCCTGGACTTTGGATCAAAGGTGTTTCTGGGCAGCACACTGCGAGTCTTAGAAAGCGCTCAGCAATGCCTAGAAAGCAGTCGGTAATTTCTAGAAAGCAAAGGGAAATTTCTAGAAACCAAAAGGAAATTCTTAGAAAGTACTGGAAAATTTCCAGAAAGTGCTCTGCAATCCCATGAAAGCACTTAAATAATGATTCTGTGATGCCTAGAAAGCACCTGAAAATTCCTAGAAAGCACAGGGAAAGGCCTAGAAAGCTCTAGAAGAAAAAGCATCCTGAAATTCCCATGAAGTACACCAAGATGTTCAGAAAGCACCTTGGAATTCCAGTCTGTAATTCCTACAAAGATCTCGTAATTCCAAAATAGAACACGGATATTCCAAAAAAAAAAAAGAAAAAAGGCATGAATTTCAAAAAAAAAAAGTGGTGGAAAATTCCTAGGATCTTGCCAGAATTCCTAGAAAGCACAGGAGCATCTTTAAAAAGCACCAGGGAGGTGCTGGGCAATTTGTATCCCATCGTTAGGCTGCGTTCTCATTGCTCACCACAGGACGTTTACCATTCCGACTGGCTTTGTAGTTTTTGTGTGCACTGCTGAGTGCTGGGTACATGGCTGAGCTGGCAATTAGAGCTTCTGGGTTTGGCGATTTGTATACTAAATGAATCTGAATTCTAAATGAAACACTATGAAACATCATCATCGGGCATCACCCGGCTCCCTGTTTGTAGGTTTTTTTCCTGGGGACAGGTGGCACTGCCTCTGCTGCGGAGCTGAATGGTCCTGGGGCTGGCTGCAGGTGCTGGGCTGGATGGTAACCAGCTGATCAACTAAAAACCATGTTGTTATTTTCTATGCCCAAGTGGAAGATTTTGCAGGGAATTTCTTCTTTCGGTAGCCTTTGCAAGTAGTCGCATTAAAAATAAAAGCAAGCAGGCAAGAGGGGAACATTTTTCAAAACTTAAACATTGTTATTTTTTGAGTCAAACTTCAGCTTTTAGTTGCTAAAAATGATTTTGGCTTGGATTTTCAATGAATACTTTTAAAGGAGCATTCAGAGAATAAATAAAACGGTTTTTGGTGGATGGCACGTTGTTGCCGGTTGGGTTTGGAGCACCGCCTGGCTCCTACTGGTACTGCTCCGGAGCAGAGAAGTTTGCTTGGACCACGGTCCTGTGCTCAGGCAGGGCACCCTGCCGTTCAAACACTGCTCACATTACAAGTTACACAGCAGTGTGACCCTCAGGGCCCTCTGCAAGGAAAACCAAGGCAATGCAATTGCAAAAGTTCACTGTTTTCCACGGCATCAGGCTATCGTAAAGCAGCTCTGTCTCCCTTGGATGTAGCTCCTGCTGAGCCACCAGCTTTTGTCCCCACCTCGCCCTGAAGGATGCGGTCAGCCCCATGCCAGGCTATTTATGTGCAGACACTTCTCCAGTAATTTTCTGTAACCAAAGTCCTTGCCCAGGAAAGGCACCACGGAGACTTTGATTCTGTGCCGTAGGATGCAGGAAGGAGGCAGAGGGGTGAACTTGGCTCTCCTCAAGATCAAGAAGCCTCTTGGCCCATTCAGTGCAGAGCAGAGAGGGAAAGAGGAGGACAAACAAGCCCAGTGAGGAGAGACCAGCTGCTGTGTGTGCAGGGCACCCTTACCTTCCCCTCAAGGCCCCTTTCAGTTCTATTGAAAATGGTGGAGGCAGCCCCCAGGTGCCTTGCAGCCTGGCATGGCAGGAGCCAGAGCTTCCTTCTCCCAGCAGGACTTCATAGGTGAGGACAGAGCATCCAGAGCTCAACCTAGGGCCCTGTAACATCAGCCTCCAGGAGAGGAGATGTTTGTTGCCCACATCCCTGCTAAATCCCCTTGCCACTACTACCTCACAGGCTGGAGAACGGAGTCCTCCAGCGCATTTCTTGCTCCTCCATCCCGGTGAATCAGCCCATGGTGCCTTTGCTGCTGGTGGCAGAGATCTCCTAGGACATTCCTACAGGAGAGAGCAGCTGAGCCACCAGCTGAAGTTGCCCCCTAGAAGCACAGGAAAAAACCACTTTGCACTGTTGTTTTCTTCCAGGTGAACACACTTGGGGGTGGAAAGGTAAAGGCTCATTAAATCCCCTTCCTCACCCTTTCTGCTACCTGTGCAGAAACCACCCCGGGGTCTGGGTGAGGTGTCAGAAGGGAGCACCGCAACCCACCCTGCCCAGAGACCCGCTTTGACAGACCTGGCCAGGCTTGGCTGCAGTAACGGCAAGGCTTTCCAGCCAAAAATGACAATCCAGCCTTGGACCCTTGATTCCATGTGTAAGTTAAAGATAAAATGGTCTCTGTGTGGAGGTAAAGTAAACGGAGAATTCGCCCAGCCCTAGTGGAGCTATCTTAGCTCTTCTGGGAAGACAATGGTGAAACAAAAAGTTCATCCATCTTGATTCTCATTGACAAGAAATGGAGGAAAACAATTAATTGGGAGACCCAGCCCAATGCTGAGAACAAAGACACTGCACCAATATTTCAGGTCTTTTTCCTTCACTTTGAAGGGGAAAAAATTGCTCCGTGCTTTATCCCTTGTAGGTTATCTTCAGAGGAACAATGTCCCCATAATTTCTGCTGACAATTAGCCCTGGCTGCGTGGCAGTTCTTCCCTGGGTCACCAGAGCAGCTATTTATTTATACCCTTGGCCAGGGATGCTGTTGCCACTGAAGGGCTCTGCCCTTCCCCTACCAGCCCAGAGACAGCACTGGGTCTGACAAAACCATGTATTTTCACTACAGGACACCCCAAGGAAGGATCAGCACCCATGGGTGAAGGCCTTCAGGCCCACTGATGCCATCAGAGGGTGCAAGAAAACACCCCAAGCGCTACAGAGACCTCTCCCACCCTGCCACCACCCCAGGGTTAAGGTGTGCTCAGAGCTGGGCCAAAAACCCAGCCCGTCACCACAGGGAAGACTGGGGCAGGCTGGGGCCTGGGTGAGACCGGGAGACGCTTCAGCCTGAAGGATGCAGGGAGATAAACGGCCAACGTCCTCATTGTTATCAGCGGGCCCCAACCTCGGCATTAATTGGCAAGGAGGAAGAGCTTGGCCTGGCCCTGGAAGGGAGGGGAGAGATAGGGAGGGCGGCACCACCACGAAGGGAAGAGCCCAGACGGAGAGATGCTGCCGGCCCCCTCCCCAAATGGCCCCTCCTGGGAGCCTCCAGCACCTCCATCCCCACCTCTGGCCCCAGCACAGTGCCCAAAAGGGGGAGTTTTACCCAAGTTAGCCAGAAAAAACGGGACTAAGAACACAGCCAGGGCCTCCTGGGACCTGTCAGAAGCGGCACGCTTTTTGAAGTGATTTGTCACCAGGGTTCAGGGGGACGAGGCCCTTTACTCAGGAGGAACAGAAACAGGCTTCCTGCCACCTCTGCCTCTCCCTGCGGCAAACCCAGGAGCATTAGGTCCAATTAGGCCCTGGCAAGCACCCCACGGGTGGGTCTCCCTGCAGCGCTCCCAGGTGGGCCCAGGAGAGCAGCACTTCCTGAGGAATCAGCACCAGTGAGTCACTGGGGCTAAGGACATTCATTATAGCAGTGTTCAGGCTTCCCACACACGTTCTCCAAAACCTGAGATCAGAAAGCCAGCGGCTGCTTTTCCATTCGAGCACAGCACATAGCCAGTCCTGCAGTGAGCAGCCCCACCTGTCCCCAGGGAAGCTGGTCAGGCTCCTCAGCATGTGCTGGGAAGGGGATCAGGATCTACTAAAGAGGTGCAGACAGGCTGAAATCCTTGAAAGCCACTTACCTTGCATCTTCCTGCTGAGAAGAGTGACTTCCCAATCCAGCAAGAGGGCAATTCACACTTGCTGGAAAACTTTGTTCTACCCAGAGGAGCAGCTTTGTCTTTCTGGGTGCACCATCCCACAGAGCTGCCCCTTCTCGCTCCACCTCAGCTCAGAGGGACTCCTCAGGTTTGAGATGCAGCCTCCTGCACACTGCTGGGGCACCCAGTAATTCACCTGCTTCACCCTACAACCAGCAGCGCTCACCCAGCTCCTCTCCAACCTCCCCCAGGCTCCTTTGCAGGACTGTCACAGGGCTGCTGACATTCTCCGGAGCAGCCCTGGAGAGAAAGCAGATGCCTTTGTGCATGCATCTCTGTGGTGTCACTCCTGAACCGTGCAGTTCCCACGTATCTTTACACAGCACAGACAAGACACGGCAAGTGCAGAGCTGGGGAAGTGTGAACAGGCCAATTGCAGATTTCCCTCCTGGTGTCCCCAGCCTAGTACGCATGACATTTCTATTCCACAGCCACCAAAAGCTCTGCTGAAAATTTGGCCACCTGAGTGTAACCTTACCATATGTCCCCAGAGTAGCAGCTCAGAAATCAGTTTGGGACAATCTGAGGTTTTTACTTTTGCTTGTGCCAAGGAAGCTCCAGGACTGGACTCAACAGGCTCAAGAAAAACATTTAGCACAAGAATTCAGCCTGCTGGATGGTGCCCCAGGCATTACACGGCTCAGTGGGAACTGCTGCGTGTGTGCAGATTTACACAGCCACACTGGGAACCAAACCTGCAGCAAGCACAAGGAATATATTGGCTACCCTGGAAAACATAAAACTATTTAGGACTCAGCAAAAACTCCCATGAATAGAAGCTGTCTGTTCACACCATGGCCAAGGGCGTCAGTATAGGACTTGAGGTCTTTCTAAGCCAGCTTTTCCCAGCATTTCTACATGTGCTTGAGATCTCCCATCAATTCCTGCCTATCCAGCAGGTTGTTGAATGACCTCAAATGATTTTTTTCTTTTAATTTCCTTTGTCCTCCCTTCCACAATATTTTGTAAGTGGCATGAGGCATTACTAACAATTTACTTAAAAAACATGAATACCACCCTGGCTGGCATCAGCAGAACACGCAGCAATACAGGTTACATGTACTCACTCAAAGGGAAGTCATTAAAGTAGTGGAGAGACTCACAAAAATTGTATTGGTCCAGCTTCTGCTTCTTGCACAATACCTGAGTCTTACATCTAATGACCATGGGACTGGAGCATTGATTATCTGTTTCCAAGTTTACTCACTGTAACGATGTCTGTAGTCGTTTCAGGTTCATCCTCAGCTCTGCTGCATGGGAGAATAGATCTGGATCACAATGAGAACTGTGAGCTCTGGCCAGCAACCCTACTGAGACATTTCAACTTTAGGGACTTTGATTGAAGCCTAGGACTCAAAATTGGCTTTCAGTCCCATACCTCTGCTCTGTACTGCTTAAGCTCTGCAGAGAACAAAGGCGGACTATTCGATCGCTATAATAACATCCACCAAAATAAACCACCTTCCAGAGAAACTCGCGGGCACTACATGCAAGATTTGTCTTCCATTATTACTGATGCACATGAGCTTGTGGTATGTTCACATGGAGCAAGATATTCCCACAACCATGTAATAAAACCCTCGTTCCATTTAAATGCCGTTTCAAGCGATGCAGCATAGGCCAGCAGTTGGCTTTCAGCTGAGCAGGGCTGCAGCCTGGCTCGCTGGCGATGCAACCTGTGAAGCGTTACAGCCCAACAGGTGAGAGCCTGGCTGGGCCAACAGTGAACGCTTGAGCTGCGTTTTTTCCTTTTGACTGCTGCTCATTCCATACCCCTGACTGCAAATTCTCCCTTGGCTAATGATGCTTGCATGTCTGGATTCACCCCATCTAGGTCTGCAATGTATTTCTAGCTGCCTGCTAACATCAGCTATTATGCTCTTATTTGGCGAAAGCCCACAAAAAAGGGATTCTGTGAAACAAAGAGAAACATGCCTCCATTTCTCCACCACTAACATCCACAGCCTTTCTGTCGGCCCCACGCTGACACAGGAATACCAGGATGAGCAAGGGGGAAGATCAGTGTAAAGTCAGTATCACAGAGGTGATTTGGAAGCAGACCTTACCTAGACAGATGGTGGCAGGTAGAGAGCTGCTGTTTCTGTATCCTAAGTTCTGTGGCTGGGTCAGACTGTAGTTAGTGACTACAAACCAGCTTATGTCAGCCTAAGTGCGTGCTATAGAAAGTAGAGTGAGGCACAGATCCTAAGTACTCTACAGAGGAACAGAGTCAGTTGAGCTCTGCTGGAAGAATGTGCATGACTTGGGTCTAATTTCTAAGGTCTGGGATGAATACAAGAGGACGTTGCTAGGCTTCCCTCTTTTCCCCAGAAGCATCAAGTTTTCTGTCAAGAATTTTTAATATATTTATTTGAAAACAAGGTTTTGTGAAAGAGTACACTAAATAGCATATATCTGTTCTTCACCCATAAAACACGGACTATCAGCTTTAGCTCAGCACAGATTGGGGCTGCATGCACTGAACAGCAGATCTCGATAGGAAGGTCTTCACGTCTGTCTTTCCGATATCAAGCATAGTGTCTTCTTTAGAGGACATGATCCTGGAGGATGGGGAGAGAGAAACCAGAAAAGCAAACATTTAACTAAGGCTTCTTGTGGTTGGCTCCACACATTCACCCGAGCCTGCCACTGATGCAACATTTACAGTTTTTAGCAGGGAGTTTTTCCCGCCCATCCACCAAATCAAGAGCATAATCTTTGCTCTTGGGAGCACTGGGACATGCCAGCCCATATTTGGAAATAAAGCAACTGGATTTCTGCCTCTCAGTGAGAAACTTGCACATCAGTTCAGGCACATTAACCAAGGAACCTGAGAACTGCACTATTCGTTGCCTGGAACAGTTCTACAAAGATTCTTGTAATGTTCTCTGAGCTCTCCATAGAGCTCATGACTGAACTGTCTCTGAATTCTGCTAAGAACTGCTGGGAATACAAGGCAACCCGAGAGAGCAGAGTAATTCTTTTTTGACCAATCCTGCCACACTGAGGTCAAGTAGATGACAGCTTTCTTACATAAACCACTTGCTCCTCTGGGACCATCCTTCATGAGCTGACTATTCCCAGCTCAGCTGTTGCCTGTGACCCCACACACTGCTCTAGCTCTGCCCAGCAGGGCTCTATTCAAAAGCAGCCAAGCCTGTGCGATTAGAGACTAGATCCAGTATGACTGGGTCAGGCCTCATCCAGAACCATGGGCTTCCCCTTCTACTGCTACCCAATGCTTCAAAATCAGTGCAGAGCACCTATTTCTGAATCTGATGCAGAAGCAAAGAGCTAAAACAAGAACGTCAGATGCTTGTAACAGCCTCAGTTGATCCTCAGAGGCTTTTGCTTCACTGGGATTAATAAAGGTGACTGCACAATAGATTGTACCTCAGGTCTTAATCATCAATGTACTCAAAGGGCTCTGGTGGTTCAGGTTCCTGCTCCTCTTCCTCTATCTTCGGACCGTGAGCTGCCACAGGTTCAACTAGCTCCTCCATATCCTCACTGGTGTCCTTCAGAATGATGATGCCCCCGATGGAAAGCTGCAAGACAAGTGCAATGAGCGTTAGAAGCAGCTTGCTGCCTTGTGGTGGAGTGCTTATGGCCACGATGTTATCCTAGACACCTTAGGTTCCTCATAAGCAGGAACAAACACTCAACTCACACCGAAGGGAAAAAAGGGCCTTTAGGATGTAGCTGCCAATTACATCAAACTGAAAGCCTGTGCAGGCAGGGACAAAATCAGGTGCATGAGAAGTGGGACAAATGGTAATTCAATGGTAATGGTAATTAACACTTCATTATTTGTTTGCACCCTGCATTGCAAGCTCACTGAATATCTGGGCCAAATGCTCACAGACTTCTGAAAGTCTTAGTGGAGGCACCAGCCATTCACGTGCACACCTCTGCAAGGAGAAAGGAGTAAGCAAAGCCCTTCACGAATTAATTGGGTGCTATCTAGGAAAAGAAACAAAAAGCAGTTCCTTTCTCCTGAGTGCTCGTAGATGAAGGAGTCATAGCAAAGATTCCTCAATGGTGACCTTCACATCAACGTTTTGTGCCAGGAACAGCACCTATCTGCTGATTTTCTGCTGACTGGCTCGATGCCAAAGGGATGACTTTACCAGAAAAAGGGGAAGTTTCAGAAAGCAAAGCATCTGACACCCACATGGATCCCTGCCTGATAAGGAGATGGAGCAGATGGAGCCTATCCAGACAACTTTTTGTATTACGATTATCTAAGCCTCAGTTTGATAGAAAATGGCATCTGGATTCACAGCTTTACCCCAGTCCCAGTCTGGCACTTTCCACATAAAAACTAATTGAACCATAATAGCGTTATAAGGCTCATCCTTTCAGGGCAAAAAAAGCCTAGTGAAGCTTCTCTCCGTAGCCACCTCCCAGGAGGCTATCTGAAACAGAGACTAATCTGATCACCAGCTTCCACCAACTGAGGAATCCTATTAGCAGAACCTCGTAAAACAAAGTGGAATTAATTACAAAGGTCACAACCAAACAAACATCCTGGCAGGCTAAAGTGAATCCCTGCATCTCAAGGAGTGAAACATGAGGTGCGAAGAGGCAGTGCTGTGTCATGCCTGGCTAGGATCAGCGTGTTGACCACACCAAGACTCCAGGCTATAAACAAGCATCTCAAAGAGGCCTTTTATTCTGGCATTTCCCAAAGTAGAGCAAAGCTCCAAAACAACTCCATTTCAAGACTCTCCTCGGTTACACACCCTATTTCCAGCAAAAAGTGCACTGTTCTGTTCTCTTCAAAACCAAATTTTGGGGAGAGTTGAGGGAGGAAACTGTACTCCCTTCACTAAACAGCTCTGTACTAGGATTCTGCTTCTTTTAAAAGTGAAACAAGCAGCAAGCAGTTTCAAATATCCATGTTTCGGCTGCGTGAGTGGACACTGAACTGGACTACATAGCAGATCTTCCCAAACCAAATACCAGCTGGGCTGCCTCTTCTTTTTAGAGGTTAGAAACCGAAAGATCCTTACACAGATGTGCTAAAAGAGATTTCTCAAACAGGGATGATGCAAAGAGGATTCCAATGTGCTGATGGAATTCCAGGAAATCCACTTACTAGAAACAACTATCTTCCCAGTAACAAAAAAAAAAAAAACCACACCTACTTCTGAACATGTTTTTCCCATGCATGATACTGCAAGAGGGGGATGTAGAGGGT
Organism: Heteronetta atricapilla; assembly: GCA_011075105.1. Lineage (NCBI taxonomy): Eukaryota > Metazoa > Chordata > Aves > Anseriformes > Anatidae > Heteronetta > Heteronetta atricapilla. The sequence goes on along the minus strand of CM021739.1, from coordinate 16,169,945 downwards.
GTTATTTATTGGACAAAAATAAAAGCCAGAAGAATTTGATTCAGGAGATTTAGAGGCCAGGAAAAAACTTATATTTGCAATATATTGAAGCATCTCACAGAAAAGTTAGTTATCCCTGGGCTAATGCTAAAAGGTCGTCTTCGTTCTCCATTTGACAGCCACATTCTCTTCTCTGTGTTAAGAGGAGATGAAGGCACTTCTTTGAAGTCAGGTGCAACCAAATATGAAATCTGTTTAATGAAATAACTCACAACTACATAAGTAACCCCCACTGCAGAATAATAGTGCCCCAGCACATGATGGGTGATCGTCACCCTGTATTTATTTTACTGCTTTGACAATGAGCCTGTTCAACTTTTCAGCTCATTGGAAATACGTCTCAGTCTCTACGTCCCCAGCAATGTCATTAACACAGAGTGCCTAACTGGTTTCCAGGTTACAGCATGTGTCGTACGTAGAAGAAAAAGATAAAGCAGCATCAACATGGCGAAAAGGGTTGTGGCAGCTCTGGTTTTCCCCCAGCTGGAACTGCATGCGATCATTTGAGGAGAGGGGTATTAAAAAGTAAATATGACAACAGTGAAGTTGCAAGTCTCTGAAACAAATTAGAGTGATGCAATACATGTGAGTGGCATTCTCATGTACACATAGAGGGTCCTTATATATAAGCCCAGCACAGAGAATGCTCAGCCAAGCACACAAACTAGTAATATGACACTTACTGGTTTGAAAGGCTGATACCGACAGCTCTCTGTCATAGTGAGAACTTTGAGCTGAGCAGGCATGACCCTTGCTGGGTTGTCCAGAAGCTGGAAGTTGGGTTCGGGTTCTTTCTTCTTTTCTTTTTCATCCTTCTTTTCAGTTTCATCCTGTGGAGAGGGGAAAAGGAAATCAACATTGTGTTAATGGTAGTCTCTAACCCTTTCATAATTACTTTTCACACAGGGAGCAATTCCAGAGCATGGTGAGAAGCCATTCACCATCTGAGGAACAAGCTAAGACCTATCTACGAGCTGGCATCGGCAATGTCAGCGTGGATCTAAGTACTCTCACAAAGGCAATGCCTCACTCTTGACTGCAGGTCAAAGCAAGTTCAACAAGATGTGGTAGTAGAATGGTTTTACCTCTGGCTTCCCTTTCTAATACTTCCTCTTAAACTCACTCTCCACTTTTATTCACAACTTAAAATTCTTTAGTATCATTACTAAGCACATCAAAATTGCCCCAAACCACCTTTGTCTTTTCGCTGCTATAAAACCATCACTAGCATTTCATGCTACCGGTAGTGACAGCAGCTCAACCGAAATGACTCAACTCCAGCGACTGCCCTAGGGAATTGAAGTTAGTTGCTCCTTTACCACTGACTCGGCAGCTGGAGGCAAATGCTCAGAAGGAAAAAAAGATGACAGCATCATTTATATACTTAAGAAGAACGTGGGTCATATTTTCCCTCTTGCTCAGGGACATCTGCGTGTTGCAAAAAAAAAAATACTGCAAAAAAGATGGAAACAACCAATAGGGAATGATCAGAAACACCACCAAATGCACAGTATGTCCTGTAACAGCAGACAGGAATATCTCTGTCCCAGCGACTATTCGCTGCTGTGCAGATCACTTGGAAGCTATGGATTACTAGTCACTTCATAGGCATATAACAGGAAAGCAATTAAACCTCTAAAACATTTAGACAATAGGAAAACACTGAACTCAAACACAGCAGGTGGCAGCAAGCTCCTTTTTTCCCATCCTCGTTCTTCTGCTTGATTCAGCCAAGAAAACTTTTCAGACAGCTAGAGCGTACACAGACGCAACATGTGAATCCCTTAGCCCAACACATGAATCCCTTCCAACACACTGCTTCCTCTCAACACCTTTACTTCACTGTAGGTTGTAAAGATTTTGGAAGAAACATTCACCTGTTCAGCACATTTTGCTTAGTCAATAGTGCTGCAAGAATAATTCAAAGAAAAGGCAGTGTTTGATGGTTTGATGACAAGGAAACATTGATAAAGGAACAAAAAAAAAAGAGATTCTACCTTGAACCCGAGGTGATTCATTTTCTGAACCAACTGCAGAAAGTTCAGTGCCTACAACATGGCCAATACTTAAGTAGGTCTACATAGTTACTGTACACATACACCTTTGATCTTATGACACACTCCCTTCGCATACCATTTGTATGTTTCTTCTTAAACCTCCTTGAGCATGTTGTTTTACTCACAGAGATGTTAAACTGGAATTAGAACAGTTTCTACTCAGCTGGTCACCATAACACATTTTCAGCTTACAGTTAACTCTTGGCATATTTGCATCTGTTATGTGAGCACAAAAGGAAGGGTCCTTTGTCAAAGTATATCTAGAATGTTAGCTGCTAAGTATTTTCCAAATTACAGCAACCACCAATAATTCATTATCTGGGTCACAGTGTTGGGTACAGCGTTAAGTGGGTGCCAGCTTTCATGACACGCCTTTCACATTTATAGGGCTGGGGGAAGAGGACATTTTAGTTTCAATGTTTACACCCACCACTTCCATCTTTTCCTCTTCCTTCTTCTCTTTCTCCTTCTCCTTTTCCTTCTTCTTGGCTTTCGCAGTGATGGACAGCACCGCAGTGGAAACCTGGATATGTCAGAGGAGGCAGGCATTCAGTATGACCGCAACACTACGCAGTGCTTCAACTCCCCAAGCAGGGGAACAAAGGGAAACCAGTGTTAGGTTCGTTCTCAGTGCAGCTGTCAACAAGATCAATTCCTCTGCCTATGCACTGCTTTGTTTAACAGACAAATACACCACCACCAAAGCAAATAAACAGTACAGATGGAACAAAAGATGCCACGAATACAGACTGGGTACAGTCACACATGCAGAAGGAAGAATTTCCTAATTCAGAGATTAATAATTACTGTTTGGGTCTCTACAAGAGATTTTTATTTAATAGAGCAAAGAATGGATTTTTTGTTATTGTAAAAAATCTGTTGCTAGAGATTCTATGGTAAAGAAACAAGTCTATAGGTGCTCTTCAGAATGACCTGAAAGGCTGTTCTACTCTCCTAATCAGACAGTTCTCTTTCACTGACCTAAAGAAACAGATGCACAAAATACCCTGTGTAGGAGACCACATGGAGCTTTGGAACTCCTAAGCCACAAAGTACCCAGAAGCAACGCTCAGTACAAGAATTCAGCATGTCTCCCCGTGTCCAGTGAGCACATCTCCCTCTATCCACAGCAGCTGCCTCTACAAGACAGTAACTTCCTCAGAGAAACAGGGAGCAATTGCGTTTGTCATGCTCCTAGTGAGGCTTTCTAGGCTGAATGCGGCCTCGTGGCATGTTTTAATTTTGGCCAGGGAAGTTTAAAACAAAAACAGATTTATCCAATTCATATCCTATTCCAAAGGCGAGAATGCAGCTATGAGCAGTAAACTTTGCCTTTTGTTAAGGGTTCACTTCTGGGTTCCGTGGTGGCACTGATTTCCTGCCCATCATTCAATGCTGATAAAATGTTTTACAATTTTCACACAACGCCATTCATCAGCATGACATGCCTGAGGTCTCCACTGCTGCAATTGCTCCCTACGGGCTGCTTTGCCTGCTGCTGTGGTCTGCTCAGCAGCTTTTACCATTTTATGCCAGGAGACAAATCACTTCCACTCATCTGCTAGTCATCTGATTTAATCTGTTCCCTTCATACACCTACGCGCTCTCCATTCCACACTTACCTTTTTGCAATCCATGGGCCTGGTAACTCACATTGTAGCACATGGTCCCACTACCCGGAGACAAGGTACAGTTCTGTCCTTCCACATGGAACTCTTAAGATCTGTCCAACCCAACACACTCAGTGTTTGTACTGCAGCAGCACTTTGGGGCCCAAGCCACAGACAAGGACACTGTTGTTCTAGGTGCTGCACAAAGATGACACACTTGTGTGTCAGTAGGGCATGGGACAAAGTTTTAATCAGTGTTTCTGCTTGATCACTGGAGATGAGGGAAGTTCCAGTGACTCAGTAGCACAGCAGCTCTATGTCATGATCAGCAACAGTCCCAGGCTCAGCAGGAAAAAATAGCTAGAATTCTCCTTCAGAGACAATAGTGCCTGCCAATTTTTCTCCTGTTCTTCAAATACCCTGTTAGTGCCATCAAAGTCAATGTCTATACTAGGAGGGAGAATGGGATGGTCTTTACCACATGGAAAGCTAGCCCAAATACCTTTTCTTTCTCCTTCTCCTTTGGAACCTCCAGAGGTGGGGGGTAGGCAAATGTGGACGGCTTACAGTTGGACTTGTATTGGACTTTGGGCATCTACGACAAACAGTTAAAAACAAAATTGTTAGAGAAGAAAAGCAGAGGAAAAAGTCCACAGCAGAATAATTACTTTAGCTTCATTTTCCTTCCAGCAGAGACAAACACAGATTCTCTAAAGAATACAAGCTTCCCCTTCTCCCCCTCCGGAAGCAGAGAAACTGTTATCAGTGGCAACGGTTCAACTAGAACAATGTTATTTAATTATTCTATAATCTGACTCTGGCAAGCTCTCCTAGCCTTCTCCATACACTCTATGCTATTCACACCATGCTTTGTTTTCATTGTTTCAATGCTTTTGCGGTTTTAATGTTGTTGCTGTGCCTGCTCTTATTAACACAAAATTGGTTTAAGATCTAAGTGGAGATCTGTCAATGCACGCTAGGCCAACCAAGCGTTGCCTGACATTCACCTCTTGCAAAAGGACAGTACGTTTTGGGGCTGGGTGACCAATTTCACATATTGTCTTGCACTTGTCTGTATAAGCGAGGCCAGAAAGCACCTTTTGACAGCCCATCCGAATTCTTAGGCTGAATTAATTTCTCCTCTTAATTTCTCTCTCCTCTCTCTTCCTTCACAACACGTCATGGAGAAAAAAAAAGACAAGCGACTGCTGCGAGGAAGCAAGGTGGGTGTGGTGCCACCCATGACATATATCCAGCTCCCAGCTGGCTTGAGTATTCAAAGCCAAGTTATAACAATCTCACCCACAGCCATTTGGGTTTGCTGGAAACTCTAAGGGATGGAGAGAGGAGACAAAATGGCAGTGCAGTCAAAAAGGTGCTGAGCCTATCACCTCCAGGGAGGTGCACTGGCAAAGCTGCAACACAATTTGTTTGACGTATTCAGGACAGAAAGGAAAAAAAATAGCATTTTAATGCAAGCCTTCTCTTCAAACAGAGCAGTAATTGAGCTGTGTATAGACTGATTCAATGCTAAACCCAAGACAGGTGGAAAAGTGCACCCTACTGCCATAAGCTTTTGGTCTAAGGTCTGCAATCCTGCAAGCTGGCTCCATCCCACAGAGGGCTTCTGAAGACCAGCACAGCCTTATAAATGCTCTGTGCATCACAGAATGACCCTGCAGCAATGACAGGAGGGGGAGGCATATTCAGAAGCTTTTTTATGGGAGTAACTAGCTCAGCTCTTCAGCACAGGAGACCCAGCATGGTATACAGCTATGTGGCCATGCCACAACTGATTGGCTGGAAGAACAAAGGTGCAAGGCAAGTGCAGTATCCTGGACAGTGCTTTAATCTTTACTCTCTCAGAAACTGAAACAAATTCCCTTTTCCCACTGCCAGCTATCCTAGGGGAGAATATCAGGATTCATTTGAGGGTGGCTTAAGAACGCTTTTTTTTAAAAAAAAATAAAAGTAATTTTGATCCTTTGGAGTGATAGCAGGGTGGTCTCTGCCCACACATAATGAATAGCATTCCATTCTTCCTAAGTTACTTTGAAATAAAGGAGACAAAGTTTGCTTTTCAGACTTCTTCCAGTTAGCACCATTTCTGGTGCATACAAGCTGGAGACACTCAAAGAAAACCAACAAATGCAAGCAGGCATGTCTCTCCCAGGCCACTCAGGTCTCCCTGGCAGCTATCAATGCCTTTTTTCCTCCACTCATTACGTACCTTAAGATCCTTGTTAAGGCCGATAACACAGGTTGGGGTGAAAGCCAGTGACAAGAAGTGAGACAGGGGGAACCAGAACCAGAACTGGGTGAAGACCAGAACTCCCACCACGGAAGGCATGTGAGTGTGTCCTGTCCTTGACTGCAGTGAAATAGTTACGTTATGGCCCCCTGCAAGGAATAAAAAATGACATCACAAATGAATTAATGAATTATTGGGTAACTCCACAAGGATTTCTGAGTGATGCATCTTTAAAACAGATGCTGTCAAGGGGGATACAAGCGCAAGCCAGACCACAACGCTGTCAGTTTTCTCCTCTGTTCTCACCTTTCACAGCCAAACTCATGAGCAGTGTAACAACCTCTGGCTAGCTCCATGTATCTGCGAGATGTTAACCGTACACGATCAATGAATACAGCCCTTCTACGCTCATTTTGCCAGGAGACAGTTAAATAGGAGTACAGATCAGAAGGTGGGGAGAGATGGAACGAAAAGGCAGACCTTAGCTATAACCAATTTCAAAACATAGCGTATCAATGAGCCACAAGGCAAGAATCACAGAGAAAGCAGTGCACATAAAGCACTTATACATAAACGTTTCTCTCTGTCTGCCTCGCTGAGCTGCCTATTATTCAGAAGAAATACGCCTGCATTTTTATCCTACACCATCTCAGAAGAAAAAAATGTAAACAGCAGCAACTTCAGAAGTTGCTTCTGGAGGTGATCAATCTATGCAGCGAAGAGACAAGCTCCTGCAGTCTTTGCAACAAAATTAAATCTCTGCCAGACAACCCAAGTCTTAGGTTTGTACTTGCAAAGCAGAGACCAAAACAACTCCATATGTTGATGTAGTGCAGAAACATCCAGCTAGAAACCAAATTGAAAGATTGGGCTTGCAGACAGAGTGAGAAAGTGTTAATCTGATCTTCAGCCTTCTGATGAACACAGTGAATTGAGTTGAAGAGGGCACCAGGCAAGTTCATTACCGCTGACATGACCAGGTGCAGGGAGGTTAACTTGGTTAAAATACAAACACCCATTCTGTCCAAACTCAGGGCACTTCAGAGCTGCAAATCCCAAACTGGAGGAGCATTCCTCTGCCATGCATAAGCAGCTGTCTGTAGCGGGGCCAGGCAGCAATTGGGCTGTCTGCTTTTTAAAGAAATCAAAAATAATTTTGCTCCCACAACTAATGAAAGCCCTGAACGAAGCAGTAATCTTGTTTTAGGTACTCGTCAGAGCTAGTCCCAGGAAAGGCAGTGGAAGAATGAGGATTTTGATGTCCTATACTATACTCTGCTGTTCCTTTTGTGGCAGCAATACTTCTCCTGCTGTTTGACTAGAGAACTCCTTCCAGATTCCTTTTTGAAGAGAGGCAACAATACAATCTCTGCTTTTCCCACTGCCAGGTCTGCCGTGCTTCTCGTTAATTCCCACTGGTACTGCTCTCATACTTGCATTTGAATTTGCAATAGCATTAACAAGGGAGTGCCTGAGGTCTTGTGCTACCCTCAAACATACCAAACATTGCACATTTGAATGCCTGATCTTCTCCTCAATCTTTACTTTGAACTTTTCTTCACCGCATCGCTATATAAGGGCCAGGTCAGTAATCCACAGATATTCTGGGTAAAGCAGTCCAGTGAACATTGCACAAGCAGCTTAGCTATACTTTATCAAACTTTTGGAATTTTATTTTCCAAATTTATTTTTAACCTTCAGAATTATATTATCAAATCTCTGGAATTTCCTGGATGAGTAACAGATTTCGTATTCCAAGGATGCTGTCATGCTGCTGCTCTCTGCTGTTTTACATCCACACACAGCCCACCCTCATTCCCAGGGTTTTGTGTGGAGCAAGAAAGGTGGAGAGGGCTGATATTGCACAACTGTGATATATCTTCATGATTAAGCAGCAGCCCTGGCAACCTGGAAGGGAACACATTCCAAATCTTTAGCTAGATGAATGTAAGCTGTGACACGGTTACCTCAAAACCAAACCAACAAAACATGAGATTTTCAGGGCTCCTGAGCTGGTACTGTAACAGCCAGCTTCCAGAGTTCATGCTGCTGTTGTGGCAAGGTTTGCCAGAATTAAAAGGGGCTGTTCTGAAGGCTACGAGGATTTGCTGGCTCAACGTTAATGTTACCAAGGAGAGGGAGTGCAACAAGTAGATGCTGATGATCTATATACGTTGATGAACTCATTCACAGCTTGTGATTATGGTGGCACTTCTGTAACATCCATCACTCAACTCTACAAGCTTATGTCCTTTGGCAAGTTTTCTGATAGTATACAGACCTTGCTAGTAATACTCTGGCAGCACAGCTCAGGGCAGCACACTAGCACAGCACTCATCACATGCTTTGGAGACCTAGGAAATCAGTTTCCAGCCTTGGCCTAAGCTACATTCTAGCTTCAAACAATATCCTATCGCTTCCTTCTGTATCAGGAAAGATTTACAAGTTGTTTCATCTACATAATGAATGAAGGTGATCTGAGCTGTTAGCGACAGCACAGCAAAGTCAAAATCCATCACCTGCCCAAACCCTAGCAGAGGGGCTTTCAGCATGTGCTGAAATCACATTGATCTTGATTCACATTGGCAATTAACCACACTGTAGCTCTTATCTAACACAGAATGTGTTTTTTTTTCCTTACCTACCAAGTTACCTACCATAAAGTTATGCCCAACTTTACATTAAAAGCCTGAAAGCAGGGACAACCAGGAGAAACGTTGGAAACACTAATGCTGAATTCAACGTGTGCGAGGGCAGACCATGTTCAAAGAAGTTTATTTGTTGGACTTAAGTCTTTAAGAGCCAAAATGCAACATATCACATGAGACACATATTTGGAAGGAAAGCAATGTGGGAAACCCCTTCCTCTGTAATTTGAAAGGCTTCCTTTTCCATCACTCACTACAGTTGACTCCAAAACTGGGGAGAATCCAGTACGTCTACCTCCAGGCTGTCAACAGCTGCTTCAGTTCAGCCTGCACTGCCCAAGGCTACAGCCTGTCCCAAACCCACCGCATAGCTAACCCCACCCAGACTTTTCCTAAATACAGAGAGGGTTTTCCAGATGTAATACATAAATATTTACATGCTATCACTCCCTTTTTTCTCGTTGATTGAGAAACGTTGCATTAAGAATCAGAGAAAATACCTGGAGCCGACAGGGCAAAATAGTTTTCAAGTAGGTCAAGTGCTGATGTCTAACTAAATCACCGCATGCCTCTTATAGCTCATATTTACAGATACATATTCCAGAAAATAAGGCATTTTCATTTTGCAAAGAACAGAAAGGGAGTCGTCAGCCTGGAACAAGAGAACACGTCTGTACATGAAGGGGAGCATTATAAAAGTTCAGACTTTTTGGGGGAAAAAAAAGATAAAAAAATCTAAATTTAGAGTGTCTACATTTTTCTTATTTTAAGTAAAAAAGTAGCTGCTTGGGCCTAATAATTAGACAATGACGAAATTTTTAATTTCCACTTCAGTGCTCCCAAGGTACTCTCCCCTCCTTCCATGAAGCCAACAGTCTGACGACTGCTTCATTCTCTGAGCACAAAATCCACCTCCAATGCGTCATTTTCCAGTTGCCCACCGGAAATCTTGCGCTTTTAATCAAAGCCTGTCAGTGGAAGAGAATTATACTTTTCTACTTCCCCCATGAAAGAAAAATACAAACTGAATAGACCTAACTATGGCAGATGACACAAAGAACCTTTTTTTCCTGGTAGTGATAATTAAATTCTATAGCTCATTGTTTCAGATAAGACTTGTAGTTGTATGAGAGAGATAAAGACTTTTCTTTTAAGAGGCTCTAATGTAAATGGCAACAGGTTAAGAAAGGGTAGGTCACAGCCTTCCCCCAGCAGCACAGCTAGAAATAAAGAGCCAAGATGTTGGCACAAATTCAAATGTAGTTTACTAAAACTGGGTATTTATGGTTCCCAAATCGTTGTACAATACATGAGTGACACATGGAACAAATAAGGTTTTAGCTGCATTGTTATGTTTTAATCTTAGAGTTAGGAATGTAAAACGGGTTTGTACAGCTGAGAGAAAAATCTTTCTGAGCCAGCTGAAATAGCTTCCCAGCAACATATTATGAGAATGTGAATGACAAAAATTACTGGAACTATCTTGTGCCAAGAGTACTGGTAAGTCTCAGCTCTGGGAGCGGTACCTGGGACACAAGGTGAAAGACAAAGGAGGTGATTCCTGTTGGTGATTCCTGTTGCTTCCTTCTCTGGCTAGCCCTGGTCAAAGAGCATGGAGCAGCCCGACTGCCATACGCCCACCAGGAATAGAGCTCTGCAAGAACACTTCCACACAGAGAGGCAAACACAGCCCTTTGTTTTAATCCCCCAACCACACAGGTTGAAAATGTAGTAATTTCATACAGACGCTGTAACAACAGGGTTTGGGGCACGGTGTTGTGCTTAAGCCATGCCACTGAGACAAATATGTTAGACTCCTTTGCTGATGTGACTTCAGGATTAACCTTGATCTCGAGAGTACTGGGAAAAGCAGATTGTTACTACCTACCACTAGGAATAAGGACAAGGAACTCTGTGTCCAGAGAAGATCACAGCACAAGAGACCAGTTGGGACAAACTGTTTGGATGCATGGGACAGCACTGGAAACTTGGAAAGGAGGTGCTAGTGACACACAGCGCTTCACATGTCTTAACTCCAGCAGAAGGAAAAATTCAAAACAAAACATTGTCTACCCTCTTTGCTTACAGAAACCTTCCTTAATAGGCCCTGCAATTCAGCACTTATGAAATGCATACACCCTTCATGGGATCCTACCCCTGGCTCAACGTTAGTCATTAACATTCGTGAAATGTTTGCTACGCTAGAAAAAGGTAGTGTGCCTCCGTGTGACTAACTGGTTCTTCTGAAGTAGCACTAATACAGTTAAATTTGCTTCCCTCATTATGTAACACTCCTCCTAATAATCAAGGAAGAAGAAAAAAAACTTAGCTATTAAAAACATATTTAATGCCTTTTTTTTTTTAGCTGGTCATTTCAGATTTTGATAGAAATCTCAAAATAAAAAGACAGGATACCACAGGGTGTCCAAATTTCTGGACCTTAGAAAAATAAAGAAACAACCTAAAATGCTATAAATCACCATTCAGGACAACAAAACTGAGCAAAAAAAAATGATATTTGTTCAGACTTCTGGACAAATGACCAACTGCAATGATTAGGCTCATCTATTTTAACTGGAGCATGTTGATACAAGCTGGAACTATAAAGCAGGGTTTATTTCTTTAATTAAATAATATTACTTGAAATCAGAGATTTATTGCTGCTATTACATGACAGGCATAAAGCCAGCACCTCATCTCCCAAATGAAATTTCCTATTACAGCTATTAAAAACATTCCATAGTCTAGCAAGTGTAAGAAATTTTGACTGCTTTAGATATTTGGGGGAATTACCTGCATCCAAAATGCCTTGTGCCAGGATTGCTCCAAACTTTGCCATAACATCATCATGCTTATCGTTGATCACTTTGGAATAGAGCTGTCTGAACTGGCTGACCTGGATGGAAAAAAAAGAAAAGAGAAATTATAAAACTACACAAGTCAAATATTTTGTCCTTATTGGAAGTATCCTGGATTTCTGCACCTTAGGAGGATGTTCAATTTTTCAGTGGTTTTAATCACGGGTGATACGAGTTTAATAATTAATTGCAGAGGTTTTCCCCACTTGAAGATACCCACATAGTGACTTTAAATAGTCAGCACAGCCATACATTTCCAAACCACATCTCGCAGGCCTTACGTTAGTAGCCTGAGAATCTCTGGAGTACCAGTGGAATAACAGACCAACTGATGAGTTTGTGGCAACAACTGCTATATGTTCTTAGGTGCGTGACACCGCACTTTATTAAATTTCCTCCAATTTCTACTGCTGAAAACCTCAAACCTATTCTGTTTTTCCTGTATAATAGTTCTGTTGTATTGATAATGCTCCTACGGTGCGTCATCAGCAGATTTTGCTTCTGCACTTGTACCTTTTAAGCCAAAACCATTAATGAAAATATTTAATAATGTAACAGTTTATGCCATGCTACATTTACCACAATGTTTTAAGTGCGCATTAATAAGGGAAATTGCCAAAACCTTTGCTTATATTATCATCATTGCTTCCAACAGCTTCATCTTTCACTGATTCACTAAGAGTTGTAAAGATAGAACAGTATCACATCCAGAAATACCTAGAGGCTCTATCAAAAATTAATAGCTTATCTTTCAGTACATACAGGGGAGCAACAATACAGTTCAAGTGATTTTTATAGCTGAAGAAGCTGACCAGAAAATCCCAATCTGCAATGCAGTCAAAAGCTGAGAAGCCGCATCCAATCCACTGAATGTCTGGAAGAAACTTCTGTACCTCTTCCCTAAATTAATTTTCATCCAGGTATCTGTGGAAAATGTTGTTTTCATACTAAGCCTTTGCTTGACACACTCAAAAGCAAAGGAGGTCTTTTCAAAAAGTCTCCTTACAAGAAGTCTTCAACAAGCTTCTCCCCACTATCAGCCCATTTTACTGCTTGACCCCAGTCCTCTTCCCACTGCTACAACCAGACAAGAGGTCAGACTTGTGTCTCAAGTTGCCAGCCAGCCACCAGACATTGATAAGTTCCTGGAATTTCAGATGATCTGTGCTCAGTGACAAGTGTCTGAAGAAAGGTCTTACGTTTCATCTCTGAAACCTGCTTAGTATCTGCTGTAGGCGAAGAGACCAAGCTTCAACACTGCTGCTAGTGAGGACTGTTCTCCCACGCAGCTCCTGATGTCACCAGCACCTGGCTGTACCAACAAACAAGGCCTAAGCACTGAGTACAGGACCTGGGGAGTCCTTCTGGCTGTTAACCCTGCACGTGCAGAACACTCCAAGCCCCAGAGCTGTGCTACTGCAGAGACAGCTCCCACCCACCAGGCTGTATTTGAGAGATTATGTCAAATATCTGGGGTGGAGGAAGACAAATTGTCTCTCCCAGCCCATGAGCATTGTATACTAGAATCACACCACCATTTGATAGCCCTACATATTTAGTGAGCTTCGGATAAACACTGCATGCTTCCTGCAAACTAGTTTTGCTTAAAAAAAAACAACAGGTGTCAATTCACCACACCTTTTAAAACACAGGAGCCCTAAAGGAAAAGCCACTTCCAATCACTACCTTTTCCTCTGCGCTTTCAGCAGCTAACCCAGCTGTACTATTCATTACCTCAACTTCTTTAGCACTGATGACATCTAACCTGATGAAATTTAAACCAGTCTCTCCTTACGTGAAGGACACAAACATTCAGATGAGTAAGCCACGATCTGCTGAACGCCAGCTGTAATAAAATTACTGGCTTCGATTCCCACAAATGGACAGCCTCACAGCCACGAAGCACCACATCAGCCGGCCACCTCAGCAAAGCTGAGCAGAACAGCAGCACAGCATTTACTAAAACTGACAGGAAAAATGTCAGCTATTTCCACGTCTCGGTCTAAGTCCAACGATCTGCAAATTAATATTAGTTCCCTATTTGCAAGTTTTCTTTTGCATTAGGAAGTTTTTCATTACTAGGTGGTAAGGCCACCAAATGGAGGTGACTTAAATGTCCTAAATGCTGAGGAAAAAGAGCAATGCCCATTTTCAGGGCAGCTACACATACAGATGGGGTGGCAGGATGATACTGCACACACAGAACAGGGTTTCTTCAGGATATACTGGAGGAACTCCACTACCGCTTCACTCTATTTATGCTTTTTCACGCTCTCCTGATTTTTATTTAGGAAACCTTACACTGAGGTTTACACATTTAATATAAATAGTTTGTTTCTCATGCCTGACCTCTTGTACACTGGAAAAATACCTCAGTTTGTACTCACGGTGTTATTTTCCCTCAATAGTCACACTCACAGCCTCTGAAGCAGAACATGTCCTACCACCTGCTTCCTCCTGGAGCAACACTGATCTCCAGCAACCTGGAGCAAGGCAATCAATCACATGCAGGCCAGCTAAACCAAGACCTTCAGTTATTATTTGGGATGGACACAGAAGCAACATGTAAAACTATCTGTCTGCTTTTGCTGAACAGTAGGATTCCAGTGCCTCTGTTTAGAGCACATCGTTCCTGCAACTCTGGGCTCAGCTTTTAGGTTTGGAATATTTATAAAAAGGGATGCTATAAAGCTCTGAAAAAAAATAATCACTAATTCAGTGGACTGTAATCTGGAATTTACACAGTAATCAAATCTTCAGAGAACAAAACCCTGGGCAAAGCTAGAAGACATTCAGCAGGTCTGCTACAGTTCACGCTGGCGTCTGAAGTCTGACAGGGAAGTACCTCAGAGTGCAGGGCAGAAACACCTCATCTGGCAAACACGAGCCTGTGCTAGCAGCAGAAGTCATTCACTTCCTTCCCCCCAGCCAGGGCTGGCAGTCTCTGTGAGCATCCTATCCCTACCACGGCTCCCACAGCTTCTACTCACTTATATGAATCGAGAGCAGATGAACAAAACATGCTGGCATCAGCCCCACGAGGAACCCACCAGCCGTGGTACTGGGACACCACGCAGAGCAGGAAGCTAACCGGGACACCCATGACTGCAAGAGACCAAGTGACAGAAAGCTGGCTGCCAGACCTGAGTGGATCAATTGCCACGTCTCCAGGTGATGTGGACACGTTATAGTGGAGTTAGTGGACAGCAAGGCTGTCATGAACAAATGTTGAACAGCTAGAGTGAGAAATAGTCCTTACAGCCTCTACTTATTAAACACAAAATACATAGTGCCACAGTAAGAGTTCTGCGTTCAGATATACTTTGTGTAGCTGTGGATTGTGAGCTGGGGACCGCTGCCAATCCTGCAAAATGTGTTAAGATAGTGTGCTCCATTCGAAGTTCTGCTTTAGCATTAGCAGAACCAAAAATGCTCTATGAAAGGGTAGGAGACTACCCAGCCTGGCCTTAGGCACCAGGCAAACCTAGATCAAAGAACTGACTCAACACTCAAACACGTATTACAGGCCTGCATGCTTTTCCAGGTTGTTGCTATAAAGCAAATGCTTCACAGCAATGGACATTTTGAACTAGATCCCAGCTGTAAAACCTTCCCTGAAGTTAGGAAAAGCCTGTTTTGGCAGATCTAGCAGCAGCATTTCAGGAAGGCACCGTCCTCACACAGCCACTACTCCATCCCTTTGGAGAAAGCAAAACATATGCAGACAAAAACTCAGTTCTACCTTTGCTGCTGTGGCAGCTGCCTCCTACAGAACGGATCGGGATGTCTACAGCTTCCGAAGCTGTTGAAACAAAACCTGTCAGAGTTTGCCTAGTAGAGCCCTTTAATCTGCTTTTGTTTTTCCTTCAAATCATGGCAATGAGCACATCCCAAATTACTGAATAGGTAAGCTCTGTTTCCTCCCCTCAAAAATCTTTGAGCACTTTTCCAAATGCTATGAAGTTGTAAATGTTATCAAGAAATGTATTTGGGCAACATCCAGGAGGAACACTAAAACATAGGCAGTGACTCATTTCACCTTTCCTAACAATACACACACACCATTCTGATAATTAATGCTGGCCTAAACTGCATGCCACTGATTTCAAATGAAGCCAAATGTGCAACCTTGGAAACACAGAGGAAAACACAGGCTTTAAGACATGAGAATGGTACAGCACCATTTCCTACCACAAGCCCAAGGGGCTCGTATTATTTATCATTTAATAGATTGTTTACCACTTCTCCCTCTACCAGTCAACATCATGCATGTGAAGCCTAGGAGATCGTCAAGAACACGGCCTCTGTTCATTAACAGCCACAGGAAACAGTGACAGTCAATACGTGTGATGCTTATTGCAAATGCAAATTCTTAAGAATAAGATTATTTAGGAATCTGGTAAAACAAAATAAAACAAAACAAAATAAAAACAAAATTTAAACTGCATGTGTGCTTTTTCTATCTGTCTTCAGAAGTCAAAGCTAGTCTACTTCTAATTCTCTCTTCAAAGTAGGTAAGAGCACACAGTATACATCTAACAGGCTTACGCGAAGTAAAAGTTGAGGTGCTACTAGAACACTGCAAAAAAAACGTTCTAGCATCCTTCCAAGGCCTAGCATTTCATTTAAAAGAAGAAAAAAAGAACTATCAGGTCCTGGCTTCCTCACATCTTAAAGATAATAGGCCATGATGGAAGGAGAAGGGAAGAAAATCTTTGAACTTGCTTATTATCTTCTCAGTCTGTAAAGATGACTACCTTAACGCAAAAACAGCAAAAGTAAATTCAATTCGAGATGTTAAGACATGTAGCGTGCCTCACAAATGGCTGTCTTAATTGCCTAGCTGATCACAAAGACTTAACGAAGTTGCTATTGATTTCTGTTACAGTGATCTCATCATATCCATAATTCAGGATTCCATTTCACAAAATCAACTTGTTGTTCTATATCCTCCTCTAATACGGCTCTTAAACGTAGCAGCAGAGGTCAGGAAAAACCACACCGGCTGGTCACAGAGGAATCTGAGTTTGTACGCCAAAGAGACCAAGTCAGTTTTATCCAAGAGTTGCTACCTTTTTTAGCACTCAAGCAACTTGCAAGTTCTAGGGACCGCCATTGTTCATTTATTAAATACCGCTTACTTCAACTGTTTGTTTAAATCCAGTGAGCACCAAGACAATACAAAGAAAAGAGGAAAGCAAAAGTGATTCAAAGATACACACTTACATTATATCATAACAAAAGAAATTTATTTTAAATAAAAAACCTTTGATTATTATAATCTCTACTTATCACTGGCATTTCAGTATTAGAACACTCAGCTTTCAAAACTCCAGTTGTTTTTTTGATGATCTAAAGTTGTCTTTTTCCAATATAATAATAAAAATAAATAATAATAATAATATATATTTTTTTAAAATAAAACCTTTCTCTTAAGTCTCCTTCCTGGTACCAATGCAGAAGCAATAAATGCACTTTGCAATTACAACCCCACCGGTCCTAAGGCAGGACTGCTGGTGTTTGGAGAACCACTAATGGTCCTGCACTAGATTCTGAGGGAATGGGCTGGGGGAAACCAAGGCAATTAATTCCATGGGCAGGTAAGGCAGCTTATTTGCTGTGCTCTACATGAACAGAAGAGTAAGAGCAAAGCCTGCTACTAGAACAGCTTGAGAAACACTTCACTGCCATTCCCCATACCTCAAATTGCAATGTTAAGGGAAGGACAGAAAGAAAAAAAATGCTTAAAACAGAATTTATAATATCTCTTGGAAAGGATAAAGCAGGCAACTACTCTATTTGCTACTCTCTTCATACCAAGTTACCACAGAATTTCTAACTCAAAGCACACGGCTCACAAGAAGTCTACAAAAGCACAAAAAATAGACAACATGAAACTGAAAAGTAGTGACAGGAAGCTTGCCAGACTATATGCCACAATCTTTATAAAATCACTCTCTTGCATGCAAAGCATCTCAAAATATTTATCAGCAGTGAGACAATGATATGAAGTGTGTTTAAATGTAAAATTTTGCTTCTCGGTAACCCCCAAAGACAACAAACACAGCCTGTGGGACATAAAATCCACTGTGCTCATCCTCCTAGCTGCTTAGCTAGCAGTACAAATACATACATCAGGTTATACGCTTGGTAGACAACGCACCATCATGTGATTTAGGAGTCTAATTGGATTAAAATATGTCACTGTAATCCAAAAATGTCTTGTTATCTGAACTCCACCCTTTCACATGAGAATATTTTTTCTTTAGGCTGGCAGAGAGCTCCAAAAATGTTTCCCATGGAAATGGGAATAATAAATAACTGGCACTCTATTCCTCACAATATTCCTTTCACTTCTGAGCAAGAAGCTGTGATAGCTACTGCTAACTTTTGGAGAACCTTCTTCCTTCAAAAGAAGAAAAATTGATATATTCTGTGTTGAGATCCTATATTCTCAGATTATTTCAAGGATTCCTTATCTATAATCATTAGGGTTTTTGGTTTTGTGTTTTTAATATCTGTAGCACTTCTATGACAGGGTAATGAATTGCTTTCTGTATCTATATTGTGTAACACCACTCCAATTCTGACTTACAAACAGGGCCTTACCATGAAGCTTTTTCAGTCACTATCCCCATTTGTAAACAAGCCACCAAACCCCAGACTGTACATCTCACCTTGTATTTGCTAGCCAAATTTGCAACCCCTTTAGGCTTACTTACTACACGTAGCTCTCAAGTCAAGGTTAGCAGGACTCTTTGGGGAACGAGATCTGGCTTGTTACACACCTAAACTGTTCTGTATTTTTGCTAGCCATTTCTTCTGTCTGTGCTTTCCGTTAGGACGCAGACTTTCCTTAGGACACAGACTCCCACCAATCATCTCATAAGGACTGAAAACTCAATAGACAGACTCAAGTAATCCATAATAGTCTTGGATGTCTAACTTGTTCAGAGCAGCCCACAATTCCCATCCCTATAGGATTAGGGTGCTTCGCAAACTAAAATCAATTTATTCTTAATGTCCTTTCACAGAAGAAAGTATCGTCCTTATTCACTTCAGGTGTCAAACTGAGGCACCAGGGAGCCATACAATATGCCCAACATTAAAGAGGAGTACAGAAGAATGATTAAGCCTGATCTGAGAGAACTGGGGTTGTTTAGAGGCTGAGAGGAGACCTAACTGCTTTCTACAACTACCTGAAAGGAGGCTGCAGCAAGGATGGGTCTCCTCTCAGGTGAGAAGTGACAGGATGTGAGGAAATGGCCTCCATTTTTTCAGGGGAGGTTTAGATTGGTTATCAGGAAGAATTTCTTCCTGGAGTGGGCTGTCCAGAGAAGTGGTGGAATTACCATCTCTGGAGGTATTTAAGAAAAGTATGGATGTAGCGCTTCGGGACAAGGTTTAGTGGTGGTCTTGGTAGAGATGTGGATGGTTGGATTTGATGGTAATTAGAGGTCTTTTCCAAACTATATTATTCTATGATTCCTATACTCAGGGCTGGCATTCCAAATACTAGATTAAGGAAGAAATGATGAAAACAAAAAGCAGTCTCTTCCCAAAGAAAGAATCACTCAGCTTCATGTTACATATATTTCGTATCTTGGAAGATGAAGAAATCCTACAGATCTCTAGTGTTCTCCACTGTTTTATTCAGTTGAACTGCAATTCTGATAATGCAAGTAATACTAATGCTAGATTCTACTCAGTGAAAATGGCCTATTTTTTTTTTGGTTAATAATTTAAAGGAACAAACCATCTGGTAGCAAATCTTCATGTTCTGCAGCTTGGAAATACCCAAACACCTGTATTTGTAGATGTTCTTTGCTGTCTTTCCCAAATAAAGTTTTCCACTGGAAAAAGTCACACACACACCCTGCTTTCTCCCCATAAAAATGTAGCAAAAAAAGTGTCTGCTTTTATCATAGTTCAGTTTCTAAAATGACGTTGATAAAAGCAACCCATATATGACAGATCAGTAGCAAAGTAGCAGCTACAACTCTGTCTCAGCACTCACCAGAGCAGATGAAATGTGAAACCTCAGAGCTTCTATTAGTGTAGACTTTTAGTCTGTACAAATGTTTGCATATTATCATCTGTCATATATTCACAAAGCAATCTATTTTTAAAAGCTAAACACAGCACACACAATTCTTTTTGCCTTCCGAGCAGAAAGACTCCATTAAAAAAAAAAATTATTTGCTATAAAGCAACTGAGACGGATCTGACAGCAGAAATTGTTTCACCTGGAAAGCATTTGTCGAGCTACAAAAGAATCATAGGTTTTTTATTGCTACTCTGTATGGTGGCCACATCAAAAGTCAAGTTTAGTATCACAAGAAGCAACTTCTTTACTAAACAATGGTTCTCACATAAATCACAAGTATAGAGGCCTCAACATATTTTAGTGGAAGCCAGCCACTCTTTCTCAGTACAAGATGGTTTTAGACCTTTTAACAAAGAGTATGTATTCATGTAACAACTCAACTTGAAGTGCTGTCATCTACCAAGCATGTTTCTATCAGCATGCATCGCTCCCCCATTCAAAATTGCGTGCTCTGATCCACGCAGGAGTTTCCTGCTATGCGTTCAGCTATTGCTCTGGGGCACATGCTCTCTTGCCAAGACTTACATGCAGTGCTGAGACCTAAAGACTTGGCATCATGTTTCTCACCCAGCAAGCTGGTATGCAAGGTATGGCACTATTACCTTTGGGCAGGTAATCTCAGTCTGCTGGATCATGATAAGGGCAGATGCAATCAGAGCTCCTTGACGTACGTAGTTCACAGGATCATTTGTCATTGGCTCAAGCAAATTAATTGCTTCCTAAAAAAAAAAAAAAGCATCACAAAGTCACCAAGTTAATACTGATATTTGCAGTACTCCAGGATCCAGTGCTTTAATCGTAGGTTATAAGATCGGTGCTGTCACATATTTTTAGACATATTTTGCATGTTCTTGCTAAATAAAGCACAAGTCTGTGTAGCTGGGGCTTTTCATCTAAAAATGGGGAAGAAAAAAAAAAAACAAGTGACGGATAGAACAAGATCTACCTGCAGAAGTATGACATTCAGCACATTAGAACTGATGACAAAGGTATGTCTTAAAATCTACTCATAAATTATGCTTTCTTTGCCATTCTTCCCAACAAAATACATCAGCATTACCTTCATTTTCCACTTAGGAACAGATGACCCTTAGATATCAGACATCGTGTCAGAGGTTATAAAACAAGACAGTAAAGTAATCCAGGTCCCAAATTTTTGGCCTTACACTTTGTTAGAATCTGTAACATTCAGCAGCACGTGGAAGCACTCATCTCAAACTCACATCAGTTGGGGCTGCCTATAAGCACCTACACAGTAAATCCAGGTTTTGAAAACATTTCAAAACATCTACTGCTTCTCCAAATTCACTAACTGCTCAGTTAAGCACAGCAGGAACATGATCCATAATGGATCTACCAATAAACATTCATTTCAAAGCAGACATTGAATATGAATTACGAAAAGCTAGAAAGAGTCTATTGCAATATATGCTGCTTTAATATACCCAGGACCAGCACATGTAATTTGCAGACTTCTTAATCTAAATAATCTCTCTGGGAACATTTTTATTCTCTACTTACAGTTCTGCCACTTTGCAAGCCATGACTTATACATACAAATAATTATTACAGACACTAATTCATTTTTGACCATCCAGGGTCACGTTACACAAGACAATCAACCTTATCTAAACTTATTACTGCCACAAGGAGATCCCTCTCCTTCCTCAACTTCCCTCCAGTTGTACTGACCCTCCCCTTTCCTGTGCTAGCTGCAGCCTTCATCGTACCTCTCAGTGAGCTTTTCCAGATTGATAATTCAATAGAGAGCTATTCACTTTTTTGTGTGTTATTGTCTGGATGAGTCTTCTGAGAGTTTGTCTGCATGAACTCACTGGGGAGCTGGACATAACACAGAGGAAAAGGTGGCAAGAGGGACTGAGCCTACCTGTGTCAACAACAGCAAGTCGTTAAGGAGCTCAGCCAACCTTCACCACCCACACTCTTCAGATTTAAGTGGAATAAGCCTTAAATAGCAGTTTGTACAGCCACGGGCTGTACAGATTAATTTGGTCTGTGACAACACAGGGGCTGCCTAACAGCACTCAGCATGTCAGAAGCAAGCTGTTAGATGCTTTTTAGAACACAATGCAACAGTTTGACACCCACCCTAAGAAGCTGAAAGAGCTCTTTTAATCTATTATGTGGTCTTCTGATTACAGAGGTTGGACAGAATCACTTGGCAGTCTCTTGCACTGAGCTTTCTCCTGTCCACACAAACTGAGGACATGAGCAAATGCAATCGAATGCGTGAGTGTCCCAGCACAGACCTCTCGGTGTACTTCTGTCAGGGTGAGGCTTTTTACAAACAAGTTGGTTTTATACAAAACACCATTTCTGAGAAAATCTTCTAGGATAATACTGCGCCCTCACTTTTTTTGCCACATGAGCTAACTTCAAGGCTATGCTTCTCTGCCAGAAGGTATCACAGGTGAGTCATTCTTTGGCTTCAATTCAACATCATATACAGAACATCCACCATGACAAAAAGCTTTCCAATCTCTGAAGTCAAATATGTGGGCTTTCAAAACCTACTAATATAAGCTTCAGAAGATATGCCTGTGTATAATCAGATGATCTAGATCTTTATCACACAAAGTATCTAGAAATAAAACAGACTTTGCGCCACTAAAAGCATTTCCATTTAAATCAACTTGTCAGATGCAGAAGGTTAAAAATAATTAGCTCCTTGATTCCACCTTCTACTTGAGAATAAAGCAACCTGGATTAAAAATAGTATTTCAAGTTTGCTTTCAAGCCTGCATGCTTTGGATACTAAAGATGGCAGGCAGTGCATGTCAGCATTCTGCGCATTTCGCAACACAAGTGATGTGCTGTGGAATCTCATGTGCAAGAGCCAAAGAACTAATGTTTAATACTAGCTGAGGAAGGGATGATACAGATAAATGAGAGATTTATCAAAGACTTGGAAGCATGAAATATTTTCACATGGTCAAACTACCTACCCCAAAACTGTGATTCGGTACCAGTACAGACTGTATACAGATGTGGATAAAGCGACGAAGCTTATCCCAGAGTTTACTTGCCGCTTGTCCCACTGGGTGCACTCATCCTACAGAAGTGAGAATCATTCTACTCTAAAAGCCCACTGACATCCACTGTGAGAGTTACCTTTCACCAGTATTTCTAAATGGAGAGTAAAATTTACTGGCTGTATATTATTCACCTGAAAAAATGGTACATTTCATTGCACTTCACTCTACATGGATCTTCCATGAATTATGTACCAAAGAAAAGAAGAAAGGAACTAGGAGTTATGCAAAGTACTTGTTCTTTTCCCATCACTTACATCCCCCATCCTCCTCTAAAGGGATGTGTACAAAATCAACTCCAAAGAATAATGATTTTGGAGTACTGAATATGCATTTAATATTGAGTAGCAACTGACAGTAAGAAAACTCCAAGAAAAGTTTGGGAGATAAAATTCCAAGAATGTGCCAATAATGTATAAAAACATTCCTCTACTTTATCTGTTCTGTACAAGCAGGAAAAGAGTCTTTATGCCCAGGACAGTTAAAAAATGTGAAGAAGTACTGCTCTCCTCCAGCTGGCTAGGAGTGTGCACGTACAAGAAATCTGATCTCTGTGTATGACATTTCTGCACAAATGTTGCTATGGAAGGAGACTGAACAAAGAGTGGATCCTCACTGGTCCTCACCTTGTTTCCAGTGCCCGCACAGCAGATACCCAAAGCCATGGCAGCTCCATAACGCACGTGGGGATTGTAGCTCTCTGACAGCAAAGAAACCACACTTGGACACTGCTCAGGAGTCCTAAAGAAAGGCAAAAGAGAATGTCATTTCTTATTATTGTTTGTTAAAAATTGGAGACTTTGCTCATACTGGAAAACTTAAATTGTCCTTCCACGCAGTAAGTTTTGCATTTCTCTAAATATATCTGGAGGAGTGGAACAGGTGGATTCAAGAACTGGAAAGAGAGCACAAACGAATAAAATTCCCCATCCTAGCAGATATGACACGCAGTTCCCACTCTTAAAATTTTCCTTTTTAGTGTATATTTTTTTATATAGACATTAAGAAGTTACCCAGCAGAATGACATACCTATTGAGGCTGAGGTCTTTCTCTCTAGAAATCATGTTGTTGTGACTTTCTACTCCCAGCTGTATGCTCTGTGTGGATTTTTGGTAGATTCCAAACTGCCTTTTGCAACTACTGCTTTTGCTCACTCCTCCTCGTCTCCACCTAGTACCCACAATCAAGGCTTGTGAGGAAATGCTGATAGACATACTTCCAGAGTATCAGCAATGTGTACTGTTGCCTTCTCACAACATTATGATGTGATGTTGCTGTCTTTTAAGAGATCTGAACTGGGAGTATACGCCCCACACCTCACCGTCTGAGATATGGTGTCATGTTGGCCATTACTGCAACAGAACTCCTAGCCCACTGCTGGGAAAGATATGAGAGCACCCTTAATTTCCTACGGCAAGAATCACACATCGATAATGCAAAGAGTCTTGTTAAGTATCAAATATTTCTGATGTATTCTAAAGCTCATTTGCAGGTGTGGATATATACTCATTTCCCTCCTGTCTTTGTAGTTGCATTGATCGCTCAGCTAATTTTGATGCCACATGAGCCATTTCGTAATATTGTACACTGCCAGTTTTAGCATTTCTGATGCAGCAAAGACAAAAACATTTTTAAAATAAGCTTGTTTCATACGCATCTGCCTTCTGAACTTACAGGCACTGCAAGCACATCCACCACAGCTCATCTTTTCAATCTACCCAATCTCATGACACCACAAACACAAGTGCAATGCAAGAATGCATTTGGCAAGTACGTGCTCATGAAAGGAAAGATGGGAAACTATAAATTGCAAGAGATTAAATTACAGCTGGTTTCAAAGTACGTATCTTCCAGTTATCTACGCCATTTCGCTGCCTCGCAGCCCGGACTAGCTTTGTAGCTGTCACACTTGCAATCCTAAATACAGTCTTGCGAGTCATTTACTTTGACTACAAGCCTATTTCAGATCAAAATGTACAAATGAAAACTAAGGTGTTCTCGGCTCTTGGCATTCAGTTCTCAGTTTGTAATATTGGCTCTTTTCTTCTCACCTTTGCTGTACTGAAAGATGAAGGTGGGTGGCAATAGCTGTGGTACACAGGAACTATAAATCATCATGTTGTGTTATTAGGCATCTATCAAAGTGCTCAACCACCTCAAGACGTAGGAATGATATTACAGAGTATGCTCCAGCATTGTTTTTATTTAAATGCATCCCTGAATCATTGAAAACAGGTAAAGGCACCTCAAGCAATAACATACTCTCTTTGTTCATTGTGACTGAGGGCCCAAGGCAAGCTCACATACCCATGTTCATACTTCAATGCTGCACAGATCAGCTGATTTCTGCTCTAGCTGTTTTCTCTTCCCATTTCAACGCTTTTCCCAGTCTCCTCTGATAACTAGCCCTAAAGTCCTGCTTACACTCCCCTCTTCTGTAGATCGCAGACAAGCAGCACCCACCCAAGCTCCAGCCCTGCTTCAGGCACTGCAGAAAGGACCTGAAGGCACCCACGTTTCACAGGCTACTCAACACACCAGCAATCTATTTTTATGAATTTTTCCTAAAACACCAGGGGTGGGGGATACAACAAAAACAAAAAACCATCACCACACACACAAGAAGAGAGGAATAGCTTGAAGCTCTGCTACCTCTAAGGTTCAGCCGTGATAAGAACATTAAGCAAAGGAAAGCTGGGAAACAAAACAGCTCTGTCCCACAGGCAAGCAGCAGAAGTGAAGACTATAAACTAAAAGGCACGTTTAAAACTACCTGTCAGTCTGTTGGTCAAATAATAGCTTAAATGCTGACAACGTTTACTAAAAATGAGCTGATGTGGAGACTGGGAAGCACAAATCCTGTAATAAATAAATGAGCGCAAGCATTCAGCTGCACAGAAGATTTCAGCTCTTGAACAAAGACTCTTAACACCTTTGTGTTTCCTTAACTTCAGCAAATGTTGAACAGGCAGATTGTGAGCCAAAGAAGAGAAAAACATCTTCTGGCAAAGATGTAATTATGCACTTCGAAGCATTAATCATCAAATTCCTGCTCAGAAAGCTGGATTTTATAGAATCATTAACTTGGACGGATTTTTGTGTCTGCAGGGTCAGGAGTTCCACCACAGCTTTTTTATAAAATCGGGATTAAGGCACACCAATTGATTACAGAATTCCTAGTCAGATTTACATTATTTGTAGCCATTATTTTGAATGCTTTTGTCTCATATCTACCCATAAAACAGTCAAACATTCTGACAGGTGGCCTTCTGTAGATCCATTTCGGGAGCTGAAATTATTGAAGGGATCCCACTAACGCTTTCCTTGGTCACAGTCTTCTCAACCCTGTGACCTTCAAAAAGTGCGTTCCCACTTATTAGAGAACTAAAAGGCAGAATCACAATCAGGTAGAGGAATCTGAAGAGCCTTGTAAAAATGCTTATCAGAGGAAGAGGACTTCAATATACAAGAGCACTGCTGGCATCGATGTTACAGCTGTGACATTGGTTTGCTCGCTCCGTTGCTGAGATGCTTTACAAAACCTTACACACTGTTGCCAGAAGGTTAGCCAATATAAACCCCAAACCACACTTAGTAAAATTCATAAAACTCAAAACAATTCTGTCAAGCGATCAAAGGAAAAATTTTAAATGCTCTCATATGTAGTTACAGCCTGTAATCTTGCTCCTGTAGCATTATTTCCAACTGCTAATCCAACTGAGGAAGATGCTTAAAACGTGATCCTGCTCTCCTTCTGCTAGCCCGAGGTTTCCAGCCCTCGCTTTGAGCCCAGCCACACAAACTGCTGACTTGACATTCAGCACAATGTGGAGGCAGCTTCAACTCCACCAGGACCAGACCCCATGCCAGTTCCCAAACCTACTGCACCCCTCCGGCTCCTTGCTGGACACCTCCACTGCAGTTTATCAGAGGTCACACTCAGCAACGGGCTACTCCCAGTGTTAGTAAGGACATCTGTCATTACTGCAAATCAAATAATCAAACAGATGATAACAATGCATGAAAAAACAGAGTAACATCTGGAAATTTAGCGGGCAGAAGTTTCATCTGCAGACTCCCCCCCTTAAAAGTCAAAGTAAAAACTCTAAGCCTGGAGTATATTTAATATATTGTGAGGCAACAGATCATGGTCCTCTATTATGATCTTCCTGTAACAGAGGCCTGTAATTCCATCCCACGAATTCCTACATTAAAGGCTGAGGCACATCTCTAAACTGCCCATCTTTCTAAGATATACAGGCCAACGTCTATTTTTAAACCAAATTATCCTTAATGCACCGGTTCCTTCCTTTATTCCTAACACTGGTTTTGCTCAAGCAGTTTGCTTTTGCAATTACATTTTACTACAACAGCAAAAAAACAAAAGAACTGCCTGATTATTTCCTTCATTTTCATTTGAGAATTGCTCAACTGCTCCTACGTAAGCCATCAGAACAAATGTCAATGAATCCACACCCATATCCAAAAAACAACATCATAACTTGCTTCACTTTATCCTCTCTGTTATCAGGAAATGAAATTAAGCCAAAGAAGCTTCACAAGTTTTTTTTTTTTCTATGGACTTCTACACAGTAGTTGGCTACAGATTTGTTTCCAACCAATGCCAGGATAAGTTTTATTGTTGTGATGTTTGGCCTGCAGATGAAGGACTCGCTCCAAGGTTCAGTTTGGTTTGTTTGAGAAGCCATAAACAAAACCCTAAAAAAATTAAGATGCACCAAGACAGTAATGAGAGATTATCAGCAAGACATAGCAGCTAGCATTTTATTAGTTTTACTCACCAACTGGTTCCTCTCAAAATCACCACAAGAAACAAACATCCTACTTAACTGGGGATTTTGAATCTTTACTGAAATGGACGGAACACAAAGGCACTGCCTAACTACTGCCCAGTGACCTCAGCTTTAGCCTCAACTTTAACCTACTTCCTAGGGATATTCATCTCCTGGGTATAATTAAATGGGAATTAAATATGACATTTATATATATATATATGTATATATATAAGTATTATATATAAAAGGGTGTCACTTAGCTTTTAATTGCCCTTGAGTTTCTGAAAACTAAAAGTAGTTTGTTTTTTTTTAAGCAGCTCTACTTGGAATCTGTGAGGTACCTAACGTGTGGCTTTTCAAAAGGTAAATTACAACCGCAGATACAAAATCATAATTCTTTACAGGATTTGCCTACAAGAACGTTATTGGCATACTAAAAGTTAAGAAACTTTAAGAAAACCATTAGGTACACTGATTATTTAACTTTTTTTTTGTGGTCCAAGAAGCATTCACCAATACCACAAGACAAGCTAAAAGCTCTGATTGCCACATTTTGAAGCACTTAAGTTTCTTAGATTACATCCCAGTTAGAACCACATTCAAATACCTTTGTGCAATTTATCCGCAATTTTATGACTTAACACATCTTGAAGAGTGGAGGATTATTGCCATTTCTATTTTAGCAATATTTGAACATGAAACCATGTTTATGTATAAAAGCGAGCATCAATAAGTAAATAAACAGAATTCTGAAAATAAGCCATCAGATTGCTCTTGCAATTGAGACTAAAAATGGAAGTCTCTGAAGCATCAGTAACATGCATTTATTTTTTAGTCTAAATATTTAAGGGCTTTACAACTAAGTAAAATATGAAATGTTAAAGAACAAATGTCAAATACATCTTTTAAATTCCTCATTAAGTCTTACCAGCCATATTTCATATTATTCAAAACACTTATAACTTTCTAAACTATTGGGCAGGCATTAATTATTTGATACAGTACTATTTCTACGCGTTGCTTTTCTTGTTCAGTGACAAAAGGAAAAGCTTAATAGATATTTCATTTCATACATGGATTAGTTAATAAGGGAGGAATGTAGACATCTAATTGCACAGTTTGCAGTCATTTCTGATGGAGAAAGATGGATAGGGAACAACATAGAAAAAGTACAGAGAAAAACACAACAAATTGACATATCTCAGTGTACATTAAGCATGTGTGCAAATCCTCTCTCCTTCTCTCTTGACAGAAAGGATCCAAGCAATTCCCATGCCAGGAATTTCCTGCAGCGATCTCACACGACACAGGCTCGTTCTCCACAATGTCTTTCTCTGCAATGCCCCCCGGTTGCACACCCAAGACCTGCTGAAGGATTAGAACTTGCAGGAAGCCTTCCACCACCAGGAGGACCAGGCTGAGAGCTGCAGGCAGCCACAGCATGTCAACTGGAGGGCTATGCACCACCCAAACAGCTCTGTCACCAGTGACAGCTCACGTCTAACGTGGATATTGGCCCATTAAAATGCAATAGTATGGGCAATTTGCATACAGAAGTAACAGCTGGAGGATCTATGCACAGTTCAAACATTCACGTTACTGTAGACCGTCTTAGCAAGACCTAGGTGTTAATACAGGAAAGGGGCCAGGCAGCAGCCTACAGAAAAGGCCTAGTCAGAAGCAGGCAGCGAAGAGCTTGCTAGATACCTGTCACAGGTACACAGAAGGGTACGTTTCCCAGAAATTATTCAAGCATAGGGAAGGTTCAAAAAACATCACAAAAGGCAGATAAGCTCTCACCATCTGAAACCAAACTACACACAAAGCAAGCTTACATGCTGTACAAGCCGACACATAACCAAACTCTCAACATCGTCCTCTGAGAAGGTCTTAAGAAAATCGTTTTCACCTGTATTAAGAAATCCTTCTCCTTTCAATTAGAAATGAATGCTTTTATACAGCTTTCATCACACCAGTCTGCAAGCAATAGTACAGCCTTCAGGTGGTGCTTCTAAGTGCCTCCCCCCTCCCAATTTGTTCAATTCAGCCATTTTAGCAGCTAAAGAGATGTTTTCATCATATAAATTACATTATAAAATCCAATGAGGCATTCCAGAGAAGTGGGAATGCTTGATTTTCACTTTGACGAAAACAACTCTTTAATGCAGCAACCTACAGAGATGTTTCTCAGATGTGGTTAAGATCTGTGAAGGAAATTTATAATGCAGAACTCAAGCTGACAAAATTACATTTCTCTGACTCTGATACTTCCCCCACATTGAAGTGATTGAAGGATAGTGCTACTGCACTGTGAAAGACAAAATTTGAGAAGAAAAAAAAAAAACAACCCACTTTACACATAATGCTTCAGAGCCAGCACAGTCTTACATCACTACACGATGCTCATGATGAGCTGCTTTCTGATAGATGCATTGTCTGTTTTTAAACTCCCAGAGCTTTTAACTCTGTTCTTTAAACTTGGAGATGCAACATTAAGCTCAGCACATGCCATATACCACAAGCAGACCACTAAAGTTAAAGGATTAACCTATCTTTTACTATACTTCAGTGGTTTTACTCTGGAACTTTTCCCCCCCCCCACCACATTCATTATTTAGACCATTCTGCCAATATTTCTGTCACCAGAACGTGGCAATAGTTCCAGCCGCTTTTCAACATGGACAAAAATAGCTCCAGTGTTAATGATGAAGGAAAACAAGCTTCATCTGCACAATCAGAAAGAGGGAAAACTGGCTGTGTTTAATCCAACAGAAATTTTGGTAAAGATTTCAATACAATTAAGTTAATGCTAGGAGAGCCTTCAAGTTTTATAAAATAATACAGAAACTGATTAGACAAAGTTGAGATTAAGGAAAACAGAACCAAAAGCTTGTTAGTCCAATACAGTATTGCTCCATCTCTGTTCCTGCATTTCTTTGTATTCATTCTCTTGCATGTGCCGTGTCAGTGCTGTCACAGGTGACAATGGGGAGGTGGTCAGATAAGGAAACAATTACCATAGCTGGATTCATTTTTATCTCCTAAGATAGGATTTTCTGAAGAATAAAGATGTCAAAAGTCAATTGAAAATGAAGACATTGTGAAATCTTACCAAAGGTTTCCTTTAAAAAGTAAAAAAAAAAAAAAAAAAAAAAAAAGAAAGTGATAAATACTTCACTGGAAATTCTACTCTACCATCTGAAAACATTAAGTAAAATACTTCTGTCCATTTCTGACAGCAGCTCTCTCTCTTTGGCCCCAGAGTAGCTGTATCCAAAAGAAGTTTTTGTTTGTTTGCTTTCCAAACAAATATGAACTGATTTGTAGTTCCTCGACAACCCAATTCCCAGGTTGAGCCTGGTGAGAGCACCGAGCAACTCAGGGACTGAAATGGCCAGTAATATACCAGAGGCCAGACCATGATCTCATGGTCTTTTCTGGCCTTAAACTCAATGACTCTTACACAATTGTCCAGCTAGTGTCCTTGGAAGGGAACTCTATTTCCATTTTTATGCAGAAATACATGCAGTTAGAGACTACATACACATCTGACTGAAAGTTGGAAGGTAACAAAAGAGAACGTTCACAATAATGAGAAGCAGCTGCATGTAGAAAGATTGAAAGTAACAGCCCACACATTTAAATAGCGTGTTCATCAGTGTTTCCACGGTGGTAGAACTTTTTAGGGTTAACTGTGCTTCCAAGCAGAGAGAGCCGAGGGAGAGCGCGAGCGCGCATATGCACACACACTATCCTGCGTGTAGTTCCAGTATTCCAGCAGGAAGGGTTCTTTGCAGGGTCTGCACATCCTGATACAGCCACGAGGAGCATACATTAGAGTACTGAAGCGCTGGATCAATTAACCCTCTCTGGCTTTTCTCCAGCCAAGCCCCACTCATTTATTTCCCTGTTTTCAAGCACAGAGCTGGATGCGCTGGAATGAATCAAGCAGCAAACAGTAGCAGCGGACTGCAAGTTTTCCTAATGAACAAAGAAAATCGCACTGAGACTGTGCTAACCACTTAAGTAAAATCATCAAAAGAATGGAAGGGCAGAAAAGAAAGAATCTTATTTTTATCTTTTGTAAATGCAGCAAGAACATTTTTTTTCTTCCATTCAAGAGCTGGAGAAAATACCTGGATAAGGAAGATAGTTTTCCCAAAAGAGAAATTCTTAATCTCGATGTGAAAAGAAACATAAGTGCTAAACAAAAGCAGGCAAAGAGAGACACTTCAGAAAAAAACAAGAAACAAAAACAGATTAACAACTTGCTTTCTAGAAAATAGTGAAAAGTATCTTAAAATCCATCACGTGATGAAAAGGAAGAACAAATTACAAAGGATCGTCCTGGATATAAAGTGAACTCTACTGAAATGCAAGAGAAAAAGGTAAGGCTTTCTTCACCTGAAAATTACAGCACATCAAATCTTGCCAGTACCTGAGTGTGTTCAGCTTAACGACATGACAACTGGTTTAGTGTCTGTTTGAACAGGGAAATGTAAGCGTTAAGTCTTCAGCAGAGTTGAGAGAGAGAAAGAGAGAGAGAGAGAAAAGGCTGTGCTTAATAAAAGCCCTGCTCAGATTACACAAACAAAAGGAGGTTTACTCACCCCCCCCCCCCCTTCAAGTAAGGGTAAATTTAGATGTCTCAGTTCCATAAATCTTTACTGTCCCCTTGAGACTGTCACTAGTGTTTTATTGTCTACAGCTTCCTGACCCTCACCTGATAAATTAGGAACTGTAGACATTAAAACCAAAGCCTCATACATCATTTCTGAAGATATTTTTGGGGTAACCCTCTGTGGAGAAGTAGGATTCTTAATAAGGGGAAATATGGGAACTGCCGTCTGCCTACGCACACGCTGCTGGAGACTAGACACGGGGGAGAGGAGGAGTTGCATACACACAACGCGAGCATCTGTCTTTGCATCAGTTCGTACTTACAAAGAGCAAATCTACGTACGCTATAGCTAGAGGGAACCGTTTGGCATCCAAATTCATCTTATCACTTTTTTTTTCCCTAGAGCAGTAAAAGACAGGAGCTAATGCACTGCTTACTTTTCTCAGCTATTGAATTCTCTTGTATGATCGTCTGAAACCTGAAGCCCACTCTAAAGGGGACACCAGACCACCGAACCTGACCGGCCAGAGATGGACACAAGACAAGACTTTCATTTTTAAGACCTAACGGTGCTCAGCAACGCACAGGATAAAAAAACTTTGGATACAAGCTCTGACATGGTTACTGTGGCTCAAAATAGCAGATGACCAGTTTACCATACTGACCATGCTGACCTTTCTTCAGGACCATCCTGGACCAGAGAGGCACAGCAAACTCTTCCACCGTACGCAATTCCTGCCCAAAATACGGCTCCTGAATACGTTCTGCTGGAAACAAACATGTCCCATCCTTTACATTTCTTGAATGGGTCTGGAGCTGACAATGGATCTTTGTCACCTCTCTCAGTAACAGGAGAACCCAAGGAGAACTACCCAAATGACGAGCAAGGGAACAAAGTGCGTTGGGCGGCTTTACTGATTCTCCTGGTGATCATCCCCACCATCGGGGGGAACATACTCGTTATACTGGCGGTGTCTCTGGAGAAAAAGTTGCAATATGCTACCAACTACTTTTTAACATCCTTGGCGGTGGCAGATTTGCTCGTGGGACTGTTTGTGATGCCGATCGCCCTTCTCATAATATTGTTTGGTAAGTACAGCGCGTTTGTTTCATCAGGCGAGCATACTGGCTACAAACTTGGAAGTCTAATTTAAACAGAAAATTTGTTTGCTTTCCACTATTAAGATTTTAAAAATCACTTGGATAAGGGCTCCAAAATCTTTCCTTCCTCTAACTATAATATAGTCTAATGTCTTTATGGAAAGTACACCCACTATGACTCTTTGTTTTGAAATAAACTGTCCAAAAAGCACCTGAGAGTTACAGCTGAATCAGACAGGGACATGGGAACACTTGTGAAGTCGATCATTGTTTTTCATAACTTCAGCACAATGTTGCTATCGGTTCTACTGGGTGTTACACTAGTTGCAGGCAGTCTCCTCTTAGAAATAAGTCACTAAGAATAATGATCTGGGCTAATATAACCAAACTGAACAGTTTTTGAACTTTTTTAGGATTAAGAGCCACCTGATTTTATCTTGGTATCAATTCCATACTCCATGAGCAGTCAGAGATGGCTCCTGGAAGCACCAATGTCAAGTTCTAACAATCTCAGTTTCAGGGAAAGTGCTTTTCTCCTGCCCTAGGAAAAATGGTTTGTGAAGTGTCCCATAGCATTAATTCATCCGTCAAAGCCACGGCAGCCTCGATCAATCCATGTACCTGATCTTCAAGACTCAGATTCACCATTCAGTCTGGCACACAGGGAATAAAAATATGTATTTTATATGATTATACATTGGGTGTAATATTTTCTTTCTATTTATTCATTACAGAACAAAAATGACTTTTTCATATTTTCTCATGCCCAGCTTTATTACAAATATTACATTTGACACCCAATCACAAACAGCTCCATGGAAAAGTCTTTTTTTTTTTTTTTTTTTTTTTACTCCTGAAGTTTCTTTAAGAATATTTTTCCCACCTGTATGATACTAGAATAGACTATTTACAATGCAATCTGATATCGTTTTTTCAAAAAGCTTAAGGATTTATAGAATTATCTTTAAGGCATAGATACCACTGGGCTCTAGATAATGAAAGGCTGCAGGAGTTCATTTTTCCTATGCTAGATCTCTAAGAGTTGCCTGAGCAACAAGCAAACACAATTATAAACTTTCTTTCAGAAAGTGCATCAGTAGATTTGTTTGCCGCAGAAGACTGGTATCACTTTATTAACAAATGTGTTTATGCATTAAATGACAATGAATTTCTGTATATTACAGACTGCTTTGCCCTTAACAGTCCATGAATTGGAGGGAAGAATTCTGGGTTGATAATCATAAAATAGGCAGGTTTATTAATGATTTAAAGCAACAGTTTCTACAAAGATAAATGAACGTATATTACCACGACTGTGATTTCTACCTTGAAAAAATACCATTGTCTACAAAAAAATGTGCACGTGCACAGGTGAAAAACTTACGTATAAATGTAGTAACACACAGTAAGTGCTTAGCTCCTGCCAAGACCACACTAATGAAAAGAAATAATAAAATTATTAAGATAAAAAAGCACCAGTATTTGACTAACAACCAATAAAAAGAGAGGGCAGGTTCTGGGCTTTGTGAAGGTGTGGGTGGTTTCTCTCTTTTCTTTTTAAATATTGCTCGACTAATAACTCTTTTCAACTTTATAAGGAGCCTATTGCTCCTTAATCTCTCAATTAATCCAGTGCAAAACCCTGGTTACAACAGTTTAAAGCATGCTAGGAATCTTACAAACAAAAGCATCTTTCACAGTGCAGGAAATATACAAGAAAGCAGTAAAATTAGTTATAATTAACTAAATGAGATTGCGACCAGCCCTTTATGTTTCAGTTCCAACCACTGCTATCTTGCATTTCTCTCTGGCTCCCAACCAGAAAAATTGCTTTGCCTCTTTACCAACTGGCAGAAGATGCTGAGGTGTTTACAGAAGCTCAAAGCACGAGCAAAACATAAGGAGTTACTGGAATGAAGCAAGAACATACTTCTGAGTACATAACAAGTCTAAATCTCGAAGCTACATTATCCAGATAGCTGCTTGAACATAGAATAATAATTGATAGTCAGAAAGCCAATTAAGTCTGGCCTCCTGGCACTTTCACACAGGAATGTTTCTGTTATAATGAAATAGCTGTGTGCACTTTTTAGATACAGAATACAAATATTATGCTTCAGATGAGACTGATATTTAATTATGTGGAAAATATTTGAGGAAAAAGGTGTGAACTAAAACGCGGTCTCATTAAACAATTTTGGAAGAATTAATGTCACAGCGTTCAAATTCAAAATCTACTGGAGATATTGGCTTCATGCCCTGACGACAGGCTTAAAGAAAAGCCTTCAGAAATAGGCTGTCACTGTGATAAGCAGCTGCTCTTTAAAAATAAAAATCTGTAACTACCTCACAGGTATAATACCATGAGCAGCAGATTTCTTCTTCCCAGCAGTGACTAACACGTACTCCAGTCTGAATATACAATGCAATTTTGATTTAATAATACGAGTGTCAGAATATACAAACAGTTCATTGTTTTTATTGGTTACTAAATTCTTCTCATTTCTTCCACAAAAAGGCAGGCGTGTTAGGAAATAATTGCATTCTCTGAAATCTAGCTTTCAGAAGTTACCAAAATTTATAAACACACAGAACTACCAAAGAAATACCAAAGCAAAACAAAAACGTTGCTATTTATCAGATGGCGAAATTAGCAAATTCTTAAGGAGCCTCTAATTTGCAAAGCCTGCAGCAGGAAAATATCTGTTGTCCATGTCTTCATTGGCAGTAGCTTACTCGCAGACAGGGTATGTGCCACCTTTTAAATTATATTCTCTATTCTCACATACATCCACTTAAAAATCAGAAGGTAAAGCTGCGTGTCCTAGGCTGCCAACCCTAATTTTTGAAACCTGTCAAAAGCAATCATTGACAATCTTTCCCTGTTACTGATTTTGAACCATGGCAAATCTTTCCTTCTTGCTTGTGGAAACAAGAACTTACTTCACTGATGGCTACTTCCCAATATCTCAAATCTAAAAATAAGTAATAAAACCAGGGTTTATTTCCAACTAAGCAACTTTGATAAAAAGAATACTTATTCAGAAGACAGCACAACGATGAAAAACTACTGCTGACACTACAATTGGAGCGGAGAAATAAAGGCAAGTGGCCATGGGAGGGCAAAGGCAAGGCAGCAGCCCAGAAACCCCAGGCCTATGAAGTCCCCAAAGCCGAACGCTGCCACGAGGGTGAATAATAAACACGCAGACCACAAACACGCACACATCAATCTGAAGATTAAAGCCTAGGCTTAGATCAGCTGGCGATTAAAATATCAGATTTCCTTCTCTGTGAAAACATTGTCTAACAGCAACAAAATGACTCCTGTAACAGAACCATTTACAAGCAACACATTTCAGCAGCCCTTATAGCAAAAGAACAACTTCCAAGTCTGTTTAAAGATCTCTCAGTCATGCCTATGCATGCACACAATAGGTGCTTTCTCCCAAGCCTTCAAAAAAGCTTTTGGTTTATAGCAAAAGCAGCTCTATACTGTACTTTATTTTGAGGATTACACATTTCCAAGGTATTTCCTATCAATAAATCTTTCTGGAAATAAATATTCTATTAAGCAAGGGCAGACAGTTGTGTTAAAAGCTCATCTTACTTCTCTTAAGGTGCAAGACAAACCTTAAAATAAGTATTTAATCTTGTATTCACTAGAAATAAAGAAAATAATGCGCAACAGCAGCACTGATGCATTTAGGAGGGTCTGAGACCAGGATCGTAAGGACTATCTTTTTATCTTATACCACCCAACAGCTGGAGAAAGCAAACAGGTTTTCATGCCAGCATGTTTGTCAGCTAACCCAGGCATTTGAATAAATAAATAAATTGAATCGGCTAGTTGTTAAAATCAGCATTTCAATTCCCCAGGAAAAAAAGAAGGTAGAGAATCCCAGCACAGTAAACCATTTAATGCTTTGTTTTTTCCTCTACAAGTGTGGATCTGTAATTGGAGAATCAGAACTTTCAACAATCCAAACTAAGCACGACCTGTCAGAAACTCCATACGTACTGCTTTGGCAGGACTTACCCATTTTACCTTCAGCCTAAATTATAAAGTGGGAAAACACGACTACTTGTTTGTTCTCAAGGGTCAGACATGCCTTTGGGGTCCTGAGGTGAAATTAATGTTCTGCTTCTTCCCTACTCTTGAACTAATAGAACAGGCAAACAATAATATCCACGAGGAAAGCACAAAATCTGGAACAGTATGTCCAGGGCTAGGCACAGAGCTTCTAACACGTGTACAATGAAACAAAGTGAAATATGAATCCTAGATGACTAGGTGATTCTTCAGGACTTACAGGTATCAGAGTTTCACTATATATATATAAAATCATCTCATAAACATAAATGTAACAGTACATAATGCTATAACCATGAATGCAGTAACTTACAGTCTTCTGAATGCAGTTTGAAAGAAAAAAGACAAAGCTTTCTCTCTTCAGCTATACTTCCCAACTAACAAACGCCCTACAACTCACCAAAGTTGCTCTGCGTCAGGTAGCTGTTTTAATATATCTATCCTTAAAGAAAAACCCTTTCAGTTTTGAGGTATTTGAGGGATTTCTTTTGCAAAAGGCAAATTAACTGCAAATGGATAGAATCTATTACGCTGCAATTATTCAGAAAGCAAAGCAATTATAATCGAGGGAGCAGCACGTAAGCACTCTTAACAGAAAAAGTGTTAGCTCCTAATTTGAAATCTAGCAGTGTTATCCGCGTGTCCTTCAAGATGTAGAATACACTTTCCATTATTCATATTTTATCTCAACTAATCACTCATCATGTAAGTCAAGAAATAGTTCTATTTTTCTGGTGCAAGCAAGAACATTTAAAACCCATCAAATCAATTATTTAACTGTTTTTCTTTTTCATTCTGGCTTGCTTTCTGGTTGCGTGAACCACAAGACATTTTGATTTCCTTTCTCTTGTTGTTCAGAGAGGTAACACACTTCACTGCCACTTAAAAGTGTAGATAGAAATAATGAACATGAGTAACTATTTCAAAATACACTAATTATGACTTTCTCATACCTGTATGACATTTTTTGAAACATAGTTTTAATTAAAATGTCTACTTTTGGAAATACGCAGCTAGATATTAAAATTCACTGGTTACTGATTTGAAACTAGACCACCGCTCTTCCTTTTTGCCTCATTTTCTAAACCATCCTCACCTGGAGTCCCCTGCTTTGGGGATGGGTGACGTCCAGCATAACGCTTCACCGACCTGTTCTCTTTATCTAACAGGAAAGGTTTCCAAACACGGGCAGCAATGCAGAAAAGTGCATACTGTGTTTGTCTCTATACAATTTTCTGTCTTCTGGGGTTTATTACTCAAGTCAAGGTAGCAACATGCTGTTTCCATCTATCAGTCACATTATGATAAAATGTTTTAATGTCAAACTGCTACACCATCACCACACTGACAGGATCAAGCATTACAACATTCCAGCTCATTTGGCATTCTCAACATGCAGATCCATGTATTCAGAATAAGGAGCTTAAAAGCAGATTTTGTTTGTTACAAATGTCCTTTTTTTCCTTAGTCATAATTCAACAAAGAAACAAGTTCTCTGACAGTACTTTTAACGAACCTACTGATCAAGCACAGCTGGATTTTATAAGGAGGGAGAATTTAAGCAAATCCATCTATGCCATAAGAATACCAGCCTTTTGTGACACTGAACACTACAAAACCTTTAGCTTGGACCCAGTGCAGATGACAGACTATATGTTTGCTATAAAGATTAACATGAGACTGTTATCTACTGTCAGAAACAGAATAGAAGACTGAAAATCCAAATCATCCTTCTTGGAAAGAAAAAAAAAATGCAAGCAAGCACCTCAATGCTTAAAAAAATCTTTAGTCAAAAGAGCCCTGCTTCTTTCTGGTTTCTGCACAACTAGGCTCCTCAAGATTACCACTAATTTCAAGATTCAAACAGGGTTCTACAATGACTGACTAACGCATCGATTATGACCCATTACCTCCTCCATTTAATACAACCTTGGGTCACAGGAGTATCAGAGACACATAGCTGAAAAAAGGTCATTTAAAATCAGGGTGCAAGCACTGATCACGGTCCTGGCCCATTTTAATTTAACTTTATTTTATTTTATTTAAATCCAGAGTCCTTACCACAAAGAGATTATGATCTAAAATGGACAGAACAATAGGGAAAGTTTTATTATGCACAAACAGCCTGATCAGTATGATGGCAGCAACTATGTCACCTAGAAGTCAACTGAAAAATATGACAATCCAACTGAGGTGGTGGCAAAGTTCAGTTTCTGCAGAATTATGAACTCTAAGGGTACTGATGCTAAGAGAAAAAAAAAAAAAAAGACAATGATAACACTCTGAAAAAAAAGATTCTAATGATTTTTCTGTTCTCTTTCAGATAATGCTTGGCCTTTTCCAACTGCCTTGTGTCCCATCTGGCTGTTCCTTGATGTCCTCTTTTCCACAGCTTCCATCATGCACCTCTGTGCCATCTCACTAGACCGCTATATTGCGATTAAAAAGCCAATCCAGGCTAGTCAGTACAATTCATGGGCTACAACAATCATCAAAATCATCATCGTCTGGCTCATTTCGATAGGTATGTGAGGCTTGGAGACTGAAAAAGCAATACAGAATCTTTTCATGTCCAAAGCAACAGGGGTAAGCTGGACACAAAGACACATTTGACAAAGTACTATAGGGTTTGCAGACCGTAACACCTGGGCTGGCCTAAGTCCACCACTTGGATCACGCATAGCTACATCAAAAATCTGCCTGGATAGCTGCTCCTTATCAAGCTTATCAGAAAGGTCAAGGACTGAGTAGGTATAATCAACACAATTCTTCATGGTCCCAAAATTCTGAAAGTCAGAAGACAACATCTGCATGGCTAGCATGTCTCCTGGGAAAGCAAGATTTCATGTTCCTGTGGAAGAAATCTATATTCTGTCCCAAACATAATTTTAAGCCTTGAGTATACACTGTTAAAAACCAGTGCATTACTTACAATCATCTCATGAAACAAATTTTAAAAAGGTTAATTACTTACACCAAAGAATGAAAGATAAGTGAGCAGCTGGCAACATTCACACTGAAGACTGAGATACACTGGCACTGTATCATACAGAAAGGTTACCTTTAAGCCAAAAAACACAAACCAAACTGTTGATATAAAGGATTCAAATGTATAAACATTTACGATATTAGCATCTCTTTGTTGTGTATGTAGCACAGCACTTGCCTTCAATGCTTAAAAAAGTCTTTTAAATGAGCTAGGAGGTGAAACATTGAATTCAAGTAACTAAAATGCATAGCAGGCAGCCACCAGCATAGTGCTGTTGTGTTCTGTATGCAAGAGGAAGAACAAAATTATTCCAGATTACTTAAGGCCAATGATGCATAGAAGAATAGGTACATCCATCTTCTTGACTTAGACATACGTGCCTAAAACTAGAAATTTCAACTTGAACCAAGTTCTGAAAGAGCTGTGATGATGACAGGAGAAAAGACATATTTCTATTTTATCACAAAAAAGGAAACTGTTAATGAGACAACACACTTACAAGCTGACCTTTTAATACCCGGTGTATTGTTATTAATCAGTGCTGTACTTTTCATTTCTTTCTATCTAACATGAAAGTACCCTGCAGCTGAGCCAAATTTCTCCAAATCAAAGGTTAATTTGATTCAATCCTTCTTTTAAGCATTTGCTTTATCTGAAGGTGTGCCTCCACTTACAAAAGGAGTCAAGTGGTTGAAGGGTAAACCATTTCACTGCTTGCTGCCCTCGACCAACTTCAGTAAGCAGAGTAGTAGAGGACTGCAGTAAATACCTACATCTCTAAGTGGTATCAGGAAACAGCACAAATAACCTCCACCAGACAGCAAGGAACCTGTTGTTTTCATTGTAATGTCAGACTGCTGGCAAATGAAGTGTCGACTGTAATTTAGTAGTTATAAAAAATCATTTAAAAAGACAAGACTGCTAACATTTTTTTAATTTTTTTAAATGAGCAGTGAATTACACAGCTAGCTTGCTAGCCTCATTTAAACACTCTTAAATATCCAAGAGATTTTAAACAACAAATCCATCTCAAATACACACACTGCATAATTCTGGCATCTATTTAACTACTTGTATATACCAAAGTCAAACAGGGTGAAAAAAATCAGCTGTGTCCAACCACTTGATGTCATTAAGATAAGAGGGAAAGACAAGTTTTATGTATTTACAGAACCAGCCTTCAAGAAGTACAATGGTTACCTTAAGAAAAAAAAAGGTGGGGGGAGAGGGAAGGAGGTGGACAGCATTAGGGAAACTCATTTCAAGGGAGGAAAAGCCATTCTAATTGCAATGACTAGAGTCAAAGCAATTTGTGTGCTTTACACTTGAGAAGTTGGCAACTTCATAGTGCTTCCTCAACCTCTTAGTCCCAATCTCGTTAAAAGGGCATTCTGTTAAAGCTGTGCTTGCCAAGTCTCACAAAGTACTATCTTCCCAATTACCCATGTGATGCCCTCAAACAACTCATAATTTCTCAGTAACTCTCGTACCTACTCCAGAGTTCAGGAATTCTTTAGAGACCTTGAGCCTTCAGACCCAAGAAAGGAGAAGGCGAGCAATTACTACATACTGAAGTATTTGGTTTTTCTCCTCTAGGTATTGCTATTCCAGTCCCTATCAGAGGCATTGAAGATGGAAATGGCAACTCTACAAACATCACATGTCTTCTGACGCCTGATCGTTTTCATGACTTTATCCTATATGGATCAGTGGCTGCATTCTTTATTCCCCTAGCTATCATGATAGTCACTTACTTTCTGACAATTCAAGTGCTACGCAAGAAGGCCTACTTGATCAACAAGCCACCTCAACGTTTGACTTGGTCAACAGTGTCCACGGTTTTTCAGCGTGACACAACACCTTCCTACTCACCAGAAAAGGTGGCCATGCTAAACGGCTCCAGAAAGGACAAGACTTTGTCCAACGATATGCCCATCTGCAGAATGTCTACGATTGGGAGGAAGTCTATGCAAACCATAACCAATGAACAAAGGGCATCAAAAGTTCTTGGGATTGTATTTTTTCTTTTCTTGTTGATGTGGTGCCCGTTCTTCATAACTAACATAAGTTCAGTCCTGTGCAACTCCTGCAACAAGGAAGTTTTTCAAAAGCTCATGGAGATATTTGTTTGGATAGGATACGTTTCCTCAGGAGTGAACCCTCTTGTCTATACACTCTTCAACAAAACATTTAGGGAAGCTTTCAGCAGGTATATCACTTGCAACTATCGGACCACAAAGCCTGCCAAGATCCTTCGGAAGTGTTCCAGCAGGATCTCTTTCAGGAATTCTGTGACAGAAAATTCCAAGCTCTTTGTTATGAATGGGATGAGAAACGGGATTAACCCCATAATGTACCAGAGCCCAATGAGGCTGAGGAATTCACCTATCCAAGCATCATCAGCCATTCTGCTGGATACATTGCTGCTCACAGAAAATGAAGTTGATAAAACAGAAGAACAAGTAAGCTATGTATAGTGGAATGGCAACTACGTCCATATCATAGTATTACTGCCTGTATTATTCTAGGTAACTGTGCTATAAGAGGTCATAAATACTATTGTTTTATTTATGTAAGCAATATCTTATAAATTTATAAGAAATCTTCGCCTCCCATTCCGTGATAAACAATGACTATTGCAAAACTGTATCTTACAGAAAAAGGGAAATAAATAAAAGCTAAATCAATGTGAGTATCTAGCTTCAGTTCTCATCATCTACAGTCTCCTGATTTAAACCTACAATGGTTTACTCTGGGTAAACAAAACAGCGCCCATGCTTACCGCACTGCCTCCTACAGTTCCACTGCTGAGACTGCACATTCAAATACGAGACTTTTTCTCTGTATTGGGGGTATCACAAGCAAAATCACTAGCTCCAGAGACCAAAAAGTGCCTATTCACATTCCACAAGCAGTAAAACATTTTTTTAACCACGCTACAAAAAAAAATAAAGTGCGTGGAAATTATTCCTGTTGTTTCACTGTAGGGAAGCCA
Organism: Heteronetta atricapilla; assembly: GCA_011075105.1. Taxonomy (NCBI): domain Eukaryota; kingdom Metazoa; phylum Chordata; class Aves; order Anseriformes; family Anatidae; genus Heteronetta; species Heteronetta atricapilla. The sequence continues at coordinate 16,126,726 of CM021739.1, read as the reverse complement.
GAATCTCTTACCCACCTGAATTTCATCACCATTACTCTCACATACAAACTAGCTTGGCATTATCAAATTTGTCACAAAAAACTAGCCTTTCTTCTTTTCATACTAAGAAAATGAGAGTGTTTAACTAAGATAGGGCAATACCGCACAAATGATTGTGAGTAAAACAGGATAGGCAGTGCCTGGAACATCCCTGTAATTTATATGAGCAAAGTTCCTTTTTGTGGCTTTTAGAGTTTCAGCAAAAGCTGTCCAGGATCTGCCAATTGCGTTCCCAAGAGGCAGCAGGGATGAGGGCAGTAGCTAGACCTGTATACATTAACTGTTCAGCTTAGCTCAAAAGCATTTAATTGGACTAATTAATGCTGTAAGATCACAGGTCCCATCCTGTACTCTCTCAAGCACAACACTGGTAAATCTAATCTTCTGCGAGAACACAAAATTCATAAAAACAATTGCTTTTCACAATCCAGAAAAGCTAAAATTACCATCTAACAAGTCAGGAACTTCTGACAACCCCAGACCATATCCCCTTTGGGAAGGGAAATCAGATTTCCCCAAAGTACTGAAGTTCTTACAGTAGCAGCCAGTTCACCCTTTTTCCCCTGTAGTTTCCATTTACAGTAGAATTTTCAGCCCAAGCTTTGTTTTCATTTTTAATGTTTTCAGAGCTCTTTAGTTACACGCTTAAATTATGTACAGCAAAAAGCTTAGTTTTTTTACCCACAGAACAGAAAGTACTAAAGATAACATGTCCTTCCAACATTTATTTATATATATTTAATTTAAATCACATGCAGGTTCAAAACAGAGCCTGATGTAACAAATGCCAGAATGTTCCGAGAGAAAGTATTAAAATACTTCTGTGGTACTTACAGTAATTTTGCTCCTTCCTACCCTGTTTGGAAATAGTCACTAGCCACTGAAAGTTAGAATAAGCTCTTAACTGCTCTTATGCCTCTTCAGTAATCAAAATCTGTTCACCAGGATCCTGTAGTTAAAAACCAGAATTGATGCTTTGCTATAGCTGTGGCAGATGCCTATATCTAAAAATATTTGAGAATCAAAAGCCTTTAATAAAACCTAGATAACTGTAAAGGTCTTAAGGGAGTAGTAATAAAAAAACAACAAAAAAAATCCCCAAAGTTCCAGGCATATAGCTGAAATCTTCACAGATCAGTATCCTACTTACACTAAAGCAGGAGTTTGGGAACCAGGTAAAAGTGTAATCGTGTCTATAGACATGGTGATCAAAGACCCCCCAAAAAATTACAAGCATTATTTGAAATGCAGGAACCAGCCTTCATAAGGAAGAAAAAAGAAGTGTCAAATGGGAACAGTACTTGAGGGGATATTTCCCAGCAGCTGGAAAGCAAGATACAGTCATCTTTGAAAACTCTCCTGCTTCTTAATAAATCCTTGCAGATTAAACAAAAAACTTTCATACAACAAGTGGTAATCATCTACTTTCAGAATGAAGATGAACCTCCAATTTAAACTCCCTCATTTCTGATAATAAAGACAACTTCTTAGGCTGAGATTACCACAGATGAATAGGAAGAAGGGGAAGGCCAGAGGTACAGCTCCAAACTGCAGACAATTGAGAAGGAAACCCTGCCTTTCAGAAAGGCACACTGCCCCCATCTGCTGACCTCATTGGCAACAGCTCCCAGTCCATACAGTTTCTCAAAAAAATCTAGATATCTCCAGAAGTTGGCAGAAGCAGTAGGGAGGAAAAATATTGAGGACTGCTTGTTGAATTCTTGCAGCTGTCCTTCCTTCTTCTCCCCAGTAAATATACAATTGAGCTCAAAAAACAAACTCTTCAGTGTGTTTGTACAAGAACAACAGGAGGGATATCCTGAACATGGGAAGAAAACTGCACCAGATTAACAACCCCACCATCAGCAACAAGTTCAATCATCCCAGCAGAAACACCACAGATGGCTATCAGCATCTAGAAAGAGCAAGAGGTAGCTTAGTCATCTTCTGGGTGACCCTGTTCTTGTACAACTGTCAGTCTTCAGCAAGCGACGACAGCAGAAGTAATTTGCTTTAAGCGTTCCCTAGAGAATGATTCCAAAGACTCTTTGTAACTTACGGATGGACTCCAAGGGGCAGAAAACCCTGAAGAGGTCTCACCCAGCAAAAATGTACTCTGTCAAGCCAGCACACACTTTTCTCAATTTTAATAACCAGAAATAGAAGGTCACCAGGTTCCAGTTACTGACTTTAGTCAGCAGCAAAAGCTAAATTGAGCCTTAAACCTCAAAGGGACCAGTGACTAACCAAAAGTCTAGCCTTCCTACAAAATGAAAATTCTCCACACACAGAAACACATCAGCAGGAGAACATACACATTCCATTAACACGTTAAATGCTGATGCACAAGCATTTTCTCTTTTACAAAACAAACACGCTGAGAATTCAGGCAGCAATCTTGTAAAGTATACAGACGGAGGGAGGAGAAAGACAAAGATGCAGAACTATGAAATAAAAAGACAACACAATGTACAGAAGAGTTCTTGTTTTGGAAACTGTATCTACAAGAAGAAATATGAACAAAGACATTGCCTTCGTTAGCAAGACATGGTGAAAAATGAAAAGTGTCACTGCAAGCTACTGTAAGGAAGCACAAATTGGTTATAGGGTAGGTAAGGACAATATGTTCATGCAGAACAGACAAGTGAGACAGGATCAAGACTACATTCACTACCATCATCTTGGTACACTAATTTGCACAAATATATAAAATATATTTTTAAATGCTGGTTCTGAAGTGAGAGTATTTTTATAGCTTTGAGATTCCTTCATAAAGATAGTGCTGTAAATTATAACTGATAAAAGATTTGCAGTCACTTGTTAGCAGAACACAAGACCTTTCAGTGGGATGTAGGGGTCATGCACTCTCTGTTTTTACCAAAAAAAGACTTGGTCAGAAAGTGCAACGTTCTTTTCTCTGGAGTGAGATGTTCTCAGTTCTTTCAAAATTTAGGCCATGCCAAGCCAGCCACCTGACCAGCTCTATGGTCCCTATATACTACAGAAAATAACAACTTACAGCGTACTTAGTTGAGCTTTCCTCATTATTACAGACACTTGTAATCTGGTACATTTCACTTCCTTTTAAGTTACCAGAGAAGAAAGACAAAAGTTAAAGCTGATCTGTAACATGCAACCACTAAGGGAAGAAATTTTAGAAGAACAATGGTCAAGTATTTTTGTTGTTGCTGCTGTTCTTCTGTTAATTACTTAAAATACATTAGGACATAGGCAGTCAGAACACTGACTATCTAATTAAACAAAACTTAAAGCACAGACATGGACCTATCCACCTTAGCAGGCTTACTAAGAAAAATAACGGAGTTTGAAGGCTAGCAGGATGAGTGTCTTGAAATGCAAGTAAAGGGAATACCTTAAAAAACTGCATACACCACAAAAGCAAAAACAGCTTTAAGCCTATTTCAACTAATCTCGACTATGGGGATATAAAACACATTTTAGGAAACCAGTCACCAGCTATCCATGGTTCTGTAAGCCTCAAGCCTTCAGTTCAGATTCTGTCAGAAAACTTTCGGGCAGACAGAAAAAAATCATTCACCACTCATCTTGTCTTCTCTATGTGCAAAACTGCTCTTAACTACATTACATCTGTCCCTACTAATGCATCAAAATTCAGTTTAAAAAAATAACCCCATGTTAAACAGAAGTCAAGGCACTGAGAAGACAGACTGATGCCGTAAAGCTGCTCACTAATATTATAATGCTGCTCACTAACAGACAAGAGCCACATTGATTTCTTCACAGATAACATTTTCCCTACACTGATTTCTTGTGGAAAAACCCACAGCACTGCAAGCTGCTTTCAGAAAGCAAAAGCATTGTTCCCTTAATCTTTTTGAAGGCTGTCATATATACCATCAGCCTTAAAAAGTACAGTAGTGCAAGCACAGTAAGTCTGGAAAGGGCATACTGAACAACCTAGGACACCAGAGTCCAAAAAGGGAGGCTGTTCGCCAGAGCTTTTCTGGGTTTGTGCATTGCAAGCTAGAACCAGGAGTTCTGTCCAGTTCTCAGGACATACACTTAATACCACCACGAAGCATTAGAGTTCCTTCACCATATTCACAAGATGCTCATGTACTGTTGCTAAGAAGCACTCTGTTGTTTCGCTTCCCCTTTGGCTCTTTAGGTAACCATCACCCCGGTAAAAACAACAGTCAGTAGAGAATTGATTTCCATATTTTTGCTTTGGCATTTGGCATCATGGTGCTTAACGTCAGTGTCAGTTCCTGTGAGGAACTGTTTTCTCCAGCTGCAAAGAGAGGCTTTTGCCCTGCAGAACAGAAGAAGCAGGGTTTTTTTATTTTTAAATGGGAAGCTAGTGAAAAAATAGTAAAGATGGCTTGCTGAAATGTCCTTTTTTATTATAATTATTACTTTTAATAATTAATGTCAAACCCAATTTCTCTAGCTACATATAAAAATCCAAGAATCCAGGTATTCAAGCCCTTTCTGAGCCCTGAAAAACAATGTAATTCTCTTAAAAATAACAAGCTTTTTGTTCTCCGAAGGATCCTCTTTACAAATGCTCTGGACAGGCGACAGCAATGCATTTCATTTGCAAATTCATTAAACTCTGCACAACAGATGAGCCTTTTATTCTGTTAGATGCACATCAGTATTCCCTAATAAAATCCAACAGGAAGACTTTGCCATAGAAAAATCACATTTATCAACTTAATGGCTCAAAGCATCTCAGCAGTTTTGATGACTTAATTTGAAACTGCACTTGAACAGTAGTTTTAAGGCAAATTTAAGATTTTCAGATCAAAAAATTCTTAAGTAGGCTTACTATAGGCAACATGGGTAGTATTTTTAGGCCATAAGGAGGGAATGGCTTCCTGAAGGAATACTTTTGAGTTTGCAGTAGGATATAAGCAAGACTGAAGGAACTACCTCAGGCTTAAGCCAATCATTAATTTGCCTATCTGCATAGACATTCCAGTTTCCAGTAGAAAGTTAAAACACTCACTGAGTGAGATTTTCAAAAGCACTCAAGCGGTACAAGGCTCTGAGCACTGTTTTTTCAAGTAAATAAAATCAAATGCATATAAATAGTCTAGAAAAATAATAAAATAGCAGGTAAAATGTTAATATAAGATCTCTTTCTATACAATTTTCCTTACAAGTAAGATTATTTGTTTCCAGAGATGCTAAAGAACTTCCCCAGAGCACTTCAGTTTGGTCAGTGAATACCAAGCCATGAAGTCCTACACAGCCTTCTTTCAAGTTTCAGATTTGCAGGTAAAGGAGATGTTTTCAAACCCAGAAAGACTTCAGTAAAAGTCTACAGCTTCCTCTGATTATAAAAAAAGATTTCTGTTACTTTTAACCTGTCGTTGAAAGGGACTCCTTATTCTCCTCCACAAAGACTGAGGATGACTACAATAAAATGGGTTGGAGGGTAAACAAAACCCTTTTAATCTTTTCTACACAAGCATTAACAAGCAGGTATGTTACACTAAATTCCTCCTCTTCACAATTAATGCACTGAAAAAGCTCACAAGTTTGACTGACTGTTCGGCTCTTACTCAGGTCCCAAGAAGATCTGTCATCTGCCTGCTGGGTAAAGGTATGCTGCAGTAGTTGAACAAGACAGATCGTAACAAAACACAAGTATCCGATCTGCATTTGCTTTAAAACAAATATGTTTTTTAAAATATCAAAGACTATGTAAACCCAACGAACACAAAAGCAGGAAACATTACTGTTTTGCTTCCTTCATCCTACACTGGTGAACTGACAATAAGCCACGTGCAGTGCTCCACCTTTGGGCAGCCTACACCTAGGAGCTGGTTCTACATGTTCCTTTAGGGACTCGCTAGAGGCTGCATTATTCCCTCTCATGCCTTTAGCTTTTTCCTAACACGGAACTAACAAGGCTGCACTAAGGCAGCAGCATCCCACAACCCCTGTGCCTTAGGGAGCTTTGCTGTAATACTCAGAGCCATACTGCATACATCAATCACATCTCAATCTGAAATAAACATCAATTCATGATCTAAAGTAGTAAAAATTAAGATTTTTTAAAAATCCATTTTTATAAAGTAAAACACCAGTGTTTTCCATCTCATAATCATCAAAAAAGGCTGACCAGAAATTACAAGCATATTAAATGCTGTTTTCCAGCAGCCATGTTAAATATTTTATAAAGCACTTTCATATGAAGAAAGATTAATATATAAGCATCAGTAATAAAGTAAAATTTGTAGTCTACGATCACAACAATCTACTGGCTCAAGTGGCAGAGCTGGGAGAACAAAGACACATTACATTATCCAGGTCATTACATCACTTCTCTTCTTGGTATTTCACCACATAATTTTGTACAGCCCTGTTATCTGCACTGTCATCCCCAAATGTTGGGAGCTTTATACATGTTTTCATACCATTAAAAAACAATATTTTACTTAAACTCGTCTCCTCTAAGAGGCAGTCATTTTTGAAAAAAGAGAAGTTAAGTCTCAGGTTTCTATGCCATACTATTTTGATGGTCTTAGGAACTGTAAGGAAAAAGAAAGGAGGAGACAGTTTTAAAACAAGTGTCTTGCACGAGAGCATTTTCTGATATTTTAATTTAGTGTCAATGAAAATGTTCACACAAAAGATATATACCCAGGGCCTGTTTTTTGTATGGCACTAACCAAAGACAGAAAAGAAGGTACACCAAGTCCTAGAGCTTTGGTTTTGATGTCCAGTCTGTAGATCTGTGACTGCTTCTGAATAGTCAGCAACAAGTAAAGTAAGACTGCTGTCAAGTAAGCTTTAATTCTATATACATGAGCCCCTGGAAAGCTTTAGGGAGCCCAAGAACAGAAAAAGGAAGTGCTATATGAACATAATGTATTCTCTCATGGTTGTTACTGCGTTGCTCCTGGAGCACCACGTCTGCAGACGTTCACACATCCAGGCAAGCACTCATCCAACCTTTAGTTTTAGACCTTTTCTACTTTAGACCAAGGTTTTAGACATTTTCTACCAACCAATGTGGACACTGGAATTGAATTTACAAGGAAGTATTTCTCCCTGTTGTGCAAGAAGGTTTTGGACTGTACCCCTCTATAACAGGAAGAAAAGAGGCAGGATAACATCTGAATCACTGCAGAACAGCTTTAAGAGTCAAAAGTTAATGCCATTTATTTCCTCATTGCTGACCGTGAAGAGAACAGGCCCAGAACTATCTTGTAAAACTCATACCTTAAGGCAACTTATGTAGACATAACATAGTGCTGTATGTGCAAACAGAACAGGACAGGGGTAAGATGAGGTTCCAGATTTCCACGTACCTGGCTAGATTTTAACTAGCTAAGTCCCTGCTTTCCTCATTCACTTAAAGAGAAAACCTGAAGAAGCAGATAAGCACTTAGTGCTCCAACAAAATGCCAGTACATGGTAAATGGTGTAGCTCAGAGCCCTGACAGCTTCTTATTTTGGTAGGAAGCTATACATGTCCAGTTACGTTTTGCATGTGTTAAAAAGAACAATGGTATTGATTCAGAGATCAAAAGTGCTTTGTCACAACCCGTTTGGACAAAAAGAGATTCCTGAAACTATGGAAGGCCTGTGTGGAATTTTCCTTCTGTACACAGATGCAGAAGCCAGTTTTACAGACCCTTTGGCTTCAGGAGAGACACAGAGACATGATCTGGGCTCATGAAACCAAGCAGAAGCTCTTGAGAGACGCCTGCTGACCACAGAAAGAATTAATTCTGCTTGTAAAATACATTAAATTTCAACCAGAATATGCTTCAGATAAAACAGAATGGAGTAATTTCTACATGAGAAATAACTTGGCTAATGAAAAATTGGCTGGTATCAGTAACCTTGTTCTTCAAAATCATCTTTAAGCACCTGTTACTATCTTGCTTTTTTAAGATGAATTTATGTACTGCTACTAACCCAAAGAGAACACAACGATTTTAGAAAATATTCATTGAAAATTACAGCCCTGGACCCCAGTATGCATTACCACCTCTCAGACATACTCAAAGGCTACTGCTTGGGCTATGCAAATTCCTGTATCAGCAGATAAATACAAGGTTTAATCCCTGCAGAGCTTTCCAATTTTCCCAATCTCATCAAAAACCCCAGATAATGCCCACTCTTCCCCAGATACACACACAAAAAACCCGCAGACAGCTTCTTACCTAGGGAACCGTAGAATACTACTACAAAAATACCAGTGCAGTGACAGATTTTTACTCTAGACAACCAAAGCAAACATCAAAATCAGTTTGTGGTGGGGCTTCCGTTACAACAATGTAAGCCCAGTAACCTTTCAGGGTTTAACAGATGTTTAAAAAACAACAACAACAACTGCAGGCTATTTCAACATCCTTCTTCATGTTAGTTTTACCAAGTCACAATCTCCAGGAACATTTTAGCAATTAAGCAGGCGTGTTTGTCTGAGCAGCACAGCTTTTAGGATGCCTGGCACAAGCACTGTATATTTAATTTTTAATCATCTCTCAATCTTGAAAATATTAATTTTTCATTCTGTTTGTCATCTTAATTGTTTGACTAGAGTTAGATGAGGTCGGAAGTCCGGAAACCTGCAGAAATGTTCATTAGGCATCTACTGAACGTTTGAGAGGGCTTCTAATTCGGAACCAGTTTTAATTCTCTCTCAATTTTTTGATATTTTTTAACCTCCCCTCAGCTAACAATTGAGTTATTCAATGCAAGGAATAAGGCACACATTTCCTGAAAAGAACAGGCACCAAATCAAAAGCTGTGGAAGTGACCAAGAAAGATACTGTACCTGAACAAAATGAAACCAAGTGACTCAACAGCTGCACGCCTCACATCATCGTTCACATCACTTACCTACAAGGTAGAAAACAGGATATTCAGAATACAGTTAGAACACTTGAGGACTCTGCAATATTGTGGATGAGTAGTCAGGCACACGGGTCAGTCAGGAAGACAGATGTATACAGAAAGGAAGTTAACAATCTTGCTAAACCTTAGCTGAAACAGCTTTGCTTTGGTTCACGTATTGCAACCGCAAGCCTATCAAAGAGGAGGCAGACCCCATCTTTTAAGGCTTAGGTTGGTTTTGTTGCAGCCCATCATTATGCAGACCATTCACTGCAGACTCATTATCAATTACTTTAGAATCAAGTTTTACTTTTTTAATAGATTCATTTTTTGTGATACCAGACTATCTGTCTGTATGGCTACTTATCCTAATATCAGAAGAAGACCCTACTATATCTACTCATAGCATTAAAGAGAGCTGTCATCACTTTACATTCTCTGATTTGGACCAGAACATTAACACTGTAGACACAAAGCCTGTCAAAGCAATGTGCTTACTCTCATCACAAATGCCTTACTACGTGCTGCTAAGACCACAGTACTTACAGCCACATGCAGCAGGCGTCTGATAGCCTTGTTGTTCCCTGAGCCACAGTATGCCATAGCAACTGTGTACATGCCGGAACGACGGAGAATTGGATCCTGGAAGAGAAAGTGTCAATATTTAATGTCTGTCCTATCAGAGACTCAGTAATTCCAAATACAAATATGTTTTGCTCTTGGGCTTGTAAGCTGCAAGCAGGCAGCCTCTGTGCTCTATTGTTTATTATGGATGAATAACAGAACAATCACCAAAGCAGGAAATGTCATCTACCTATTTCAGTGGGCCAGAAAGTTGCTCTAACACAGATGCCAAAGAGTATCAGGTATATGTGTTACTCTGCTTCATATTCATCATTTGCTTTTGAACACTATTAGATCCTCATGAGTGAACCATCTACAGTCAGCCTCATCTGTTTTTAACCATTACATCCTGTTCTGCTCTTTGGTGCTCTGTTATGGAGGCTGAGTATCACACAAAGTAAATACAAGACTCAGCACTGCTGTTCCTGTATTTTTGATCAGGGTAAAGCAACGTGTGAAACTGACCCACTTTAATTCTATGCAAGAACTTCCCTGAGATGAAATAGCGAACCCACCATAGCTTGAATTTTCAGAAAAGAACAGAGGGTCACCTATATAACAGAGGGACCTGGGATTAAGACACAGCTAAACTCACCTTATCTCTACAGAGACTCTCAATGAGAGCATCTGCCTCCTCCATTCTCCCATACATCACCAGAGCAATTCCAACAGCAAGGCCTCGCAAAATCTTTTCATGCTGGGTTTCCTGTGCGTAGCCAACCATGTCCTCAATTGCCTGAGCATTTTTAGATCCCAGCATAACCAGTCCCAGTGCCAGGCCAGCTGCCTCACCTGCACAGCACAGAAAAGTAAAATCCAGCAAACTCAGCTTCTAAAAGCAGCAAATATTACATCTAGAGAATCACACAGGATGGAGGCCAACAGGTCACTTCAACGTCACCATACTCAGCAACCCCAGTATTCATGGACAACTGTGCTTGTAAAGATAACCCACCAGCCACAAGTTAGTGCCCTCCCCCTCCAAGTTCAAATTTCTCTTTATAGGCCAACAGCTGCTGAGATAATTTTCCTGCAAACCCCAGCCAATGCAGCAGTAGCCCTTCAGGAACTTCTCCAAACCCGTCACTCAGTCAAAAAAGGGCACATGGCTCTGTAGATCAACTACACTGAATAACGTGACAAAGTTAAGAATAGAGCAAAGTAAGAGACTATTTGAAGACCTACCTTATCTTACTAACAATTGGAGTAGTGCCAAAGACCAGTCCTGACAGGACCTCTGACCATTATTACCATGGAACTAAAAAACCATGCTGATCAGGAAAAGGTTAGTTAATAAAACGCAGCTATGGCAACCCAGAAAAGTGATCTGTGCTGCTAACAGAAGACTTGTAGAAAAACAGATGCCTGATAAGGCCTCAGATGGTTATCTGCTTTGAAAGCTGAATATTTACCTGTCACTGCATCATCCTGGTATAGATTTGTTTTCAGCAAATCATACACATCTTGACGTGCCGTCCCCATGGCAGCCAGACCCAAACCCAAGCTACCACCATGTCGGACAATCTAGAGAGAAGCATACGTAAGCTGAGTCATCATAAAACAGTAACAATATGGCTTCAGTTGATGTAGATGTCTTTCCTGCAATATAAACCTGCAAACTTTTAGCCCCAAACCACCGATTATGATCTCCTGACCTGTCAGAAAAGCCACTTTTACCTTTTAAGGCAGTAACTGATGAGAAAGAAAGAAGCTGGATTAAACAATTTTCAGAAGCTTTCCACGTAGCACATGAGACTTTAATACCTTTAAGCTCTTTCCCCCCACTGAGTGATTTAGGTAGTACCACAAAGCTGTACCATATATAAAAATTGCTGCCTAAGTAATAGCATTTAAATAAAAAGGTAAATCAGTACCCACTTAAATTGTACCTCCCCTCTTGTTCTAACTGGATACAGGAAAAGTACTACGCTTACTATAAGATGAGTGGGATCCATTCACAGTATTTGCAAAGACGTAGTATGAAATTCCCAAAAGAGAATAAAGGAACACGCTGGGAGAAATACTAATTGATTCCAACTTTAAAAGAGGCTTTTTGTAGCCATCTATAAACCTTAAGTGGTGAAGGAAAGCACGTTTTTTGTGTAAAATGCATTCAAATCCACAGGGAAGCAGAAGCATTTTGTTGATTATTCTTTTGACAAGAATAATCATAAAGCCATAAACAGTAATGGTACCTGAATTAAGAAGGAAGAAAATGAAGCTAGATTCACTGTCAAATACGTAAAAAATAATCCTGAAAACCTTACTTAAAGAGTTAGCAAAAGGTTGCTAAAACCCATAGGAAGTCATTACTGTCACAGACTTTGTTACTTCTAAACCAGCTGGCACCTTTCTGGACATTCCCAACAAAATCAAGGTTCATTACCAAACCCAGTACGTACATCATTACTAGCATTCTTCAGCTGGTTCAGCAAATAGTCAATGATGTCACCACCATGGTTAGCATGAATGAGACCCAAGGCATAGAGGCCTCCACCCTCCTGGTAGGCTGATCCCGGCGAGGTGTCCTTGGGTAGGTACGTTGCCATTAGCTGAAGTGCTTCTTTCTCATGACCCTGTATATCCAGCAGAAAGGGAAAATAGGGAAAATTGAAAGGTGAAAAAACAGTGGATGTAAACACTTTGCAATAACATTTAAACAATAATATCTAAATAAGTCAGGAGAAAACCTGTCATAGCCATTGCTTGCTTTCTTCTCAAAAAGTTAGCCTTTCAGTGCTGTATGAGCAGCAAAGAATTCTTCTGTACTGAGATTTTATTCACCCCAGAACAGGAGTATGCATCAATCACTTGGTCACTGATCTAAATCAAGGACAAATTTGGCCAGAAGCTACACTGATTCACTCACTAGATAACTTCAGTGAGGATCAAGGCACATAAAACCATTACAAAGACTTCAAAGACCAAAGCATTCAACACCAGACACATGCAATCTATCAGAATTGGATTAAAGGTATTTAAATCTATTCAGCAAGAGACTCTTCCCACTCAGTATCCCTGAGAGATGTTTTGTCCACCAGGGAAAAAGCGTAACTAGGCACCATCTGTTAAGTTGATCACAGCACTCATTTGTTAGCTATTGAGTTCTGACTGCAGTTGAAGGCTGTCTCCTTAAGCCATGTTACCCAATCACCATCAGCAAAACACACCATAAACTAGATCAGGTATCCAACCTGTTGGATTTGATAAAGCAGAGCTTTTCTTCAGGTCAAAGACACAACCTAAGTTACAGCTGTGCCTTGCAATAGACTAGGTTAACCGAAGTACAGGCATCACTTAGAATTCCCCCCTCAATGTTTTCTGTGTTGTCAAGTAAATCTCTCCTACCAGAACGGAATGAATGCAACTTTACCTTGTGTATAACACCCAAGCTGGCGGTAGCGGTAAACTTAGCCCAATTAGTGGCCCTGGCCAGCCACTCCAAATTGTCTCTGTAATACACAAAGATACAGGTTAGACAACTTTACACACAGCCCATTCCTCATTCTGCAAACAATGTTTCACAGCATTGAAGATTGCTTTCACATCAGAAAGCAGTTCCAGAAGGCAAGAAGGCTAACCACAATTCCACTTCGTACCTCTCTCCCCTTCATCAGTACTGCTATTTGGCTGGCAGGAATCAAGCTCCTCACAGCAGTGATCTCAGTGGAGAATGGAGAACAGTCAGTCAATATGCAGCCCGTTAGCTTTGTGGGACAAACCTGAGCAATTTCTGGGGTTTTCCTCAATTCCCCGAGAAGGTCACACCTGACATTTCCCTTCCCAGAGTCATTCATCAAGAGACAGCGTCAGTCTCTACCAGAGAAATACATCACCATCGCAGAAATTCTTCAACTAATAAAGGAGAACAGAAATTCCAAACCCACCAAACTGCTCATGTTTACCATCCCAATAAAGCCTATTTGTGAGGATAGAGAAAAGTAAACAGTTCAGCTGCTTCTTTCTTTTCATATTCTTTCTAAGCCCAGGGTTCTGCAGCCACTCATTAAAACTATCAGCTAAGTAGGGCAACAATGTTGTTCATACACCTCCAAATGACACTGGGGCTTCCTTGCCATGGATTTACCTAAGGAACTGGTCGCTGGTTGTACCACAATGCATAAAGGAGTTTGCTATAACCGTTGCTGTGTGACACACGGAATTCCGCACTGCATCCTGCAAGAACAAAAACAATCAGTATCAGCAGCCAGCCAAAGACATGCCCCAGGTCACTTAACATGCTTGCCAGTACGCTAGAAAAATGGGTTGTAATTAGACTCAATTTAACCAGCAATTTCCCTTTAATCAGAGTTAATAGATTGTTAATACACTCTAATATATCCTCAACCCATCTTTCCAGTGCAAATCTATCCTTTCTATGGGTTTCTGTCAGACGCACGATTGCTTCAATTACAGCTTAACAGAAGAACCCCACTTCTGGTTTTCCAAAGCAAGCGTTGCAGTGCATGCTGCTGACTTTTTCAAGCCATCCCTCGGACACTACACAGGATGACTCCAAAGCACTTTAGAAGCAGATGGAAATGCTTTTCCGATATGCTTAAAGTACCTCCTGAAATAGATGAGCCCACTGACAATCATACCCTATCATTTTGCTAATGACATGCATCTCATTTCACATATAAAAAAAACTTCCTGTGGTTTCTAATAATTATTTAGCTTAACAGAAGGAGTTTAATTTACCAGTAAATTATTTGCCCGTCCTTGAGTAACACATTCGAAAACAAAACCAGCTGCTCAATTTACTAGCACTGCCCAGGGTCACAGGTTCAAGTTTAAATGTTAATGTATTATGACAAAAACACAGACTTGTGTCCTCGAAACGGAGGGAGGTCATGCTAGGACAGTAAGATGCTGTATTGACCACATTGCTGTTACGTTACAAACACGGAATGAATCAGATGAATCCAAGACAATTGATTTAAAAAGCCTCTTACCTTTGTGTTTTTGAGGATCATGAGGTCCGTATTGTTGTTTCGTATTAAAAACTGCAGATGCAACTCAATGGCCATTTCGCCACTTAAAATTTTAATCATTTTTGAGATCTGGTCCTTAGGCTCTGGGTTCTTTACATATACACAAAAAGAAAAATTAAGAACCTAATTAAAGCTCCGATAAAACACATTTCATGCAAAGCCACTGATATGTTCCCATCACCACATTCCAAAATCCGACAGGTTTGGGGACCAAAGGGACATTGTTGCACAAGCCCAAAGACTTTATTTAGAACAGCAGCTAGTAGATCTAGGATTCTCTAATACATTCATCTTCCAGAGCCCTTCAGAAGACTCCCCCTTCCCCGCTGTGGAACAGTTTCCACCACTTAAGTCCCAGCTGAAGTACCTTTTGAGAAGGATGAAAAGTACATTGCTGCTCTCTGGCATTACGTTAGTGGTCAGAGATCAGCCAAACGTAAGTAGTTCAGCCCTTAAACTAATCCTCTCAATTATTTCTTTGTAGTTAGTATTCTGAATTGTGGAAGATTAATCTCAAGAATGTTTCTAGCCCCAAAGATCATTTTTAGGTGCTTATCCCTTGGCACAGTCAGCAATGCCAACTCAGCTGAAACTGATTCAAGACACCTTTACTACACAAAAGCACTGTTTACAGGTTCCTTGATGAGGAAAGAAAATTCACCCCTATTGTTTTCCTCACAGAATATAACTTCAAGAAAACACTTCAGTTTGCCGTAAAATGCTATCCTTTTTAACTGATCTGCAAGAATCTCTCCACGATTTCCAAGTCTAGTTTGCAAAAATGCAACATGGGGAAAGTGAAAAAGCAGCTTGTCTTGGGTTTTTCCTTCTCAGGCAGCATTTCCTTTCTTCAGCATCAGAATTGCATTAGCTGTGCGTGAAATGGTAAAATGCAATTGCGTGTGCATGTATGAAGTGAACTCGCTTTCTCCAGTATTTGGAAAAAGAAACTAAACAAAACGATCCCAATGAGGAAGACAGACACCATCCTAGCCAGAAAAGTCTTCCTTCTTCATGAAAAAGAAACTTTACATTATGTTAGCATCCCCTTTTGCCATTCCTGCAGAACATCAGTCCTATCTAGATAGAACTACAGCTGGATTTCAGAAGAAAAAAAAAATAAAAAATAAGCAAAAAAACAGATTTCCTTCAGAAGAAGGAAAAACCATCAAGTTAATTCACCAGCCAAGGCTCTCAGCTGTAGTCAAATTTCAGGCTCTTTTTTCTAGCAGTTAGTTATTTCAACAAAAAGCAAAAGCATAGCCCAAAGCCTTCTGTTTTTTCCGCCCTTTTCTGAGCTCGGCAATACCTGATGAAATCTACTTAATTCCTTCAGCTTTCAGTATCTAAACTGTTGGACTTTTAGACTGTCAGTTATTTGGTCCTCAGAGATTGTCTGTCACCTTGCCTCCCAGAAAAACCGAAGTGAAATTAGTTTTCGTTAGGTGAACCAACCCAACAACTGCAGGTTCTAACACATCAGAACTATTAAGCAAGGCACATTTTTGGAAATGACACTCACAACTTCTGCAGACTTCCCTGTGCAGGTGCTTCCTGGTTTCTCTTCTGCTTCCATAGCATCACTGAAAAAGAATAAAAATGCAACCCAGTTCATCACTCAGAACTAGCCAAGTACTGTAATTATGGCTAAACACTATTCTGAAACAGTATTTGGAGATGACAGCTGATAATAACAGGACTTTTACAACACAAGGGCTGTCTTTCTGGAGGTCACTGCTGAGAAGCAAACTCAACAGTTCAGTTGCCAGGGGACTCAAAGACAAAAGCCTGGAAACCCCCACCCTCTAACTCCATCTAGAGAGACAAAAAAAAGAGATGCTGGTATGGAATGAACAGGCAGAGACAAGTGAGAAAACAGTGTCAACAACCAGGCAGCAAGGATAATTATGTCCTCACCCAAAAGCCTTGAGCTCATCAGTGTTAGGAAGAATGCTAGAGTGTTGAAGTAGAAAGAAAAGATGTTAAGCTGCTGTTAGCATCTTGTCTTAATGCTTCAAAGACAGATTTATCAATTACTTTGTGTCTTGGCTTTTATTCTCTCTTCTTCTCTAGTGAAGCAATGCTTGCTATATCCATATTACCGATTTATAAGCTTTTAAAAATCAGTTCCTCACAACTGCATAAACTCTTGCACTTAGCCAGCCTTGATCTAGCCAGCATTTTCCATCACACATTGTCAAAGATGGTACAGGGGTCAGGCTGCATACAGCCATGGCAGCTCTGGAGACTGAAGAGCAGTTGGAACACAAACTCACACTGAGTCCCTGCTGGGCAGCAGCATTGGCCAGCCCCCTATAAAGAGGGGTTTAAAACAAAGCTATCTATGCCATTTACTTGTAACTAAACTAATAATAATAATAATAAAAAGGATTCAGGTATTACTACTGCCAATTTTAGATGTGTTTTTTTAAAAAATATATATTTTTATCAGGGCTTTTTACAGCTAATATCCAGTGATGTTGATGACTGAACAAGTTTTAAGTGTCATGACTTTAGCAAAACTTAGTCTACATCCAAACTACCTCCTTTTGCCGAAAGTACAAAAGGATCTACAACAACACAGTATCATCTATGAACTCACTCTTCACACAGGCAGGTATGGGAACAGCCACAATCTGAAGCCAAACTCGCAATGTGCTTTTTGCTCACACCCACTTGTTCCTTAGCCCCACCAACTTCTGCAAAGACCGTACAACATCAGAGCACTCCAGAGCAACTCACATTGCAGCTTAATTCATTACTGCTCATTAGCTGAGCTACTCAAGCCACACAGCTGCACCATGCTTGCCTCAACTGCACAGGAAATGCATTTTCTCAAACAGTGGATTCCGGTAACATACGATTTTATGTCTATTTCCCTAACTTAAATGAAATAACTCAACTACTTGTAAGGGAGAGCCATATGCAAAACAGGAGGCTGCACCAGAGGAGGACTGTAAGTGAACAATTACGCCTTTTCTCAAGCCAATGTCCCCACCTGTCTTTCTCTGATCCAGGGACAGTGCCAGTGTTGGTGGATCCAGGCACAGAGGCAATGGGAGTTCCGACAGTGCGGAGATTCTGGATCACAGAGGACAAGAACTGCTGGCTAGCGCTTTCGTACAGATCAAAGCAAATTTGGTAGGCCATGAGAAGGTTATCTTCCTTCACCAGTTTTTCCAAGATGTCGCTTACAGCCTGTGGGTCATCCAGGAATATCAGGCACTGAGGGAGAGGAAGGGAAACAGAAAAGTCAGGAGAAGACATCATCTACTTCTGAATGAAAAAGCAACACCACGTGAGGCCACACTCCATTTGCCCTATTGCCTGATCTGCTGCTTCCGTGGAACATCCCTTCAGGAAAAGAACCCTTCCCTCTCTATCATAGGAGGTAATAAGACTCTTCAAAGAGTTTTCACAGATCAGTTTAAAAACAAGACCAAGTGTTACAGATTCAAGACGCACCATTCAAGCTTTCCTATTTATGCAGCTTTATCTTTGGAAGCTGACAACGTTATCCTACTAAACACAGACATTTCCAAAGCACATTAAAGTATCAGTCATTTTGCAGGGTTGTCTCAGCTAAAATGGAACAGGAGTAACACTCCTAAGTCATGCGTACGTGGTATACCACTATGGTCAAATGCTTGAGAATCTGAGTAATTTGATATCTGGTTGTCTGAATGTATTCAGACAAGAGCTTATCAAAAAAAAAAAATTTTTTTTTTGGAGGAATAAATAAAATTCCAAACTGTGAAGCTGCTATCTGATACTCCCTGTGGAAGCTTGAAATAATCAATTCTCTGCGTCTCCAAACTGCCTTTGAACACATTTCACTATTAAATGATAAAGTGTATAGTATTTCCATCTGTTTTTTTCACGTTAATTTCATTATCATATATTCAACCAGAATTATTCAACCAGAAAAAAGTACTTCATTTGACTGAAAAAAAAAATCAAAGATGTACTTGACTTGAAATCTACAAAAACAACAACTTCGGCATGATCTTTAAACAGCACTCTGAGAAGTTTACCTGGCACACATTGATGAAGTCTGGTTTCTCTAGATTCATGTAGATTTTAACTAGAACTCTCAAGACTTTATTACGAAACTGCTTATTTTGCATCAGAGACATACAGAGCTTCAAGCTGTAGGCGAGCATCCCAGGAACATCATTCTGAAACAAAAGTCAGAAATAATGAAGTTCAGGTTTGGATTGACAAGAAAGGATTTAGAAACTGGGATAAAGCTACCTCCTTTCTATTTGAAAAAGCAGAGCAGAGAAGACATGCACACGTAAAACTTCACACTTTCCCTTTTCAGAAAAATCTTCTCTGCAAAAGACCCATCTTTAGAAAAGCTTACATACTGGGATATTGCAATTTAAAGAAAAAAAAGATACTACCAGAAAATGTATGGGACAAACATGCAATTCAATAGTTAAATTGAGCCTTCAATTTAGACCTAAAATATACAAAGATTAATTTAGAAGTTTGATACTTATTTCCCCCTCTTCACCTTTCCTGTTTGCTTTTCTGTTGAAATTCACTGCATTAACATAAAACGTCAGCAAACCAAACTGTTAATCAAGAAAAGATCTCCAACACACTCATTTCTTGCTAGAGACTGAGAAACACATTTCATTACTAGGCTTCAGAAAAGCAATTTGAAATTAGCAATTTGTAGTAGGCAATTAAGGTAGTAAATGCATAGCACAGTAAGAGAGCAAGGAGAGCAAGGCAGATGCCTCATGATTATCACTCCCATATGCAGAAATAGGAGACACCCAAGAATACTGGAAAGCTCTAAACTAAAATGTGGTATAATTTAAAGGATTGACTTGTTCTGGCATACGATTGAGACACCACAGCACAACAAGATGAGACGTATGCACAGAATTGCTGCAAATGACTACAGGCATGCTTCTCTTAATGCCATGCCTTGGTAAAACGACTTATCTTAAACCCTCCGTGAGACGTTAAAGGCAGACTGTACTATCCTGCAGTCAGGGAGGGCTAAGTTTGCACATGGTCATTTTCTGAGAATTAGAGCACTTCACCCAGCAACTGGATATTCTTTATTATTGTTTTATTATTATTATTTTATTATTATTATTATTAACCTGCCATAAATAAATCACTTACCTATCCGTAAAGATCTCTTCTCCTGAATCACAGCAGATGTCAGGTACAACAAAGTAAAAGTTTTTCTTACATTAGGCCAGACCTACAGTCTGTATCGTATCAGTATCATATCTCTGCTAGTAGCTGGCAGGGAACACCTAAAGCAAACAGCATGCATCCAGGCTTTCTGGGAATCTTCCCCCAGCAGCTTGCAGCTCAGCAGTTTTTTAAAGCTAGTGGTCTCTTTTATAATTGATTGATAGTCTTGTGCAGCTTTGTCTTCCATGAACCTGTTGAAGTGAACCCCCTGCCCCGACTCACTCCCCTTCACAAGAACTGCATAAACTCTTCCCCCAGGTTTCATCTCTTATCTTGCTCACACAAAACAGATCAAGTTCCAAAGCAACACAGATCTTGCACTTCACTTCTGGATCTTGCACGTACCGATTCGAGGATTGTTTTCTCAAAGATGTCCAGCCTGCGCGTCTCGAGTGCAATGCCAATTGCCTGCTTGTACTTGTGGTCATCCAAGCATCGCTGGAACATTTTGTTCACTATCCCTTCTAGCCTTTCATCGACAGGTTTCTTCTCCCCTTCCGGCAGCTCCGCGTTCTCCACACACTGCTTGGTATAGTGGTCGATACATTTTGCTGAAAAGATATTAAACAAACACAGGGGAACAAATGTCAGCTTCCTAGATGTTTGCAGTTTTCACATAGGCTGGAAAACAGCCAGAGACCAGCGGGGCAGGGGGTGGAAATAAGCAATTATCCCTTAAGACATTTAGA
The DNA here is from genome assembly GCA_011075105.1 of Heteronetta atricapilla. Lineage (NCBI taxonomy): Eukaryota > Metazoa > Chordata > Aves > Anseriformes > Anatidae > Heteronetta > Heteronetta atricapilla. Next base: position 16,106,316 of record CM021739.1, on the reverse strand, counting down.
TGCCTATGCATACCAACGAGACTAACAATACAGACACCTTCATCTTGTCAAAATACACCTATGCTACTGGCACTGAAGTCAACCAATTCAGTAGAAGATCACAATCTCTACAGATGCACCTAGACACTTCATACCTCAGTAATTATCCCATTTTAAAACAATTGCCCAAACTCCTCTACCTAAAATTCAATCATAGCCAGCGTATCGATTTATTCCGACCTAGGTAACCTGGTGCTCACCATGCTGCTCTTTTCATCTGGAAGGCATGTGCGTACACGCATTCTACCAGCGAAATACAATGTACAGGAAACCGTGTGAAGATGAGGCACAAGAGCTATCTGTGTAGTCACAGGCACAAACGATAGTGGAAGATGCTTACTTCTCCTGACAAACTCTGATTTTAGCACTGAAACCATTAAGTTATTTTCAAAATGGAACCAAGGACATGTTCTTTGTTCAAACAGCAGGGTATTTTAAATAAATGCAGAAAACAGCAGTAGGAGACTTCCCAGACCAACTGTAAGCATTAGCTGGGGACACTGAAAGCCAGTCCTTCTGCATCAAATCCTCTCAAGGGCAACTGATACAAGTGGTCAATACTTTAAAAAAAAAAAAAAAAAAAGCATTCAGCTTACACATCCGCCTTGCTATTTTGTTTTTAAGGGGGGAATCATAAAATTTGTACCCCTCAGGCATGCAGCTATTTTTATTAGCTGATTATTCCCAAGGTTATGCTGACATTAACAATGACATCAGAACACAAATGAGAGAAGGGAAAACACACAAGCAAAGCAATCTTGCGGTGAGGAACTTGCAGTGAGGTAACAGTTAAGAATAGGAAAAGACTGCCAGAACTCCTAAGTGAGTTCTATTAAAATATCCCAAGGCAGATGGGAAACAACTCAAAAATAATATGGATAAAAGTAGCTGCAGCATCAGTTTGAATGAATACAAGAGGAAGAGGAATATGGAGAAAAGCAGCTAAAGAAGTGAAATCTCTAAGGTACAGTCATTTTGGGAACACAAGAGTTTTTCTTTTGCAGCAGCAGTTGTTTACCAATGATCGTCTCCACGTATTCCGAGTTGTCATTGACGTTGAAGAGGTCACCAGCTCCCAGGGCATAGTTCAGCGATTCCTCAAAAGCTCCCAGGTGGTAAAAGACTTTGGAAGCAACTAAAGCAGCGAATTGCCGGCTCCGGAAGCCCTCATCTTCATAGAGAACTTCACTGAAAAGAAGAGAGGGAAGAGCATCAACTCCGTGCCCAGTTCTCTTTAAGGCCACATAGCAACTTGACTGAACTTTCATCTTTGGGACAACAGCACCAACCCCACATCCACTTCAATTAGGGCTTTCCAGGAAGAATGAGGCTGAATTCTATAGGAGCCAGTAACAAACAGGGGAAACTACATCCATTTATATCGCATATTCTTTTAAAGCAGCACACCCTGCAGTAGCGAGCATTTTCTCTTACATTTTGTCCACTGACTCAGAGATTTCTGCCCAGAAGTCATTGACAACAGCATTCAGCTTGTGAAGAGCAAACTCCTACAGAAAGTTAAAAAAAAGTCATGTTACATTAAAAAAATGCATTTATTACCTTTCCTTGATAAAAATTATGTGCAGACTAAGACTAATATGATAAAAACTGACACACTTAAACAGCACATTCTACTTTAAAAGACCTTTGTAAAGATTCACTAATCTTTATAACTCCTTGGCAAAGAAAGGGCTGTTCTCTAAGGCAGAGAACCCCGATGCCCCTTCCCATGGTCTCTTCGTGATGACTGACTGGCTAAAATGACTGACAGCTGAAATTCCTAAAAATACATAGTTTTCAAAGTGGCAACCTTAGTGCGGCACACACAACTCTGGCTGTGGTCTACACCAGCCATCATTATTAATTTGGACACAGCACTTTGGCAGATGAATGCCATCCAGACCAGAATCAGCACACCTGCAATCAGCTCAGAGCAGAAGCAGGACTTATTCAGACCTATCACCACCTAGACATGTTTCCACATAAAATATTCAGGGGATTGCCAATGTTATAAGATGCATCTCCCCCTTCCAAAATCAGTACATCACCGCTTTGGGTGTTCAGTGGGCTGCAGAGCTCTGATTGCTGTTCTCTTCTGCTACCAACGTGATTTCCTTTCAAGAGAAAACTAGATGCGATCACTGTTTTACACATCTCCAGTTGTGCTACAAATTTGATATTCTTCAGCTTTGAATTTTGCATAGTCAAAACGCAGTCTCTGGCACGCATTTAAGTAACAAATTCCCATTACCAGCAGAGAACTGGGAGCTTCGGCAAAGCTCCAGTTTGCTCCACGTTCAGAAGAAGCGAGTTTGCCATCTGTTACCATGTTATTTAAGCCTTTTCTTTCAGCTTTCAGGCTGAACATGATTTGTTGCTGTCCCACCGTTACAGTTACTGAAATCCAATCATTTCTGATTGGAACCTAATGCTCTCAGCACAATGCACTTGCTGTTATTTGTTCCCAGACATAATCAGCAGCTTTGAGGTTACCTTGAGCTGTGGCTCTTCTTCATCCAGCAGAGAGATAATTCCAGCTGCAAAACAAGATCACAGTCAGTATGGGGCTCTGCTTTAAAGGTGAACATCTAATTTAGTTCAAAAACAAAACAAGATGAAAGAAGGCTGTCTCCAGAATGCTGGTTTAAAATTCTCAACATTAAAATTCAAAGGCCAGATCCATGTTTATGTTAAAAATGAATATAAAAGCTCAGAATTTATAAACGGAAAGGTACACTGTTTAGGGAGAGGATCCTTCTTAGAGAAAAACGTATGAGATAGGAACTCAGAGAATCTGGATTTTACTTCCAGCTCCATCACTAGTTTGCCGCCTGTTTACTAGCAAGTCACTTCCACTTCACCTGAAGGGCATGAAGATCACTTTAAAACATTCTATTTTTTTTCCTGCCAGGAAAACAAGCCTCATAGCTAAGAGAAGACATTGTATCTCTCAGCTTTACCAATGTTCCTGATGCTGTCCCAGACCATTTGTAGGAACAGCTACAGAAACATGGTTTCACTGACATAACCCGAAGAGAAGCCCACGGTTTCTTGAAGAGCTCACTCTGAAGCGCAGTTACAGGTGGTTCATTGTCAGACTGCAAGGATGCGACTGAAAAGGTGCATCCACACAGAGGATGTGCCCAAAATTCAACATCATTCCCTGCTTTTCATCTTCCACTTGTTACATAAATTGATAACCTTTTTAGATCTGCAGAAAACATCAAGTGACAAAGGCCAGGAAGCCTACTGAAGGGCAGAGGCGGGCTTTCAAAAGATTTTGACAAACTGCGGGAAGAGAGGAAAGAACCCGAGGGGCGAGGGATCTAAAAGGAGGGCACGGAACACAACTAAAACCTACAACAAGGGAAGGAACCACAGCAGTAGGGTCAAGTCAGGTGAAACCTGATCAGCAGTATCACACGGCTGCACTAGGAGGCACAGAACCAAGCTTTGTACTGAGGCGTGTAAGTGAGAATGGCTCCTGGCAGACCTGAGGCAATCCTTCCCTCCGCTTGGCACCGACACGCCTGTGCCTGAGTGCTGTGTCCTGCGCCAGGAGCCCTACTCTGGGAGGTAGGGACACACTGGGGTGATGAGCAACAAGAGCCGAGAGGTCTAGGGCTCAGAGCATGGGAAGGGTTTGTGAAGGGCTGTAACTGTTTAGTCTACTGACATCTGGAAAAAAACACAGTTCAGATGTGAATAAGGCAGGTGGGAGCAGAAACAACGACCTCAGCTCTTTGTCGGATGTCAACAAGAGCCGTAGGACCAAGGCTTATGAAAAGTGTTCTGACAGAAATGAAGTTACTCATTTTGCCTACGGATGTTGTGGAATCCCTATTAGCAGATTTTTTACAAAACAAGGTCGGCACACATCCCTCCGTAACGCCTGAAGGAGCACCGAGGTGGCCCCAGGCCAGGCAGCACGCCTTCCTCCTGCGGCTTTCGGCTACTCTGCTCCAAGCCTACAGTTTGTTTTTGTAAGCTCCTATATTTTTGGTAAAAGCAATCTTACTGCTCTTCAACATCCTGCTTCCCCGTTTTTAATGGCCCTTTAACGCTAATTCCTTTTCCTACTCAATTTAAACAAAACACAAAACAAAGGGCTCAGAAAGAGAAAGCTCCGTGCAGACCACTACTCTCTGCATCATTTCACGCACAAAGCTGCAATCAGCCACACGCCGATTCCTGTCCCGAGCACCCTCGCAAACACTTTTTGTATTTTTTAACTCTACAAAAGACCCCAGCAGGCCCAGGGCCCAGAGGCAGCGCTTAACGCCTCACTCCCCACACCCCTCCCTTTCCCTGGGCCCTCTAGGCTCCCTCTCCCTCTGCAAGGCCTCTGTGGGGTCAGGACCCCCACCGGAGACATCACTCCGCGGCTCCCCCGCCTCGTTTCCCCCCTGGGGCCGGGGCCACGCTCGGTGCCTTACAGAGTCCCGCCAGACACCGGAGCCCCGCGCCCAGGCCGGCCCCCCACCCGCTCCTACGGGCCCCCCATTCCAACACCGGCCGCGGCCCCGCTCCCTCCGAGCCTCACTGAGGCGACGGCGGCGGGTTCAGGAACCGGGGGGGGGGATCCCCGTGCTGCGCCCCCCCCACGAGCGCCGCCAGCGGCCCCCCCGCGGCCTACGGCGGCGCCCGGTGCCGGCCCTGACTCAGCGAAACCCCGGCGGGCGGCACGGCTCCGCACGGCTCCCTCACCGGCCGAGGTGATCATGGTGCCGGCCCGCGGACGGAGGTGGCGCCCAGCTCCGCCCCGCCTCGCCCGGCCCCGCTCCGGCACTACAGCGCTGCCCCCGCCGCCGCTCCGCCGCCGCCGCTCCGCCGCCGCCGCTGCCCGGCCCGGAAGTGCCGCCGAGGTCCCCTTCCGGCAGGGAGCCCGTGGCTGTCGGGAGGAGGTGGCCGCGCAGAGCGCCTGAGCGGAAAGGCGCCCGCTGGGGGGGGCGGTCAGGCGCGGGGAAGGCAGCTCTGCCCGCTCATGGCGGCAGTGAGGGGGCCTCGCGCATCCCGGGATGGGGGTGCTCCCGCGCCAGCCCACCCCAACCCCCACCCTGTCCTTACCCAGTAATTCCCCAATAATTGCCCCATCCTTCCCCCAATCCCTTTCCCCAGTTCTTTCCCAGTAATTCCCCAAATCCCCTTTCCTAATCCTTTCCCAAATCCTCCCCCCAGCCTTTCCCCAATAATTCCCCCAATCCTTCTCCCATCTTCTTCCCCCAATCCTTCCCCAGTCCTCCACCAATAATTCCCCAAATCCCCTTCTCCCAATCCTTCCTCCCCATCCTTTCCCCCCATCCTTCCCCCAATGCCCTTCCCACCCATTCTTCCCTCAGTCCCCTTCCCCAAACCTTCCCCAGTAATTCCCCAAATCCCCTTCCCCAGTAATTTCCCCAATTCTTGCCCCCTATCAGTTTAACCATGCATAATGTTATTTTAAAGATATTATGGTAGACAAAAAAAAAAAAAAAAATCTAGTTCAGCAATTAAATGTCTTTATTCTCTACAGCAAACACAGAAACAGAGCCCTTGAATTAGGAAATCAATTAAACATGTAAAATTTAATGTAGCACCATCATGTACCCACTTAATGCAGAATAATAATAATAATAAAACTTATTTCACTCCTCAGCCAAAGGGAAAAGAAAATACTTGGGGTCAAATGCATTCCCACTCACACCTCTCTAAATCACTCGTGCTTCATCAGTTTCAATGCAAATTTCAGTGTGAGGGAAAGGTGCAATGATTTACCTATAAATTACCAGTAAATAAATCCATTGGATTTGTAACACTGAGGTTTAACTGCAGATCTTTAGCGGGTTGCTTCTTCATTGTACGTTCTGGGTGGCAAAGGCCAAATACTGCAAGAAAACAAAGATTCACCTCTCCCAGCCCAAAGGGCAGAGCAGCACCATCACGAAGGGCAACGTCATCACCCTGGTGAGGTAGGCAAGGTGTCGCCATCCCCATCCTGCTGATGGGGAAACTGAGGCACAGAAAGACCGCTGATGGTCACAGAGCCGGGAAACAAACCCAGCCCCTGCTTTAGGTAAGAGCTAGAGAAAAGCCAAAGTCACCCAGCTGGAGGGGTGTGCTGGCTGCAGCCGGCAGTACTGCAGATGTTCTGCTGCCACTGGGAAAAAGAAGTGAGAAAGAAGACAGACAGACACACAGGGAGGACACACTGCCATCATCCAGCAGGGAGCAGGGAGGCAGGATGTGAGGGGCTTGAAGGTTCTGGCCTGAGCTGGGTGAAACTCCAAAGGGACAGGCAGGAGCAAAGAAAGCCCAGCAGCTTGTGCCAAAAGCAGAACAAGAGCCATTTTGTGTTGCATTAAAATAAGCATAAAACAGGTATTCCATTATACATTTCACGTAAACCAAGGATTTGTAGTTTTGTTTCTCCACAGACTACGGGTAGCCTTTTGGAACTGCTTAAACATTTCTTTACATCACTTATCTACATCTAAGCCTTTTCAGCTGGCCAAGACCTTATATTTAGTCCCACTGCAGTCTCCATGCCACCGTGTTGTCTTTTCCATTTGGTTTTTCTTGATCAGAGAGAGGGCAGGAACTTTAAAACAGGGATGAAGCATGAAAACAAGGCAGCAGACTGTTTGCCTGGGAGGCCAGCCCAGCAATCTCAGTGGGGAATTTTGCTCTAAATTAGCAAGCATTCCCCTCTCTTCATTAAAGTCCCGAAGTCCCCACGTCACCTCACCCAGGGTCCATTCCTAGAGGGCTTCTCCAAAGCCCAGTGTCCACCAGCAGCTGCAGGCACCCTGGGGCAGCAGGGCGCAGGGCAGGGGGTGGCTCTGGCATGGACCTCGGAGGCTGCTGGCAGCCGTGGAAGACCCTGGCGAATTCCAGCATCTCCTCGGAGCAGTGGGCTCTGCGAGGAGATGGTGAGCACACAGCAGCTCCTCCTCCCACTGCTCCACACCAGCCAGGACATGCTCTAGGTGCCCGCGCCTCCAGCAGCTTCTTCATAGTTTCCATTGGGAGACAGGCTGGTCAGAGCCACTTCCTGGGGGTCCTGCTGGTCATCTGCAAAAAGCACAGAGAGGTCAGCCAGGTGGGAAACCCTTCCTCGTACAAACTGCAACTTAAACCTACATGGAAATAAAGCATAGTGACAAAGCAATTGACATATTCTCACAACCTAAGCACAGCTGTTTTTTTTTTTTTTTTTTTTTTTTTTTTTTTTTTTTTTTTT
>CM021739.1:15828681-16098658 GCA_011075105.1 Heteronetta atricapilla | reverse complement strand
CTGTCTTCCCCTAGAGGAGCTGTCTCAACGCTGCACAAATTGGCCATTTCAGTTGTTTTCTCAGACCCTCATGTTTTTCACAGAGGACACCCCCCCTGCTCACACACTCCATGCAGCAGCATGTATCTCCACACCACCCCTGAACAATTTCCTTCGAATCAGTGAGCCCAGGGCTGACCGCCCTCTTGCTCATCCCCTCCAACCCCAAATGCAAGTGGTTTGGGAGCACTGCTCCCAGCAGTATTTGCAGAAAACATCGTGTAAGATCGGGGTGATGCTTCCAATTCACTGTGTGGATGCAGTGTCGCCGGGATCTCGTGCAAAATGCAGCGGAGCCCAGCAGTGCTCCAGGGCTGTAGCTGGACACTGGACCCAGAGTGCTGTTATTTAGACAAGTGAAAGGTCAGAAGACACAGCTGCCAGGTGTCTTTATGTCCTGGCCAAAGCCAGGGAAGAGATGTCTGGAGCTGGAAATGGCTTCAGGAGGCCACCAGCAAGGGGTGTGGGCATGAGGACTGCCAGGGAGCTGGTGAGGAACCTCCAGCAGTCACAGCAGGAGTACAAGGCCCTGGCAGGAGCTGGGCATACCTTCATGAACATTGTTTTCATCTTTTGATATGTGGCCTTTTCTCCAGCTCCTTCGGCTCCAAGAAGCGCACTGCAGGAAGGCAGGCAGCCGCCACCTCTCCCTCTCCTTCTCCTCTTCTGGACAAATGAGAGAAGACCAGTTCAGAACAGTGCTGGGTCAGCGCCGTGCTCCCCCACCTCCCGACTCACCCCCTCCAGCAGCCCAGTTCCTCAAAGCAAAACCAGGCCCTCCTTGCTGAAAACCACAGGGCAGCTCCTGGAAATCCTCATCTCAGGCTTACAGTGCCCGAAAATTTATCCCCAGTGTTGGTTTCCGCTGTGCCACAGGGCTGCCAGAACCCACCCTGAAGGCCCATTTCCCCCAGCAGATGCTGGTTTGGACACAGCAGCCACCGGTGGCACAGAAAGAGAAACCTGGCAGCCGCTCAGCCAGCGCATGTGGTGGTCCTGAGGACTAACATGCCTAGAGCAGTCCTGCAGAAGGAAGTTTTTTGTCTGTATTACCACACAGCTTCTGCCACTCGACCTACTGACTACTCCCCCCTTTATTCAGCAACCTTACAGGGAGCAGGGACTTGCAGGACACCGAAAATAAAATAAAGCTGTAATGTTTGCAAGGTGCAGAGAGCATGTGGCCTCCATCCACATACAGCATTTATTCTGGAGGACAACAAAGGTTACTTACAAGCAAGTTACTTACAAGCTGCTGTAGTGTTTCACTATAACATGAAAGCTTGCAAACACTACAACAATTTTGTATGGTCTCCAAGAGCAGCAGCTCAGCATCCCCATTGAAATACCTCACAGCCTTTCACCTCCTAATCAGATCTTATCTCCCAATGACAAATGATAAACTGTCCTTCGTCTTGTCACACCATTGCAACACCAGAACCTTTACATTAGCCGCGTTTCCTACCCGTCCACAAACCTAAACCTGCAGCCACAAACACATCCCCTCTTCGCAGCCCTCGGGGGCTCTGCACACACCGGGGCACCTGGCTAGTTTCTGCTGAGACCCGAGGCACGTGAGCCCTGTTGCTGCTCCCGTCCCAGCTCTGCCACACAATGAGCAGAGCCTGGGACATTCCCAGCAAGGGGCTCAGCTCCGGGGTGGCTCTCCTGAGCAGAGCAGGGCAGTGATGTGCTGGATGAGGAAGGGGCATGGAGGCTGGTCTGAAATAAAAAGGGCACTAGCATACGAACACAGCCTTACAAGTTATATCACTGTCAACAAACGTGGATGCTTCCAGTATCCTTATTCAGATGCAAGACCATCTGTTGTCAGCTTAGCACAAGCCCCTTTCAAAGCTGAGAAGGGAAAATTCAAAGCTGAGAAGGGAATCGTGACAGGCTCAGCCTCCATTGATGACAACTTTCCGTGGCACCCCTAGAACCTGCTTTGCAGGGTGCTCCACAGCCCCAGGCCCATATTTCACACATTCCTCCCTCACATTACACTACACATATTATTCTCCTGGGGGAAGGCCACAGCGTGAAGGAGCCCAGGCTGCACTGAAGCCCTTTCTGAATCCCATGTGGCTGGCACTGCCAGGTCCCCACCTCTCTGGAGTGGCACAGCAGGAGCCACATGGAGATTTCGGTATGTAGGGCTCACAGGGGCATGAAAAGAAGCTGACCTTGCAGCTGAGGAGCATCCTCATTGCACATGCAGGCCATGGGACGCTTACATGACTAAGAGCACTGTCAGAGGTGAATTAAAGCTGAGTCCTCCTACCCACAACACGTATAAAGCACACACAAACAGGCTGCTGGCAACACCTGCTCAGGCTTTCTGCTCCTCTTTCTCCACTGTGCTCCAATCCCACAGCTGCACGGAGCATGAATCGACAGCTAGTCACAAAGATGTGAGTTCTGAGGCAAGTGCCAGCAGTGCAAAGGGGGAAAAGGTGACATGCCGGGATGGTTTTCTGCCTGTGCAGCTGCTGTCCCACCAGAGCAGAACTGGAGGGTGCACCGGCATCTGGGAGATCACCACAAGAAATTCTTGCAGCGGGAACAATGTGAGGAAAGCAAAAGCCTGCAGGAGGAGGGAAGCTGGAAAGGGGAACACGCCTGCCCCAGTACAAAGGGTTGGCAGAAGACAGCCCCACACCCTCACGGGGGGATGTGGTGGGCCCCAGGGGGATGCAGTGGGTCCCAGCAGTCCCAAAGCCCCTCAGTGTTCAGCTCCAGGATCCTGAGCTGAACCAACGGGAAGAAGCCCCTGGGCTGCAGCTGGCTGTCCCCGTGTCCCTGGGGTCACAGAGGAGCTGTCCCCATGGAGCTGCAGAGCACTGCTGGGACCCCTCAGGGGCAGGGCCTAGAAAAAGCAGAACGCCAGAGTGCCTGGACATGAAGCGGAGCAAAGAGGGAAAAATGAAAGGAAGGAAGAAGAAAGGGGAACAGCCCAAGACAAGAAGCGTCCAAGATTAACGTAAGCCCGTATTTTTTTGTGTGGCTGCCATGAGGCAGAGCCTGCCCAGCTGCCCAGCACCCTGTGCCTGCACACAAACACGCCTTGCCTCTTGCCTCAAGGCCCCGGTGACACCCAGCTTTCATCCTGCCACCCTCACGATGCTCACACTGGCCACCAACAGCCTGTGGTTTTACACCCAAACACCAACTTGTTCTAACTCATTCTGTGAAGCCGACACAAGCACCTTCCTCCCGCAGGACCTGCAGCACGGGCTGCACCCTAAGCCCTTGTCCCCTGGAGGTAAGCACGGTGTGCCACCATGTCACAGCTGCCACCTGCCCCATCCCTGCCATCCAAGCGCTGCTTCAGTGCTTCCCAACCTTCCCCAGCTGCCAGGGCTGAGATCCCCACCGGGAAGGGGCAGATCCCACCAGGAAGGCTCAGACCCCACCAGCGTGAAGCCGATTCCTTTGGGAACAGCCAGATCTCCCCAGGGAGGGGCGGATCTCACCACAACGGCACAGCTCCCGTGGCGGAGAGCCAGGTCCAACCAAGGAGGGCCTGATCCCACTGGCCAACAGAGCAAATCCCATTGCAGAAGGCCGTATCCCATTGAGAAGCAGCACTTCTCCTTGAGACGGGATCCCATCGGGATGGAAAAGACCCCAACGGGAAGCACCACGCGGCTCCCTGACCCACCCGGGCGGGATGCCCACCCCGTACCCGGTACCTGCGGGGTGCTGCAGGGCTGCTCGCAGAGCTCGGCAGGCTGCGGCACGGCACTCTTGGAGGGCTGCGGGGCTGCCGGGGCTGTAGCGAGCCCCCTGCACGGTTCCCGGGGCCGGGAAGTGGCGGCGGAGGGTGGCGTCCAGCACCGCCGCGTCCTCCCCGTCCCCTCCGGGCAGAAGGACACCGACGACGGCGGCGGGCGGCGGCCCCGGGGGGAGGCGACCCCGCACGTCCCGCACCACCTCCCGCAGCCGTGCCCGGTTCCCTCGGCCTCTCGCCGCCCCGCCGCGGCACAGCACCAGCAGCAGCCCCGCCGACAGCGCCCGACGCCCTCCGCCCCGGGACCGGCACCGGGAGCGGGACGGGCAGCCCGGGGTCGGTCCCGGTGCCGGAGGAGCCTCGTCTCCCAGCAAATCTCGGGCGAACGAGGCCAAGGTGGAGGCTACCGGAGCCCCCTCGGCCACCTCGGCCACCAGCAGCACTGCCCGCCGCCCGCCCGCCCGCTCCACCAGCGCCCGCAGCTCCCGCAGCTCCTCCGCAGCCTCCATCCTCCGCAGCCTCCCCAGCCTCCACCGAGCCCGGCCCGCAGCAGCGCACCGCCCCCCGGACCGCCTCCCGGCACCGGGCACCGGGCCCGAAGCTCCTCAAGGGGCTGGCCCCATCCTACCCCCCCGGCCCCAAAGCACCCCCCCAGTACGCCGAGGCCCCTGGCACGGGCCTCCTGGTGAACGCCAGAGGTGCTGGAAGGCAGGTGAAAGAAGGTGGGGAGGGGTAGAGGAGGATGTGAGGGTTGCAAAGGGGGCACTGATAGAGGAGGGGGTGATGGCACTCCCCACGGGAGTAATGTGCACCCCCAGTGTGTGACACGCTGCGACACGGGGTGGTGATGGGGTGGCCTCCATGGGCACCTTGGGCTATAGCCCTCAGCTGGCTGTGCTATAACCACAATAACACCACGCCGTGGGGAGCAGTCAGCACCCCAAGGGCCATACCCACCCCACAGCTCACAGGTTCCCCAATTCCTGCACGAGCACAAAGCCCCAGAAACACCCCAAAGCCAAGGTGCGTCCCCACCCCACAGGCTGCACCTCAGGGTCCCTTCCCACGTAATCCCCCTTTGCTCCCCCTCTGCAAACACCACATCCTCCCCCAGCACAAACACAGCCCCTCAGCCCCAACGGCCCTGGGGCATGTCCCACGGGAGCACGGGATGCTTGCAGGGGTAAGTGCAGGCCTATAACTAGGATTTCAGTGCTGGCACGTGTCTAACAACCCCAGCACAGGGAAGAAGCCATGAGCAGGCTCTGCCAGCCGACGGTGAATGAACACCACGTGAGGGCCGGTGCCGTGCCCAGCCCTGGCACGGTGTTGGCATGCCTGTAAGTGAACCAGGAAGCTCCGACCTGCAGCACACGTGGTGAACGCTTTCCCTATTCCATGTCATAAACAGGTCCCAGACTCCCCCCAAATATTTAATAGCTCCCCATTTAATGGGGAATGAATGGCTTGGAGGTGCCAGCAGCTGGCAGCTGCCCTTGCAGAACCCCTCTGCAGGACATGGAGACCCCCAGAGAGCTAAGGACAAAAGCAGAGCAGATATCCATGCACCCACCCAGCCACCTGGGGTCTGTGATTCCTAAGAAGTGCCCCTAAGGTGGCAGAGCCGACGTGCCTGCTCCCTGTCTGTTCCCTTGGCCACCTGCAGCTCCTCAGGCACAGCCGAGGTGGGGCAGCTCAGGGAGGTCGCTGTGTGCCCCCGGTTTTAAGCCAGGAAAATGTGTGGTTCAGCTACAATGGGCTTAGCAAACACTGCCCCACGCCAGCACCATTGGGCTGGACAGCCCAGGCAAGGGTTTCAGAGAGACTTTCTGCTCTAGCTCTTAGTAAAAGTAACTTACTCATTGACTAGTGCTGATAACCAGGTTAGAAGATAAACCAGGAGGATTAGGCCCCTCTTCCAAAGATCAGGGTCTGTTGTTGCAAGAGGCTACGCTCCCGTGCCAGCATGGGGATCCTGAGAGCAGATGTCAGCATGCCAGGGCTACAGTTGGACACAGTTCAACAGCCAGATCTGGCCTTAATGTTGCCCAAGTTTTGCATTTATGAGGATCTCCTCTCATCTGGTCAGAGTCCTGCTCGTGGCCCTGCATTTTATCTGGAGAAGAGCTCTGGGTGCAGTCAGCACTAGGAGCCATGCCAGGAGCAGCAGCAGGAGCATTGGGAAGGTGCAGGACTCCAGCAGCCCAAAGCCCTGGGGTTTCTCTGCTCACACCTTCCTCTCTTACAGAATTTTGGGTATGGATCTCATACCAGGGATCCTCCAGAAGCCAGACACAAGCAGAAGGGCTCCAGGAAGGGATTTGTACAGCAAGACAGCTGAATAGCTCCTCCCTGCAAGCACCAAGCCAAGAAAAAGCTTTTACTTTGGCCAGTTTGACCAGGGGAAGCCCAGACCTGTTTGCTCTGAGGATGTGGGACACTCCTTGCAAACCAGCCCCACGGCATGTTAAAATTGCAGCCTGCCAAAACACTGCTGGCACATCCTGCGGCACAGCAGTGCCAGCGACACCCCACCTGATGCGCAAAGGCCATCACAGCACCGCTCACACAGGGCTCTTCCCAACCAGTGCTGTGCCAGTGGCTCGCACAGAGACCCCAAAGTGCCTTGGGAAGGGGGCTTTTGGCAGGTCACTCCCTGGGTTAAGTTTTTCCTTGTGGGGAGGGTACAGGAAAAAACGCAGGGATCTTCCCAGCTCAGCCCAGAACAAGCACTGCTGGCAATTTCTCCTCAGTGGCCCTGACGTTTAAACTGCCAGCACAGTCACCCAAAAACTAATATTTGGGAACAGATGGAGCTGTTCTTTGTGGCCTCTGCAATTGTATGGTTAATTTTGGGTACACATCTACCATTGCCAGGGGGGGCTGGTTAGAAAGGTGAATGTCACCCACAATACCCAAACAACCTCGTTTACATTTCCTTACTCATTAACAGAGGCAAGATCTAACAGCAAATACACCTTTATCTCTCCTTGTGTTACTTAAAGAGATACAGCTCACACAGGTCAGAGGCAGCCGTCAGCTCAGCAGTATTGGCAGTCCCCAGCAAAGTGACTTCAGAGCTCTGGCAGGTGTCCGAACAGAAAGCCAGATGTGTTTACAAGCTCTGACACTCTGCCCTTTGCCTTCAGACAGCAATCTGACAGAAATGCTTGTAGAAAATCTCTACAGCTTGCCCTAAACAAAGCAGGGTAATTGCACCTCCTATATATTCCCATGCCTGTTCAGGGAAAACACATCATCTCTTCATTTTGGACTTCAAAAGAGGGAAGAGAGAATGCGTTCTCCAGATAAATAAATATACCCTTTACATTAGTAGTGCCTTGATGTCTAGGCAAGACCAAAGATCTGTGGGATTAGGCCCCTTAGGAGACGCATTTACCATGATTCACCTCTCATCTAAAGAGAGCAGAGAGGACAGGATAAAGGATTCTCTTCTTTCCTTTCTATTTATGCGTATCCCAAGCAGGTTTCCAACCCAAAGATTTCCCAACCCCACTTTGCCACCAGCTGTTTGGTGAAACTTCTCCCATCACCAGTTCCTTCTGATGCAGACAAAATCCTGGAGTTTTTGCTTAGAGAGAAGGGATCACTGGGCCCTGCCAGAGCCAAGGAAGAAATAACCATGATGCCACTGGCCCTGTGCTCCCGGCTTCGTCAGGCCCTAAAACCTAGTGGTCATTGGTTTGATGACAGGCCCTGAGCCATGAAGGACAGGCCCATCAACTCCCCAGGCTGAAGTTGTTCCAGTGGGCAGAGCAGGATGTTTGGAGCTGCCTGCTTTCACACCGTTGAGCGCTGAAAGAGGCCACAGGTAGCCAGCTGGCAAGGTTCCCTCCTGGCACCCTACAAGATTGCCCCAGTGTGCATTTGGACTTTGTCCTGGCACGTAGGCAGGATGCATTAGATCAGTAAGGAGCAAGGCTACCAAAGGTTTTTTTTCAGAAAGAGGCGAAGTTTGGTTTGAGTGCCATTTTGATCAAGATCTTCTTCCAGAGGTGGCAATCCCATGTTCATTCACCAGGAGCCCACAGGACAGCCGATCCTTGATGTTTGCAGTGTGGGATGCCAGCTGAGCAGAGCAAGTCATTCTCCCTGCCTTGGGAAGAGGCCTTCAGTGCCTGGCTGATTCCTGGGCCATTGGGCAGTGCTAATGCTTGCTTACATGTCTCTCTTCTCTTTGGGCTCTAGCTGAGGGGGCTGGACAGCTTTCAGGCCACAGCAGCTGGTTCCTGCTTTGCTGGAGCTTGGTGCCCCTTCTCGCCCAGCAGCCATCGCCACCACATGAAAGTTCCTCAACCTGAGAAGGGCTTTAAACATTTAGAATCATAGAATCATAGAATATCCTGAGTTGGAAGGGACCCTTAAGGATCATCAAGTCCAACTCTTGACACCGCACAGGTCTACCCAAAAGTTCAGACCATGTGAATAAGTGCACAGTCCAATCTCTTCTTAAATTCAGACAGGCTCGGTGCAGTGACCACTTCCCTGGGGAGCTTGTTCCAGTGTGCAACCACCCTCTCAGTGAAGAACCCCCTCCTGATGTCAAGCCTAAATTTCCCCTGCCTCAGCTTAACCCCGTTCCCGCGGGTCCTGTCACTGATGTTAATGGAGAAAAGGTCTCCTGCCTCTCGACACCCCCTTACGAGGAAGTTGTAGACTGTGATGAGGTCTCCCCTCAGCCTCCTCTTCTCCAGGCTGATTTAAAGAGTGGCTCTCCCGTGACTTGGCCTCCTTGGACACCTTGTTGGAGGAGCAACCACAGCAGCAGAGCAGGCAGCTCTGAGCCTCCTGTGTCCGCTCAGGATGAGCCAGGGAAGGACACACGGCAACCCAAGAGCACCATGGCCTTCTGCTGCTTCTCCTTCCCATGTGATCGCACTCCTGCTCCAGCCACACACCCCTGCAGCAGCAGCACTGGTCCCTGCAGGGTATCCTGGTGGTCCCAGGACTGCAGCCTTGTGATTCCCAGCTTCTGCCCCACCAGCAGCGCTTGGCAGTGCCACACATCACCACACAAAGTGCCTGGACACGGCAGGAACGTGCTGACAGGAGAAACTTGAGTGACACACGAGTTGTGCCTGAAATTGGATGGCTAACCAGCTTTATGATGTTTCAGCAGATAGTAGAGGCATAGGATTTCATTACAGTTACATGCTTTAAGGATGCTCTAATGTGCTGATGAGGAGTCTTTTGAAGCCAAACTTTCTACAGTGACAAGCTGCCTGAACTGCCTGCAGCACACAGGAATCATCTTGTGTTGACTCGAGGGAGATAATTTCTGCTTTAGCTTGAACCAAATCAGCAAGTGCATACTCTAAAAAAAGGTGGGGCCTGATTGCTCACGGAAGGACTCTTCCGCAACAGAGAAATCAGGTCAAGTGTGCTACAATTACGTCCAAACAACCAGACAAGGTCATTTTCCTCTGTCTTTTAAAGATACATATATTTTTTTCCCCACAGAACCAAAACCTCATCCAAGAGGCTGCAAAGTACCAGCATCACCAAAACACAGCAGTGTTGCTTTGCTTGGTATCACCTCATTATCCTTAAGGATGTGGAAAGAACCCACACTTGAAATAAAACCTGGAGGATCCTTTCTCTCAGTAATGTTGGCTCAGAGGCTCTGTACCAACTGCAAGTCCTACCCTTTCCATGACACATTGAACATACCTGCAGTTTCAGCAGCAGTTTCACAGTATTTGATGTTTGTTGCTTTAAAGCTTATAGGAACACACAGGGAAATGAAATAAACACTAGGCTTTAATATTTCTTTTGGTGTTAGTTAGATGTTAGCTGGATATAAGATAAAGTAAAACTAAAGTAAAACTAAAGTAAAACTAAAGTAAAACTAAAGACACACATTTAGTTCTAACACAAGAAAGCACAACTAACAATGGTGCCTTGTCATGCCCAGAAAGGATGGGATGTGAGTTGAGTGATTATATGGGCCATTGTTTTTAAAGACAAAAAATATCTACTGCTTCCACAGTAACACTGATTCAAGACCGCTCATCCCAGTAATTCAACTGGGGCAGGGTAGGTGGGAAGGTCCCCATGGATCCAGCCACTGTAACAAGTTCAGACAGCACATCTTCAGCCCTTCAACTATTCTGGTGTGCAGAGAGTAGCTTGAGAACAACCAACATGCTAATGGCAAAAAGCACAAAAGGAGGTGGACTGTTACTTGCAGCATCTTGGCCATCCCATCATCCTGCCTACAAAGAAACCTGGGGAATTTCAGGAGCTTTGTGCTGATAGGAACTATGTACTAAAGGCCTCAGCTCCCAGGCTCTTCTGGAAAAGCATGGTCTTAGCTCTTACACCTGGATTTTTTTTCACTGTGCCAGTGTTGTGACAGCCTGAAGCCCAGAGGCAGCTGTCCTGCTCTAACTCCCTCCCTGCTCACAGCTAAACCAGCCCAGCAGGTTTCTAGGGGGCATTGCCTTGTTCAAATATCTTATTTCATGCAAAGAAGAAACTCAGTGATTTTTGATAGGAGTTTCCAAAGGTAAGTTGTTCAGCTTTGATGCAGCAATCAGGGTTTTGAAGCAAGCATGGCATGAAGCAGAGGGAGCAGTGTCCCCTTGTGGCAGGAGGCAGCTGAGACACCCTCAGGATCCTGCCTTGCCCTCCACTGCAGGCTGCACACAGAGATGCGTACGTCTGTCCTTCCTTGGGACATTATTTCAATTCCCAGATCACATTGCTTGTGAAGCCCTGCTCATCCTCCCTCCTGTATCTTACCTGGTCACTAAGCATCATGTTGGCCTACCCTGCTCCTCAGGCCCCTACAGGCCCTAACCCAAGCACCAGATTGTTTCCATAAAGCCTCTCTCTTCATCTTACCCGACCTTTAGATGTGTCTCAGGTTACCTTCCCACTAGTTTGTAACTTCTCTCAGCGCTCTATATGTGGCTCTCCTGGCATCCAGGATACCCTACTGCCTCCACAGCCAGTTGCTGGCACGCCCCACCTAGCACACCGCATCCTCCAAGGTGCTTCCACTGCCTGCTTCTGCTGCCCGTGTGGGCTGGATGGATCACCACCAGCACATGGGGGAGGAGGTTCCTCACCTTCCAGAGGGCCTCACCCAGATCTGACTGCACAAGCTGCTTCAAAGTGGTTGCTTGCCACAGCATAAAAATCAGATGCAGCCAAATCTCCTCCTTTTCTTCCTCCTTCATCCTCTCCATCTCGTTTAGTTTGGCACATTAACTGTGCCAAACAGATCCTGGGCAAAATCCAGCAGCACAGCAGGGGCCGTCGCATAGGCATCTTCCATCTCCATCAGCAGCAACTGCTCCTTCTGCACCCCCAGCACATCCAGCAGGTGAAAAGCTCCCAGCTGGTTTGGTTCACGAGGGAGGAGGCAGCAGGCTCCTCTGATGCCACAGCTCCCTCCCATGCAGTATTTGTACTGCACTTTGAAAGGAGTTGAAGGGCTTTTCAGTTAGAAGCTGCAGCACAGGCAGCAGCATTAAACAGGCCTTCCAACAGGCTACGTCTGCTTCTTTAAGCCTCCGCTACATACAACCAAACACTGGTTTTGGCAGAACCAGATGAATGCTGTACTTGAGTTTTGGCACAAAGATTAACTCAAGAGCAGCACTCATTCATTGCCCTCTCTTCAGCAGAAGCCAAACACCCAGCAGGGACCACACTCTGCCCCACATGCTGTCACAGTGATTTGCATATTAGTGTTTTCTCCTGATACGTCTGGTACAGCCCCAAACTGGAAATTCAGTTTATATTCCACCCCACCCTTCTTTGAATCCTACGTGTACAACTTGGTATTTCTAAGAATAAAGCCCTGCTTGACCCAAGTACCCCGTAAGCTGCCCAGTTTCTCTCCATCCCTGTAAAAGCTGCAGCTTTTCTCTCTAAGTGTTCTCATACAAGCAGCGGGGACAGGCAAGCTCTCATTCATGAGGGAAAAAAACACACGTTGGAGTGAGGGTTGGGGCAACAGACTCACCTGCCTCAGCAGCCAGGGATGCTTTCCTAGTGTCTGAGCTGCTGTGATCAATCAGCAGTTATCACCCTCTTAGGGCATTGATGGGTCATTTGGGGAAGAAAGGAAGACTATGACAGCAGTAGCCATGCCAACCTGCAGCTGCGTGCAACCTCCCTTAAAATTACGCAGTATTTTTGAGAAATGTAACAAGAAACTCAGACTTTAAAGTGTTCTTCAACCTGTTTTAACTGCCTTTTTGTTCAACAAACTTTAAAGAAACCATGAAAGTAACAGGGTATCCTGATTTAAAGATCATTCCCACCCCACATACTCTTTGTGGTAAGGCTGGAAAGGAAACCAGCAGGTATTAACACTCACACTAGAGCGGTACAGTGAAAACGTGACAGGTGCATCCCCCAGTTACACACAGCAGGCACTACTGGAACACATGCTGTCCAGCCAAATGTGGCCTCTGATTCTATTAAAACTATTATTTTTAGATGAGAGCTGGAAGGACTTACACACGCTAAGATTTCATGTCCCACTACACAATTCTGTCCTAACAGCAGTCACTGCCAAGTTCACAAGAAGCAGGAATACAAGAAGCTTTCCCCTAACTGGGAGGTGAGGAAGTATTTCTCCATTCTGTAGAAAATTTGCATGCACAGTCTGAGGTTGTAAACATTTATTGCTTAGCCCTGAAAATCAGTTGTTCTAGGATGGAGGCAAAGATAGGTCGTGGTAAGGGCTGCCAGTTATTTGCATTCATGTAGTCTGCTGTACAAGTGCCTTGCTGGGTCAAATCTCCATCTTTGGATCTAGTTTGGAGTCACTACTACACCACTGTGCTGTACACTGATATGCCACTGAAGAATAATAAAATCCCTCAAAATAGGTGGAGAAGACAAAAATAGGAATGTACAAAAATGAAACAGACTCTGCATTTTATTTCCAATAAAAATTTAGATCCTAGACGGATACAGCATCTGTAAAGAAAATAGAACAGAATCATGTTAGATACCTTGTCATGGGACTGATTTTAAACAAGCTTCTCTTCAACTGCTATAAAAACAACTCCCCCATTTACAGGAGAGGCACATGAATTAAGAAAGTGCAACAGCTAGTTCAGTGACTCAAGTAGCACTTTGCTACCCAGGCTCCCCCCAGAGTTGTTGGCCCTCCTGCTCACTGAGAGGAAGAGGCTTCATGTATCTGGTTTCAGAATTTAACCATGCAGCTCCCTTTTTCTAAGGCACAGGAGAAAGAATCAACACCCCCATGATGCTTCTTTGGACAAAATCACTAGGAAGATAATTGCTCCTCAGTTAAAAACATTTGGGAGGTAGAAGGAAAAAAAACCTGATGCCCCAGTTCCCTTGCCAGTGGGTTGGAACTGGGGCAAAAGAGTGCAAAAAGTACGTATGCAAGATGCAAGGAAGAGAAATCAAAATATCTTTAACAAGGGAGCTGAAAAAGAGTTCAGGAACTTTAAGAGCCTTTCCAGGCAACCTGAACAAGCATACAAAACTCTTCACAATGCAACAAATCCTCTCAGCACAAGCAGCCAGCAATAAACCTCTCCTAACTTCGCAAAGAATACATAACAGCAACAGAACAAAATCAGAGTTCAAGCTTTCCCTCGTAGTCGGGGGAATTAAAAAGCACCCTGAAACGAATGCCTCGTTGCTGAAGTGCAGCTACTCACCACTCGGATTCTGTGTCCAATGGCCTTGGCAGGGAGGTTGGAACGGAACTTGGCACGAACCATGCCGCTGTTCCCATGGGCACGGGTTACCTTCCCCCAGATCACTCGTGTCCTGTTGGGCTTGCCACCAGGGGTTACAGTGTTGCTGAGGAAACAGAAAAGCTTCTGAGCACACCAATCGCACTGTGCCTTCCAAATGGGTTAAGTGCTGCAGCTTATCACAACCTCCACTAAAGAAATATTAACAAACCATAAAGCTACAGTGTTTTCCATATTCTTATGTTTAAATCAAAACAACAACTCCTCAATTTCTGTTCCAAATGAAACATCATCCTTTCCTAAGATTTCTCCAGAAACACCACAGGCACGAGCCTAAGGCACTGGGACAGGCCTCAGCTACCTTAGAAGAAAAGTCGTATGCCATCGTCAAAAGATTGGTGGTCATACGAACAGCCTGATGAGTTTTATTCGAAATAGTTCTAAACTCCTGTATCTCAACAACTACGCTCAAGGAAAAAGTAAGTGGAAGGCAGTAAGGGACCACTCTAAAGACCTCCACTAATGCTAGCACAGAAGTGCTCTGACACAGACACACAAAAGCCAGGAGAAAGCTTTTAGGCTCATTCAGCCTTCACAAAATGTTCTGCCATTAAACACCCCAATAACACAGTGCTCAGCACAAGTTCATCGCACCTCAATTTGCTCCATCAACCTGCCTTCAGTTTTTGCCAGACCCAAGCAAAGATTGCTTTTCTTCTCATTTCCCCTCTACTACATGATTTATAACATGGAACGATTATTATACGCTAGTTTCACGATCTGAATGATAGGCACATAGGTCAACTAACTGAAAAATAACAACAAAGGCCTTCAAACCTAAGACCAAACAAGGAAGCTGCTCTACGCAATCCTGTATGGACATCTGTTTGCAAGTTGAGCTCTTTCTTTTTTTGTTCTATCTAAAGATACCTAAGCAGACTGCTCACACCCCAGCATTTGCAAAACCCGATCTATAAGTTGACAAATTTAGCATAACAGTAGGAAGTGACTTACTTTTTCGCTTTGTATACATAGGCACACCTCTTGCCCAAGTAGAACTCTGTCTCCTGGCGGGCGTAGACACCTTCAATTTTCAGAAGGGCGGTGTGCTCCCGCTGGTTTCGGAGGCCACGTTTGTAGCCAGCAAAAATGGCTTTGGACCACAACCTGACGGTATTGAAAGGGTACAAATTAACTCGCATGTGTGCTGAACAAGTGACACAAACTCAACAATTCTCCGTGACAAAGACCTGCTTGTGCTACACGCTTAAAGTAACAGCATAGCTTGTTGCTCAGAACACATCTGTGGCTCAACTGCATACAGTAACTGGCTGATAATACAACGCCATTAAGGGAAGCTACCCAGTTCTGTCCTCCACGTACAACAAATTCCAGATAAATATTAAAACAAAACGCTATGATTCAGTTTTAATCTCCCTGCTGTTTGAGAACACAATCCTCCCTATATCTATTAAAAAAAGTCATTGTCACAGTACTTCCATTACTCAAGGTAACAATATGATCAAGACTGAGACTAGTCCAACAGAACCAATATTAACAGTCAGCACCTACTGACAGTTGGGGGACAACACAGCTCACAACAGGAACAGCTACAACCCACTAAAGGCATGGGTTTCAGAAAACACAGACCCAATTATGGCTGTTTGACAGACACCCAGGATACCCAGGTGTACTGAGCAGAGGAGCTGTCTTGGAAAATCAGAGCAGGTACAGAAGACAGCTCACTGCCCGCAGCTTTCTCCAAACGCTCACAAATGCTCCGTTTCCACTAAGACCTGCCAAAAGCACGCCGTAACCATGAGCCAGACGCATCGTGGGGCAGCTCACTCACCTCCCGCTCATGGTGTCCTCCTGCAGCCCTGGTCCCGGCAGGCCTAAAACGACACACACACGCCGTCAGCCTCCCCCGGCCGCCACCTCCTCCCCGCCGAGCGAGCGGGGCCCGCCGCAACCTCCCGGGGCCGGCCCCTGCCTCACGGCGGGGAGGGGGGGGCCCTCCGCCGGCACCGGTCCCTCCAGGCCTCAGGCGGCGGCCGGCACCATCCGCCGCACATCGGCGCCATCCCGCCCGCTCCTTCTCCCGCACGGCGCCAGCCACAACGCCCCGGGGGCCCCGCGCCCGCCGGCAGCCCCATGGCGGGGGCAGCCCCTCCCATCCCCGTCCCGGCGCCGCCGCGGCCCGGCTCACCCCTATGGCTGCGCACCAAGATGGCGGCGAAAGGGAGAATCCCGCGCGCTACCTGCCGGGATACGGGCTGCGAAGGCCCCCACCGGCGGGAGGCCCCAATAGCGCCTGAGGGGAAAAAATGAAATAGACGCGGCCCCAACAGCGCGCGGACATCGGCCCCAGCTCCCCGCGTGTCCGGCTTTGCGTTCCTTTGATTTTCTGAGGGGGGATTAGCGGAGGGGAGCCGCCATCCCCGTAGTGCAGGCACTCACGCGGGCAGCCCCGCAAGGCCCCCGGAGCCGGGCGGTTGCCATGGAGACGGAGCCGCGGGGCCCGGTGAGCGCCGGGCCTGGGCCGGGGGTGGGCGGGGAGGGACCGCGGTTTGTACATGTAAACGTGTGTAAACAGGGATTTTTCTTAAAGAGACAAAATGATTGGAGTAGAGGAGGGATGGAGTATTATGCATTCTCTGGATTCTTCTGTTAGCTGCTGTTTTAAGGAAGAAATAAAGCAAAGTTCACTCAAGTACCCAGTGAGGAGTGTCAATCGTGTACTTCTCTGGTCGGAGAACGGGCGCAGCCCCTGCTTTGACCTGCCAAAACGCTGTTTTACAGCAGCAGAGATGTCACAGCCAGTAAATGCTTCCATTAGTTCTCAGTTCTTACCAGTACAGCTTCAGAGAGCAGGACCTGAAAGCGTTCCTCTGTCGGAAAGAAACCTGCTTTGCATCCCCCAGCCAAAACCAAGACTATTTCAAATTTCCAAGGTTTCTTTTCTAATTTGCTTCAAATGAGCAATTTTTTTTCCTAACATTAGTGGTGATAGGCAGTTTTGTAAGGCCACGACTATTTTGCTTGCCTTAGAGACGTTCTTTGGTAAAAGCTTGGGTATTTCTGATTTATGGCCCGGCTGCCGCCACTGTGGAGACTCAGAATCTCTTTTTGCCAACACGTTTGCAAAACAGAGCTGACAGAATGTGCCATTCTCAGCTTCCTCCTTGGAATTTGCTAGTATATTCTTAAATAACTAAAAGAAATGCTGCAAAAAATGCTGCTTTTGAAGCCATTTTAGTTTGTCAGGCAGCAGGATGGGAGAAATGTGCGTCCAAGAATCTCACACAGCAGAGGGAGTTGCAATCCCCAGAGGAACAGCAGGCCAGACCTTTTATACAGTTGTTTTAAAAATTATTTCTTGATATGTTTTTCTTTCCCTTTAGATCAGCAGAGAAAGAATGTCAGCCTAAGCTCTTGGGGGAAGCTGAATCCCTCACATGGCTCTCTTTTTATTAATAGAGCTCAGTGAAGGAGTTCAGCAAAGCACAGTGATTAAGGTCAGTGTCAATATCAGAATGGTCTGTGGGCACTGCGTTAATACTAAAATCCAGTGAGAGCACCTCGCTGCCTGTAGCATTTCTAAATGCCCCAGACAGTGGTTGCCTTCCCCCTTCCAAGTCAACATAAGCCCAGGCAGAGGTTACTGGTTTGGCACATGCATCTGCTGAGTGAGGATGTGGCTGTTAGAGCAGCTATAAGAGGAGACATGTAGGAGGAGCAAACCAGCAAGTTTTAGAGAAACATTCCTGCTGTGAGTTTTTGAAACACAAATTAATATCTTGAGTTAATTCTCTGCTGGACAGAAGTTGTTTGTGCAATAGAGTTAAAGCTATTCCATCCTCCTTTATTTCCAGATAAGTCACTTTTTCCTGTGAGAGCTGCAAGCGTTATTTCTACATTGAAGAATGCTGTCATAATCACCTGTGAAAGCTCTCTCACAGCAACGCTTTTTTCTCCATATCTTTAGCATTAAGACTCCACATGAAGTAGATCATTCACATGTTATTTAACCTCAAAATATAGATAGTAGATTTCTTAAAAATAGATTTCTTAAAAAGATAAAGATGTATGAGAAATTGAAAAACAAAACAAACACAAAAATTTAGTAGTTCCTGTTAGCTGGAAACAAATACATAAAATCTACATTTTTATTTTGTTCTGTTATGGTACTAATAGACATCTCACAGACCTTAACTAAAAAGTGACCATATATTCCACTCCAGTGCAATTCATTTCATGCTGCAGTTGTAAATTACTGTATTTTCTTCAACAGAAACAATAAAGGAATACAAATGGTAGCAGTTTCTGAGATCTTATAGTAAATATGCCTATTTTTTAAACACTTGTAAAGTTGCTTATGAAAAATCGCTGATTCCCAGTGATCCAGGGCATGCCTGCATCTAGACCTTTTTGTTTTTTAGTACAATGTAGACATGCTTTATCCCGTTAGTCAGGTTAACAGGCATTGCCTGATGCATTTCCATGGTTTGCTTACAGGTTGGGCTGTAATATTCTGCAGACCTAGAGTGTGTTTATGCAAGGGTTTTACAGATGGCACAAACCCAGCCATAGGTGTAGCAGCCAAATGAAAATGTTGTTAGTAGATGGTGCTTCCACTGCAATGACATGCGGGATCTCAGCCATCTCAGGCTCCCTTTGTGCTAGGTGCTCTACCAGAAATACCTGTTTTAGGAGCATAGGGTTTGGAGGGATCGTCTAATGGCTTACCAAAACTCATTAAAAACCTTGGAGAATTTCTCTATTTTGTATGTAAATGTTTTCTTTTGCATTTTTCTAAATGAACCAATCTTACTTGGTTTAACAGTGAATTTCCAACATGCTCTTCACAATATTCCATCCACCTTGCTTGCAGATGGAATATTGTGAATGCAGAAGGGATTCAGATCTGTTTCACATTTGAAAAGCAATTAAAATAAAGCAAACAAAATTGAACACAGAATATTAAAGATTGTTTGCTTAGTCCAGATACTGCTTCTGGTTAGACTTTCAAAGTCTTGAGCTGGTAATGATTCCTCCTGAGGAGGCTGGGATCATAGAAATGTTATGGCTACGCACTAGGAATTAAGAGTGATGAGAACAAGAAGGTTTACCAACTGAGATTTTACATGAGGTGTGGATTTTTTTTTCCTTTTACAAAGGCACCTTCATTCTGTCATTTCCCAAAGTCCAGCATGAAGCGCTATGCCCTCTAGAATTGAGTGGTGAGGCCATCTCACCCAATTTTTGCGATCCATGTTCATTTCCTTCTCATCTTGTCTACCCAGATCTGCGCTAGGAGTGACCAGGACCTACTTTGTTCTGTGAAAGCTAAACATTCCCTGAATGCAGCCATTAGCAGAGCACAGCTCCTCTAACATAAGTGTTTGAAAGACTATAAACAAAGCTAGGGAAGTGTATAAAAGGCTGCAAATAAGGCTATTTCAGGTCTACCTCAGTTTATACTACCGGTTACTAACACTATAGGGTAATTCTCATTGGTGTCTCTTGTCTTTGTTCCTCTTAGCAAGAACACGGAGACTAAAGAAATGGAAAAATTCACTCGGCTGGAAGCTCTGCTGTTTACTGCTGTGCTGGAGAATTGCGTAGATCAGCTCTCAATCCTTGGATATATCATGCCGGTTTCACACGAGGGCAAGACAGACATCAGTTGTGTATGTGCCTCTTGTCCTCTCTCTTTAAAAAGTACCTCTCATTTTTCTTGTCTTTTATGTCGTCTTTAAGTATTCATTAATAATCAACTCAGGTATTTTTTCTGCAAAGCGCTCCATGACCCTTTGGTGAAGAAACTATAAAAACGCACAGATGACGTTTTAATATTTATACTGCAGCATCACTGAGACGCCTTTGTCAAGATCGTACAAAGAACCCCACTGATCCAAGATGAGGTTTCTGGGCTTATAGTTCTAATATTTCAGTGGCTAGATGACAAGGAAAGGATTAGTGAAAAAGAAGTAAAACGTATCTAGGGGCTTATTTAGATACACAGCCATTTTAAAAACACAAAAGAATAGGAACTTTGAAAGTACCCCAAACAAGAGTAATTCTGTTCTCTAAGTGCATACTGCTACTCCTCTAGTCCTCTCAGACAATGAATTAAAAAAGATTCCATTTCTAAATGTACTAGTAATACTATTCTTAATGCCCATTATTCATTAGTTGATTTTTAATAGGCACCATAGTTAAGTGGGTTTGGGCAGACGTGTGAAGAAGAAAAAGAAGCTGTAATGCTCAGGCAGATGTTTGTTGCAGGGGAGGTGAGTGTTTTGATATGTCTGGTAGCTGTTAGAGTATGTGACAGACGTAAGAAGATTTAACTCTCCTGAGGGGTAAATGGTTCTAAGTTCGCTTCTCATATTTTAAGTGATATAGCAGGCTTTTCTCAAGTTAAGCAAGTTTGAAACTTTTTACAGAGGAACTCAGAAAAAAAAAAGTGTGACCTGGATGGAAATAAAAAATGAGATCTAAGTTTACAGATCTAATGCTATTCACTGTCTAATGTACCAATTAAAAATGCAAGAAAAAGGTAAATCAATATTTAGTTTTAGATGTTTCATTTCCTTACTACCTTCTTTTCAAAAAATCCATCGTAAAGCAGCAGAAGCTGCTGTTAGTTTCAGGGCAGGAACAATGCTTAGACTGTGCAATAGAGGGCACTCCTCCCCTTACAAGAGTACGGTGAGCCAGTCTCGCCTGTTTCCAGAGGATGCTTCTCCCTCACAGATCGGGGTGTGAAACCTCTGATGAGCCAGCAGCAAGAACACACAGACGGAGTATATCTCATGGATGGCAGGAGTTGTCCTTCAGCCAAAAAAACTGAGGTTCATAGACATCCTTAAGGTACATTTAAATTATAGAGAAAATGCCTTAATTTTTCTCTCCAAGCACAGAGGCTCATTTTCACTAAGTGATTTCTTACAACACAATTTTCCCATAGACTGTAAGCCTCAGTTGTATTGCTAAAGATTCCAAAACAAATCGAGGAGGAAACAATTTGGAAACAAGATGACGACCTGAGGGAAGCTACTTGCTAAATCTAGTGCTCTTTAATTCCCTATTTCTCCCTGTACTCAGTTTACATTTGTCTGTTATCATTGTATTTGTAGAAGACCTGTATTTGCAAAGCACCTCGCGTGCTATTGAAGCTCTGTCAGTCAAACAGATCAATGACATTTTCACAGACTGGCATTTCATAGATTGACAGTCTAAATTTCAGTTGATGACATTTCTGAGAGGGTTAGTCACGGTGTTGGTCAGCACCTCACTGATTTTCTACATCAGGAACTTTGTGAATTGCTTTATGCAGTGCATACCCCAGGAGAAGGCAGCCTTTCTGTTTGCTGACTTTGGAGCAAAAGGCTAGTAAAAGATAAACAGGTAGGGGAGTACACTGTTGGCACCACATGCAGTTTACAAACTCCTTGCTCTTATTAGTGCTTAATTCCCTACTGTTTACAGACAACCCAGTTATAGCCTGTCCTGAACTCTCCCAGACATTATAAACATCTGTCAGAGCATTCGTAAAATATACATCATATTAAAAGTTTGTTGGCTTAAATTACCTATTTCTGAAGTACAGCCTTCACCAAAAATTATTTAAACCCCCCTCCCCCCCCCCCCCAGTTAACTGTTTACTTTTCATTGGTCTGTATATACTTTGCATGGCATTCATTTAATGTAAATTTAACTGACCAAAAATTAAGCATGTAGCCAGGTAGACTCCTTCTGTAGTCAGTGACGAGTCAGGCACTTCCAGAAGCTGGTTCATCCCCTCATGAGATGTATGTGTATTCCGGATGAAGCAGCCCTGTGCAGTGCCCTGCACACTGCCCCCACTGCCTGCAGCGGGATCACAGAATGTTATTGGAGCCTTGCTGGACCAGGAGCTTCTTGGAATTACTGCCAGCATGCACCATGGCTGCTCTGACCCCTTGTTTTCACTCTGCCCTTGGTGCTGTGTTGACACAAATGTTTTTGTGGCTGTGAAGTGATGTGGTCTGAGAACTGGTGCTGCTAAAATAAACTCCCCCCCCCCCCTTTTTTTTCTGTAAAATGTTTCAGCTCAATGAGTTCTCTTTTCCATTTCACCAAGCATCCAGAGTGGGGAGTAGGCAGTTGTGGACTAGGATGGGGCTAGAAGTGACTGCATTATTTGGCTTCAACAGTAGTGCTATAAACTGTGGTGTTTAGCCACAGGCTAAGATGACATGCAAACTCTGAGATGTCTGTAGGTGAGCAAGAAAATTTTTGATGCCCCAGTGTATACACCTGCATTCTTACCATAGTATATTAAGCAGGGGAATTCCTAGAAGCAAGGCTTCAGTTGATTTTATAGTGTGCTTTTGCTTTTTCTAGGCTTTTTTTTTGTTTGTAAAATTGTACACGGCTGCAAGGTATCTTCCCACAGAAGATCGCTGCTAGTATTTTGTATTTCTTCTTTGAATTCACATTATACTTCTGCCGTCACTCTCACAAGAAACAGCCAAGCAGATAGCTGATGCCTATCATTTATTTCCATGCATCTGAGCACTTGTTCTAATAAAAATACTGCAGGCAAAGGTCCTGGTGATAGGAAGGGGGAAATGGCTAAGATGGAGACCAGGCTGAGGGAAAACAGACTAACAAGCTTCCCATACACAAAAGCTGCTGCAAAGAAGGAAGGAGTATTTTTTTCTCTGTGTTGACAGAGACAAGGACAAGAAGTCAGAGGTTCAACTGCAGACAAGGACTTTCACAAAAATCTTCCTTACTTTAAAGATAGTTGTGATATGCTGGTACTGACTGGAGACTGTGCAGTCTCCCTTGCTGGAGGTCTTTAAAAACATCTCAGACAAATGTCTACTTAGTATATCTGCAATCTCATTTATTATTATTTTTTTCACCTCTCACATAAATTTGCAGAGGGTTTATTTCTACTTCCCAGTGTGCAAGCAGGTCTCTTGTACTCCCTTTTAGATTGAGAGCCAGGAAATGAAAGAAATCGGAGACAACAAGAAGGACATTGACCGTCAAGAGCTTACGTCTGCAAGGCAAGGGGGTGGGGAAACAGCTACCTCCAAGCCTCTGAAAAACACTGAACACAAGCAGCAGCTGGGGAATTCTGAGGATCTGAAAAGAGCCCATCATATTTCCAACAAGTCCATGAAACACAGTGCTCTGTCTGCAGATACTCTCAGAAAAATTCAGGCTGACAGGTGGGTGAAGCACAGATACAATGGCTGTGGGGGATGCTCAAGGCTCAGTCTCTTTCAAAAGTAAAAATACAGGGTTCCCACTCTCCCACTTGTAAGTTACCATTGTATACATTTTCTTCCTGGCAGGCAGTATGCAAGTGATGTAATTACTGCAACTATGAAAGAGATGCAGGAATCAGGAACATTTATCAGCCTAAAAGAATCGAATGGGAGTGAGAATGCAAAGAAGAGCAAGTTTCACGACATCCTCATCAGGTCAGAGTTGACTTCATATTTTTCTGCTTCACTGCTCAGAGCCAAAGCCCATTCCTCCTCAGTAGATGCTATAAAAAGGAAGTAAACAAAAAGAAACAAACAAAATCCCCAAATCCCGATACAGAAAGGATGCCACTTTTTCAGCTTAAATTATCCTGACTACTTTACAAATTGCACTTCTTTCCTGTTGAGAGAGAAATAACTGATGGTACTGATACTAATTGGACTGGGGAATTGTCTGAGCTTGCACCACAGTGGACACCAGTGTCTGCATTAATGCAAATGCTGCTCCATAATCAATTAAAACATAATGTGATATAGGAGTTCCCTGATCTTTAACTCCTTGTCCCCAGAGGAAGCCAGAGTTGCAAATAATCTGCTAAAACCAGGGTCAACAAAATACAGCCCTTAGGTTAGATGATGCCCAGGAGGATCTGCTTTGACTCATATGCTAATATGCTCCCTTTTCCCCACTGACAGCAAGGGGCTACACAGATGGCAACAGAGGCAATTGTCTTTCAAGCACAAAACCCACCTCTTCCACTGTCTAAAGCAAAAGGATTTATTGTTTATCCATGGAAGGGACAGAAAGCAAAAATGAAAGCAGCAATTGCTTGTGGAATCACTATTCAATACTGGAAAGTGGAAAGGGGCAGACAAATCATAATAGGAAAGGACATCATAATTTTATTCCAGTTTATCAAACATATCTAATCACTGTGTTACCTGATCTACTGTACATTATTTTCATGGAATGAACTCAATCTGTATTTCAATATACCACAACTTCCCTGGTTTTGTGTCAATGTACCGGTCTGAAAGCAGTCTGCAGCAAGGCTGGAACTCCTAGTCAGGAGCTGCAGTGTATCGCAGTCACCCAGCTAAGGGCTATGGAAATGAAATGCGTGTTTGACTGTAAGGCTGGGAGAGGGTACAAAGCCTCAGGCAGCAATTCTTGGTACTGGCTTTAGATCAAATGATAGGCATAAAAGCTTAGAAAAGCACTCAGGGTGCAATAAGATAGTAATGAAACCTGGAATATTACTGCATCCATTTTGTTTTAAACAGGTAAATACCTCTGTAGGTTTTGATTCTCCAGGATTTTGGTTCATTCTACCTCTCATTCCCATCCTCCTCTTTTCTTTAAGGCTTTACTTACCAAGTCACTAGGTTTGATGAGGAGCCTCTGATTTCTGACTTGCAGATGTGCTGCCTCCTCAAGACTGGGAGTGAAGAGATGAATGCCTTTTCTGCTACCCAGCCACAGAAAGTGGCTTATCTGCTGCTCTGAAGAAGCAGGGCAAGCTTTTGTGTATGCTGGTTTTAGTTCAGCTGTTACAAACTCACCGATGAGCAGGCTAAGTGGGGCAGTGTTCAGTTAGGTGCACCAAGGTATCAGGAGATAGCAAATTCCCTATCTAGGTATACAACTCTTTTCTTGATGTATTCAGGTGATTGTATTTTCCCATTTTCCTTCAGGGAGGAGGAAGGAAAGAAGGAGATAAAGGCACTCCAGAAACAGCTGCAAGATGTCAAGAAAGAAACTGAAATGGAACTTCAGGTGAGATTACTTAACAGTGGGCATCACAGCAAGGGGAAGTCTCTTAGCAGAGATCTGGGAAATGCATAAGGTACACTGGGAAGGTGAAAAGAACACTAAAAAAAAAAGTGGACATAACAAAGAGGAGAAAGAAGAGAAGTCATTGAAGGAAATGGAAAATTAGCAAGTTAGGAAAAAGAAACAAGGACAAGTAGTTGTGGAAAGTGAAGGAGAAATGAAGGATTAAGTTTTTTCTTTTTTTTCTTCCCTTTTTTTTCCTTTTTTTTTTTTTTTTCTTTTTTTTTCCCGTACAGATTTGAACAGAACATCTAAAAGATGTAAAGGTCAGACCCAGGACTGAAAGGGGAAGCTGTATACTTCAATATATATTTACTCCCCCTGGAAGTGGGTTGGGAGACTATTTCTAGGCCCTATGGGATAACCCCAAATCCCCTGACATCTGTGTTGCACTTAAATAAGCTGGACAGTTTGTCAGGCTCACAATACCACATTTTGTCCGTTTGTTTCTGTGCAATGTTCTGTCTCACTCAGCTTCTGATGGCTCCTGGGTAGCTGCTTTTCTTCCTCTCCCCAGGCTCATGAGTATGATGAAGTAGTTTGCTTTCTGTGTAGTGCTTCACAAACCTCAGTGTCTGTGCACACGACATACATGGCTGGCTCTGGTTTAATACCTTCCCTGGGACTGGTATATGGGCTGTAATCATCCCATCTCTCGCTAGCAGCAATGTTCTGGTGCTGCACAGTCAGATTTGGCATTTCTGTGGTCTGCCTTGCACCCCTCCTTGCTCTTGCAGCCATAGGAAGGTGTGTAGCTCCCATGCTGAGAAGGTGACCTTCTCTGTGTTCTTTTAACACCTTATGCTAATTGGGTTCTTGCATTTTGCCTCATCAAGCGGGACCTGCACTCATTTGGGATTTTGTTTTTATGCTTCCAGCCTAAAAATCCTTTTCTGGGTTTCCTTGTAGTTTCAGCTTTGATAACAAATCAAAGACAAGACTACTTTCAAGTAATGCTTTCCTCCTGTGCCAAAAATAATGGTGTCTCACTCTGTCTCCCGAGGAAGAATAATTTTTTTGCTTCATATGGGATTTTCCCATCGGCAGTTTTACAGACACTTGCATGATTTGTCACCTTGCCAACTAATTAGAAGCAAAAATACAGCTTGCTGATTTTGGAGCACTTTGAACAATAATAACACACAGACCTGTAGACAAAAGCCTGCATGGCTGCCTCCAGTCCAGTGG
Organism: Heteronetta atricapilla; assembly: GCA_011075105.1. Lineage (NCBI taxonomy): Eukaryota > Metazoa > Chordata > Aves > Anseriformes > Anatidae > Heteronetta > Heteronetta atricapilla. Next base: position 16,072,873 of record CM021739.1, on the reverse strand, counting down.
ATGAGAACACAAAAGCAAGCAAATCTAATCATGGAACCAGAAAAACACGGTCATTGATTCACACATGTTGCCTGCATGTTTGTGTTTTCAGTCTAGCTAGTTCTTAATGAGATGCTAATTAACGCTGTATTAGCCTGCTCTGCTCATTTTTCTTTCTAATAGAACGCAAGTCAAATGCTAAATGTTCTCACATTTTGTTTCCTTTTGGAAAACACTGGTGTCTTAAAAGGAGCTGAGATGATTGGTCTATTTTATTCCAGACGGTTTTCTTGTGATGTTCCTCCACAAAGGAACATCTCCGATTCCTGTAGTTTGGCTGCAGGAGTTCTGTTTGCTGCTACAGTGTTCGTTTCCTAGCTTGTAGAAAAATACTCACTTTCTCAGACTTCCTGGACAAGTGATGGCCATCATACAGATTTAGAAACAAGTTAATATTGTATAAGATTATATAGTTTCGATAGTTTAACAAAAGAAATAGGAAATGTAAACTTTTAAATTCCTGCATTGCTATCCACACAGAGACTTTTTATGACCTGTTGTTGTTTTTTTTTTTTTTTTTTTGGTAAATTCATGCCATACATGTATGGAAGTTATGGTGTAATTTTATAACAAACAGTAATATTTCAGGCTACATGCTAGACAGAAAACCAAGATGTTGTGTCATGGTGCTAGTGAAAACAAGTCCATTATTTTTTATTCTCTCAGGGCTCTCATAAGACACCCAGCTCTGGTATCAGTGTGCCACTCGGTAGTGCTTGTAGCAGTGATTAAAAATCTGTCATGGTTCTTTCCTTATCCTCCCCCAGGAAGAGAAATCCATCAATTAAGTGTTCAGAGGGAATATCTTAAATGCATATACCCCTGAACTGCTGCATGTTTATGCTGGAGAAATGTACCAGCTGACTATAGTGGAGGTTTGTGATGGTTACGCCAGGAGAATGGGTGACCTTCCAGTGCTGCTGCCCTTTCGGCTGAAGCATTCCTCACAGGGGGGTGTGCAGCACAGCGATGTTGTGGCAGCTAGGACAGAGATGTGTGGTTTCAGGGGATGCAAGTCCAGACTGCAGCAGGTGTGTAGATCTAAGCATAACTCCAGGCTTTGCAGGCTGAGCTATCGCAGCTGCCAGTGGGAAGACTTGACTTGAGCTCATCCGCACTCAGTGTGGAAGTGAGGAAGCAGGCAGCGGGGCACTCTGCATGCTCACCAGCTGCCCCCAGACAGCACAGCACCCCCTCCCCTGCTCCCTCCAAATGCTCACCAAATGGTGGGCACTGGATGTGCTGCTGGCAGCAGGGAGTTTACCCAAAGGCCGTAGGAATCACCCAGACTCTTTGCTCTGGTTGTTATTTCTGTAGCCAGCTGTATTTTAAGGGACTGTAAATGCTAATTGCTGTGGAAGAACTGAGAGATGTGGGGGGCACTTGCAAGACAGATAAATCACAGTAAATGAAAACACATGAGCATGCATACCCTTTCCAGCTAGAGTGCAATCACTTTTGCTGCCAAATATAATCTGTGGGGCAGAATCCTATGGCACTGGTAACAGCAGCAGACAGCCCTCTGAGCTGATGTCTGCGAGCTGAGAGATCAGAGGGGAAAAAAAAAGCACTTGTTTACCTGCTAGCAGAGCAGACTGGCTCTTAACAAGTATTTCCTGGGTTTTGATCTCAGTCGCTGCCAGTTTGGGGATAGTTTTGGATGCTATGATTTTGATGATGATTTTGCATCTTTGGTTTGGCAGATTCGAAGCTGAAGTCATCCCAAATAAGCAGCCCAGAGGTTTACTGCGTTAACCGTGAAAGCACGCGGTGTCCTGGCTGAGCCCTTTGCTAGAATAAACCAGAATGAATAAATATTAACTCGTTTTCCCAGTGCCCGCCTCTGAACTTCAGGGAACAGCATGGTCCACAGATGGCGCCCACGGGTTGTGGGTGGCAGCAGCCGTCACAACCCGCGATGTAAGACCAAAAGTGCCCCGGTGCCGCAGCTCCAGGCCCTCCAGCGGGGCTGCAGTAGCTGCCCACATGCCTGCAGCCGACTTTCCCTCTCCAAGTGAGTGCATTACTGTAAACCACCAGCGGAGTTTTGCATTTCACTTCCCGTCTGCTCTGGGTTGTGTAAGCAAGCCCCCAGACTCCCCACTTCTAACAGAGCTGCTTTACACCACCAAATCCAAGCCACAAACATGCCAGCCAGCAAAGAAAACAAACAGAACAGGCAGGGCCCCCCTCCCAGCTGAGGCCTGGGGCTCTGAAATCAAAAGCACTTTTTCCTCTATCAAAATACAAAATAAAAAAGAAAATAACGTGGTGTTCATGCACTGCCCCGCCTCTCTGAACAGTTTGTAACCTAGGCTGAACCCTTCTTTTCTGGTCTGATTCCAGATCCTTAGCAGATAGCAGCGGGACCCTGACTGCAGCAGCACTTGGTTTTGCTGAGCCCCAGCGCCACAAAACGTTGGTGTTTTTCATTAGCATCTCCCCACTCTGTCTGCCAGCCCCTCGATTTAGGCATGCTTCCACCACAACACAGCAAGACAACCTCCAAATAAAGCGGTGTAGTCACCTCCCATGTCTACCGACTAGGAACACAACCACTCCCAATGCCTACCAAAATTTCACATCAAGGAGAATAAAAGCCACCACCAGAAACCTTAATGGGGCATAAATAGGTCGTGTCTGTAGCTGTCTGCAGTCATATGATGGTACGGCTGTAAAAAGAACATCTGATCTTGGAAACCTTCACAAATTTTTGAATGCATGACTTTTAAAACCACAAAACTGCACCAGCCAAGGCCCTAATTGTCCTGAGCCTTATAAATATACTTTACTCTTCCTAGCTATGTCCGACAAGGGGTGCAGAGGGAAGGATTTTCCTTTTAACTGCTCCAAACTCTTCTTATAAGGAAACCTTTCCGAATGAGTCACTCTGCGAAAGCTTTTAAACACAGCACTATTGAGCTGGCTCCTTCCTGTGGCATTTTTCCATGTTTACACAGCGAAGGAATGCAAGGGTGCTTCAGAGACAAGATACGTGGGCTTCAAACCATTTAAATGCCAACACTTCGGTATTTCATCTTCAGCTGCAAGGTTTGGCTGATGAATGTCAAACCCGTCACAGCATGGCAGGAGAGCAAAGCAAGAGGCTGTAATGGAGCGACTGGGAGCCAGCCCAGAGGCATTACTGTTGGTCTTGCATAATTACACAGGAGACTTTGATGACCTTTTTAACTCGCAGTGCAGTCTAGAGTTTTTCATTTTACAGGAGGTTCTTCCAAGTTCCAACCCTCGATTAAGGAACTTTCAGTGTTACTCAAATAAAATCATTAAAAAGGAGTAAAGAAAATAATCTCAGATCAAGCAAATTCACTTTGCTTCCTGAGCACACACAAAAAGCCGGACAAACGGGGCACATTGGCTTGGGGGTAAGTGTTCTGAAGACTGAACTCCCCCAGGAAAGCTCAGCTCCACTGTGGAACAAGGTGTGGGGAGAGGCTGGGAGCTCATGGCCAGCTTTTCCTTGGCACTCCTTACTTACCCTGGGTGTATGCTTTTATTAACAAAGTGGGCAGCATTTTCTTGATAAGATTTCAAGAAAGAACTGTTTAAACATATGAGCGAGTCCAGATTAGATTTTCACCTGTTCATAGGGCTGTATTTTTACAGTTGCTGTATAACTGGGGAAAAAAAACAAAACAACAAAAAAAAACAAACCAAACCAAACCCCAGCAGTAAATCCAAGGAATAGGGTATACTTTAGGAAATAAGACTTGGGCGTATGTGGGGCCGAGTTATTATCCTCTTGTTACAGATGCACGCTTACTGAGACAGCCTAATCCAAGTATTTAGCAAAGCCTACCTTTAGCAGCTGAAATTATCAAACTATTTTCATGCTTGCAATAAGCATGTCTGAATCTACTCCTGAACCAGAGGCCACAAGGCCTGGTTTCTTGTCCCGCTCTGTTCACCACTCCGGGGGTTATCGCTCCTCACTGATGGGTTTATTGCCTTCCATATGGGTTATAAATCAAACTTCCATTTGAAGCACAGTTTAAAACAGGTCAACAGTCAGGGAAAGTGTGAAGCCTACAGCCTTTGATCCTTTTGCATTTATCAGGGAGTGGAGAGATTAAGAAGCAGAGAGCTGATTCCAGTCTCCAGGCTTGCTTTTTTACTTATTCTGTCTCCCTCCCTAGGACCGAGATAACATGATTCTCTACCTCAAAGATGAGTTCCAAGAGATGAAGGCCAAAACAGACATGGAGAGACGCTACATAAAAAAATGCACAGACCTCCAGGTCCACCAAACCCAGAAGAAGTGCAGCAATGCAGAGAATGGACTGAACATGGAAATTGAGGTAAGCTCTTCCCCACAGCCCTTACCGAAAAGTATCTGCAGCTTGTGAGGAAGAAGTCAGCCCAGCAGGTTGTCTGTAGTTGAGAACAGGACTCAGCACCGTGCTGGGAACAATTCTTGTCTCAGCAAGATCTGCTCCTAGGACTCTAGCAATGCCTCTGCTTGTCTGGTGCCCCAGTTTTACACCACATTATCCTTTTATTCTCTAAAATGCTAAGTATCCCCATCCCTTGGAATTGCAGCTGAAATGTGGTGAGCAAGCAGCGTTTTTTCAGATCTGTAGGGGAGGGATGTACAATGAGCTTTTTATTGAAAAAGCCAAAGAAAGAAAGAAAAGAAAGGAAGACAGAAAAAAAAAGAAAAAAAATAAAAAGAAAAGAAAAAAGAAAGATAGAAAGTAAGAAAATAAGGTCAGTGTTTGGCCTCAGCACAGAGAGGTAGCTGTCCTGGGGGCTCTCTTTCCAAGAGAAATGCATGATCAGAGGACTTAGATGGTGACAGGAGGTTGTCTGCCAGCAGAACCATCATGGGGATGCAAAACTTTCTGGATCAGACCTCAAACAAGGCTAAGGACTTTACTTATTTGGTTCCTTTAAAGGTGATTTCAAGTCAAATGGATTTATTTTAAATATTTTTCCACCTATTCATTTTAATGTTGAAAGTTCATGCTCCACTTGCATATAGTTACAACGCTATTTAGCAATTTACGCATCTTAAACTCCTAGCATTGCCCGCAGCATGTTATGCTGGGAGAGCTGTTAGGTAGCCACAGGGCGAACTGCTTGGTCAGTTTTGGCACTGGAAAAAAGGCAAAAACGCGTGTGGACTGCACAGAGAGCTCCCACGTGCTTGTGCACCACTGGGCTCTGAGCAGCAAAGGTACACACATGCATGCAGTAACATCGTCTCACATGTCCTGTTGCCTCAATCACAGGACTTGAAGAGGAAAACTGATGAGGAGATTCGTGTCCACATAGAGATTGAAAATTTCCTCAGGCAATACTATAAGGTTTGTTTGGCTTTTTATGTTAGCACTTAAAATATCAACCAATAAATATTACATCATTGATTAGAGTCTGAAGAAAAGCAGTTATTGCTCCATCACAATTGTTGCTGTTTGAATTACTGCTTCCCTTCAAGTCAGAATTCACCTGGCTCTCCCTGAGATTTGCTAGATTGCACACATTTTCTTAAAATTAGAGCTCATATGATTGGGATTTTTTATCCCATTTCTAGAGATTTTCCCTCCCTCAGACAGCTGTATTCAGCTAATAGGGATTTTGGGTAGACCTTCTTTGGCAGGAGCTGGGAATTCCAGCAACGCAGTGCGGAGTGCTCCTGCACTAAGTTAGGGCAGCAGATTACACGCCCAGGTGTTGCAGAGGGGGAAAGAAATGACAAAAGCCGCTAGACTAATTATGTCTTTTCTTAATCTGAGGAAGAATTGGGGTTGGATAATTGGTAGCTCATAATTATTGTACCCAATCTGAGCAGCTAGCAACCATGAATGTCCTTGTGCTGCTGATCCAAAGGTTCAGAGTTTTTCTGTTACCAACGGCAGTGCTCATAACTAAATAACATTGGTAAATGTCTCATAAATGTGTCATGCATGACTGGCAGAAAACTTGTACTGCTACAGGGTACCTAGCATCACTGCCTGAGTGAAATTTAAGAAAGGAGACTCACATTTTTAGCATAAGACTGCACAAAAGTGCTGTATCTTCAGAACAATTAAAACATGAGCCCCCTATCCCAGGACCATAGTCTGCCCAATGTTTCAGAGCCAGAGGACTTCCTAAGTACACCCTAAGCCTCTCTGTACTCAGACAGCAGCTGGTGGCTCTACGGTGGCCCACAGAGAAGAGGCTGACCAGGCCCTCCATTTCCCTCCTGTGTCCAGCTGTGATGTTGTAACGAGATTGATGCTTTTCCCCAGACTATTTTTCCACGCAGGCAATCATGGCTGTTGCTATGGAGAAGTTACTCATGAATGGGAGGAAATCATCTGGCATGATGTTTCAGAAACACCTGCCCTCCTGTTAATGAGTGAGACAAAGCCAAGTTCACAACCTGAAAGCGTGACCTGCTGACCTGTGGGACCTTACTCCTGGTGCACTGAGTGTAATCCAGAAAGCGCTAGGGAGTCCTGCAGAGGATAAAAGCTTTCTTTCTCACTGTGAAACTGTTTCCTAAACTCCCCTTCCTACGCACACACACAAAGAACGGCTTCTGGTTGCCACTTACTGCACCAGGATTGTGCACAAAACTAACTCCCAGTGCTTCTCCAGTCTTCACGCACCTCTGCAAGGCCAACCCGGTCTCTTTTAAGCCCCAGCCCCCAGTGCTGGGGCTTCCGTGGTGGGTAGGAAGTGTACCCCTATGCTCTTTGTACCACGCTGAGCACCTCTCTGTCCCCATGCAGAAGGTGGAAGAGAAGCTGGAATACTGGGTGGACAAGTATGAAAATGACGCAGACGCTAAAGACAAAGAACTTGAAGCCCTGAAAGAATCAAAGGCAAGCAACTTGGAAATGCTGCAGAGATTTGCCAGTGAGGTAAGGCAGCAGCAGCTCAGCATTCGGCCATGCAAAACCACGCCCTGGCTTTCTCCTACTGTCATTCAGATAAGGAACAAGGACCATAGGAAAAAACCAGTAATCTTGAGGTGTAGGATGGGGTTATGAGCACTGGTCCTGGGAAGGCATGACATCATTTGTGACATCAAGGAAGGATGATGATGTTTTCCCTGAACTATTTTCAAATACCAGCAAGTAAGAAAACTATTGACAGCCTTTGTGAGGGGCATGGCACTACCCCATCCCATCAGTATGCCTTACCTTAGTTTGCTGCCTTAGTCTGAACAAGCTTGTTCCTTCCAGCGATGTACGGGTATGACAAGCTGAGCCTGAATAAGGCAGTTCCATCCCTTCCTGGAAATGCGTGTTCACAGCTACCCAGTGCTCTGTTATCAGGAGACTGATTCCAGTTAAAATCATTCCTAACCCACACCAGTTTCTTGGTTAACTGCTGGGCTTTGATCACAGAAACACAGGCACATCAGAGCAGGCAGCACAGGGCAAAATGAAGTGTCTAGTAAAAAGGGTGCTAGAAGGAATTCACTTGTAATCATTCCTTATTGTCCCTGGGCCTGAGATGCTGGGCTTGAGTTAGACGTTTCCCTGCTTGTGGGCTCATTTTTCACTCTGTATACTGTCAGCTCGGTGTCCCAAGCGTTTCCATTCATCATCTGCTGCCTAGTCTGGGGGAGCACGGGTCCTTCCTACCGACATCTGTTGCCTGAGACACCATCAGACAGCCATTTTACAGCATGGGATCGGGGGGTTAATTACACCCAGGCCATGAGCGGTTTCACTTTGGCAGCAGCTCTCAGTGCCTTTAGGAGTGGTGGTGGTAATGAGCAACATTTGCCATCTGGATTCAGGAAAGATCAAATAGAGGAGGAGGGGGAGGAAGGTCCAGGCTTACACATTACCCTTGGGCTGCCATGGAGCAGAGACATCCCTGGATGTGTTTTTTATGTGGCTGCTGAACTACCCCTGCGCTACCTTGCAGTGCCAGACGTTTGAGGAAACCATCATCGCTGATCGGGCAGAAAAGGAGGCTAAAAGAAGAAAACTAGAGCGGGATGCCCTGGAACTGAAGAGCATCCTAAAGGTAAAAACGAGCAAAACTGAGCCAGGGCTGCTCCATCAGCAGCTGGGAGTTAATTATTTGCACCACAGGCTGCGTTCAGGCAAAAAATAGCCTGAGAAAGCTGGCTGGTAAGGGGTGGCACAAACAAGGGACAGATAAAGGCTGTCGCCTTCTACTGGGTCAGACACAAAGCCATCAGCTAGCTGCAGAATGATTAAGAAGGGAACAAAAGGGGAAAAGCCAGCCTCCTCGAATGGTCTGGGGCTGTGCCCATCACCAGCCCCACTGCATGGGTGACAGAAGAGGGGAGAGTCATGGGGCTGTTCCCCTACTCCTCCTCTTGCCACCAGCAACAGATGCCCTCAGCTTATACACGGATGCCCTCAGTGTAATCAGCAGAGGCCCAGCTGCTGCTGCATGGGCCAGGGGTTCCCCCCTGCAGCTGGGGAGCGCAGGGGAGATGCTCTGTCCATTTTAATGCACCCGGATTTCTCCTGCAACTGATTTCCCCTAAGACCTCTCTCTCCTACTTCCAGCTGCAGGCCTGGTGGAGAGGTACAATGGTCCGCAGAAACCTTGGCCCCTACCAGAACCTCAGGAAGAGTCGAGAGAAGCAGCTGTTAAAGCAGACAAACAAAAAGGAAAAACCTGCAGCAAAGAAAAAGAAACGATAAGTAAGAAACCCAGCCACAGCCGCACTCCGGGGTTGCTGCTGGGCAGGGCACTGCTCTGTGCATCCATCAGGACGAAATAAACCATGTAATAGATTTTGGGCTATTCTGGAGAATGGGGTTCTGACACACAGTGAAGGTGAAGCTCCAGGGACTTGAAGCTGTCTTTGTACAGCAGACACTGCTTCCCCAGTAGTAGCGTTATGGAAACATTAAAGCTAGCAGGACGTAATCCTATTAACAGCTCAGTAACTTACCAGGTGAGGTGCTCTGCACAGAGAACCTCCTTTGCAGTCCCCCACAGCCCTGGCCATGGAAGTGACGGTGTTTGCTGTGGCTCCGGCGGCCCTGAGCGAGGCAGGGAAGCCATCACCCACGTCTGGCCTCAAGCAGTGCTCTCCCCGGTGTCAGTGCCAGCATTAGGCCGGCCAGGGGAAAACTGCTGACAGTTTGCAGTGTAAACACGAGGGCAGGCGAAGCATGCAGGTTTCCATTCCCACAGCCCTGCAAAGTGTCAGCACATAGACAGAATAGCTCTCAGTGCCCTCCTACAGAAGGAAGCAACAATGGAAAAAGACAGCTGGCCGCACTGCCCAGAGGAGCTGCTCTGTCACAGCCGTACCCACCACCGACTGCAACCTCCGCGCAGGGATGTCAGGCAGGGAACAAAGCTGGCGGGGTGCAAAGGTCTGTTTATTTTTTTATTACTTTTTATTTTTATTTTTTTACCTAGAGGGGAGTCCTTTCTCCTGACACCACTGTCACTCACGTACAGGTTTGTGCACAAAGCAAAATCAGCCCCGTGGCTGAGCTGGCTGGTTTCTGACACTCCTGCAACAGGCAAGAGAGCTCAAACCATACAAACTCATCTGTGCTTTTTGTGACCTGCCTGTGCTGGCCCCATCCAAACGTCCTCGTGTCCAGGCTGAACCGTGCCAAAAGCTCTAAAGTTCAAGCAAGATTACTGAAATCGCAACCAAAGAGCCTTTGGCTCAGAACCCTGTCTGAAGAGAAGGAAAGGGGCTGGTGCCTATCAGGCCAAGTCAGTTATCAAGGGAGTGCTGAAACTGCAGACACTACACAAACTCGAGTTAGAAGCACTGGCATTGCTACTGCGGGCATTGCTGGTTAAACCAGAATGTGCTCCCATTCCAACACGTACCAAATCCATGAAAACACTCCCTTGCTTTCCATGGTCCCCACGGGGAGGCAAGAACAGGGGTTACTCCAGTCCCGTGCTGGCAGGAGCAAGCTAAGACTGGGCTGACATCACACATCTGTCCCACGGCTCCTTCTTGCAGGGGGCACTGCAGAGCCATCAGATGCTCCTAATTCTAAATCTCCTTTCTCATGCTTATGTCTTTGCTTGCTTTTCAGCAGAGAACAAAATACAACGTAATTCATACAAGTCCTCCTCAGCCTCTGCCTGGCTCCCTGGCAAGCCCCAGTTCCAAGCAGGGTAACACAGCACCCGCATTTACATCAGGTGCGCCAGAGCTGCAGTGAACAAGCCAGTAGGAAGTTAACACACTGCATGGGATCATGAAATAAATCAAAATTTCAATTTCAGTACCTCGTATCTTGAAAACAAGCAACCCCCCCTCCCAAACCACAAGTTGCTTGGGCACAGCAAAGCACGCTTTCAAAATCAGCAAGCTACAAACCCGTGTGTAATGGGGAAGGGGTGCTCCTCCTTTCAAAAATAATTTAACAAAAAAATTTATCAAAGCAACAGTGGGACTGGCTTTGCTGTTCCGATAAGGTAGGGGGTACCAAAATCCCTGGAGTCCCACGGCGAGCATCCTGGCTGCCAGGTGACACTGCCCTGAGATGGGCGGAGGCTTTTATCCCAACCTAACCCCCGTCAGTTTACCCCTTCCAGGTGAGAGCAGCCCCCTCCTGCCTGAGGACTCAGCTCGTGCTGCCATCCATCCGGCTCCTCCAGGCCTTGTCCGCTGCATCGGCCGCTCTCAGAGCCACCGCTCTCCGTACGAGCCTCACCTTGCTGGGCCAGAAATCACGGCGGGCCCCTGCTGCTTGGCTGCCCAGCTGCTGAATAAAGCCGAGCACCCTGTGACTGGAGCAGGGAGCACCGTCCCACAGCCTGCCTGTTTTGAGGGACTTCACCAGGCTTGGCACTGCTCGTTTTGCCCAGCTGTGGAGAGACAGGATCACGGCACACACCCAAGGTGTTTTCTGCAGGAAATGCCAGCGAGCGGGAGCCCTTTGGACAGACCGGTTTCCAGTACCGGGTTTCAGTGGAGGAGAAAGGCAGGAGACAGAAGCTAGGGGAGAAATGACACCTGGAGGGAGCTGGGCAGCACACGGAGGAAAGCAGGAAGGGAGCTGAAGAAAATACTGTGAATATTTTGGCCAACAGGAACAAACCTTTCAGACACAGGGAGGGGACAGGCATGAAGCACGGGGACACATTTTACAGATTGAACTGAGGCAGAACTAAATCAAGCAGAAGATGAGAACTGCAAAGAGCACCAACACTGGCAGCAACCCACCCAGGCCTCGAAGGTACATTTTACTGCTCAGTTTGAAAAGGTTTAAAAACAAAAGCACAATGGAGGGGAAAGTGGGGAAGGAGGTGTAGAAGAAGAGAGTAGGAAAGGACTCCGAACAAAATTGCTGCTGCCCATCGTCTAGGAAGGGCTGAAAGCATCTCCGAGAAAGTTTCTGGTGCGGCTACACGATGCATGTAAAAATGCTGGATGTTTTCTATCCTGGTTAACAACAAAAGCTAGAGAAAAAGCAGGTCCATTAACTGCCAACTCGATGTTGTGGAGGGTGAGTACGCACACCTGGCACACAGGATGTGAAATTCGTTCACACAGCAGAAAAACATCACAAAAAATACTGTAGGTCATGTAAGTCTTAAAACTTTATTTCAAATTACCCATGGTTTCCTTTTATATTATTAACGTGCTAGAAGTTCACACTACTGGCAGAATACAGGCAATTTAAAATAAAGTGTACAATATTCAAACATATTTATACTTAACAGAAATTATGGAATGTATTTACAGACATACAGCATGGGATGAAGCTTTAAAATCCTTTACTCTATTAATTACACGTTTACACAGTTTTCAGAAATAACAAAATTAGATTGCTTTGTAGAACGTCACAATATTTATAGAAAAGAATTTTTAATGTCCAAATCCACCGTAAAAGTCCTGTTTCTAAAACATTTTTTTTCAAAAGGACCACTTATAGTTATAAAAGGATAAAAATACCATTTGCCGTTGTGTCACTACCCAGAACAGAGTTCTCGGTGCTGTAAAAAATCGTCTCTGATCTATTTTAAGCAGGCCCCCAAAGCTCCCTCCCCTCACCGGGGGGAAGAATCCAATCCCAGTTGCTTTGACCTGATCGTTTCAATGCCATCAGGGACTCCGGAGTGCCAGTGCCACTTGACTTCAAGTCTGTGACGCTGCTGAGCCTCAAGCACTGTTTGGTGCTCGGCATCGTTTGAGGGAGGATGGTGGAACAATGGGGTCAGTATACGGACACCGGCAAGCACGAAACACTCAGCTGGATTCCTCCCACATCCTCCAACACAAATGCCCCAGAAAGGAAAAACAATCGCCTCTTTAACACAAAATAGAATTTTATACACAGTTTCTTTAAAATATTCTTTTCACTGGACACAACAAAAATTGCACATAAATACACTAAAAAAATATCCCAACCTATTTTGTAAAATGAAACTGAAGTGTTTTTTTTTGTTGTTTTGTTTTTTGGTATAGTACATTAAATAAGCCCTACGATGAGACTTCAGGTCTGGATTTTTGTCCTAAACATCTGGTCAACATTTAGTGTTTGCTGGCATGACAACACACGACTCTAAGGGTTAAACTAACATGACCAAATACATCTGAAACCGGCAAACTGCTGCTTCTAACAGCGTAAGCGATACTTGGACATACGTACAACTGTCCCCGTCATGCAAACCCTGCTTTCCACGTGAATTCAGCTGCTGTGTGCACGCCCTGCCTGTATACGAGTAGTTGTTTTAACCAGACAATAAGAAGTGGCCCTTTCTTGCAGTTCAGACTCAACTCCCCACCCCATTAATTCCTAAAAACTAGTACTAATGAAATGTCAAGCTTCCACCCGCCTGAATACTGTTAAGTTTTAGTTTCTCTAAGTGCTGAAAGCTGGACTGAAGCAAACAACACGCCCTCACAATCCCCTGAAGGGAACGGTTTTCTTCAAACAGGAACACTTAAATAGTCTACGAAGGGTGCGCTATTAGAATGTGACGTGCCTCTGTACGATACAAATGACCTAACGCTGAAAACGAAGATGAATTCAGTGCCCCCCTCTTTCAAATTACGTGAGAGACGAAGACACAAGAAACGTTTGTGGGCTGTACTGCTTGCTGCGAGTGGCACGATGATGCCCACTCCAAACTGCAGCAGAGACTTCGGACACTTCTGTAACCATTCAAGAATTACCAGCAGTCCTTGCAAGCGGAATTAAGGGAAACACAAGAGCTACGTGAGCAGGAAAGCAGGGCTGAACGGGACTGCTCTCTCTCTTCTCTATGCACTGCGAGTTATTGGCATTTGTGCTTCTTGCAGAGCTTGGGGCAACAGGCTCGTTTCTTTTCACACGTGCTGAACTTGCACCACGATCAGCCAATGCCAGTAAGAAGCAACTGCAATCATCATGTGAGCCAGGGATACAACGCTCACCACAATGAGTCCTGAAAGTAAAACATGAAGCAAAACTGTGGAAAGAAACTGCAAACCAAAAGGGGAAAAATCCAGCTAAGACCAGTCTTTGTCGGTGCTCCTATGGCAGGTTTACTTCAGCAAAACTGGCTTTTAGCTAGCCCCTTCAGCTCTTCTCCTTCCTCTGTCCCCGTGCAATCCTCTTGGTGTGTTTGGCTTCAGATGGACCTCCACTGCCTGCCGTTGGTCCCAGACCCCAGACAACACGTTAGCAGCACGCTGTTCTGGGGTGCTTTAAATGGGTCAGGAACTAGCAAAGGAACCGCATAGGTGGAGAGCTGGATTTTACAAGGTCTTTTTTTGGGGGGAAAAAACGTGTTGCGACTGCTCTGGTAGGGAGCCTGGCCTTGTCACTGCCTAAAGCACGGAGCTGGTCTTTGTTTTGCAGGTCAGCTTTCAAGCAAAACCCAAAACTCGCCTGCTGCCTCTCCCATTCCTGTATATTGAATTTCCATTTTCTTGGTAAAGAAAGAGGAAGAAAGTAAGGGTAGTTTTGTAAACCAGTGCATCTGAGTGAATACTACAATAAAGGCTTGAAAGCCCTGTCAAACCCGCAGGTAGAAGCTACCTTCTGCAGGATTGCTGCGTTAACGATGTGCAGCCCACTGGTGGCAATTCCCTTGCTATGTTCTTAAAACAATTAACTTCTCAGCGGCTGGGACACTCACCAGTGCTGGCATGTCAGCATGGGAGGCTCCAGCACCTTCCAAATGTATTATTGGACAATGGATTTCTAACAGCCTGCATGGCAGGCTGTAATTCTTCGCACTGCAGTGAAAACACGAGCATGATTCTTGATGTTCATTTGAAAAAACACTGAGTAACCAAATGCATCCTTACCTGACGAGGAGGGGAGATTGAAGTAGCTCTGGTTTTTATTTTTTTTTTTAATCTTTATTACTTAAGTATTTCTTGTGGAGAAAACATGTGGTACTTTTTCCCTTGGAGAACAAAAATCCCCCTTCAAATATTAAGTAACGAGGACATGCCAACATAGGTGAAAGCTGCACGAGGTTTAATTCTTATGAAACACTGTGCAGGTTAAGATTGTGTTGCAATATATATATATTTTAAATATATATATTTATATAAGGGAAAGAGATGTTCTCTGGAGGCAGAGAAACTCCCTTTCTTTGAATCCCGTGGGGAAGGAATTTAATTTCATTCCCCTGGTGCCCATTGCAGCAACATCCTTTTTTTTTTTTTTTTAAACAAATTAACTCCTGTAGGAACAGCTTTGCAAACTGTGTACACCAACGTCTTCCAACTACAAGGTCAGTTTCTACAGCTGGCTCCAACAGCCAGCCACTGCAAGTCCCTGCCCTCCTCACAACAACAACCTTTTTTTTTTTTTTCCCAGTAGGGGGCAAAAATATCAATAATAAAAACGTTATTGGAAACTTGTCATCTCCAAAAAAAATGGAGAAACGAAGCAAAAACATTCCTGTCAGGAATCACGGGAACTCCTTTCCTTAGGACAGAGCTCTGTGTGTGGGGATGCACTGCATGGGCAGTAAAGTCTTGACGTCCTTCTGCTTAGCCAAGGTAACCCAAAAGGTCCCGGAGGTCTTTACACAGCAGACAAGTGGTGAAGCTGCTGCTGCTTTGGGGGTGCCAGCTCCAGGAGCGCCTGCACAGTCACAGCTACCTGTGTCAAACCTTTCTCTTCTAAAATATGCAGAGGCAAACATAATTGCTCCTGAATGGGGAACAAAACAAAAGACAAAAACAAAATGGATGAAAAACACTCAACCGAAACGAAAAATTCAGCAAAAGGAGACTGAAATATGAAACGTTACGGACAGCTAGCACACACACACACAAATGAAATGAAATTTCTACTGGTGAATAAAGAACTGAACGCGATTACTCAAAACAAGAGCTCTTGGCCAAGCATGTTTATTTACCAGGCATCGTGCAGAAAACGTGTATGAAGAACGAGAATTTGACAAAGGATTATAGGAAAACTGTGAAACAGCAAAATCCTTTACTTCTGCCCACCCTGAAATGGCAGCAGCTTAGGAAACCAAAATTCGACTGACTTGAGGAGGGGGAAAGCTTCGCTTCAGCATGAATCTGCAGAGGAGAGAAGGAACCACAGCTTCCTTTCCCAAACATAACTGACTTTTTGAGAGTCGTCACATAGCAAGCCTTGTTCAGTCACCACGTGAATACCCACTTTAAGGCAGAGAATGAAGTACTAACGTGTGCCATGGAAACACTGCAACAAGGCTAACAGGAAATGTCACGCTTAAAATTCTCGTAAGGAGATGCTGCACATCTCAGACCCTTCTGTGCAGATGCGTGGCCTGATCTCAATTTCCCAAATTCCTCGGGAGATGCAGAAAAAAAAAGGTTGTTTTTTGAAGGAACCCCCCCGACTTGCTTCTGTGTATGAGTAACTTTGATAACAGATGTAGAAAATGTAATCTCTCCTGTTCAAGGCAAGGAGAAATTGACAATGTATAAGGGCAAATATCCCTCCGGTATTACGTACGAGTCACTACTGCCTTTCTTTTTTTAACCTTTCAGAGGGCAGCCTACTACTTAGCAGGTCACTTCCACAACCATTCTGAAGAGTAACACACCAAGTGCAAAAAGAGGTTTCAAACTGTTTATTAAGAATTGTGCTATTCTCAGTATCAGGTGGATTTAAAGCCTCATCCTACATAAATCCTTGGCACACAGCAATCATCCAGGGACAGGATGCATGTCCAACAGTCCTCTGTATCTCTAGAAATAACCAACTTGTGTCCTTCCTATGGAGCTGCAGAGATTTCCCTTTTCACATGTTATTTCCACTGCATTATGAATTTTCCGCTCTTTGCACCTTTACCGATATTTTTTGATATTAAATCCTCCAGAATAACAGCAGCCAATGCCTCCCGCATAGATCAGAGTGGAGAAAAAGCAAATGAACCCAGACAAATTCTTGCAGTAAGCCAGACGATCAAGCCAAAATGCATTTTCCTTTCAGCAAAATTGTTATTTTGAAAAAAAAAAGTGCTTTTTGAGAAATACTTGCAAACTGGAGCAAATATTTATCATTTTTCTTGTGTATGCAAGTAGATAAGGGGGAGAAGCTTTGGAATGACTCCATACCACAGAGACATCCACGACAAACAAAATTTGAAGACTGGAAGGCACTGTTAGTGTCAGACCCCTTGCAGCTTTTATCACAGTGTTCATTAGAAGAAGTTAAGAACCATAGGAATTGAGTTCATTTCAGTTCACACCAGTAAACAGTGCAAAAATAGCTTGTTGAAAAATAAAATCATCTCTCCCCCCTGCCAAAGGTCCCCTCTTGCAGCAGAACTGTTTTGCTTGGACAGAACGCTTTGTGCCAGTCACAGTGCGGTTCAGGAAGAGGGCATTAACTCCTCTACTCGCTCCTTTGTTAAATATTCATTTTGTGTTACAAGAGCTTGTAAGATCCATGTACACAACACATCTTTACTGGTAGCGCCCTGGTTTGCAGTCAAACTCCTGTGTATCTTAAACCGTGCTTCGGAGTTTGTGCCAGGTTAATGCTGGAATGCTAACACCACTTGGACAGGGCTTACAAGCCGTCTACTGGATATTCAGATATAACAAATTTGTTGAAACAACATTCAGAACAGCCATTTCACTTGACACTTACCTGTAACTGAGCCCTGAACGGAGTTTCCTGAACTGACCTACACTCTGAGGAGACATGGCCTTGTGTACATGACGTGGGCCCTGAAGTTTGGAGGTGTCCCTGAGAAATGCACTGAAGAGCCAGAATGCTTCTCCAGGGGAGGGAAAAGCTTTGAGTGTTGTGGGAGACTACCTGAGTTTTGTAAAACAGTGAAGAGGGAACTGAATGTGCGGCCAGGGCTTGTGTTTCTGTAGCTGTGTGATATACAAGTTTCTGAAAATGACTGGATAGCGGGAAGAAGGGAATGACCATGGTCTGGGGCTCCCACAGCTGAGTGGCAACTGAAGAAGCCTTTGTTAAGTTTTAGTCAGAGCACTGTAAAATGCTGCAGCAATCCTGTGGCATCCAATAGGGCCTTAAAGTTTTCTCCTTCTGTGCCAGAAGAGTTTCCTCTGAGTTGACAGAAGAGCTCACTCTCTCTGAAAATTTCCGGCTTGACCTGTTACGAAGCCCAGGTAGCTCAGGATTCCCTGACAGTTGTTTTAAAAATTCCTGACTGAGAAGTAATACACCAGTCTACAAATGTGAAAGCCCTATCTCCTCAGAAGCAGGATACAGAGCTAGGGTAAGAACAAAGCCCGAAGTCTTGCGGACAAAACTTATCAGACCACGTCTCCTCAGACTGTGAGATCTCATCAAGAACAATAATGTTGAGAAGAAACACTTTGCATTTGTTAACAGATTTCATCAGATAAATCCTGGAGCAATTCACCAAAGTGGTGCAATTCCTATTTTACAGACAGGGAAACCGAGGCACAAACTGACAAGGCAGTTTTCCCAGTGCTACATCACTCAGCAACAGACTATAGCACGCACCTACACGTCCCTAAACCTCAGTCCCTTGCTCTAGCCCACGGAGAGCACTCCCCCCCTTCGTGTTACATCTGCTAAATATCACACAGCAAATACAAATGTGAGTTATGTCACAGATGGTGGCGCGGACACACCAGCGTGCTTCCACACCGTACTTGTCACCTCTGTCCCACAAGTGGGAAAGAAAGCGCTTCGCACGCGGGGTCTTGACAAAACCCCAAATCCTTTACCAAGCGCTGGAGGGAGGAAGCAGCGACACTATCCTTCAGCTAGAGGAAAAAGACCCAGCGATAGACCATACAGAGTGTTAGCATTAGAGTACAGTAAAACACCACAAAGCCCCAGAGCTGAATGGAAAGGGAGACAAGACTGGATTCTTCTGAATCTGTCCCCAGGGAAAGAAGAGTCTCAACTGTTCTTTTAACGCTGAGGTTTAGCTGAAGAATGTCAGAAGGGGAACAAAGATTGTCCTGTCCAGAGTGTGTGAGCAGGAAGGGAAAACAGACAGAAAAAAAAAGTCAGTTAGCCATAGCAACATCCACGAAGCAGTCAGACATCAGACATTTCAGATATATCCTATATGTTCAGGAAGCATAACACAGCAGGTTAATTCTCTAGAAGAATCTGCACGACAAAGAACGCACTCAGTGCGACTACCGGGAGTTCAGTCAGGTGTCTGTCACCTGTGCACCTTACACGTGTACCAGTCTTTGTTGTTACAAACACAGCAGCGTACACGCGCCTTAGGGAAATCCATTTTATTCAGGGGAAAGAGACTGCAGCTTTTGGAGATGCTTTTGGCACTGAGTGCTCACACTGAACCTTAATTAACGGAAACAGCACAAGGCGTTATTTGTACGTAATTGCTGCTCCACTGCAGTACTCTGCAGAAACATCTATTACAAATTACAGTTTAATCTATTACTAATTGGTTTGTGTTCTATAACTATTCCCACTGTGTACCATTTGCCTCCCTTTCAGAGGTAACTGCTGTAAATCAATGAGATCTGGATGCACACGCCAATCTGTTTAACTTCAGTTTCTTTTGATGCAAGAGCTCTAACCAGCAAAATCCTACAGAAATAGCTGCTTCCCTGTGATGCCTGTAATTACCGTTTTCTAAAGTAGCTTTTTACATGAAGTTGCCTTCCTCTTAGAAGGTAAGTATTTCTACATAGATCCATACTTCCAGAAAGCCTTTTATTTTTGTAATTATAATTTAAATCAAAGAAAATACCTGCAGGCATCTTTTCAGCAAAGACATACATCAGGCTGCCACGCCATTCTTTCATACAGATATCTTACCTTCTCATCTCAGTAGACATGTCGTGTAGATATGTGAGAGCAACTTAGAATTCAGCTGGGGGTATTGCAGTAAGTTTCCCCAGAGACATTCTCCTTGAACTCTTTCACATGAAAGCAGGAGAAACA
Organism: Heteronetta atricapilla; assembly: GCA_011075105.1. Classification (NCBI taxonomy): domain Eukaryota; kingdom Metazoa; phylum Chordata; class Aves; order Anseriformes; family Anatidae; genus Heteronetta; species Heteronetta atricapilla. The sequence goes on along the minus strand of CM021739.1, from coordinate 16,053,521 downwards.
AGAAAAATGGGAGGACCCCAGATAGTAGCTGTAGCAGATGTAGCAGATGGGGTCTATAGGAGACTTTCTGCTAGAGTGTTATTTTGTTTTGTTTTTAAATGTAGGCCATTTCAGTGACCTGCTTCATATTCCATCCTGACAAAAGTTAACCTACTTATCTGAGAGCTATAAATAGGGAAGCCGGGATGGAATTGAACAATTTTGCCCCAGAAGAATTTATATTGTACAGTTTCCCTGGGAAGCAAAAGTCTCAGCTATCTTGGAGGAACCAAAATAGCCAAGGATCTCAAAGCACTAATGATCACTTTTACCTCCCTACCATGTTCCAGTGACATTCACCAGTGAGCCATGTGAAATTGCTAGACAGCTCAATAAATATGCTATCTGAAAATCCCAATGGCTCAAATGCCTTCCGGAGACACTATCAGAAAATACTGCATGACTGACTCGAGAGCATTGCTTTTAGAAACAGCAGGGAAATGAGTCACTGCATCTACTTTTCCCTTTCACAATACAGAAAAGAGCACCTACAACAAAAACACTAATACTTAGCAGCATAAGAAACCAATCCAATTAACGCACTAGAAGAAAAATAAAGAAAAACATGACTTATCAAATTTATTTGTACTGAAACAGCTGCTGAATAAGACAAAGTTGAAAGGATAGGACTGCATAAAGCATGATAGCTAGACTCCAATTATTTTATATGTTCCTACCTCCTAGCTCTTCCAGTTTCAAGGAGAAAAGGAATACCAAAAGGTAAGAGTTCTACCACTGGTACATAACAAGAAGATTTAGGATCTATGCAAAGATAGCTACCAGCAGAGAAAGGCCAACAACAGTGTGACTTCTTGGTAAGACAGTACAGATGTTTGTGCAAAAGGATTATTCTAAAGGAAAGCCCAATGTTTTAGAATGGAAGTAACAGATGCAAAACACCATCCAAATTTTATCCCACCTAGTTTCTGATCTGGAGAAAACTTAATTGTCTTTATAGATGTACCTTGCAGTTCTAAAGGCAAGCTCATGCTGCATCCAGCCATTAGGAACTTAAGGCACAGCAGTATGTGAATCAGACCTCTATATAAACTATTTCCAACTTTATTTTATTCTGGAAGACAACGCAAGGTAAGTGTGATCTATATATAGTACAGCGCACCTCATGCCTGAACCTTCTAAACTTTTAATCATCTTGTTTTCATAAACTCTTTCAAAGAAGGTTTTGTTTTCTGATCATACAATACTGCACCTGAAACGTAACATGAGAGTAACAGAAATATGTACCTGAGGCACTCCAATCCTTCTGCAAGCTTCCAAGAAATTCTCCACGTTTCGTCTGCATTTTGCCATCGTAAGTTTAGGCTGCAAAGGAGGCAGGCACAGTGTTCTTAATTGGAAGGATTTCTGTATTTAAATAAAATTCTTAGTAAAACTCTTTGCCAAAAACATACCACACTGACCAACTTGTCTAATTCAAACCAGGCTCTGTTGCAGTTTCAAAATTTCAAAAATTTCCAAACCAGTTTATGAATGCTGGATGTTTCAAAACAAAGACAATTCTAACCTGTGCAGTATTTCTATTCAAGGTGCTACATAAAACAGGCTAACACTTTTAATAACTAAAATATGATAATTTAAAAACATTTTGAATGAAGCGCACACACACAACTACTGTGCTGTGATTTCTGAGTGATTTCATGGTACGAAGCAATCTGGAGTTTGTTCTGGATCACTATACTATACAAATATTTCAAACTTTATTTCAATTAACAACAAGAAAAAATGAAGGCTACATGAAAGCAGAAATTAATGGAATAAAACTGGAATTGAGACTTACTACATGTTAGCCTCTTGCAGGTGGGTTTGATACAGCTGCTTGAATTGAACTCACTGGCATTTTTTTCATTTTTCTCTCTAGTTTTCTCTCACCGCTACACAGACATACCCTGCACAGGCTCTGTCTTGTTTCTATGCTTGAAGCTTACTCTGTTCTGAGTAAAAAAGACACAAGCTTCCTGTTCTTTTGTACAAGTTACCCACAGTCTACGTAGCAGCATGTGGCAGCTTCTGTGACTTTAATATTTTTCCGTAAGTGGGGGAAACGTAGAATGGGGAGTTTTTTCCTCTGTCCCATCAGTGTGCCATATTTCCCCACCAAAAAAGCAGGTTAAAGGGTATTGCTGACTTCTTCTGAAGGACGAAGGGAATATAAAGATCCCATTGTAAGTGAGGAAAGACATGATGCCTCTTCTGCTCCTGGAGCCGTCCAGCTACAGGCTGCCTCTTCCTTGAGATTTCTGACAAAGCCATGATTTAATTTGTAACACAGAATCTGCCACAGCACATAAAACCAGGCCATTGAAAAGATATTCTTAATGACATGAGTCTTCTGAATAGTGGCTGTATGCCTCTTCTCTTAATGATTCTGCGATCTGACTAAAATGTTGGCGTGTCCAGCTCAATCGTTCTCAAAATAATGAGGACATCTGCTTGTTCACATAAATCCAAGCGAGAACCACCACAATGATACAGTATGCAGCAGTGCCAGTTCAAATTCCAACACAAGAACTGACTCCAAAATAAGTAAAAGCAAGCAACATGCTTGTTTCAACTTCTTGCCCCAGGAGAGTTTTTTTTTCCTTATTTATATAATTTTAAGAGAATGTGAAGGTGCATAACAAGCAGTTTGTTGCTCCATGCTACCTCCAAGTAGCTGATCCTAAATATTTTCACTGAACTTTGACTGCCAGAGATTTTTTTGGGGGGTTGAGATTAGGTGAATAATTAGTATGTCACAGTTCTTGACCTTTCTCTCATCTGTGCTTTCCCCACATGATACAGAGTAATGCACCTATAAATATATTATCTCCATTGCTTTCCAGAAACACTGCAGTTAGACAGGGTATTTCAAACTTCTCTGTGTACTTCTTTCCTTGCTCTGAACAGCCCCCAGATACTAAGTAAACTTTTTTTCCTGTTATCACAACGGTATGATTGGATTTACTTTGTTCCAGGAGATGGTCTTCTCCAAGCACATGCAACTGTAGCTCAAGTGTGCTCTGCTAAAACTTCTAAGCAGCAAAATTTATCTTGCTGTGAAGTGGACATACATCAATTTGGCTTCTCTGCCTGTTTCTGCTCTCTTGTGTAGTGGGATTTTAAGTATTGTAAAGAACATTGTGTTTCCCTGTTTTCCTGAACTCCTCAGACCTTTTGATCTTCTGAACTACCCTATTTCAGTTTTCATGCTGAACTGTCTTTCATTAGTTTTTAAGTTAACGTAGTGAGGACTTGAAAATCTTAATGTTTTCTTAAAATCTGTATTAGAAATAACTATTTAAATTAAACAAACCTAAACATAATACATTTTAAATAAAGCTACAGACATTGTTCAGACAAAACAGACAGTTATTTTTTGTCATGTATGATCACAGATGAGAGTGATGAATTTAGCACTTGCCTGGACTACAGAACTTTGCAGGATGGCGTTTTGGACATCTATAAAATGCTACCATTAGTACATACTTACAACAGCAGGTGAGGGGACATGGATGCTGGGAACAGACCGAGGACGCACATGGTTAGCTAAATGGCACAGAACAACACCATCGGTGAGAGCTGCTCCAAGATCACTGGGCAGTGACACTTTCAACCGTGATTCGATATTCTGTGAAAAATGAACGTGGACACACAAAAGTAAGGACTGTTTCCTATTGTTTCACTCTGCAGAACATTTTATAAGAGGCAGAAGCATTTGCATTACAACTCTGTCCATCCTCAGGACGCTCCTGAACAGCTTTCTGAGTAGTACCAAGAAAGGTTCCGCACAGCACCGGGCCAGAGCTGAACACAATCTGGGAGGAGCTGAGTTCAATGACGAACAGCGTTGCACAGCACAGGGGATTAATAAAACCCTTACTCAAAAATAACGCAAGTCAGAGTCTAAGAACAGTATTTCTAATCCTACACATTCTCAGTGAATGGTTCTGCCAAGAGAAGTGAAAATAATCGTGTTTGTGGGTTGGAGGACAACACAGCAAACAAAAGTCTCTGTGAAGAAAAAAAATGAACTACTTTGTGCTAATAGTTTTAAAAACCAAGGTAGTTAACAAACCAAGGTAGTTAACAATTGTTTCAGGGAATTAATACAAATTCAAATCAGACATTTCATCTTTTGTTTTATGTTGCGTGGGTTTCTCTGAGCTACGCTGTATCTTAAATTTTAAGAATACAAAAAAAGATTTAAGCTTACCCAGGAAGCAGAACAAGAGAGACTGCACACAAAGCATTCCAAGATAAGACATCAAAGGCTCTACAAACATCATCAAGTTTTCTTTCATTTTACTTAAGAGAACTTTCTCTTCAGAGAAAGCAGATTGTCCTTACTTCAGAATTTGCAAAGAGAAGGAACTCTCTCTATCCATCTGGAATGCTTATGGCTTTTAAAATCGGCTTTAACAAACAGGAATTCTTTTGTCTTGAGAAAGCTCAAAGCATTAGAACGCTTCAGGGAAGCCCTTCGTGCTCACCAGAAACACGCCTGGGGCCAAGCAGAGCAGTACCTTAATGGCACGTGGCATATTCACCACTGCACCTGGGCACAAACCAGGGCCTCCTGACCCTACACAGACGAAAGTACAAGCACAAGGAATATTCATGCTACAGTTATTCTATACATGACTAAGGATAGCTAAAGCAAGAAGCAATGGATGGATTGAGAACACACAAGGACACCACGCTGTCAGCACTACTGGCAGTAGCCTCTGCATTCCGCTTGCTTTTCTGTGGGGGCTTGACAGCTGAGTTTTTAAACAGCGATTAAAAGGAAGACATTGTGGGAGCTTTCCAGACTTCCTAACAAGTGGGAAGGGTGATAAGGATGAAAGTACATATTTATTTTAAAAGCAGAGATCATTGGCTGTTCAAAAGCAATAGTCAGGACTGTATATTCTACAGCACTTAAGCTAACTTTATTCCCCCACAACAAAGTGACCACCATTGCATCCATCTGAAAGGAACACTCAGATTGCACAGTGCCATTTCATTTTGGTCAACCCCTCGCCATAAATGGTTCATTGAAATCAGTCCAAAACACAAGGGCAGCCTTAACATGATGGCATGCAATGCATTTACCAAGATGTCCACGCACTGGTTTCTGTAAGCGCTTACCTTACGGAGCTGCTCTATTAGCTCCAGCTCCTCTTCGCGCTGCTTGGAGTTTTGTCTGACTCTGGGGTCTGCACAGTCATTAGCGGGAGACAAGGCGTGCGGAGAAGATGAAGTAACCACTAAAAAAGCAGCACGAAGGAAAAAAAAAAGCCAATAAGCATGGTTTGGCTGATTGTCCTTCCCTGCTGCACTACACAGCACACAGAATGGTCCATAAGACGCACAGCGTATTCCTCTTCTCAAATCTGTTTCTTTCATTAGCTTATTAATCTATCAAGCTAATGATCTACTGATTTAAATGAGGTGTTTCCATAGCACATGTTCCTTTTCATTTAGATTTTGTTTCTGCTGGCTAATAATCATACACAAAAAGATGACAAAGTTTTGACAGATGAATTATGATGGAAGAGTTCAGTCTTTCTACAGAAACTGCAATTTTGTTATGTGCTACTATAGCTGCCCTCACCACTTGTTGAAGGCTTGTGTGGCATGTCCTTAAGTGTAAGCACAGACCAGGAAGAACAAATTCCCACGTTTCCGCAAATATGATGAAAGAATATTTGGCAGCTCTAAATAAAAATCTGCTTATTCACAAAGTATTTAATGCTATGTGTCTATAAATGGAATGCTAAAACTAGTTTAACAGTAACGACCCAAAGTAACAGAACAGTGCAAACCTAGGCAAGGCAGATATTAATAAAATGTAGCAAAACTAGCTAATTGCTGAGCTACGTAACCTACCTTTGTTTGCTTCATCCCTGACAGCTGTTCGGAAAAGGAAACTCTCAGGTCGCTGGGAAGGGTTTCTATAGGAAGGCGGGGCTGCATGACCAGGATATGGAGGGGAAAGGTGGACTAAACAAATGCGGAAAGGCACAGGAAAGGAGGAAGAAGGAAATGGTTAGAGTTTAAATAGAAAATGGGTTCAGCAATGTGGTAAATAAAAAGAACAAACCAAAAATTTTAATATAGTGACAAAATAAATTACATGCATGCATGATAAAAGCACAGAGCAGGAAAAGGCACTTTCAAGGACACTTGCATGCAAAGCACATTCCACATACCACTTCCAACAACTGTTCTGACTGCTGCTGAATGCATCTGTGGGCCAAAGCTTGCAGGAAAGCCTAAAGCAGCCAAACCCTACACTCTCCCTGAAGACATGCTTCACCCCTGCTGTCTCTTCCCTCATGTGTTTCCAAGGAGACCCAAATAACTGGGTAAACTATCAAGCACAGCAGTGCCACATATGAAGATGGGAAGCTATGCTCCCTTCTCCTCATAGCACTAATATGCAAAGCAGGCATTTTGATCTTATTTTTTTTTTTCCAGAAACTTTACTGCCTTTCCCTGTTACCTGTCTGAGTGGTAGGTGAGCCAGGAGAGATGGTAGATCTGTCATCACTCTGTGGATAAAAAAGTAAAAGAGTGTAAATGGTCCTAGTCTCGGAAAGCTGTGACCACATTTTCGATTGATATGCTTTAAAATAGGCTCCATCCATCTAAATATGCTTCAGAAAAAAACAAATGTGAAAAAAACCTCAAACCACATTGTTCCCCACATCTCATCTCTGCAGAAAGCAATGAAGCTTTTTCTTTTGCAGAAATGACACAATTGCTCTTCTCCAAGGAAAAAAAAAAAACACAAAGATTAAACAGCATTGACAGTGCAATGACAGATCTATATTTACTCTTCCATCCAATCCAAAATTTCAAAGTATTTTTCACAGAGGGAACACAGAAAAGCAGATAATTAAATTAACATGCAGAACTTGCGTAACAGCAGCACTGAAGAATACACAGCCTCTTTGACATCGTTGGTAATGCAAAACTGCTATTCACTGAACCTCACTCTCCCTAGAGAAACACACTGTGGTTTACTATGGTGCTTAACATAGGCTGGTTACTCACGATGAATGCGTTCAGTATAGCAGTTTCCACAAAAGAGAAAGAAATAAAGGATATTCAATGATAAAAGCAAGGTGGTAAAGAACAGAACAAAAGTATTTTTGATAAAGTCAACTTGGTCAAGAAAAAAATCATCTCGTAAATAAAAAGCAACATCAAAGACAACCAAGAACCCCTTGGAGCAGAAATGGGTTACCATATTTTTATAGCTTAGGCCTCCTGTAGACACAGCCTGAAGCTAAGATGAGGTAATACCTACTACAATTTAATCAGTTAAATCAGATTCATCCCCTACCTGAACTTTTGACTAGAAGCTGACAGACTAGCACCTGTTAAAACAGATGTGTGGATCCAAGAGTTTTTTGTTGGCTTTATTGGTGAATGATAATAGCAAGAGATACCTTGACAGGACTGAAGGTAGAAGCATTGGGCAGGCTAGTGGCACAGCTCTCTTGATTCAACCCTGAGAGTGACTGAATGCAGAAAGAAAGAGAAGGCAGCAGCAGTGTTAGCAAACGGCTGAAAGGTCACGTGCAAAGGTGGAATCGAGTAAACGAGTCAGAATGGAAAAAGTGGTCATCATGATCACGTTCTCAGAAACATTCAACAGGCAGAACACAGAACACAGAATGACTTGCCGAACTAAACTGCTTGCAGAGATAAAAGCCTTCCTACTCTCCTGAACTTTCTGGCCAGAAACAAGTGTGGGAGATGAAATATTCCTTTCTAGACACACAGCGACATCAGAAGCAGAACTATAATAAATAGGTAAGACCTTACTAAAGAAATACCTGAAGTAATACCTATGTCATCAGACTCAAGACCCTAAAGAAAAGTTTACCCCGTAAGCAGTTCGTCCTGAGCCACTATCCAAAACAAAAGCTTTCTTTTTAATGTTTTAAGTATGCTATGGATTTTACTAAGTTAAATTCTCATAAGTTTTGTAAAATTAGAGAAACTTGCATCTAATGGACTAAAGAAAACACATTTGGTCTGACACAAACACTTAATCCTGATCTTTGTGAGTTACAGAGAAAGTAACAAAAAGGCTGAGGTTAAATTTAGCTCTTGGAGAAGATGTTAGCATGAAAATTCACAGTGTTGTCCAAAATAAAGCACTGTCAAACTTCAATTATAGCCACTAGATTAAAAACCATCAAAATCAAACAAAAAACAACAAATAACTTCTCATGTTTTCAGAATAGGAGCTCCAGTGTGCCAATACTCATCTGTCACTGACAGGTGGATCTCAAAGGCCAAATTCTGTGTCTCCACGAACCCTTCAGCCAACGCTGCTGTTAAGGTACACACAAGTGGTGCGGTGACACAACGTTGAAAACATCATCTACTATGAAAACCTACATTTTAAAGATGTAACAGCTGCCCAAACCAAACTTACATCATGGAAAAGCCCAGCAAAGCATATGTGGGGTGCTTAAAATCTCAAGCACTTCAAATAAAAACCTAAGCCTTTCCTTTAAATTTTAATTTCTTCCCCTCTGGTTATTGCAAGCATACTTAAAACATGAACATTTGAGGACTGAATGACTCAAGAACGAACTGATACTTTCTGAAACGGCATTCAAATTGTGAAGTGGAAATTCGGCACAGGAAAAACACACCGAATAACACCTAGAAACTCCACAGATGTCAACTACATGCTTTGGGGTGTTAGTATTTTCAAAGGTTTGCAACTATTCTGTCGCTTCAGAACAGTACAGCCAGGAAGGACTAGGAGGACAAGTCTTACACAAACATCTTCAGGTCCTACGTAGACTTGGTAGCTGATCCTCAAAACAGCCTCTTCTCTGTAGCAGTGCAAACATTTTTTATTGCTTTTTGTTTGAAGAGTTTAAAAATAGCACTTCAGCAAATTGTATATTGTATTTAAAGCAATATAAACCAATATGCTGGGCTGTAACGTTCATGTAACTGTTTATTCCTCCATAAGAAGAACAAGACAACCTTGACACAGACTAACAAGTAGTCGTCACAATCCACACACCCACCAGCAGGCACAGAGAGGGGGAACACAGCACACCATAGGGTAAGACTACCACAACAGCAACACACCGCATGCTCTTCACCTGTTTGCGAGTCCCTGGCCTTCTTTTAATGGTATTGGTGTTATTGTCAATCTCAAACACAAAGAGAGGCTCAAAGCCATTCTGTCAGGGACAGCAAGGGAAGAAAGGGAGGAAAGAGAGGAAGAAGTGAGGCAGAGAACAATTGTAAGAGAAGGTAGCCACAATACAAAAGGAACCAGGATGCTGCAAATTCAGCCTCACAACGCTGCTGCACATGCTGAACTTCAGCTCTAGCTCTGAAGTCACAGAAACCTCCCCAAGCCAGAAACAACTGTAGATACAGGGGATGCCAAAGCAGAGCGCAACCACGATTCTGTGCTAACCAAATAAAGACATTTTTAAGTGAATTTGATTATTAGTTGCCTAAATGAACAAATGGATGCCAACTGTCTGACAGAAAACTCCAGGGAACAGGTTAGCATAGCTCACATTCTGTTTACTTTACTCACACCGTTACTACTTGTAGCACACTGATGCCCCAAAGCCTTATCTTAAAATGTTGCAGAAATCCTGTGTTAACTGTGAGGTGATGGCCTCAGGCCACATCTGAGACCACAACAAGAAAACACAACACAACGAAGGCAGCACAACGTAGCAGTGACACATGGGTTATGGAAGGAAGAGGTCACACCAGCTGTCTGATGCTTATCAAGTGTTTCACAGGCTTCATGACAGAAATTGAGAAACAGTTTGACAGAAAACAAAGGATGGTACCTTTTATATTTGTTTCTGATAGTACTCACCTTCCAACATACAGTATGAAAGGGAAAAAAAAGAAGGTATTTGGGGAAAATGAGATTCATAAGCAATTGGGGTTGAAAACTTTAGCCAAGTCTGAAGCCTCAATACTGCATTAACAAGAAATCTCAATTGTAATGAATGAGCCTACCCTGGTGAGAACAGCAAGCAGGATATGACTAATACAAGACTTTGAGGTCTACTGCAAATTTTCACAAGAGAGGCCATTGACTATATTTCTTCAGCAAAGTTTTAGCTAGCCTGGCTATTGTAAATCAACACAACTAAATCTGTCAGAGCACACGCTGAAGTCTTATCACCAAATCCCATTTTGCATCAAATCACAGGCATGCTGAAGAAACATAGAAGTAAACTTAATATTCACAGGAGGTATGGAAAGTCATTTTTTAAGTTGAAACAGATTGTCCTCAAAGTGTTTGTAAGTAGAAAGAAACAGAGTAACATGTGCAAAGTGAATACATTTTAATTTGTGATAAACTGCAACACAGAAGACCACCAAAAGAAACATGATGTAAGATTTACAGAGGAGATTCACAACTTGAATTTTGCTTTTAAAAAAGTTTCTGTAGAAGTAACTGCACCAGAACAGAGACGAATCAAAATAAAGGACAGCTCTCTTGCCTTCTACTTATTCTTCTACTCTTTTACTTCTTTTACTAAACCTCTATGTCACATTCTCCTCTTTTGCTACAAAGTATTATTCCCACACCTTAAAACTGGAACAAACAGTGAAAAATCTAATGGCACATAACTCCATTATTATTTTTAATTAGCCTATCTGCAAGTTTCTATATCCAAAAGTTTCTGAAGTTAATCAGTAAAGTTTATACCACTGCATGCAGTCTTTAGGCAGAGAGAGAAAATAACAAAGAGGAATGTATGTCAATAGAAAATGTGCACTGAGACCATTAGCAAATGGTATTTTGATATGAAATATACTTCACTTCGCTAAAAAAAAATAATCCCAAGAAATTAAATCTAACTAAATTTCAAATCCATAAGGACAAGAGAAATACCAAATTAAATGCAAAAATTAAAAAAGGTAAAAGAATTTATTAACTCTTACAACAGACTTGTTTTTTAAGCAAACTAATGCTTGCTTAAAGCAACTTGTTGTTGACCAAGTTTTTAATCATACATCTGTGGAAAAAAAAACACCTACAAATTCATGACCTAGCCAGAGCTTAATGTTCTTGTTCAATAATCACCAGAAACAGCTGTCCTGGCTTATGTCATCATCAGGCACAATATATATTTCCACTACAATATAGATCTGCAGATCATAATTCAGCAGGTCAGAAAACCAGTGTTTCCTATACCGCAACCACCATGTACAGGATGTATAGTGTAGTGCTGCTGAAAAGAGCAAGGAATTAAAAGAAAAATGAATACAGAATTGATCATTTTCAAATCCTGTTCGATCTTTCCCTATCAGCCTGGGAAGGGGCAAGGGAAGAGAGGGAGTGTTGAGATGCAAGGATTTAACTTAGATAAAGACACAAAAGAAATCAACATGGATGGAAGCCCAGTAAAACAATTTCTGAAAATTCTTAGTCACGTCTACAATCTAAAATTCAATATATTAATTTACAACAAAAAACACGGATCACACAAACAAAAAGAAATGGGGTCCTTAAAATGTATCTTTAAAACACATTCCAAAGATGAATTCACTGACAACAGAACACCAATATTTAACATGAAGCACATCTACTCTCCTGGTTCTTATAACCTAAATATAAAAGCACATTTTTATATGCTGATTGTGATCTCTCTAAAAAGGCACATGCATGATCACAACTAAATCTCTCCACAACATCATGAGCCTTCTTTTTCTCCCTCACAGTGCTACTCATGTGATAGCAGGAAAACCAAAAAGGCTGAATAAAGAGACAGTAAACACCTTGACCAACATGTTCTGAAGAGATATATTCTAACCGAGAGCACTGCCTAAAGAAAATTTAGGCAGATAATGGATGCGCATGAATTAAGAAAACAAATCTCAGGCATGCAGTCATGCAACAGCAGGCAAATCAAGTGTATTTTTCTTTTATAGACAACGATTGTGGCATTAATTATATTCTTTAATTATGCTACATCACTAAGATTCCATAAAAGAAAAAATAGCATAAAACATGAAAGTGAGTACATAAATGTTTTTATTTTTACTAGTGCTCAAAATAGATTATTAAGACATCTTCATCAACAAATAGTAAGAGGGTATGAGGAATATTTCATGACTTTTACAGCAGTTTTGTACAAAGTACAAAGTTTTGTACAGCAGTTTTTCCCTTTGCTATGATATGGCTACCATGACATTAAGCATTTCTAACGACCAGGTGCAGGATGCAAACGAAGTTGAAGGCTGTATTCAAAGCATTAAAATTGTTTACTTGACACTGAAGAGCTCATCAATTCGGAAGCAAGCTAAATGGAGAAGAAATCAGTCTGGAACTACTAGAGGAGGATTTTGAATTTTGTAAGCTGTTCTTCACTATCAGTCAGTTTCTTCTTCTATAAACTTTAATTATTTAATGAAAAAATATCACTATTATTATAACAAATAGCTGACAGTACAAATATCAATATATTCAAACTAAGTCACTTTTCAAAGAAGATGGTCATGTTTTATGCTATTTAGATTAGCTCTAAAATAGTTTGTCTAATCTGAGGCAACCATAACATGTAGCTATTTTTATGCTCTAGAATCTGCCAGATAAAAAGGCCATTGCGTGCAGGGTCTTACCACTAACAAGGCACTATCATCAGTATGCTGAGACCTTCTGGATGGAAAGGGACACTGGGAGGTGGGAGAGATGGAGTAATGTCAGAAACAAACAGAATGACACAGTTGTGAACAGACAGACATTCAGGGACACGCACTGCTTGTTTATAGCATTTTGAGGCATTATTTCTACAGTTCTATACAGCATACATAACTCTGTAGGAATATATAGCCACATGACCCATGAATTACAGTATATTCATATCACTTAAGGAATCAATTATTCTGCTCTGTGCTGTCTCAAGCAAATACAGACAACTACGTATTCACAATTCTTACTGTGGCAGAACAAAGGACTCTTTAAAAGAATAAATTAAGAACAGAAGAACATTAAGAAGGAAAAGAAGCAAAAACTATTTCAAATACCCCATGTTTTGGTAATTTTCAAACAAAAAAAAAGGTGAAAAATGCTTCTGAAGAGCTATTTGTAAGTGTTACACTATTAAAGGTTTTGATCTGATTAACACTGCCATGTGAATTATCTTCCCCAGACAAAAGTGAGGATGGCAAGCAGTGGAAGAGCTATTACCAAACAGAAATGTGGTGCAGAGAATGAACAGCTGTCATTGGCTCAGGTCTGTACACTTTAGAAGGCTGAGCCTTGTGTAATTTTTATCTCCTATTTACTCACTGCTTTTGACTATAAAACTACACTAGGAGAAAACTGATCAACGAAGGAGAAACGACCACAACACAAAATCTTGTTTGAATACTCCCATTAGAAATTTAAATGTACTGCTTTCAAGCAGCATCATAAAATGGAACATGAAATCTATTTTCTGTATAGAACATAGAAAACGTACAAAAAAAACAAAATACTCAGACAAGCAACCTACATGAACAGAAGGAAATGCTAAACTGGTCCATAAGCAAAAAAAAAAAAAAAAAGACCAACTCAGGGCCTATTAGATGTGAAAAACTTATAACACTTTCCTGAAGAGTTCTCAACAATCAGGAATATCTCTGATGGAGAGAGCTAAGAATTCAGGCTGCCAAACCCAATTAATACTTATATTGGAGTCTTACCTCACTATCCAGAGGACTTTGCTTCTGGGTACTTAAAGATGCTTTTTGCTATAGAGAAAAAGGAAAAACGAAAGACAAATTTAAAAGGATGTGACAGAGAAACAAAAGCTCTGAACAGAACAGCATAATTTAGAAGTGTTTTAAAACACATGAAGTCCTAGATTTTAAATAAAACATGTACTGGGGAAATTTCAAGTTTCTACTGAGATGAAAACATTAATAATATTTAGTCAAAAAAAATACCTTTCATTCTGTATGAAAACAAAAACCCAAATTGTTTTTGCATATTAAAAGATGCATAATAAACCAAAAATGCAACCCAAGGGAGTTATTTCATTGCTGAGAACAAAGTGCTCATGAATAACAAAGGCAACACACACACAAAAAAAAAGGCTTGTCAATGAACAAAATGCATCCTAAATATCTTAAGTCTAAAGACTGAAAGACTGAGCTGAATTTTTAGTAAAAGCACCTTTTCTGCAAAACACTGCGAGGAGTCTGAGATTAGTTAATGTTAATGAAAAGCCTTGTTTCAGGCAGCTAGAAACCTTTTTTCTACAATTACAATTTTACAACTGTAATTTTATAATTACAATTATTTTCTGCAGTATTCCAGTGTTAATGATCTTGGCAACTAATTTTCATTAAGGGAATCAGAAAAGATAAAGGTTTGGAATCAAGTAGGTACTAAAAGGAGATACTTTAACAAAGTCAAGAACAGCTTCTCTCTGGATCTGTTTTGTTCTCATCCTTTCCTCCTCGTACTGAAGTGCTGCTAGCTGTGCCTCTCGACGGGTACGCTCTATGTGCCTGCGGTGCAGCTCGGGATCTGTATTGGGCACCTGGAACAAAAGAGTGCACTACGTTGTTAAGACAGAACTACAGTGGGTAAGACAGAAGGGTTACAGAGCAACAGTCCATGTCTTCTGCCTAACGTAAGTTTGGTTTTGCATCAAGCTTAGCCAAAAGAATAAAACAGTACAGTTCAATTTGTTACCTGACTGTGGTGAGTTGATAGAGAGAGAAAATAAGGTGAATCAGCTGGGGGCCTGACAAATGGAAAAACAGAGAGTAAGTATATTTTAAACTTAAATTTAAAAAAATAATTCATACACGTGCATCACTGACAACTCATATATCTCATCAACTCTAGGAATTTACTATTTAGTAAGCTGCTGAACTGCTGCAATAATGATTTAACTTATTGTTACTGCTTGATAGATTTTGCACAGTCATTTCTACCTCTTCTCCCAAATGGTGAGAAAAATCCTTCTGCAGCTAAGGATGTATCAATGGGTTTGTACATTTGGCCTAATATATTGAGATATCCAGTATCTCAAAACTCATTCTCCAGGAGCTGATTAACCAATACAGGAACTTTTCAGATGATCCTCAGGTAGAGGAACAACCGGTTACAATTGCTGTTTAGAGAAAAAAAAAAAAAAAAAAAAAAAAAAAGTAGAAACTATACATTTCTTTTCCCTACCTCTCTGTCCTGTCCACATAACTCCTTAGTATTTGGTGATGCTCTCTGTCCTGCACCAAATTTAGAGTTTCAGGTCTTCGTAATTCATCAGTATCCCTGCAGGTAAACACCAGGTGGAAGGGGGATTGGCCACTGATGCATTAACATTGCTGTCAGGTGAATTCCTCTCTAGACTACAGCTGTTTTGTGAAAGTAATTGCCTAGACAATTAGCTTCAGATAACTACAAAGGTGAAATTTAAGACAACTAAAGAAAATACGTTGTGATACCAAGTTAGATCACATTTACTACAATTCATAATTTATTAAATGTAACTTGCTTAATTAACAGAATGGTTTCAAAACACAAAATTGGAGTTTTTCATATGCTGGTGGCTGCAGGCCGTATTTTTTTCTGGAAAGAAAAAATGTTTTTAAAACATTATCATCCTCTGATATTTTCAGAACAAATCTCACTTCACCAATCAGATGATGACTTTCTAACCATCAGTGATGCAAGCCATCAAAGTCACAAGATAAACAGTAACTGAGCTGTCTCATACCTACCATACTAACAATAGAAGAGAAATTTTGCAGTAAGTTCTTAGCTAGAGTGTAGCTGTGAGCACTGAAACAATTCCTAAGGTCTACAATTCCACAATCTACAACATGTTCCCTGCCAGGCTGGTTTCATACAAGAAGGGAGATGGAAATATGTAGGTTACTATGGTAGCCTCAACTCAGCAAACATTGCTCCTGGGTCAACCATGGAATAGGGAGAGACTTCTCAATGCACTTTGGAAAACATCAATCCTGCTGCCCGTGTGCTGACTAATTCTGTACCTATTCTTTGTGGAGAAGCTTAAAAGATGTGGAAAATGCATATGCTACAGGTTTCCCGTTACTTGAGTTAGCACTGATGCACAACATGACAAATCCACTACTGCAGACCTTGAATAGACAGGACTGGGTTCAACTAAGCACTAAGAAGGATATTCAGACTAGAGTACACACAGCTTTGTTGTATTAGAAACGAACCACAGTATGTCCAGAGGCAAAAACCTTATTTACTGAACTGAATCAACTAATTTAAGTACTCTTAAGATGAAGTCTGCATTACATCCAACTCTTCAAGGGTTTTAATGGCTTCAGCATGCTGAAGAAAAAAAAAAGGGGCTGCCTGCCAAGGCATTTGCAATGAATTATTGTGGAAGCAGTTTACAGCTTGTGGTTGGCACAAATGAAATATTTGACTAATATATGCTTAAAATTATTAAAAAAAAAGACTAGCTGTCATATGGCTGTTTTTCCATAATCTTGAGGGCAACAACATAACCTGTTTTTAGTGCCTCATTAAGAATTTCACTCTGCTGCACCAGAATATTAACAATCTACAATTCCTTTAGGTCTTTAATCAATTACTTGCACATCAAGGTTCACTGCCATTCCCATGTGAAATTCCAATAACAACAGACACCCTAAGCGAGATACAACTTCCTTTATCATTAAAATCTGTGAATGTAAACAGCAGCTCACTCCTGGCTAGCTAGCCTTCTCCTCTTATTTTCTGTAGATGTTTCTTGGAATCCAGTGTTTGTATAATTACTTCCATGTTGACCACAAATGTTCAAATAGGAAAAAAAAATAAAATCAGTCTTTCAAACCAAGAGCAATTCATTTGGGAAGAACACGTCAGACTGTTATTTTATGCTTTCTTGTAGACGCTACAGGGTAAGGAATGCCAATATATGCTGAAGGAGTTACCCTCCATTATATCAACACAACTACTTTATTTGCACACTGACTGTACATTTCAAAATCTCTATTATAACACTGCCATAACCCTGGAGAAATTTAAACATTATTCTTGATTTCATTTTCTCTTTGAAGATCATTTTTGAATGCCACTAAACTTATTGACTGCATAAATAATGACATAGCTAAGGCGAGCAGTTCTCTCTCTCTTTTTAAACGTTCCTAGTACAATTGAACTGGTTTTCTGCTGATTCCTTCACATTCATTTTTACTCCACAGAATACTGAAATCCTTCGATGGTATATGGAAGATTGTCAGTTTTGATTTTAGTTGCATTAGAAGAAGTTACACATTTGCCTATCTTCTGTTCTTTCAACCCAGACATCTATTCTCAAACCTAATCACCTCATTTATATCCTGTCCAGCTCTGACCCATGTTTTATGGATAAGCCAAGCAATCACTAAGAAGTATGGGCATACTTCAGAAAGCTCAACTTTGTTAAACTAAGTGACCATGCAGTTTTCCCACTGTCATCAGTGACTTCCCGTCTAGCCCTTCTTCCCCTGATGTTTTAACCAATATACTAAAATCTAAGCACTGGTATAGCACAGTCAAGCCTTTTGGTCATTGTCATTATTAGAATATGAATTCCAAATCTGGAGCAATAACTTATTTGTAAAGTACCACGTACACTTCTGATGAAGAAACAAAAAATGTATTTAAAAAAAAAATCAGCAAATATCTGCTTTGCATTCATCATGAAACTTTGCACAAAATCACTGCTACCACATACTCTTACCTATTTTGGTGTAAATATTTGTTTTCCGTTTTTTGAAATTCTCTTATGGATACAGGCTTTACTGGGGAGCCCTATGCAAAATAACACAGAAGACAAAATTAGCAATGTATTCGTAACACCATACATGAAAGTCATACAAACAAAGTATTCAAAATACCCAACAAAGAACAACAAAACACAGCTCAAGGATTTTTGTTTCCAGCTAGGCAAGCTCATTTTTTTTTCCTCTGCTATTTAAAGAAACTTTAGTTTCAAGACTTAATATGCCTACAGTTTAAATGAGTTTTAAAACCTCCACTATTAAGGATAATGCAGAGAAGTAAATGTAGGTAGAAAATAATTAATGTCACTTAGAAGGATTGTAGAATTAAGCTCTAAAGAAGGCATATAGAACTGTAGAGCAATGTAGTTTGGAATCTCAGAAATAGAGGATACAATAGCTGATGCCCTAAAGACAGGTTCACAGGTGAATAAAAAAGCAAAAAAAAAAAAAAAAGGTATGACAAAGAACACCTATGGATGGCTTCATTTGAGCTATGAAGTCATTTATCCTACTGGAAACAGAGATATATTCCTCTTCTACTGATATGCACTAACATAGGGAAATGGAAACTTCAAGATTAACATGTCAATTATCACTCATGCCAGTATGGATATTGCTATATTGCATACAGCTAGACTACTGCTTAGGTTATAGTTTTAGATTGTTTGTATTTTCAGAAAAACCAGAAAAAGCTCAATTTTTATGAAGAGGTAGAACTCTATGAATAACTTCTTTTGATGTTGATCAATGCCTTTTCATTATTTACAGTGAAGAGTCCTTGAGTTGTAATGCCAGCAGCTGCCTTTTCTGAGTTTTGCTCATGTCTATGCTTCAAATGGCATCAGCTTCCACAATTTGATATTGAATGTGAGATTTGCAAAACAAATGCATCTCCAATAGATATTTGTGTCACTGATTTTTAACACAGTAAACAGCAACATAAAGTGGACAAAACAAGCACCAGGCTCCTACATGAATACCAAAAATCCATGACTACTTCTTTCCCCAAAGAACAAGTATCTTTTTGCTTCAAAACACAAAACAATATGAAAGGACATATTTGAATCGCAGCATAATAGCTACTGTTTAAGCGTATCAACCACAAGGATTTTCTTGGACAGGTTATTCATGTAGCATATACAATGAGCCACTGAATTGTGAAGCTGTGTACACAGGTAGTAAGACTCACAGAATACAGAAAGAAACATCATATAGCTAAAAATCCATTTCTGTAGTTCGATTTCTGAGGATACTCTCCAATGTCTACCTCCAAGTGGTAGGCACTGGAGACTTAACAGGGAACAGTCTTCTCCATGTGTTTGTTCACAGCAGTGGCTACTACAACTGGAACAAAGACATTTTCCAGTTTTGGTTATTCATACAATTTCAAAGCAACTTTAGTGAATTTTGATCAAGTGCACACTAATCCTTGTGCAGTTACAAAGTGATGATAGGACACGAAGTAAAGAAAAATGACGGTAACTTCAGAGAAATCACTGCCTTTGTCTGCTCTTGGACATCATCTGGCTATAGTAAGCAACCAATAAAAACAACTATTATTAGCATACTATATTGTGAATGTGCAAACAAATGAAGTTCTCCGTCCATATGTTGCAGGGAAATGGGTGCATGTATTGTGACTCAGGAATTATACTACAGTTACTGACATTTCTGAAATGCAGCATTCCAGTGCAAGTATTGCATACCAGCTTAAATAGAAAGGCTCTTGAGAACAAAAAAAAGAAAGATACTGTTTAGACTTGTTGGGAAAGAAGAACAGAGGCTTCTTTGCCCCCCCCATTTTTTTTGCGTGTGTGTAAAAGGAGAAAATAGGGCAATGTCCAGAGCTACTCATGCCTGCTTCTAGATATTTGAAAAAGCTCTCCAGATATAACTTTCCATCCTGTCTAGCAAGGTTTGCACATATTGCTCATTTAACTGTATACTTTTCCTGACTGAGAACAGTTTAATGCCAGATATATCCAGAACTATTGATGATGGCTTTTGTTCAGAAAGGTAAATGATATACGTATCCGAGTCTACTGTAACCTGTGGTGACACTTCAGAGCCTTACTCAAAATGGAGAAATGGTTTTCTGTAAACAGCAGCCTTTCTGAAAAGTCTGAGTATTGAAGTTAGTCTAAACTTAAAATGGATGCTTAAGACAGTAAGTTTACTGGCAAATAACTCATAATCAGTATGAACAGCCAAATTAATGGAGTTTCAAAATTCCTGTCATAAGTCTAAGCTGGTAACAATTAACATTTTTCCCTTAAAAAAGCCATTTAGTTAGCAAAAAAATCACCAAGTAAACATGAACAATTTCCTACGTATCACCAATTACCAGCTGGAAGCATCAACTGTGCTTTCTAATGAAAACTCCTTTGGAAAACCATTCACTTCACATATGCTTAAAGCACAAGCTTGCAAGAAGCCCCAGGACAGGAGAACAGTGTGGCTGCATTAGACTCTTTCCACATATCCCAGAGGGCACTTGAGAGCAGCTTAACCCCCAGTTCTGACCTTCCACAAAGCACAACACTGTGCTCTTCTTCCAGATCAGTGTTTTTTTTTGCTGTTGTTTTGTTGTTTCCTTTTTTTTTAAACCAAAGAAAACCTCTGAGGACAAGAAGCATTAATATCATCACAAAGGCTTTCCTGTGGCATATGAATTTAACTAATTTAAGTAAAAGCACCACCTCATTAGAGATTCGCCGCTGGTCAATATATGCCATGAATTGTGAGCTGAGGCTGTCTGAGTCCATGCACTTGGGTTGCCTCACCTCTTCCTCCTCCTCTTCTGTGGCACAGCTATCAATATAGTCGATCTGATCGAGATCATGTTCCACTTGACATACATACACAAAGGAAACACCCATAATTAGATGACCGACAGGAGGGGAAAAATATACAACAAAAACAGTGTCAGGAACTAAGACCTTACTGTCTTTCTTCCATCTGGGAAAGCTCAGCCTGAAAAGTATTGAATTCTGCCTAGCCCACTAACATTTGTTAAACATCAGATTTGGAAATAATGATAAAATTAATGGTTTTTAAAAAGCAGTAATAGACATATCAAGCATGTAGTTTTAAATTGCCAGCTGCAGATAATTTAGTAGTGACTAAAAAAATGTGACTTTCTCAATGCTGAAAAGAATCCATCAAAATCTATCACCTAACACTGAGACTGCACAATGATTTGTGTACGTTTTGAACAATTTATCTTGTTTCTAAATCATCTCCTTCAGACAAATTAGGATGTATATGACATACTTCTACTAGTACTTTATTACTACAACAACAAAAGAGGACAGCATGACCAAGTTATCAGGATGAAAGTGCAATGAATAAAAAAAGTGTAAGTGGAAATAATGGAGAGTAGTACAGAAAGCAACAGAAACCTCAAAAGCACCTAAAAGCACCTCCAAATTTTATTTTATAAACCCAGAATGTGCATTCTGCCCAAGGATTCCAAGAAACATGACAACTAGTAAACTACCTAGGTGAAAAATAATGTGCCATGGATGCAGGGTAAAGCGTAAGCTCCATTTCTCAGCACCAGTTTTCTCATTCTCAAAACTGTCCCCAAAGTTTCTCTAGACTCTCTTGCAGACATTCTTTTTCTACTCCCCCGCCCCTTTCCAGCTTGTCTAGAACAGACTTCTCTTTGCTTCACCACACAATCTAGCAACTGTTACTGCCAAAGCCACCTCCTCTGCTACTACACCCATCCAAAACAGCATTCCTATATATTTTGGCTTCATTAAATCTCCATCTCAGTTTCAAGTATTTAAAAAAAAATAAATAAAACAAAAACACGCAACAAAAACCACACAACAACCACCACCTTATTAAACTTTAACAACAACAATACAGCAGAGGGTGAAAGACATTAGTAATTGTGTTAGGAACACAAAATTGGAAAGGATCTCCTGGATCACTAGCACATGCTATGGCTTGTACTGCTCTCCAATACTCCTATTGGTGAACTGACAGAGCTCCACCTCAAAAGACTAGTGAGGCCTTTTGAAATGCCTGGCATACAAAACCCAAAGAACAGAACAAAGTTAGTCTTAGAGGTAAAGCTGGCAGTGTTATCTGCTATTAAGGCTGCCCACAGCTTCCCATAGCATCATGTTTTCAATTCCTGTAGTTTTCCCGGAATGTAACTGAACTTATTTTTCTAATCCATTAATGTGTAGAGGACTGCGAGTTAAAAAAAAAGTTTCAGGTATTTCTACATGCTAGCAAAGAAAGCAAAGCCACTGTAGCAGAAAAGAGTAAGACCAAGAAAAGAAGATGGCAAAAGTTGAATAAGGTGAGGGGAAGAAAGAGGTAAGAGAAAGTGGGAGCCTCAAGAGGGAAATAAAAACTGCTTGGAAGAGTGAGACTCGGGGTATGTGAACTGGAACACTTAAGAGAAATGGAAAACAGAGCAGCTAAGCAAGAAGCAAACTCAATCAGTGTATGTGGGGATGAGAGATCCAGTAACCAGTAGTGGGTGAAATGGAGAAGATGGAATGACTGAAAAATACAGACAAACAAGCCTGGAAGAACATTAAAACAGGTCACAGTAACAAAAAGAGGACTGAACTGTAAGCCAGTGGTAGCAGGGGATTATTACAAGGTAAAATAGAGAAGCACCATGGAGATCAAGAAACATGGAAAGGACTGTCATCTATTGACCAAATAGGAGGATTTTGCTTTCAGACTGCAGGACAACAAATTGAGAAAGTACAAAAAAGCAATCTCACAAGTACCTGTGCCTTTTAGACAGCTCACGTGTTTGTGTTAAAGCCTAAGATTCTTGGACAAGGCACATCTGCTGCTTGAAAACATGGAATTCCGTGACAAAACCACTCATGTTCTGACAGCAGTCAACACAGAGCACAGCCAATTTACTGCTGCTGTAAACTCTCCCAGTAGCTCAAGCAGCAAAACTCCACGAACTGAAGTTCGAGATTCATGAGCACTGTTCAAACTATTTGGCAATTTTACCGTAGCACATATGCAGAAACTGACATAATGTTTCCCAGATAATCTTAATTCCAATGCTAATTGATTTTGCCTTGCAACATACTTAACATACTGTCTATACAACAGTCTTTCCGAATAATTCTACCTATATCTTTCTGGTTTTTTTTCTGTCTTTAGACAACCTATTATTTACAGCAAATATTCTGAAACTAATAACAACAACAATAAATATTATTAGTCAAAGATCACTATTTACCTCCACCGTTAGTTACAACTGTGCTCCCCCGGTTTTCTTGATACTGACTTTCTCTTCGCAGTCTCTGTTCTTTAGTGATTTCTGCCACACGTAAAGGGAGGTCTGAAAACTCATCTGTTGGCTTTAGAAAACAAACCGTGAAAAAAAATTTTTTGGGAAACACCTTGCAAGCTTGATTTGATCTCTTGATTTGTGTTTTTACTTCAGTTGTCCTCTTTTGCATGTACAAAACAGTATTAAAATATAGCTAAGATGTATTGTCTTTAAATAACATATATTTAAGCCTTCCTAAACAAAATAAAAACCAAACAGACAAACAAGCAAAACACAGCTTGACTACAGCTTTTCCCTGGAATAATTACAAGTGTTAGAAAACATTCCAGAATAGAACTCTTAGAACTCTTCCTAAAACAAAGCTAGGAGCTCCAACAGGCATATAGAAATTATTTCACAAAAGCATTTTAAATCTTGGCTACTGCCTTTGTTTTTTCCCCAACCTGTCCAAGGAGGAAAAGGGTGCTTCTTCCTGGGAAGAAGAATTGACAATCTCCTTGATAGGAGATACTATTTCCATGTTCTAAATAGTAAACAGACTTTTTAACATTTGAAAAAAGCTGTGAAGATGATGAAATTCCCGTCTCACTTTGAAGCTCAGTTTTCATGTTCAGATTTTATTGAAACAATTAGTCATAAGTGAATGAAGATGACTCCTCATTTTAATGACAGCTTTTTTTTTTTAAATGAGGAGCCCCGTTTTCCTCACTTTTTGTGCTCCAGTAAATTAATCTGTCATGCACATTTCTCTTACTTCTAACTTCATGTCCATCCCATATAAAATTATGCTTGATTTACTTCAATGAATTTACAAATATTGGATGAATGCAATTTCCATACTAAGATGCACTCATTCCCTACTGAATATGCTCCTAGATGTATACTTATTATTTTTCTTTCCTGTAAAATATGGCACTCAAAAAAAGAAGTTGCAACACCTACTTCATTCCCTGACCATCTTTTGTCTCCGCTGTCCACACTGTTAAAGCCAGAATCAAGTGCTCCATAAGGACGACTGGAATAAAGTTCTTCATGGCTGTCAAACACAATGGTTTAGTTACTGCAACATCGAAGTCACTGAAGAATTGTCAGCTACTACAGAACTGAAGGTAGAAAGGGCTACCAAGCACAGTTGCAGTGTTTTCACAAGCTCAGTATATTAGAAAGCACCGTGCTGCATTTGCCATGTAGAACAGGCACGAGCTCCGTCAGCTGTTCACCTGCATTTTATGAGCTAATCTGACCAAAGTATTTATCCGTACTGCAAACGTTTCCCAAACTGAAATTATGACAAAGAAAACAGCAAAGTGGTCTCATTATCACTTCGCAGTTTAGCAGGTCAAGCTTTCGTTTTCCACTACTCGTAAGTTTTGGTTGAAAAACACTTCCGTTTACTTCTCACAAAGGTCTTCCTCAAACAGACAAAAAGCACTTAAAATTAATAAAAAAACAGGTATAGCAAAATATATTTATTCTACACAAAATTACGTGGAATGTAGTGTGTGACTATCTTCTGTATCCTATCTATCTACCTAAGATGTGTACAGAAAGAAGGGCAGTATTTCAAATATTTCAAAATATATTAAATATAGAAGTATGGCTTCCATCTACAGAGTCTGACTTTGTCGATGACACGTCTAGACAAAGGCATTAGACATGTGCCTGGTGTTACAATACACATAAACAAACAGCCATACAAGATCCCTAAATTTCTGGGCTCAGAAACTACATAATTCAGCAGTACAGCCATCACAGATGTCAAGCCTGGCAACTGCTGCAGATAGCCGCAGTAAAGAGACAATGGGACTTGTCTGACCCACTGCAGATGGCATTTCACAATGGCTCAACTGTCCTACTGGCACTCGATGCCCCAGGGAGAACTGCAGCAGTAATTACTACATAATACACAAGGAAGAACTTCAGGAAGCTAATTGGCTCACCCCATCATAACCAAATTGCCAGGCATTTTCTCACTGGTATTGCTCGCAAGTTGCTGCTCCCTCTAAAAATCCCTCTTTCAGGAAATACTTATCTTTAAATCCCTCATTATTGTTATTTAAGCAGCACATATGCATGCATTTCAAAACTTACAGACCCAGGGCTTCTTACGTTTTCAGATAGACATTAAAAAAAGCAAAAAATGAAAGTAATAGGAGGGATGGAGAGCTACAGATGAGAAACATTAGGGTATACATCTACTTCTATGCAGTTGAAACTTCTGCAAACAGACACCAAAAGACAAGGTCTTGCACCTGCATGGAGTGTAGGTTAACTCAGTCACACTGCTGTAGCAGTGTGACTCTCCCTTCTCCCTTCTTTAGGGTTGGGAAGAAGAAAAAAAACAAAACTGCTGAGCTGAGTTAAAGACCTATGAATTTGAGACACTGATGACAGAACAACATTTACACTGGTAGTTCACAATACTTAACGGTCATAAAACATGGCTCAGAGAAAAAAAAATCAATCTGCTGTTTAATTACATTTTAAATACATCCATATTCCTAGAAGCCGTGAGAACCCTGTTCTAAGTTGATCAGTTACACAGAGTTGAAGAGCTCCTTGGCTACATCTCAAAAATGGAAAAGCATTTTGATACAAATTTTCTTCTTTTTTGCATTCATATTTCCAAACTCTGATTAAAAAAAAAATCTCATTTCAGAAAAGCAATTATTGAAAACTTTGATAGTAATACAATGGTCAGTCAGCGAGACCCCATATTTTGGATTTTCTCTTTAAAAAAATAAACAAATCACACCAGAGAGAAAGAGATCATGACACTTGTCTTCTTGGTCTTTTAGAGCCTTGGTCTTTTCAGTAGCAAGATGGCATTCCTTGTATTGCACAGAGACTGTCTGCAACAGCATACGTTCTAGGAAAGTGAGCAACACCCAAAAAGCTCAATACGTATGTTGACTTCAGACAGAAAACTAATTTAAGACAGTAAGTGCTGATAAGAAATCATTCTGTCAGTTCCTCGTGTAAATTCTTCTTCACAAATCTGACTCGTGATGATTTATTGTGAGGCCCCCTGATTTGTGTTTTACTGCTGCAGTACATCGTTTAGAAACCTCCTCCTTCACACATTACCACCTTCCAAGACAATTGAGGTAACTTTTACATATCTTAGTTTCATACTTCACTGACTCTCTTTCTACTCCATCATATAACAGAAATAAATCTTAACTCCTGCTTTTCTCCAGACATCTTAATTTAGCAGCTGATACAGCTGACTGTTCCAATATTTGTGTTACAAAGCTAAGCAGTATTGCCAAGTGAAAGCTTGCCAAGAATAACAGTTTACTAACCGGGTGGAGATCAACGTTTACACCTGCAATTTGAGCATAGCAGTTATAAAATTCTGTACAACAGGTTAAAAATCACAGCAGGCGTGTAATTCATCAAGTATGTGGAATATACTTAAGTCTTATAAACTGAACACGTTAACAACAAGACAACATGCCCCCGTACTAAGACTATGCTTCTTACCGTACAATTAACTCTAGTACTACCTTTCGTATGATTTGCTAAGGTTTTCTTAAATAGCAGCACCTTGCTAGAATGTACCATGATAACATAAATGACATTCTTCAAAGCTACCTCCATCAATGAACTTACCAAAGAACAATCCTTGGATCTATTTTGTTTTAAAATTCAGATGGCTGACAAAACTTTTCCTGAATGACAACAAAACTGGAAACCTGGATGGTGCAAAACTTACCAAGATCCAAATCCCATGGGTCTCCTATCATAATCGGGCAAGTCTGGAGCTATCTTGCATGCTTCTATGTTCAGGTATTTAAATATGTGGATTTTTCCTTTTATACATATCTATGAATAATTAAAAAAATAGGAAATAACTATAATTTTACAACAAACTTTCAAAATACTCCAAGAAAGATTTAACCTGCAGTGCAGGGTAATAAATGAACACATTTATGTCAACCAATGCATCTTTTCTTTTAACTTCACTGCATTTTAGATGAACAGTTGTAGTGCAGAGTCACGAGATGCCTGTTAAACAAATGGATGCTGTCTTCCAAGTACATCTGGTCTGCATACAATTTTGTCAGCTGGATGCTGAAACTTCAACATGAAAAATAGACTTAAGTATGTACAAGTACTAGAATTTATACCCTTGGCATCAGAACAGATGCATCCTACCCATGTCCAGCTTTGAATGGCAGTGGCAGACTGCCAAAGCACGCTCTTAGTTAAAGTGACTAAAGACAATCACAGTTGTGCTTTCTAAAGGGAGGCAAAAGCCCGTGGAAACTACAGATTTCAGCAAGTGCCACAGTAGATTCAGAAGCAGAAGCTCACAGCAGAATCCGTAATTCTCAACAGCTTATATACCCGCATTCAAAATTAGTCACTAGCCATATTGCAGTTTCTAGTTCCAATGCCAATTTGATTACTCTGGTGCAAAGTGCAGCGCCACAAAACCAGCTTTCCCTAACAGAGCTTCCTCCCTCCTACACCTCTCAAACCTATGTGAAATCTTCAGCTAATATTAGCACAATGCTAACAGTGGATTTTTTAGTATAACTCCATAGCTGAGACTACTAATGCAATAAATAGAAGAAAAAGGGATTTTTCAAGCTGTGCTGCATATTTAACACTTTCAGGGAATACAACTTATTTAAAGTCCTCTTGCTCTTAAGTAAAGGTACTAATAAAAGTTATTCAGCTTTTAACTTTGTTCCACCATTTTTAATTAAACTAGTTATCTGAATTCCCAGCTTCAGTTTACCTGTGCAGGGGGTGACTGGAGAGGGTTGTTCTCTAACATGATGGTTTGCAGATGTCTGAGATTCCTATAACAAACTGGGATTGTTGTTATTTTATTGCAGGAGAAATCTAACCGAATCAAAGGCAACTCAGCGAGCTCTGCAGGTAGAAAATAAACAATTAATTCAGCAGATTTAAAAGCAAGAATTAAAAAAAAAACTGTACATGTACTTCATAAAATAATTAAGTGTATCTGCTTCTAGGTCTCAGGGGAAGAAAAATGCATTAAAAATACAGAAGTGCTTGAAGTTTCTGCTGTTACAACTGACAGCTTTTATCTCACCTTCAGGTAAACGCACCAGATGATTTCTTCTGACATTTAGGTCCCGTAAGGATTCCAAATTGCCAATCTGCGGAGGTATTGTTTGTATTTCATTACAGCTCACATCCTACAAAGCGCGAGTGAAGACTGGGTTAGTACACTCCACACAACGTAATTGGAGATATTAGAGTAGAAAGAAAACCTGCTTAGACAAAGCAGATTTAAATAGCTTGCTACTGTGTGCAAGTGACCAGTTTACAATCACAAAGTTCTTAACAGAATGTTAATCTCGCAGATCCCCAGAGAGCATCCCAATTACTGCCCTGTTTTTAGCAGTTTATCTGAAGCACATCTGAACCTATTACACACAAGTAAATTAATTTAATTCATGTAATTAAGTCAATTAAATTAAAGATCAAATAGTGGTATTTAAAGAATAATTGCATACTCACAAGCTCTGTCAGCTGTCTGAGCTGTCCTATTTCTTCAGGTATTGAAACCAACTTATTATTACTTGCTATCAAAACTTTTAGTGGTAGACTACAGAGGTGTACTGGCAATGTTGAAAGCTGGTTTCGGCTTTTTGGACAGAAAGAAAACAAGATCATCACAACTCTCATGAGAGCTCACCTCTCAAAAGCAATGAAACTGCAATGCAAGATACACGCAAAAAGCACACTGCATTTTGACAATCAATTCATTTTTTTTAAATAACATAATTACTGTAAAACTAGTTCCATCAATCTTTCCTTGCTCCCTGAACTATTACTTGCTTTATCCAGCTGTGTCTGAACACACTTTGAATGTCAAATACTAAGCCTGATCTGATGATTTTGAACTCAGCTACATAAAGTATTTTTGGGACTTCTGAAAACTGGGCATCCTGTCACAACTTAGTATGTTTGAACACGGTGCAAAAGCCTTTCAGGTGGGTAGTACTGCAGGTCAGCACATACAAAATTCCACAGAGAAAATCATTAGATACACAGTTAGAAATACACTTGAAATATTCAGGAAGTCATGAGGATCACAAATCTTGCCAGGATGGATTTGGCTGTTCCAAAATCCAGTGTTGTACATTTCACAACAGGCTACTATTAAAGCAAACATGAGGTCATATGACTCGACTGTAACCTCAGACGAGAATCAAGTAGGATGAGAATGGATTATAAAAGGAGAAAGACTATCTTTCAAAATAAAACACAGCAAAGAGCAAAGCATGGATGTTTACAATGAAAGTTATTATGATCGTAGCTAAGGATCTTAAATAAGGCTTTGATCAGATGTTGACATTTACTAAAATGTGCTGTTTTTTCATGCCTGAAGCCCAGATTTCCTTGCTATTAAAAATATCTGAGCAGTAGCTGAATCAACAGTAGCTTTTCAAAGGAATATAGTTGGACTGTACCTGCTAGAGATCAGAGCAATAGGAAATCCATACCCTATTTATATCCTATTCCTCTAATTCTCACCACCAATAAAAAACAAGCTAATGAAATCGGCAGAAGTATGACACCAGAATGAAATAGCCTGATGTTTTTCTTGGTTGCTATCACTGGCAATTTGTAACTACGACTTTTCATCACCTCTTAAAAGACTGTTTCTAGAAATGGAGAATGCTGTACACAGCTGAATTTTATCCATAGGATACATTGCACCAATTAGCTTTTAGCACTCACAGGTAGGTGTTCATGCTTCAGAAAGCTGTTGAAAAGCCATTAGTACAGTGAAGATCATTTCCATAAAGCTTATTTAGGTGCTCAGATTTGAAATTTACAGATTATCCTGTCTTTTCCGTCAGCATGCCTATATTTCACATGAAAATTACTGGAATATATTATGTGAGTACTTTAAATTGGAATTAGCTCTCCTCTTCATACTCCACTTCTACAAGCTGCTGCTTAATCCTTGTGTTCCACAACCTACCTAAGAGAGACTGGTACGGGCTGCCTTGTTTCCATGACACACAATATAACAATGTGATGATTACACGCTGTATTATTTATGGATGCACCAAAGTTGATCAACCCAGACTACTGATGCTAAAGCAAAGATTTTAAGGCAATTGTTACCTGATATTTAGAAATGTTAAAGACTGTAAGTTCAAAACAGCTTCCGGGATATATCGAATGCAGTTCTGGTACACATTAAGGCTCTCAAGGGAGACAAAGTGACACGCTTCTGCTGGAAGCTCTGACAGTCTGTTCCGTGACAAATCTGAAGGGGAAGAAAAAAAAAAAACATTCCATGAAGCTATGTTAAAATTTAATGAGGGCAAGTATTATCTGTGTATTTGCCATCACACAGTGGGAAGAGTTGGACAGGAAGCAGTTTTACCATTTGGCCTGCAAAGTTTTCAAGATTATAAATTGATTTACACTTTAGACAGGAAATGAATTAACATCTTAAAATCTTTTAGTGACAATGAGAAAGAGAGACAAGCGCTCCATTCCTTTCATAGCCGTGCTTTTGCATCCCTAAACACTTAAAGCTTAAGGGAGTTAGTTTAAGATGTTGAAAGCCCAGATTCAAATCTGCTCCAGGCCCAGCTCCACCTTTAGCTTATGGATTTTGTATAGGGTGAGTGGTGCTGTAATGAAACACAAACAAAACAAGTCCTCTTCTCCCAGCCCCCTGCTAAGCTGTTCATGGATATCTCAGCTTCAAACTTCTAGTCTAAAATATGCACTTTACATAGAATACATAGTGCACATTTATGTATAACAGCTCCAGTAGGGGAAGCATGGGGCACACACCATGTATCAGCCTTCTTTACCACGGCCAAAGCATCCCCCCCTTCACAAAGACACCAGTTCAATCCTGAAATCTCAATCAAGTAATGCAATAACCAGTTGTCCTGGTAGCAGAGAAATGCCTGCTCACTGCTAGCAGCAAGATTTACTATTTCTTTGTGATCATACGTTCCCTGCTGGGCAAGAAACAAAGTTTAATCAAAACCACCACCAAATATTTGCATTTGAAGAATCAACATTTTTCCTCAGCCAGTCCAAACTGAAGTCCTACGTGTATCCATCAGCATTACTCTCCTCCAAGGGTAAAAGCTGCTCTGTGATAAATAACACGGCTCAAAGCGTTATTTTCTCCTTAAAGGTCAAGCCAAGCTCTCTGTTATGAATGCCAAAGGACAGTTCTCACAAACACACGCTAGTAGCTCCCACTTCCTAACACACCCAGCTCTTAGATCTGACAGGGGTTATGTTCACCATTAAGAGCACAAGAAAAATGACATTGCATCAGCAAGGAGTTTTAGAGATACTGCCTGGTTCATAAAGTGACACTTCACCCACACCTTTTTAAGCCGGCAGGCATTCACCATAAAAACCCAATGAATCAGTGTTGTGAACGATCAAAGCAAATATCCAAATGGAATTGCTGTATTCTTTATTTGTTCTTATCCTTTACGAGTTTTGGGGTTAACCTTCAAATAAAATAAGCTTGTAGCATACCTTTATTCCACGAAGGAACCATCTGATACAGATTACTTTTTGAAGGCTGACAATTCAGATAGCTCTAGTGAGTCTTGGACTACTACTATTATTATTTTTAAACAAAGGGAAGCTTTTACAGAGAAAAAAGCCCTCCCTGCAGAGCTCTTGTCTACCACTCTATTTCAGTGTATGCTGCTCTATGGTGCTGAAGGAAAAAAGGTTAATGCCAGGGCAGCTAGAGCTGCCACTGCCTCAATTTTTACAACTTTGCTCAGAAAAAGCCATGAGTTACTACTGATAAAGAACCAGTAATTAAAAATCTCAGGAGAAAGAAGCACCACACTGAATTTGCAGAGCAAAACTCTCAGATGTGTCTCAGTGGAAGTGGTAGGAGACCACATTAACCGATCTGCAGATATGACCAAATTATAGCAAAGAATACGATGGATACAAAATAAGGTGGTGTAAGGTGCACACAAATGAGAAACAGGAAAATCATGGAAACACTGAATGAACAGATATAAAAAGGTAATGAGGAACAAACAAATCTCATTGCCTGTTCAGCAAAAAGTAGGAAAAACTACACCAAGCGTTTCTTTTCAGCTTGTATCAACATCAAAGTTGCCCTCAGCTTAAACTAAGTTTGAACTTGATTTTGGAAAGACACCATTTTTAACTCAACACTTCTGCCCAGCTCTAACAGTGGGAGCTAAGACTACAAACCAAAAGAAGCCATTAGCATTAAGTCTGCATTGAATATCTAGAATGGCCTTATAACAAATCAGGATTACGGATTTTCCTCCTTTTTCTATTTTTTGAGAAAGAGGTGAAGCTTTTTATTTTCTTTTTGAGGAAAAGTCTGCACTTACAGATTGCTAAAGACAGTTTCCATAAACATCTTAACCCTACCATGTCCTAATCCTGATAAATCATCAGATAAACATGTCAAATGCCAAGCCAGACCACCGTGATGGATCCTACTTCCTGTTACTGCCATACCCCAAGATTTCTTACTTCCATTGCTCATCCCAGGCCCTTTTTATTGCCACAGGTTGTGGGAATTAAATCTAGTTTTTCTGATCACACAAACTCTACGTGAGCAGCAGGGCAACGATGGTGCAGGTGGCAGAGCTCCTTGTTCTGCTGGCAGGGATTCCTTTTGCTGCCTTAAAGCACTTGCCGAACTCCAGCCTAAGCGTAGACAGAGAACAAATAAGACTGATCAGAATCTGCAGACAGTAAAGGAAGTAATAAAATATCTGTGTATACCCTGCAGGGACACAGTGTACACTTTCAAGGGAATTTACGCAGCGGGCACATTTTGTACGAGCCATCTCCTGTAAGACACAAGCCCATCCTAGGGTTTATTTTGCTTTATTTCCCTAATTTAATTCTCATTAGCGATTTACTAAAAATGACAGCAAACTCCAACCCACTTCCCTCCAAATAACATCTGTATAGCTGCAGTAGATTTAAAGCAGAGTAATAGCACTAACGCTAGGCAACAGTGTGGTGGCCAAAATTGCGACACTCCCAGGGGAACCTCTCCTGTGCCAACATTGTCCTAAAATGTAGGAGAAGAGTGATTCCCAAACACACACAGTCCCAACACAAATAAAAGTCATGTATCCTACAAAATCCGTAGTCAGTGCAGCCAACCACAGCAGTTGTAATCACTGAACTCAGCTCCAGTACGGCTTTGCATGAGGTTTCACAGCACAGTTGTTTGTTACACATCAGAAAGGGAGAAGAATGCAAATTATTTCTGAAACAAGCAAGAGTAACGTAGAAAAATACTCAGCTTCTCCATTGCCCACATGCTTAAGCATCTATCTTAAATAATTACTTCCATCTTTGGTCCTCATCCTAAGGGTTAAGGTGCTTTTTTCTGTTGTTTTTTTAGGGATCGTGGGGGCTGGGACTGAGTTGTACCACAGGATACTGACATCCTCCAGAAAAACAGCTTTTTCCCTCCTTCACACAGCTGTGCTGCCTGTTTTCAATACGACTCATTTTAACAAAGAACAAGACTTCCCAAGTAATGAGCCATGTTTTCTGGCAGAAGAGCCACAGAGAAAAAGTTTGTTTTCACTGTTTTGGAAAGGGTTTAACCACAAACATGAGAAGTCTCTCAATTACTTTTTGTTTCGCTTTATCTTTCCAAAGAATATTTAAAACCTCGTGTTTACACATTGTTCTGTTGCCTAGACCCTCATAGCATCTGAGTACTAGACACAAACTTTGCATTTTCTGAGCTATGATTCAGCATTTCTTTAGAAATAACTTCCTGCAAAATCAGATTAGGTAGGAAGAAATGAAAATACACTTTTTTAAACAACGCTCATAGTGTGATAGAAAAGAGACATCGAAGTGGGTTAGCAGCAAAGACTAACTTTTTCCAGACCTCTCTCAATCTACAATGATTTTTAAAACTTGGCATCTCGGTCTAGGACTAGAAATTCAATGGAAAGCAGACTAAATTGGGGCTAAATCTGGGACAGCAATACAGTCCCTTAAATCATTCAAAATCGGTCTAACTAATTACAAGGTTGGTTGATAATGCTGCAGCATTTTTACTCACATGACAGTCATGATAATGTCATCTCATACAAAGTAACTATGATTTCATGTGCTCAAAGGGGGGGAATTAAGAGGGAGATCTGCCACGAACATTAAAAAAAAAGGCAAGCATTATAAAGGAGGCTGAGCTGTAGAATAAAACGAGCGCTTCAAGAATAAGACAGAAGCAAATATATGATAAAATAGAGTTAGAACTCTAAACCTGCAAATGAAGAACTGCTTTTGGTTATTTGCAATCCTCTCCTGTCCTGCAGGAGACTCCAACAAGAATTTCAGCTTTCCACGACAGCATCCTAAGCCTTGGTGACATTTTTGATTTTGGCCACTTCCTCTGGAAGTCTCCCCCCCGAAACCAGATCTTCAATGGGAGCAGAAACAGAGCTGAGCACAGCAGTCATTGAATGAAGCAATTCAACTCCATCCTCTTCCCCACCTTCTTCCTAAAAATATCTGAATGAAAGGAACAAAACTAGGAGGTAAATAATTAAAGAAAAAAGCACTCCAGGCTATGTACCTGCAGCGCATCAGCAGCTGGTGCTTTTCCAAAGGAGGAAGTGGAAGTGAGGTAAACGAAAAAAAGCTATTTCATCAAAAATGTCTTGCCAATTATGACTTGTTCTAGTTATAAAGATTCTTCTCACTGCAGATATATAGTAACTGTTTAGTAACAACCAAAAAATAAAAAGGCGTTAATAGCATGAACTATTGTGAAAGCTAACATTTGTACAAAGATTTCTCTCCATTTCTCAGAAAAATGGCAATGCTGCACTGAGATATTATTTACATTTTTTTTTCAAATATTGTAGCATGAACTAAGTAATTGACAACTGCCCATTCAAGCAAGCAGTAATCAGTGTGATGCAGAATACTTGATTTAATATGTGTAAACCCTTTTTTCCTTGACATACCACAAAATGCAGAGAGCAAACATACTCAGTCCCTCTCAAAAGTACAAATGCTGAATTTTACTATGAAGAAACAAATGAGTGAAATACAGCTACTGTAATTTGAACCAGGAATGACTTGTGTTTGGCTTTAATGGGTTAAAGTAACCATTAAAAGGAATCTGCTTCAAAAAAAAAAAAAAAAAAAGGTTCTCCTTGCCTGCTAAAAATGGATGCGTTTCCTTGAAGGCACGATCATGTGGAATTTTGGCAAAGGGGAAACGTTCTTTGGAACTAAGCTCTTTGTGGAAGATAAAACAGCCAAAAGTACAAACACAAAACGGAATCTCAGAGTGGAGTCACATCGCTGACCTTTTCCATCCTAATTGGGATTCCACTCAGAAGGCCAGCAAAGCCAATGGTCAATGCAAATCGAGAACACGCTACGTTATATTGAAGTTGCATCATTCAGCATCGAATGCAAACTTCTGCTCAAAGCAGAACGTTACAGTAATACCAAACAAGATGTGTGAACAGAGCCCTGCTGAACTTCAGCTACAACACTAACGTGTCTCCGACAAACCCTGAAGCATGAAGACACGCCGTGTAAGGTACCGGCTGCTTGAACCCCCTGCCCAGGCTGGGCCGGGAGGGAGCTGCAGCTCAGCTGCTGCTGGCACTCAGACCGGCAGGGCGGTGGCAAATTCCAGCTCCTGGTGAGATGATCAGCCTGCCGAGTCTGCTGCAGCGGGAGCACGGCGTCTCATTCCAATGGACTGCGACAAGGAAAGCCAGCCCTAAGCCTGGCCTGGGGTACAAAACTTTGTTGATAAATATCAGGCTTTTGTCACCGCACACTTGCCTGCGTTCCACAAAGGGCTTTCTCTTTTAAGATAAAAATGAGAAGCACCAAAACCTAGATCTTTGTCTGTCTATCAAAACCCGAAAGCCAGCAACCACCGTAACACCCGCTGGCAAAACGCTGACGTGAAAGATTGCGACAAGGGCAGCAGCTGCCAGGTGTGGGCTCCCAGTCGTGACGTGTCGTGACATCAGCTGTGACAGAGCTCAGTGATACAACAAGACTGCTGTCTGCGATGTGGTTTGAATCCCAACATCGACACCTGGTTGGTGTATACTGACCTCAGTTAAGATTATACCTCACCGAAGGGCAAGAAAATGTTCTGCTTTCCCTGTGTTGTGAATTAAAAACACTCTCACGGTTTTCCTCTCACACCAAATGAATCTAAGATGCATTAGCCTGCAGGTGACAGACAAAATCTATTTTAATATAAATAATTAAGTCAACCAACCCATGACCAGGAGGCTGATAGCCAGAGTAATGACAGACAGAAAGAGGCAGAAGGAACTGCTTTACGATGACAAAGCCCAGCTGGTCAAGAAGAACCATGTTCAAAATCTGCGTACAGATGGCTTTCTGCACATACACAACCTAAAAACCAGCAGCAAACTCCACGGTTTCACAACGATAACAAGACCGTGTTATCATCAGCTTCTTGTAAAACGGCAAAGTAGCTGATGTGATCTCGCAGACATGAAAGCGGCTCACCTGAACAGCTCCTTTACAAGCGCTGCTCCTGAAGTCAGCCGGCTCCCTGGGAATTCACTGCTGAGGTTACAAGCCTCATCTTGCAGATAATGTCACAAAGCGGACCTTTTGAGGAGCTTCCTGGCACCATCCGATAGCTCAAGTGTGACATTTAGAGCCAACTCTCTCAGGACTATTACTTACAGTTCCACGTGCACTCGAAGCACA
Organism: Heteronetta atricapilla; assembly: GCA_011075105.1. Classification (NCBI taxonomy): domain Eukaryota; kingdom Metazoa; phylum Chordata; class Aves; order Anseriformes; family Anatidae; genus Heteronetta; species Heteronetta atricapilla. The sequence goes on along the minus strand of CM021739.1, from coordinate 16,016,698 downwards.
TCGTTACACAAACTGGAACTCCCGTTTCGTTAGTTTGTCATTCATTCCATTAGCCAAATAAATTCATGCACGTTGGTACTGTTTTCATGACTTGGTATGTTTCACCTCTCAAACATTTCAGAAATTGAAATGAAAACCTAAAAGCAATACTTGTAACCCTACTGATCTTTTTGAAACATTCCCATAAGGCTACCAAAAGAAAATGAGTAAAGTGAAAGCATAGCCCTAAACAGACGAGTTACTGCTATTACTGCGTGGATTTATTGTGCAAGAAAACTAAAAAAAAAAAAAAAAAAAAAAAACACATACAAAATTCCTGTGTTATAAATCTGATCCTGGTGGTCTCTACGCTCACTACGTGGGAATAGTTTTCTTCTTAAGCACTGCAAACCCTGGCATCCTTACAGCTTCATTTCATACTTGGAGGATTTCCTGGCACAGGACGGGTGATTTTACCTCTTCCTGTCTGCTGTGATGTAACGCCACCACTTCTGTCATACCCTAATTTAAACCAAACCTCAGAAATGTCATCTCTTCTCTTACCTTCTACCTGCTAGTCCTGTCAAACCTGAACTTTTCCCAACTGTTTCCCCACGCATCTTAGATACGTCTCTCGGAAACCTATTAAGTCAAGGCAAAAGAAGGTGACATTTACTGGCCTGAGTGGAGACTGTTCCTTCTTTTCCCCTGCATGATTTTTGTAACCCTATATTGGATACAAGCCCCAATTCCTAGTTTCAATGTCCAGTATTTCATGAGGTTGGGCAAGTTAGACTAAGACACGCAATTTGACCTTGATACACTTATCGCATTTCAATTCTCAGCAGACCCACTCTTGGTGTGTATAATCACATTCTGCCTTAGCAGGAATACCAGCAGCATTAAACTCTTTTAACCATTTCCAGGGACTACCATTTTGGAGCCAAGAACCAGCCAAGCCCGCTGTATTTAACAGCACAAACGGGCTGTGATTTCTGCAGATACAGAAAGCAGGGCAGAAGTTAGTGGTTTGTTTCAAACGTCAGCTCGGTGGTGCTGTGCCTCGAACACAGCGGTGCTCACCACCAAAGCCTGTTTCACCACCTTGAGAACATACTGCGTAGCACACAGAACGAGCTGAAAAATTACACTTTGCACCAGAATCAGCCCTCCAGATTTCCTGCCTCATGCGCTGAAGACAAGGTTTGTAAAGCCAAGGTCTGCAGCATGCTTTTAACCAGCGCTGCTTAACACTGTCCTTTGTGAAAAGGACTTCAAATCATTGCCAAACCATTGTCAAGTCTCAGATGTGTGGATCAAAGTTTCTCATATGGTATTTCCTCTGGATATGCTTTGTTTTCACGAATTTTTACAAAATAAATCGAGTTTCTTGCCAACTATTTAAAACAAAACAAGAAAACCCCTCACTTCCCCTGAAGAATTCCTACAAATCCTTCGCGTGTCGCAATTTTGGCCAAAGCACTCACCTCTTGCTGCAGCATAGAGGTACTAAATGAAACCTAGCTATTTTTTTAAGCTCAAAAACATCTTACTAAGAGTCATACAACAGAATTTTGCAGACTGTGGTCCCCAATTACTTGAATTACGCTTCTTTTTTTTTTTTTTTTAACATTAATTTGCCCTTTCAACTCTTCTCCACTGAAACACGTCACCTGAACACACAAAATTAATCAAATAAAACTGTCACTGAGCTTAGTCTCTGTAGTATTCACCATTCACACTAGGAAAAATCTATGTACAAAGATCTGTAAGAGCTTTAATTCTGCTTCTATTTATATTCCACCAAATTGAGAAACCTCGGCCATACCTGGGATCAAAGAGGAAAACAGAAGACTAGAACTCACTCCCGTTTTCCCTCCATTTTTGCTCTCCATGTTATTTTACTGCATATTTGCTCTGGTTTAGCTTTTTCTTTTGCACATGAATGAAAACCTCACAGGTGTCACCATAACAAAAGACTAAACACAAACATATTTTATAGTCCTGCACTTCGGACCAGATGCTGTACGTCCTTTGACAAGAAAGCACAGTCCCCCCGACAGCACGATTTTCTCAACGCAGCAGATCACGAGTACTGCAAGAGGAGGATAAACATTCAAATCAGAGTAACAGCTTGGAATAAAACGCCGCTTTCTCTGAGAAATTTTTCCACTTTCCTTTTACAAGGAAAATATATGTATATATTTTTTACTAACACAAAAGAAGTGGAAACTGCAGAACACCATTACACAGCTGCTCTCGTGATTACTAGCAAACAGGCAAAGCGAGAGGCTCTAGTCCCCCACAAGGAGCTGAGAATTCCTAATATTCCACAAACTTCAGTTGGTTTTTCCTCTAGTTGGCTCTAGAGCAGGCAAATCAGTAGCCTAGACAAACCAAACTTATGTCAAGCCTTATTTATGTTTCAACGTAGATTGTGGCTTTGCAGTCAGCCAATCTAAGCCAGCAGGACCACGGAAGGGAACAATTCCTCCCTGGCCTCATCATCATCCCCTCCCTCGCGCCAGCGCTGCTGATTGCACAGCCACACAGCCAGTTGGATCTCATTACTGTGAACAAATGCTGAAAGAAAGAAAAAAAAAACACAAAACACAAAGCCACAAATAGTTTTCAGCCCTTCTGAGGCATGATCTGATTCATGGTGCTGTTGTGTAAGCTCTTACATCAACGCAAGGGAGAAGATGAGAATGTGTGGCTACGTGTGTAGGGAAGAAGGAGACCATGACTTCTGCCAGGCGCTGGGATTTGGACTAGCTGCTTTATGATAACCACAAAACCACGCTTCTCTGCTTCCTTACCATACACGCTACTAATAAAACAGAGATCGTTTCAGAATAGCAAAGTCAGGGTCGCGACCAGGGATTTATTCCCAGGTTTTGCTCCTTACACACTTGTGGACACAGCACAGTATTTTAAGGACGGCACGTGGCGGAGCGAAGAAAACACTTCGGGAATGAGTTGCCTCCACTTCTCAGATGAGAAGAAATCAGTGACTTGAGCAGGGAGCCATGCAGAAGGAAGTCCGATGACCCAGCAGCTGGGCCTTACGACCTGTCTGTAAACAAGACAGACTACAGACGGAATACACACTGCGACTGGATGTGCTGCTACAGCACAGACGACACAAGCAAAGCAGAACTGTTTACCCATGTCTGAAAATAAGGATTAATTCTAACCCTTTCCTAAGGAGCTGTAAGTTGAAAAAGTTTATATGTATCTTCCCCACCCCCTCATATCTTCTATCTTCCAGCTATTTCATTCCATTTCCTCACTAAACGTGGGCATCCAGCCAACAGAATAATCACGCGTCTCTTCCAAACAACCCTAAAATATCAAGCCAAACAAACTAAAATAAGTGAAAGTAGAAGAAGCAATGTCACAAGAGATCTAACGCGGGGGAAATGAACCAGGGTCTCCAGCTCACCAACTCTGCTTGCTCTGGGGAAGTTCTGTTCCTGGCAGTCTGGCTGCATTGCACATCGCAGTGTTTATTTGTGTAAAACACGCACACAGGATTTATCTCCAGGAAAAGCAGCCCTTGGATGACACCTACAAAGCTGGTAAGGCAGCACACACCCCTCCATTGATAAACCCGGTTTAAAGGAAGCTACCTTGGCTTGACCCAAAGCTACTCCTAGTTGACTTAAGCTAAACTAAAACAAAGGATGAAGTTAAATCATGGCATGAAACCTGCATGCCCAGATTTTTACACTATTATAATCAAAACAGTACACAATCACATCTGAAAGCCTTGGAGAGGCACCCTCTGCCATCCCATTATACTGGCATGAAACGATCACATCTATCGGATACTCCTCACCACACCCCCCTTTGCAGTAAGCTGATTCTGCAACACTCGGATGAGGATTTCCCCATTCGCATCAGGCAAGAAAACAGTCAAGTTAGCTCATACTGGATTTTCAGCCGTTAAAACTCTTCTTGCAAATTCTGCCTGAAGCTAACTTAGGGAGGACCTATATGAACTGCATTCTGTAGCGGTCCCGTGGAGTCACTAGCTCTTATCTGCACACTGACAAGCAGAAGCCTTGCCTCTGTGAAAATGCTTAGAAGATGGGAAGAAAGAAGGCAACTTTAGAAAAAAAAATATCTGTAATCGGGATTATCTAAACAGACTACTTGGAATCAGATCAGAGCCCTCATTACTTAAACATCCCATTTTCTTTCATCATTAAGCAACCATCTTTGCTAAAACGGGAGCAAAATGTCCTCACTGTAAAGGAGACTAAGCTGTTGTTACAGATGTTTTGCTGCACCACCACCACTTAGAATCATTACCTGTTTCAGTCCCTCAATCACAGCAAACTAGAGGAAATTCAGCTCTTCTGCATTTCTTCCTTGCCTTTAATTTGAGAAATCTGCTTTTCTGGGTTCTCATTCTCAGAACTATGGAAAAACTACCATGCTTCAGAACGAGTATGAGAAAACACACGAAATTCCACCAAACGTTTCAGTGCTTTTCACTATTTTTGCTTCCCATAGGCCTGAGCTGCCCTTTTCCCATACTATTTAGGAAAGACATACCTCCCTTCCCTGGGCTCTCTTCCCCTGTCAGGAAGCAATTTCTCATTTTGTTTCACAGCTCTTTCCTTTTCCCATGAGCACGCCAGGACAATTGACAGCTCAAGACCTGCATACCGCTTCTTTCTTTCACGGGGGCAGAACTAACCTGGCAGTGACTTGTTCTTAGTGATCTGGTTTCCAGCGCTGAGCAGAGAAGCACTGAACTGCTGCGCGGAAACAGGAATGAACGTGGCAAGGGGCCATAACTACTTCTACCTGCTGTGACAGTCTCTTGAAACTACACGCCCGCTTCATTAAGCTTCAGCTGAAGACATCCAGTTGTAGGCTGCAGTCAGAATGTCAGGTCACTTAGTAATACGTATTTTCAATCTTACTTTTAATGAGAAAATGTGTTACTGTCCTTCTGTCGCAGTAAGCTTTTATTCAGAAGCGTGCTTCATTACAGGACAGAACGCCAAGCTGCCACCTCCCGAACAGGTGGCTAAGCCGTGCTGTCAGGGGAAGACGTCTGCTTGTTAGCAGAGAGGAGGCTGTGAGCTCCGCTTGGCAACTTTTCATTTCCTTACTTCTGTAAGTTTAAAGAAACATTTTTCTCATAGTGCAGAGACCTGCCAGTAAGCACTTCCAGGTTTTTACGTACATCATCAACTCCTTCAGTTCCATTTCTCACTTTTGCGTTTTTTACATGGAAAGCCTGTACCTTACGGTACGTACATAAGGTACTGTGCACACAAGACGTTATGTAAAATAGAAGAGACTATTGCCAAGAAACTATATTACGCACACAACTCCCCACAAAAGATAAATGTATGATAAATATTAGTTCCCACACTTCATGATTAGGCTCTAGATATCATGCTAGATACCACAGTCTATAGCATAAAATCCACTGACAAGTCAATTTTTCAGAAACGAAGGGGGAAGGAGCAGATGAAGTGGGTAAAACAAAACCACGGGTTAATATAAAATAATGCAGATGACGTACAGTGCTCAGTAATGACACTGCTGACAGAAGAGTACCAAGACCTCCTTGGCAGCTCTGACCCAGACTAGAAACCCCTTGGAAGGCAGCAGAGTGACTCTTCAGAGGTCTGCTGTCCGACCTGGCGGTCCCATAGCCAGCTCAGGTACCCCAAGTGCACTTACTGCTCTGTGAAACCACCCCAAACAATCTGCTCACAGCTATGGAGAGTTCAGCCTGAGGGGACTCCCAGTGAGGAAGATCGTTATGTTACTGTCACTTTGCTTAATGCTCTGCTGTGGCTTTCCTCTGTATCAGTGAAATACATCACACGTTCAGCGGTTCCAACAGCTTGGCAACCGAACTGGAACTCGGGGAGGGAGACCTGGCATGCAGTACAGACAAGAATAAGGCAGTCAGAAGGGCTGGAAATGTAAAATGCAACCAACAAAGGCTCTGGATTTCCACCGTTCATCTATTTATTTTACTAAATGCTAGCAAGGACTTCATCTTAATATTGTACATATTGTTCTCCATCTACAAAAATGTTCATGTCACCATTTCAGCTAACAGAATAGGAATATTAGGAATATATAGGAATAGCAGCAGCTGCAACTTAACCTAGTATCACACTAGCTTTGCATATTCCCCTCTGTATTTTTCACCAATAAGTTAAAAATACATTACCTTACTGTATTTCCTTTTTTGCCCCACAGACAATTTAAGTAGAATGATATAATAAAGTCAGTAATAGATAGGGAAAAGAAGTTTTAGCTACAAATGCAGCTTGGAATGTTTTTCAGGGAGAATTAGAAACACACCAGCTCAAACCTGAACCGAAAATTCAGGCATCTTAAAAAAAATCACAATAAAAGGGCAATTATTTTCAGAGAGAGGGAAGCATTTCTATAACATTTTATGCTGTTATTAATGCATTTCTGCAAAGTTCTTAATAGAGTGCCTCCGTACTTCTGGCATTTAGCTCCAGCCTCGTCAGACTGCACAGTAAGGTCACCAAATATGTCTCATGCCACTGCAGACACTGATCTGTCTTCAGTAGGATGGTATTTTATTGAAAAGTCAATAAAGTCCCAGCAGTCAAAAGTCCTATGTTCTCTTAATGACTCCTTGAGGCCATCTCTCATGCTGACATCATTGCTAACAAAAAAAGCCTGTTACACTTGACACAAGCAGCGCTGCAGTTTTCAATAGGACAATTATAGCCAGAATCCTAGCAAAGGAGATGGAGCCTCACCAAGTCATCTGTACAACGCAAGCCATTTCAGTGTCAAGAAGTAGAAAAATGGTGTAGGATATGTATGGAAAGTATCCCGCATCAAACGGAGAACAGCCAGATGAGGAGATAAATGACAGCAACTCCTAAAACATATGTTCATGGTATAAAATAAATTTTGAATCTGGAAACCATAAAAGTCACCTTCAGTCAAAAACACATCACACAGACATTAGCAAGGATCAAGGCCTACAGAAGTGGTGGTCACAATTTCATCCATCTTCATTACGTTAAAGCTAAGCTGGCTAAAAACCAGTAGCAAGGCGATCAAAACGAATGCTACCTTCTCTAATTAGCATTTGAACTGATTTGCATATAACTTTTCACAAAAGAATTAAACGTTATGAAACCCAGGGCAACAAACAAAACCCAAAGGGATCTGACTACAGCTGAAAATGTATTTTTTCAAAAGCAACCCTGGCTGAACAGCCAACGTTTCTCCTGTGAGTCACTGATGCAAATTCAGCTCAAACTGCAGCAGCCACTTGGAGAGCTTTGGGCTGGTCCGTGTGGAAGCGGTGGCACCATCCCTGCAGCTCCTGAGAAGCACCACAGACAGCTTTGTGCCTAGGCAGTTCCAGCTAGGCTGGCTCAGGACGAGCTGCACGGAACCTAAGGACCAGGAAAAGGAAAGCTGCTTGCCTGATGGGAAAATTCTTGACGAACACTGAGCCCCAGAATAAAAGCTGCCTGGTGACTGCCTGCGCTGCACCGTGAGAATCCCACTGCCAGAGATCACCAGCACTCCTCTTCATAATTAATATTTTACCATCTCTTATTTATAGAGCTCTAACTACGTCCAAAACCTTGCAAACAAAGGAAAGTGTTAACTCGAAAACATGCAAAAACGCAAACCCAACAAAAATTCAAATGGAAAACCTCCAAGTAGGCACACACGAAGCAGTTTCTCTAACACGTGGAAGCGAGCATAAGGACACCCAAAGCCTCCTCCTGCTCCTCAGCAACAGGACACCCTGCCTGCTGCCACTGCTCGAGAAATACTTGACTGGCTTCCAGCAGAGCCAGGTTTCATTTTACACAAGTGCTTCACTGAGTTAGCAGTGAGGGGAAGTGCAAAGCAAATAACTCATCTCCCCCTGCCCCCCAGCCCAGTTAAAATTTCTTTAGGTCCAAAAGGAATTATCTAACCTAAGCAAATCAACTTAAAATTAATTTTAAGGCAAATGGCACATAAGAGCTTTGAATATCAAGCTAGACCTATTGCTAAATTATACGACACACAATCCATGTGCAAACCTCCATATCCATCTATTTCTTTTTTCTTATTAGAAATTACAAGTGTTGTTAAAACCATACATTCAAAATAAATTCAACCCACTTATCTTCCCCAGAAAAAGCCAATGAATGGCGCAGGGGGACAGTTATACACTAATTAATTGGCCCTGCTGAGCATTTTTTTTAAAAAAGAAAATAGATTATAAAACCAGCACATTCACTTATTAATTTAGCTTCATTGTATATATGGAAATGGCCAGTAACAAGCAAGCAGTGTGGGTAGGAAAATATTAGTCAAGCAGGAGTATCTGAAGTTTATACAAACCGAAAGACGATGCTAAAGCTTTAGCAACAGTGACGGTACTGAAGCAGCGGCATTTCTCTTGCCCTGAAAGCAGTACTGATCTCTTGTTTGTGTAAGTACATGATGGCAAAGCATCCTGAGATCACCAGAAACTCAGAAATACATCTACACCTCTAAGAGAAGTAAAATAAAACTCCTCAGGCCACTATAAGGTGAGAGGAACTTGTAAAAAGTGTCACCATAAAACACATTTGAAAATAAAATTGAGTCTCTAGCCGATGTCACCCGATAACATTTACCATTCTTCACAAACAGGAACTTCACCTCCATGAGACTGCAGCTACAGCCAAAGCAGCAGCAGCTGCTCTGTGACAAGAAATACTGCGTAAAAAAAACAGAGCACTGTACTTTTGTTGCTAGCATGAATGGCAGAGATGAGAAGACGAGAGGCCATGCACTGAGTAAAAATATGGCAAATGAAGGTTTGCCACTGACGCTTGGCACCCGCTTAAACAGTTAAAACCAGCCATGCAGCAGGAAGAACTCGCCTGTAACTTGCGAGAGCCACGTGGAAAAGCTGTTATGTGGGAAGTAACACGATGCAAGCCTGCGAGCAGCCAGAGCGCAATAAAGTTTATTACAGCTCAACTGTGCAACCAACTGATGCTACTGGTGTTGAGAGAAGTATTTTCAATGTTGTACGTACAAATGTTTTGGGTTCTTCTTCATTGATGCCCTCATTGCAGAAGACGCCACCAGAGGTAGGCTGACGCTGGCCTATGAATTCAGATCTCTTATTTTTTGCTGACCAAAAAGGGCATCTCCAGCTTTACAGATGTTAACATGCCCAGTTCCTCCTACGTACTGTTATCCCTGCACAACATGCAGTTTGATGAATTACATAACGTGTAGGTTTCATATCAACCGGCATGGAAAGAAACTACGAGGGCATACAAAACACTTTCAAATTGTTTTAATGTACGTGTGTTTTAATATATGTGCAGTATCAAACTTGAAATCCAATGGAACTCAAGTCCCCAGATAAGACGGAGGGTTTACAATTTCTTTTTTCCACCTTTTCTTCATGGGGCACAAACTGCGTTCTTCAGCTTTAAAATTACACGGCTTTGCCTGGGAAGTAAAACAATAAGCCACAAGCTCTTCTCTAAACGCCTCTGACACATACGCATCCCAGGGAGGAAGCGGCACGTACCGCACAAGCCACACAGGAAAAGCAAGATGCAAGGAGGTGGGAGAAGTGGTGCTGGAAGGATTTCTGTGAGGGCAGAAACAGAATTGAAATAGAACAGCCAAAAATAAGAAGAATCATGTATATAACATATGAACACACTTTTTTCTACTGTGATTTAAAAGCAGACCAAACTGTCCCCAGTGGAGAAACACACAAGTATGAAGTACATCTCCAAGTGTGAGGAGTAGGTGTCTGTGCCAACCCACAGACAGAGCTTCTCTGCCTCGTGCACCGCATCGGTGCCACGCAAGAGCAAAGAGAAGGTCTCAAGATGCTGGTCAGGCTCTTGTGTTTATTTGCTTTTGTAATCCCCGAAGTCCTGAGCAATTGTCAGGTATCTGATCCATTTCTCATTACTACTACTGAGAAAGCTCCAGAGACACGTGTTGTAGCCATTCATTAGAAAAGGAAATCCCTCCCCCAAAACAGAGGAGACAATGCCTCATTCAACTGATAGCAGAACCTGCCCAAACAGCTTGTAAAGGACGCCTTGCACGCTTCTAAAAAAGTCCCAGTATTTCCATCTACTGGATATTCAGTACAGTCAAGACTTGAAAAGAATCGCATCGCATCGAAGGGATACAGTCACATCAGTACCGCTTGCTTTGTGCCCTTCCTCTTCAAAGTGCTCTGTGCTTACTAATTAAGCAATGGCAGCAAACACAGCGCTCTTTCCTAGATGCAATTTGAGCAGAATGCTGTGGTACAGAGAAAGTTAAACTCCAGAAAAATACATGTAGCATATTCATTGCATAAGGAATAAAGATTTCTGGCAAGAAAAGCTGTTTATAGTATTTCTTTTATTAGTAGTTTAATACTTTGGTCTAGATGAAATTCTATGAACTGGAAGAGGTTCTTGCACTAAGTAACAAGAAAGAAGTGTAATCAAGACTTGCAACTTTCCTAGTTTCAGCTCTAGGATAAATGTAATTGCTACCAGACTTTTTATTCACACTTATTTTTCAGACTTATTCACCACGATCACAACCACCTGTGTGCTTAGAATGAAAAGCCAGTATTTAATCCAGCGAAGACGATGAAAAGCTTCTAGGCCTTCCCTGGCACCATAAAACTTTTAGTGGCAATTACAACAACCTTCTGACACGAGACATCGCTAAACGACGTGATATGATTTGCAGGGCAGCAGCACAGAGCCATAAAACATGCAATACTTCAACACTTTGCAACACATTTATAGCTCAAACGATCTGTCTGCTGCTTTAGCACAGATGAGTCCCAAAGATAATTTTTTCCCCTACTAAGCAAAAATCCACCTGCCCCTTGGCAGGCCAGCAGAATAAAAGGAAGCAGCAGATCTTTTATGGCCCGTAACCACATTCAGTCGTGGCCCTCTACAAAAACATTTATTCCATAGCTGAGCTCAGAGTCAACGCAGTGACAAGCACGTAATTGTGCAGCTATGATTGTGCTCAATGACTCTTTTACTCCTGGGGAACAGCGCCTATGACACCAGCACGACGGCTGAGAGGAGCCTTTGGCTATGGCTGATCCGAGAGGTAATGTATACGGCCATAAATAACGGCAACAGTGAATTAAGCAGGCTTAAATTACGACTTGTCTCATCAGCACCCTAAAATTAATGGGCTCCTTGGATTTAAAAGAAATTTTCTACCAAATGCTAAGATGTAGATTATTCCTCTTTTTCTGCAGTAACAGCTTGGAGAAGAATGGAGCTGGCAATGCGTGGTGTGTTTGGGGTAGAGATGAAGATTGAAAAGGAGAGGAAAGGCTAGGAGGTGGGAGCTGGGCTGAAGCAGATGAGCCAAAACGGGGACAGAAAAGAGAGACAACAACACAGTGCTGGGGACACCCGACACAATCTACATGTAGGAACCCACCCTGCCCAAGCTCTGTCCGCCCCGGCTCTCCACATGCCACCTTTCCTCCCCTCCCAGACACCAGCACAGAGGCCGAGCACTACCCAAAGAGCCCCCAGGGAAGAACAACCCGCAGCCACCCGACTGGCTCAGGAAAGAGATGCAAGAGGCGCACGAGTTTGGATGGTGCTCACGAGTCATGCGGATGCCAGCGTGATTCCGTCTGACTGCATCTGGATACCCAGCCTCTACCCAGAATTCGGCACCAAAACATAACCTGGAAGAGGCACCAAGACTTCATTTTTTTTAAAAACAAAGTTGAAGTCTTAGGTAGGGACTGGAAACTCAAGCAGACGGAACAGTCTGTAATCAAAGATGCCCACGTAACTAATTTCTCACTTCCTGTGCATTGCTACTGCCCACAGGTCTTTGATTATAACCACACGCTACTTTTCGTTCCTCTTCGAGATTTTCCTGTTCAAGCAGATTTCTTCAGACGAGCTGAACTCACTGAACAACGAGCACTGATCATAGCGTAGGCCTTCTGCAAGGGCCTGTTGCTGAAAAACCATCAGGAACAAAGCAGTGAACTACAGAAAGAAAAAGGGAAGGCTTACCCCAAAGTTCATGAACGCTGCTTTGGGAAAATGGATTGCATCCTGTCACTGCCGTGTATTTCCTTCATAATACCAAATAAATCTTCCAGTGTGTTTTTCCAAAGTCTTCGATCACACATTTCCATTGTTCTAGAGGTGGGGCTTGATTTCCAGTACTACTGAGGAGTCACCAAGGCATTGGATGTTAAGAACTGCATTTTTAAAAGTATATATAAAAACCCACAATCTCTGGGTTGCCTAAAACCTCCAGGCACTAAGTGCTTTGAACTTGGTACCCCAAATCAGCAAATGCTTTCAGGTTTTGTGTAATTCCAAGATTCGTATCTGTGAACTGCAGTAACATGACCTTGCTTCATTGCAGAGATTACATGGAAAAACGGCGTTTGAAGCCTTTGCAGCAGTAGGGAGCACTAACCAAAGGCCAAGGCAACAGTAACACAGTCCGGTATTCACAGCTAAATTTCAACAGGATGCAGAATAAAGAGAATTAAATTCACATGGCTGGTTGCACAAGAGGAGAAAGCAATGAATAGATGCCTGCTGATCCCAGTGGCCTCTGCACAGAGCGGAGCATCGTTAAAAACCATGGAGTCAACACCTGGGCTGCATGGAAAGTGGGATTTTTTAGGCACCTCCTCATTTTGGAGTGTTTCAGCTACATTCAGAGAAGACTAGGACTGCAAATATTTTAACTTTCAAATCAATAACGTGACCAGCTGGGAAAGAACAAAGGCTCTCCTCTCACTCTACAGAGACTTCTGTGCTCTGTCATTAAAAGCAGTGGTTCGTAGCGTGCAATCATAAGGGATGCTGACATAAAGGGCTATCAGAACACTTTGGGGGACTTCAAAGTGAAAAATAAAGTCCTCTTCTTGCATATACGCAGAAGTACTAGTTTATGCAAAACAATCCTATAAAAAAGATCAGAGTCTTTGAATATGTATATTCCAGAGAACTAAAGAAATACTTGAACTGTTTTAATACACCAAACAGCCTAACCTCCAAGACACTTTTAACATGAATGGGTTTCCCCCTCCACTGTTGGGGAGGGGATATCAGCAGATAAAGGGAAAAAACACACTGCTCAGCCTGTGACTTCAGCTAAATCCACAACTGCTATTCATCTGGGCTGCTTGGCTAACATCGGAAACCATGCGCTCTGAGCCTGATTAATTATTAAAGGCAGAAAAACCCCTTGAATGGAGCATAAACCCTTGAGTTGCAGCCTTTTTGTCAGCTACCATGTCATGTCGTTTCTAACACACACTGTATAATTTGCAGCATTTGTCGTAACTAACTCTTTACTGCTGGTTCTTCCACTACAGAAACTAATTATGCCTGCTGCAGTCTAAAGCTAAACGCAAACCATCCGCTTAAAATTACTTGCACAGAACGATGTGTTTTGCCAGATGAAAGCAGGAGATCCAAACCTGTCAGCAATAAAGTTTCACCGAATGCAACTCAGCTCTGTAAGCTGTGCTGTAAAAGAAGAAATTCCCAGGCCCATTGACTCAAAGGCTCACATGGTGTTCTACAAAAATAATTAGCAAGTTTACAACAGGTCAGTGGTAAAGGGTTTCAAAATCAAGTTCAGGTGCGATTCACAGTTGATTCCAGTTTACACGTCAGCCAAACCAGGCCCTCCCATTCTCCTCGCCCCATGTAGTCTTTCCCCCGCTTTGGTTTGCTGGCACCCCCACACGTGAAGGCACAGCGAGCTGTCCGAGGGCTTGATCCAACTGCCAACGAGCTGCTGGCTCAGCTTTCAGCCCTGTAAGCACAAACCAGCTTGCTGGAAGGCACCAGGAGCACTGGTGTTCACTACACAGCAGGAGATGAAGGCAGAGCTTCCCCTTTCGGCACCAGCAGAGACCTTGGATCACTTTAGGCTGTGTGCTTACAACTGACTTCAGGGAACACTTAACCAGCAGAAATTTGCTCCCTCCAAGCACAGGTAAGCCGCAGGAGAGGGCCAGAGGACACCACAAGAGAAACAAAAACATTCATTCACCTGTTTCCTAAACTCAAATCTGTCCTTCATGAGATCGGAGGAGTTGATGTTTTCACCCATCAGTTCCTCTCCATGTTCCTGTTTATGTAGCTACAGTTGCATCCAAAACCAACTGAGATTGAGTAGGCAGACAAGTCCTTACAATAAAACCTGACTGTGATGGAGGCAGGGAGGTGGATGACTACTGGAGAAGTAACCAGAAACACATGTAATCCCGAACACCACTTAGGAGGGTTTACTGGTAGTAAAAGTCTGACTGTGAGAGTTTTTTTTTTTTTTTTTTTAAGGTGAACTCACTAAAATAAAGGAATTCCAAACGCCGTGTATTAGTTTTATTGCAACAAGGCTTAGCAAACATAAGCTCAGACTCCACTTCCCCAGCTGCTATAAAACATGAAGCAAAAGGACTGCCCGGGTGCCAAGAGGCTCTGAACATTACGGCGAGCCTCAGCTCTCCATCAAAACCCAACCCAAGGCATTCAACAAAACCCATAAACCCCCACAGTCAGCTTCTCCCCGTATTTAGAAGGTAACAAAAAAAAGCCAGAGAAGTGGTCTCAGTGTACCAAAGCACAAGTCTGAACTACCCTAACGAAACGCTGAGTTTGGAGTATTAATGCTGCAACTGTGGGGATAATCAACCAGCCAGCGCTGTACGCTCTTGTGACAAACCCCTGCTGCGTGAATGGAGAACCCTCCCGTTCCCCTCCAAGGCATCTTAAAGATCATAATGCAATTACATTCCTACAGTAACCCAGAGAATTTTTGATTCAAACAATTGTTTAATTTTAGCATGGTTTGGACTTTGCTGTTGCAGCTATAAGAACACATGGTTGGGAGTTATGGATGCTGCTACATGAGCCACGCTGTACTTTTCATGCTGTTTTGCATTTCATCAACTGAATTTCTGGCAGAAATTAAAAATACCAATGAGACCTCTTACTGCAGAACGCTCATAGCCGCTGTGACCCATCCAAAAGCACGCAAGCATTTAGCATATAGAAGTTGTATTGCCAGTATGCTCGGCCATTACTGTTTCTGTGGAGAGCTTCTAAGAAGAAAACTATAAAGATACCTTACTGGCAAGGTCGTTCAAGTCATTCACAATGAAGTAGCAGATAACCTTTTTTCCCCCCTTTCCAGAGCCCTTGTTCACTATTAATATATTCCAGAAACAAGATAGAGTGCTCAGCACATAGTTATCGTACCAGCCAATTTCCATACAACAGCCATTTTTTATATCACAAAAACCCACAGATTCCCATTTTCGCCTTTAAAAATGGAGCCTGAGTGGTTTAGGTAATTACAGCTGTCACGGCGGGTTTGACAAATAATTTCTCTACTCAATGTATGCTTTAGGCCACTGGGAAAGCTGTCAAATAATGACATCAGAGTCTACATTAGGACTGGCAAAATGCAGCTACATTTCCTTTCATATTTAACTCGGATGGTTTATGGCCCTTCCTTTTCCTATTCCCTTGATGAAAAGGAGAGTGGAACAAACGAACGGATTGTAATTCAACCCAAATTAAATGGAGATAAGTAACAGTGAAAGAGCGTGAAAGAAAAAGCAAAGCACATCCTTGCTTTGGTAACCAAGAAGTTTGCTCATTCTTCATCAATGAGTTCTGCAAGCTTGAGTCACTTCCTAGAATTCCAGGCTGTAAGGGATGAGCACAAAGACCAGCTGGCTGCTTTCCCCTTAGTCTTCCCTGCTTCTTACGTGATCTTAATTCCAGTCAAAGTGCAAATCAACCAGGAACTCATTATTTCAATGCCTTTATATGTTACCTACTCAGTTCTGAAAACAACCTTGGGCACCGACCTTGGTTTCAGATGCTTTCTGTGGGTCTCCAGCATCTGGAGGCAGCTGCAGCTCTGGTATTTCCACTGGCAGGTCTTGTGATTGAGGCAAAGGATTAATGAGGAACCTCATTTTCCCGCTGATGCTTAACAGAAATATATTAACTACTATATTACTGGGGCCAGGTGATGAGAAGGGGGTGCCACATGCAACTTAGGTTTTATCAGAGGGCTACAGTTCACCTGAAAATGGTATCTCCGTATAGAAGTACCACAGTGGAAACAAAACAGGCACCATGACTGTAAGGGGGCAGGGGATGGAATGATCAACACAGTCCAGAGCTATCTGAAAGCAGGTACAAGTGGGGAAAAATAAGCTTAAATAAGATTACATAAATTGGGATTTGGTATAGTAAATGCTTCTGCAATTTCCACCAATGTGAAACTACTGGATATTTATCCAGTTAATAACTAGAATTAGGAAACAAGCATGCAAAAAGCAGCTACTGGAGCTTGAGCACTAGCATTAGGAGAACTGTCAGCTCTGAACCCATGAATGATCCAAAGAGACATGCTCTTTCCACTGATTTAATACTTAAAACTTTTTTTTTTTTTTAGTTGATTTAGAGATTCTGCCCGTGTACACACCAACCTTAAAATCTGCACCGAGCACCCAACTAACCTGATCCAGCACCTGGATCAACCACCTGCTGACCTGCTCTGGTGGTTGATTTGTGTTAGCACCTCCCAGGCAAGGCCACTGGTTCTGCTAAGGCTTAAGGCTACGCTAGCTGCCAGTTTGCTAGCAGCATAGTTAGGTTAAGGAGGGATGTGGTTAACTCCCACCGCTTTAAGATGGATGCAGTAACAGTGACATGCAATTATTTTTATTACTAGAAGAATTGGAATGAGCTATACCAGTATAACGTGATTCACACTAGAGAGGTGTCTATTCTGGCACATAAAATGGAGTAAGATTTGCATATATGTTCTTTCATCTTCACATTTATAGTTTGGGAGTAATTCCAGTGGTTTTGGGGAAACTCCACACATGCATGCTCCACCTGACGTGCTTCGAGTCTTTGTAGCACAGCATGCAAGGAAGCTATTGTAAGTGTTCATAACAAATCATACACATTTGCACATTATTATTTGTGGCTGCTACCATATAATTGGAAGCTTCACAGGAAAGAAGTCAACATGGAGGAAGAAGTGCATTAAATTCGTAGCTGAGCACTCAACTGACTACTGGGGGTCAGGAACACTTGCACAGATTTTTCTCCACTGCTAGTCTTACAATACGTTACACTAAAAGAGACATGAGATGGAGTTATTCACAGCAGCCTTCAGAACTGAGACGTTAAAGAGAACGTTCCCCCCTGCACTCAATAAGCTTTGCTTCTTACAAATTAAGAACAGTCCTAGCTCTTTCTAAGGTTCATTGTGATGATAAACACACAAAAGTGTATGGTATGCACTACCGCTTATTAGAATTTAATGCTTCTTGAACAACTACAATGCAAATGTTCATCACAATAGATGGGAACCTTGGTGGAAACCAGAATTCCCACAAATTGTTTAAGAGTACAGTAAATGAACAGTGTTATAAACAAAAAGCTCAAATCTCTCACAAATGTGTATGTTGCATTTACCCACAGACTAGCCCACTACACATTCACAGTGCAACTGCACTTGTAGAAAACCCTTCAAACAAAAAAATTACACCCTAACAAGGAGCATTTTCGGCTTATAGACACATTTAAGTCAGACAAACCACATTTGTCTCAGGTATTTTTCATATTAGTGAGAGATTTTTGCACAAATAGGGCACTATACGACAGAGCACGAAGTTGGACAGTTTTAAAGAAGGCTCCATTTTGAAATACTTAACTGGCAGGGTATCAACACACTTATAAACACAGTAACTTTCAAAAAGCCATGTTGGGAGTTTATTTTTAAGCTAGTATCTTCAAACAAAAGCATGGCAACGCAACTGACAAAGTTATAAACACGAAGCATGAGAAAATCTAAATGACTGTAAGTAAACTAAGCTGTATGACTGTAAGTAAACGGCCTGCTGATGGCTTCCAAAACCATTTCAACCTCAGTTACACAACTAGACAATTAAAATAAACACAGGCTATGTTTTCTGTATATAACGCATTACGAAAACTCCTATATCCTACACAAAGCCTCGTTGTTTCTTATCTCTCCATTTAATACGGAGGCATGTTAACCTATGCCACAGATGTTTACACGTGTTCTTCCTTACCATCAAGGTGCTCAGAGGATAAATACTCATTCTTAGTCTACTGCGAACATATTTAGGGAGCAGAGGAGAAAACGCAG
The DNA here is from genome assembly GCA_011075105.1 of Heteronetta atricapilla. NCBI lineage: Eukaryota > Metazoa > Chordata > Aves > Anseriformes > Anatidae > Heteronetta > Heteronetta atricapilla. The sequence continues at coordinate 15,998,491 of CM021739.1, read as the reverse complement.
TCTTATTGCTTATTCTACCTTGTAAAATGTGTTTTGAAAATCCTTAATGTATTTCTCCATCCAGAAATAAGGGAAGGAGGACAAAATCCTGTTGAAAGCACCTTGCTTGTGGCTGTCAGAAGCCAGGATAACAGCAGTGTAAGAGCACAAGAAACAGTTGCCTTTAGCTTATGCACACCTGCCAGTTTGCAAAGTGGTTTTCCCCTATCAACAGGACAAAATGTTGATGGGGAAGGATGACGGGGACAGGAACACACACGGAGATACTCAGCGATGCTCGCAGACACGCACATCCGACCAAGAACTTGCTCTGCTAAAACCCCATCAGTGAGCAGCAGGTACTGCGACAAACCCCGTAAATCTTTTTGAAACTCAATCTCCGAGCAGGGAAACACCTCCCCGTTGGGGACAACGAAGCAAAGCAAGGCAGAGCGGCCCAGGAGCTCTCCAGGAGGCTGCGGAGGGGCAGGGAGGGACGCAGCCCGCCCGGCTCTCCCCGCGGAGCGGAGGAAGGGCGGGGAGGGAAGGAGTGAGGGAGAAGCAGCCCAAGAGGAGAAACACGCCGAGCATCGCCTCAGGAGAGGCCAGGAGCGGAGAAACCCCTCTCTCTGCGTACTCCTGAGGAGGGAAAAGCAAACGGGGAGCGGGTGGGGGGATCCCGACCCCTCCGAGCACCCCCTGAGGTGGCTCCCCACGGCGAGCCGAGCCCCCAGCCCCCTCAACCCCACGGGCAGGGCTGCGGCGGGGGCTGCCCCCTCCCGGTGCCCCGTCCCGGTCCCTCACCGGCCTGGGTGGTGTCGCTGAGGTCGTGGTTGGCGGCGCTGGCCCGCGGGTAGTCGCGGAGCTTCCTGCCGCTCAAGCTGAGCGTGCCGCTGGCCGCCGCTTCTTCCAGAGCTCGGTCCAAGGAACGGCTCCACGAGCCGGGGCCCGCCGGAGGAGGACAGACCGCCGTCGCCACCGCGGTGCCCAGCGGCATCACGGCGGAGCCGCCCTCCGGCGCCGCCAGCCCCGCGGCCGCCATTTCCCCGCCGCCGCCGCCGCCTCTCCGGCTCCGTGCTGCGCTGCGCATGCGCGGAGCGCCCCCCGGCAGGGCAGGCGGGACCCACGCGCCGGCCATGACAGACGGGGCGGGGAGCGCGCATGCGCGGCCCTCGCCCCCTCCCCATCCCCTCCGTGCCTCCGAGGGCCGTGGCGGGGCCCGGCCCGCCACCAGCACCGCTGGGAACAAAGGCGGGTGTCGGGTCATTTACCCTGCCCAGCACCTCGTCACACAGACACACGGGCACTACTGTCATCCTGCACCCCTGCCACGGCTTACACGCATCCCTCTGCCAAACACACTTACTCAAAACCACGACCGCAGAGGTTTATCAGGGTGTTGGCGCTGATCCTCTAACGCCAGGTTGAGGTCGCAGAGTTGTGGTCAGCAGGACTGTCACAGCAGAGTGGAAACACGTATTAGGTTGTGATACCGGCTGTCAGGTTGTGATAGCAGCTACCACAGTCACACCACGCAGAGCTGCTGAAACATAATTAACTTTTACAGCACCACAGCAAAAAGTAATTATTTTTCCGAATATGGGCAACAAATGCAAGCCTTCTTCAAATTAGACTACTTTTTGTTACATTCTTTAGAACATTTAATAATGATTTAAAATAATGATTTAATAGTTAACAACCCCTTAAGATATATCAGAAAATGCATATAACCAACGTATTACTGCCCAAGTGGTTATAACAGGGACAAGACAGCATGAAACCTGTAACTTTTTATTTAAAAAAAAATTAACAGCTTCAGAATAGATCAAATGTAATAACTTTTCCAAAAAATACCAAAAGGTACAGTGTAAAGCATCTTCTCATTAAATACAAACTAGCTTTTTTTTTTGATGCATTGCATCAATGTTTTGCATCTATGTTGATGCAAACGAGTTTTTTTTTTGTTGCATCCTGGCACATGGAAAATGTATACACTGAAACAGAAGGACTGACACCACGTTATCTACTCAAATTCTAACAGGGGGACGTTTTTATTTTTTTAAAAAAATCCTACTAGTAATTAAGAAATAACACCTTAACACCATTATGCTTAGTTCATTTCTGCTAAGGTATATTTGTCAACATTAAAAATAAGGGTTTAAGTTCTATATAGGATCAGGGATGCGTTCGGACTTTAAAATTGCTGTATCAATGAAAGCCCTTCTACAGTCAATGCTCTTCAGACATTGAAGTCCCCAGTAAACACTAGGTAACTTGGAATTTGAGATAAAAATGCAAGGAAACCGGTTCTGTAAGAAGTCCAATGTAAACTCTTCAAGAAAAATAAAATGAAGTAAAACCACTTCAAACACCATGAACATTAGTGGATGCAGCAACCAACCAGTCTTTTACGTGGCTGTACCTAAACTCCATTGCTACAGAACAGGGTTAAACTCATCAATTCCTGGGCTGGAAGCAGTTTTAACTCTGTGTTATTCCTGAACAGGTGCCCCACTTTTAGGAATCATAAATTAATATTGAGAATGCCCCAGTCCTCACCATCCTGCAGACTCGGATACACAAAGCTATGCCTGCAGCAAGTGACTACATGGTCCTGCTCAATGCCTTACACGTGCTGGTAGACTGAGGGCTTTCTTCCAGTGACATTCCCAGTTTCGGCCAATTTCAAGACGCCTGACAAATTCTGATCAACTTCACATTTTACCTCTCTTTGGTATATACAAGCAAGTGCCATTGGGTTGCATGCCTCTGGCCATTTGTATGAGCCACAGAAAATCCTCTGGGCCAAGGTTTGCAAGATGAGAATCCTGTGTCTGGGAATGTAAGGAACTCTACCATGCCACTGACTTTCTCGTGAACTGTTACATTTATTCCTATAAAACTGTCCAAAAATTTGAAGTTATTGCATTAAGTTTAAGAAAAAAAAAAAAACAACTTACAAAAAGAAATAGTAAGCAAAAGTTTAAGAAAAATAGATGTATAAACTCCATTTGCAGAGGATGGTAACGAACTTGAGATATTTGTAATATAAGTTACTCTCATACTGCCTGTGCAGTACTCCTCCAATATTGTCTGGACCACTGGAATAGTCTCCATCCCAATTACATATTATGGGTCTCAGCTAACAGCTTTATTTGTGAAATAGAGAATGCAAAACATTTAGTCTTCAAGAAAGGAAAAAAAAAGAACTTCAAAAGCACAAAGAAGTACAACCAATGCTCCCATGAAAAATGCTGCTACATCACTACTAAAGTATTCACGGACTGAGGCTCTGTGCCAAACTGCAGTCCAGAGGGAAGTTCGTAGGCAGTCCCTAACATCCTAAAGTGGGATTTGTAATGATACACTGACACAATCTTTACTATAGCAGGGGGTCAAAGAACAGATACTGAGTACTTCTAAACAGAAAGAAAAACCTTTTAGCTTCATGTTTAAATATTGGTTGCAAGATGAACCAAAATCGGTGTTTGTTAACAGCTGGGCAACAGAATCTTTTCCAACCAGGTGATGGTGCTACTCCAGTAGATCAGTTTCCCAGTTTTCCCCCTCTCAGGGCAAAATGTCTTTTACTGCTCAAAGTAAAAGTAATAAAGACAGTGCCACCATCTCAGCAAGAAGTCTGGAGAATTTCAGGGACGTACGCCATATTCTTCTGCCCACTTTTATCTCACTTTCTTAAGTAGGTGGGATCAACGCTTAAGTCCATTCGACAGGTTAGCCCACTGTTACAAAACGGCTTCCTTTGTTCTGAGACAGCGCTGTTCTTTGCTCCTTCAGGATCCCAAAACGTTCGTTCAGTGTCATCCCTGTCTGAAAAATAAAATAATTTCATAAACTTAAAGGACGTTAGGTTAATTTAGTCAAAGTAATAAATACAAGAGTATTTTTTTCCTCATTTGGTTTCATCACTTGACTTCCTAACTCAAATTCCTAAAACTAAAAAAGGTTTGATTTGGATTAATCCTTTCTTGCACCATTGAAAAATCAGGAGCTACTACTTCTTGGAATTTATTAAGACTACATGGTACACAGTGTCAGGACTGACAGCCTACTCAGAAAACCGTAAAAAAGTTAAACTAAGGACAGACAGACTGAAAAGGGAACTTTTCCTACACCTATTTCCCCATACAGATTCTATGTAACTTATTCAACTACAGCTGTTTAACCACTATAATGCAGTTTGTCTTCCAGTTCATCCAGTTGAGGCTGCATACCAGATTCTAGTCCAAAAGTTCAAATAATTTTCCAATGTAACAGTAGACTATTTTTGACATACTGCTTCTTCACTGAAGGGACAAATCCAGACCAATGCCCTAAGATTTCTGCATCCTATCACTCATCTTCATTATACTTTGGAAAAATATTAATCATTCAAGTGTTTGTGTCATCACACCGATCACATTTGATTTTCTCACCCCGCCTTTTTTTTTTTTTTTTAATGCTAGATGTATAGCAAAAGTTGCCCTGTAAAATCAGGTTATGTCATCAAATGACGCTTGTTCCTGAATTACGCATGCTTGCTGATTCAAGCACAGCAGGAACACCAGAAAGCTTTTAGAAACATTCAGCATTTTAAATCCTATTTAACACATGTGGGTGTTCAAGATGTAAACTAGAGGAACAGGAACAGTGAGTTCAGGTACTTGGTTGAAGTTACACAGCAAGTTAGTGGAAGAACTAGAAGTAAATGCAGTCGTCACCAGTTCCCTCTTTTTTCACTAGCAAATCTAGGGGAAAAGTGCCTGACTCACCAGATTTTATCTGTCTTGAAACTACTTCTACAGTCAAGGAATGAAACTACATTTACCTGTTTTCCAACACTATTAATATCAAACTGCAATGGAACCCCTTTGGGAATCTTCTTCTCTTCTGATTGGTCCCTCTTCATGAGAAATGGGGGCACTGGAGTACGAGTTAATCGTAATTTCTGGGAACTGTGAAAGAACATTAGACAGGACACTGAATACATGTTTTATGCAATGAAGCTATATAGAAATACTAATTTTTCATCATGCTGTTTGATTAGGCTGGCTGAGTAGCTGGAGGGCTCAAATTCAATGAGGTTAAAGTGAAGCAGAACTATAAAAGTGTAGGATTTGTTACTGTTATTACACAGCAAGTGTCCCAAAAAGAAGCAATTTTATTTTATTTTTTTTTGCTGACAAACTCATTATTCATGATTAATTATTCTTGTAAATACATAAAGTAAGAACTGGTATAGTTTTCCCTGCAGATAAAATGTTAATGATGAAAAAAGCTACTCAACAGATTTTTAATAGAACACCTCATGAATCAACAGTGCCTTAAATTTCATAAAGACAAATACAGCAATGCTTTCTTTAAGCACAATTCTAGCAGCGTCATTACTGATCAGGCAGAAACTATTACCATCACTCAACAACTAGATGCTAAATTCATTTTCATTCAGAGCAGAGAGGAAAACAGCTGTAACAGCCTGAACTGGAACAGGCAGACAAGGTGAAGATCTACCAGCCCACCACTCTTCGACTCTACATAGCAGATCAAGCTCCTAATAGGGAGATGTCTTTTTAAACTCAGCTGTGGTATTACTAACACACAGCTCAGAAATACTCAAAAAGGGAACATATTCAGAAGTCTTCAGAAGAAACTGTAACCTTGAAGTCACATGAAAGTCTATCCTAAAGGAACTTGCTTAAATGGCTCAGGAACAGAGATTTCATTTACATTAATATTTCAGAACTATTTCTCAAACTCACATTGGGGATAGGATTGCTCCTGGGTTGTCGATGGACACAGTCAAAATCCCTCCACTTGTGGTAGAAGTTCGCCATCTAGTTTGAAAACACAGAAATCACAAAAATATTGCTGAAATTTCAGTCAGAATATCTTCAAATGTGTGTCCAGAACTCAGGCTAATAAGGAATGTGCAAGTTTTCAGAATATAGGCCAATGCAAAGACCGCATTCAGCCAAATTTACTCAGCCTGCTTTGTTATCAACAACAAAACTGCAAAGAGCTGAGAATGATACAAGATGAACGTGAAGGGTGAGAGAGGAGGGTGTCCATCTTGTAGCCTGCCTTGCATATATCCAGACTCCTTCATAGGCTCTATATTTATATTAAATATTATATTTAAATAATAATTATATTTAAATAATTAATTTATGCTAAATAAAATGGAAATTGCATCAAGAGCTTAGGAGAACACTGACATTTAAGCTTTAATTCTCATCTATGCAGTATTCATGAGGATTAGTCTGTTCCTCTGAAGCTACCACCTTCCCCCTCCTTCCTGCAAGTGTCTTATTGCAAACAAATTCCTCCTAGTTAAATTAAGAAATAATTTAGAAAACAACTGAAAAAAATAGGGGGAGGATTGCTGTCACTCGGTTGAGATGCCTATAGGGGAACAAAAAAAGGATTCTATTACCATAGCTAGGAGCAGAAGCCAGAATTAAACAGAGAACAGCAGTACAAACAAGAAACTATATTCAAGTTTTCCAAGTGAAATACTTACTGACGAGTTCTCTTTACTGTCTGGTTATCAAGATCTTCTGTTGTCTGCACTTGGGCCTGCACCTGAAAGCACATCAATACAGACACTGGATTTGCATACTGTTTTAGCTCCTACTGTAGCAACTGGAAATACAGCAGTTCAAAAATAGAAGTTTAAAGCTGTTTATGCACAAACTGGGTTGTACTTTCAGAGAGGCTTAAACTACTAACTTTGTAAGGCACTGAAAGAAAATTACGCCTTGGTTAAGTAACTTAACCAATAAAGAGATGGAAACATCTCTGAGAACTTCAGCAAACACTACCAAGATGCACCAAAGTGCTGCCAGGCCAGCAAGAAAAGCCGTGGCTGTAGTTCTGCAATTCACATGGATGGAAGACAGTAACTACCTACAGTTAAAATAACAGCAGATGTAGAATAAAGGCATAAATGAAAACCGAGAGCACCATTCACTGCATATCCCCTTTCTATTTTCTTGATCTTATTCAAACTAACTAAAAAACCCTCTTTGAATACAAATAAGATGAACATATTCAGATTCTGAAACACGTTACTGCTCTATCATTTACCTGAAGGCAGCTGTTGAAAGCTGTGCATTGCTTTCTAACATTTACTTGTGAGAGGAAGAATAGCTTATAACTATCCACACATACTCAGACAAGTTCCATGCCCTTCACAACAGTCAAGCTACACTGAACCAGGAAGCAAGACCCAATGGGTTACAGTAACTGAAGGGGACGAGTACATGTCTCCAGAAGAACGTGTGCCTATTTTTCAGCCTACTTCAAGTTTCTCCTTAGATCTGATGATCAGATGGGTTAGCTCAAAATCTGTGGCACAACTTTGTTTTCAGCAACGTTTATTACCTTCAAGCCTCTTCGAAACAAGAAAGTTGCCTGACGAGTGTCTTTCTGTTGATTTAGTTTGTTTCCAATTCTGGCAAAAGCGGACTGCATGTTATTCCTGTAATAGTTAGAAAATGTAGTCAAAGGCTCCAAAGATAACATTTGAAAGTGACCACTATGAAGGTCAGGAAATTGCCCAATTGCCCACTAAAGACATCTGCGAAGCTGCCTCTTTGAGGAGGAACATTTCAGTTGCAATAACTTCTCACCTATTAGGAGAAAAACATGTTCATTAAAAATGAAGAAATCTCTAGGACTAGAAATTATAGACCCATAGAATCATTTAGGTTTGAAGAGACCTCTAAGATCATCAAGTCCAACTATCCACCTAACATTACGAGTCCACTGGCAAACTATGTCCCCAGGCATCACATCCACACATCAAATACTTTCAGGGAAGGTGGCTCCACCACCTCCCTGGGCAGGCTGTTTTAATACTTTATCACCCTTCCTGTGAAGAAACACTTCCTGACAGCCAGTCCAAACTTCTGCTGGCAGAACTTGATCCTGTCACCTCATGTCCTATCACTTGTCACCTGAGAAAAGAGACTGACACCCTCCTTGCTGCAACCTCCTTTCAGGTAGTTACAGAGAGCAATTTCTCCCCTCAGCCTCCTTTTCTCCACACTAAACAGCCCAGGTTCCCTCAGCTGCTCCTCATGTTCTGTTTTCTCAACCCTTCACCAGCTTTGTCGCTCTTCTCTGCACACGCTTGAGCAACTCAGTGCTTTTCTTGTAGTGATGGGCCTAAAACTGGACACAGTACTTGAAGTGTGGTGCTGGGTACAGAGGGACAATCACTTAGCGCTGCTAGCCACACTATTTCTGGTGCAGGCCAGGATGCCACTGGCCTTTTTGACCACCTGGACATGTTGCCAGCTCACGTTCAGCCAGCTGTTGACCAGCACCCCCAGGTCATTTTTTGCCAGGCAACTTTCCAGCCACTTTCTTCAAAGCCTATACTGCTGCACTGTTATGATTCAAGGCAGCCCCTGGCATTAGAACTCCTATGTCACAAGGTTAATACTTCTGCTTCTTTACTTTAATACCCTTCGGCACTTTATATTAGATAAAACAAAAACAAAAAAAGAGAGCTAGAGAGCTATATTGGTAACTGTAAACAAGCTGTATTTACAGTTTCCACAAGAGTCACACAGTGAAAATTTCCATCACAGAGACCAGTTCAGCTGCAGTTTGTAACTGATGCAGATCAATTCTAGCATGAATAAAATATGCAATACCCTCCAAGAAACTGAAGATGGCACCAGCTTCCACAAAGACATTTTATTTAGAGAATTCACTAAACCATGGTTGTCACTTTGAAGCTATGGAAATCCATGTTGGTCATTTTCATGGAGGCTGCCTATGATTTAAATGAAGGCAGAATACCAGATGCTCACAAATGCAAGTACTTCCCAATGGTTCTACAAAGTAATAAGTATCTGCCTTCGCATTGAGGCCATGTTCAGCTTCAGATCTACTAAACTTCATTGACATTACAGTCTTGATAGTACTATGATTGCCAGTACCAACCATTTTCCCTCGGACACAGTTCTGTCAGAAACAAGACTCATTATGCAAAGTTATTGAGAAGAGTTCAGAAAGCAGACACGGCATTTTACCTTCTGTTTAGTGGAGCAGGCCTCCTGAGGACTGGGATTTTTCTCTGCATATCAGATTGTCTCTGCAAATTTGTTTTCTTTTTCAAAACTGGATAATTCCGTTGTGTATTCTTAAAAATAAGAAAATAAATCAATCCAATATATATGTATAATGTATACATACAAACACACACTGAATTGAATTAGGAATGATATAGCTATAACCTGAATACACACTTAGGACCGGGTCCTTTCCTGTCTCTAAAAAGGAAAGTATTTCATGAATTAGTTAATAAACTGAAAGAGATATGTATTAGAATTGCCATTTAAAAACATCTATTTCTCTCCTGTGTATTGTAACTGCATGAGCTTCTGCTGGTTCAAGCTTTGTTAGTTTTCCTGGAAACTGAGACTTTTCTTCAATTTTTGTTTGTTTACAAGCTGAATACAGAACACATTTCACTTTGCTCACCTTTCACAGTTCACTATAATTTGAGAAATACTATCTATACTGTTATGAATCATATGTTCCCCTCATTACCAGGCCAAAAAAAGCAAAGCTTAGCTGTTACTTTTTGATTATTTTACCTCCCTGTATATAACTGACAATACCTCCTCCACGCACCTTTCAAATTCTCTTCTTCACAAATCCAAAAGCGATCCCAACTAGATAGAGCAGGCAGGATTGCACTGGAGGAATGCAGAAAAGGGAGGCTACTGACAGAGGTATTTGCAAAACTTCATTTTTGTAATAGGCCCATGTTTAACAGCTGCATGTGTGTTGTATTACTGGTTTGTAGCAAAGCAACATAGATGACAACAAATCCTAATAAGTGAGCTTTTCTTGTAAAAGTACCATAAATACTCACATACTCTCACGGAGAACTTAATTCTGTGCTTCAATTTTCACGGCTTGCTAAGTGTTCAAAACCTTTCAAACCTAGTCAGTATCCATCCCTCTCTCAAAACAAAAAAACAACCAACCAACACACCTGCAATTTTGTGAGAGGTTGTACCACGTGTCTGCATGCTATAGAACCGGCATACTGGAATATATTTCAGTAGCACTAGTCTGAAGCCATTGTGTTCCGCTTCTAATGTGTTCTTTTAGCAAAGTCAGGGTTACACCTAATGCAGACAATTACATGAACCACTGGAATTGCATTAATTACCTTCTCACTAAGTGGCTGTCTGTTAAGAGGACTAATTCCTTTGCGTGAACCCATTGCTTTCTTGGCTGCCAAGCCAGTTTTAACTCCGTAAGAACGCTTCTTCCCTGCTATCTTCTTTCTGTATCCCAAACGATTTTTACCGTAACCTGCAAAAAAAAAAATAATACAAAGAGTTCAACAATTCTTACTGAAATACAAAGATGTGCTAAGATGCTATGCAAGCAGCGCAGGTTATTTGGCTGCACACTTCTAGCCTTAGAGCAGAAAATAACACTACACTTGAAGACAGTTTGGTCATTCAGTTATTTTATTAAGTCTGACTGTACAGCTAGCACAACAATTATCACCTCCTCATACAGATCACAACTTTGCTTTCCTTCACTGCATTCATTAATGTTGAAAACTTGTCATTTGACATGTCTGCAGGGACGACTTAAGAGTCCTTCTGACACAGGAAACTACCAAATACACCAAAATGGACCTTCATCAAGTGCTGAGTAACAAAATCAAACCAGTAATTCAGCAGACCTTAAATTACCAACTTAATAAAGAAAAAAAAAAAAGAAACTTCAAAGCTTATTATGTACATCAGTGGTTCCCAAGACATAACTTAAGAAAAAAAGAATATAGCAAGCGGCCCACAAAACCATATTAAACAGTATATGAATTACATCACATTGAAAGTGTTTTCAATTAGAAGCCTGCATGGCAGTTTACACAAGACTAAGAAATGACAGCTGTCTTTGGATATAAAAGGCTTGCATGTCTGAGGTCTGTAGTACAAACATCTCAAGTCTCCGGTTACAAGGGTTTGGTTAACCCTGTCTGGAGCCATTTAGCTTCACGTTATGTAAACGTACCATGCCTCGGTTTTATCCCCAAGTTAGCAACCCCTCTAGAACCTCAGACTGCAAGATAAATTAAGACTGAGAAGTCAGCTCTGCAGAGACAGACACATCTAGTCCTGACATATGTGACTTTGTAGCACTGATGACAGATCTGTGCTTCCTCAGGAGACATGATCATGAGGCAAGCTGTGGATCAGAACCTAGCTTGGATAAATCTGCTGTTGAGAAACTGCTACGTAATCTCACTGTGTAGACAGTTAACAAATGCTCTTCCCCGTTAAAAGAAAAGCTGAGAAACAGAGTTATTTGGGCCGGAGGGGACCTCACAAGCTCTCTGGACCAAGCTCTGCTCAATATTACAACTTCCAAGTCAGCTCAGGCTGCCCAGGGTTTTGTGTAGTTGCATTCTGTGTATCACCAAGGACAACTTTTATTCAAATGGACAATGATCTTCTCTCTGCTTCTCCCCACAAAAGCTGAGAAAGTCCCAGCTCGAGTTCCTTGCTTCCTTTCAGAGAGTTTGGCAGCAATTTCTAAAACCGGAGAGAACTGAATGCTGATCATTTGTGGTTTCTGTAGCTGTCCACAAAAAAGAGAGGATTTGCCACTAATCAAAATAACTTCAGTGGCAATGGAGTAGCAGTAAATCTTCTGGTCATAAGTAATAACTAAGATCCTCAGAAGAACTATGATACCCCTTCTACTTAAAAACAATATAGATGAGGGTTGCTTCAGTGGGAGGAAACGTATGGAAGGAATTGTGTGGACCTGTCTAGAATGGAGCAGTTAAAGCTATTCACAACGTTTCAACAAATCACAAAGCTAGCAATTCTGAAAAAAAAAAGTTTGCATTTTTTTTTTCCCTAGAACAAGGACAGACAAGAAATGAAAGTTCCAAGAGTTGAAAATAACTGCCAAGACAGTTGTATTATGGATTTTGTATTTGAAGCTCTAGCTCTTCCTAAAAGTCTAAGTTGTAATAGTTGCTTCTTTTCTGCCCTTTAGGTCACAAACAATTGCGCTGGAGAACTGTGGCTGTAAATAGAAGCCTACACTTGATAATCTACCACTTAAATTCACTTTCTCTCTCACCTCCACAAATATTCTTACACTTCAGCTGACTGACATAAAACATTCTCCTGTACTGTCAACAATTTACCAAAGATGCACTAATTAATTAACACTGTTATGTTGGCCTGTCTGAAAAGCAAAACAACTCTGAGCGACGTGACATTTCACTGATCTCCAAAAGACATTTGGGTCTAAGAATACAAACTACTGCTACACCAAATATTGTGGCAGTGACAACGAAAACATGGGATTACTGTGAATACACCAGACAGATGTGCATTTGTTTTAAACAAATGCTACTTAACAAGAAACTGTGCATACTGAGCACTTAGCTGAGGTGGTAAACGCTCTGTATGGACAGTATCAACCAGTGCCAACGAGGTACTTTTCAAAATTAAACACAAGCAAGAACAATTTTTATTTCTAGTAGGTGCTCTTCATGTACCAGACTAATACCTGGGAATCATCTAAAAATGACTCCTACTTATTGAAACATCTGACAACTACTCAGGAAATCTGCAGTAAAGGTGTTACTGTGCACTTTTCCCCTCTTCACTCCCTGCTTACGTGATTTTTTCCCCAACTGCTGCACTCCACTGTAAAAGCACGGACTTAAGAAGGCTGACGGGGTACTTCCTTTGCAACCCAAAGTCCTAACAAGAACAGCCAACTCAGACACCCTGCACCATCCATCTGTATGTCCCAGAGGCAGCGTTACAGACTGCAGTAACAGCTATTTTGGGGAAGCCTACTAGGAGAGTTCTACCTAGCATATATAAATCTACTGGCTCTTTTTCACAGAGCTCCAAAGTTTGGCAAGGCCTGCGTGTTTCCTAATATACGAGTTTTGGCATGAACACTCTATCCATCTCTGAGGACCAAGTATTAACACAATTTCCAAAACTGAAAGAAAAAGAAAAAAAATCATAAAGAAAGCCAGTCGTTCCTTGTATCAAGAGAATCCATGAAGTATCTAAGCTCCCTGTTGGCCAGACATCTCAGTGTTGTTCTCATACTGAAGCAGAAAAAAAACGAACGTAAACACATCACAAAAAGCTGAATTATAATCAACTGTATAACACTATTTGAAAAACACACACATTGACTGTGTCAATCCATAGATTTTCAGGAGCTTGCATTTCAGCTCAAAAAAATATCACAGTCCACATCATATTTGATATACCCACCCTTCTGTTGTTGAATTCCCCACTTGGAGCCTGGTGTCCTGAACTGCCGAGTTCGATTCTGATGAAGCCCTCTTTTCATTTTGGGGGAATATTGCTTTCTCTCTTCTTTCTTGTTCAGCTTAATTATATCATCTGTAAGAAGGGAAAAAAAAAGATTTGACATATTGCAGACGTATTCTAGTTCCAAAGAAAAGAAACCATAGCTGCTTAGAGTTATGTGAAACCAACCAGTTAATCTTGAGCAACCAGCACATACAAATTAAGGTTCGAGTAATATCTCCATAAAGCATCCTGTCCCGATTAGTCTTACAGTCCTTAGTTGATAACATGATGTCCTAGAAAAAAGAAGCTGTTGCATGCATTCAGGACGTCCAAGACGCTTGAAAGATCATTACATGTTAAAACAAATAATCTGTTAGTTTTTTTGACCATTGAAGAAAAGGTATTCCCATCTCACTGCCACACCTTCCAGGCTACAGAAAAAAAATGTTAGTTCAAGCCTTAACTCTTTCATTCTATGTTACTTAATGAAATCACACAAAGGAACTCAGGCTATCAGTTATCTTTGTAAGTTCACTGAGGTTCAGATGACAGGAAAAAGCAAGCAAAACTTCTCTCCCGAGGTGCCTGCAATCCAAAGCAATTATTTTCCCTGGGAACAATGCTGAACAAATTATTACTGGGTTTAGGGATATGTGTAAGATTATAAATAGATAAATTCATGAAAAGCAAACAGGTTTGTCAATAGCAAACCATGCCACACCAGCTTGATTTCATCCACTGACCAGGGAGCTGGCTCAGGAGAGAAGTGTCAAGTAACAGCTGTGGTATGCCTTGGCTTGACTGTTAGCTTATCTCCAAAAACACCATAAAAGATGTCAAACTATACTTTATTGTATCTTAATCATGGGAGCACAACTGACACAAACATCATATTCCAGAGAGCTTCCACAAACACGGACATCCCCTTCTGAGTCAGGGAGAGAAGGAAGCAGGGTTGCTGTATTTAACCAAGTTCAAATTAATGTGGATGGGGTAGAAAAGAGAAAACAGCAAATAGAAAAAAAATCACAAAATTTTGTTAGCAAATGCTTTCTATCCTACTGAAGTAAAGGTAAGAGAAATCAGCCTACTTTGCTGCAAAAATGAATGAATATTTGGAAAAAAAAATCCCTTAGGTAAAGGACTGCTGATACAGGTCACTCGGGTTTTGATTGCTATAGAAGAAACTTCTTTACCAAAGAGCTCGTCCCTAGAGGAAGGATTCCTGAACAAACCTTTCTGTAGGACAAAGGAAACCAAAGCCACTTCAAAATGGTATCCAGCTCAAAACAAGCTGAAAATAGCACTGACAACTGCAGTACTCAACTGGAAGCATTGCTCGAACCTAGTACCAGCAATAAACTGGTGCTGAGCAAAAGATAAAACTTCCCAACCTTCGACCTCCAGGGTCTTGAAGAGCTGACCCTGGAGCTCTTCAAGAAACATGTAGATGTAGAACTCAGTAGCATGGTTTAGCATGAAACTCGTCAGTGCAAGGTTAAAGGTTGGACTAGATGATGTTAGAGGTCTTTTCCAACCTTAATGATTCTGTGACTCTATATATTTCTACATAAGGGGTACCTCCACCCCAACGTACCTGTGATGCAAACTACCACGTTCAGAGAACACAGATCCTTGTTTCACAGTTCATCTGCTCCATCTTAGATCCCATTTTTGCAAGACAACCAGCTGTTCGTGCACACAGGCTTACAAGTTTTTGAAACAAAAGAACTGAAGTTTCAGCTCTTCTCTTATTTGGGGAAACAAAGGTTATCTAGGATGTTATGCTTCAGGTCGTCTTAACTAAGGAATGTACTCTCCTACCTCGTCTGCGATCAGAGATTAAGATTCCATCTGGAACAGCAGAACAATTTAGGAATATTATCAAACTGGAGGCTTAACCTCAGATGAGTTGCACACACTAGCCATAAAAATAGTTTTAATCTTTATTAGTACATGAGAAAATACTCAACACTACGATCCAGATCCTAAGATTTCCTAGTTTAGCATCATGACAATTTTTTGTTACCATGACAGATGTGGGATTGAATCTTACCTTTGTTTACAGCAGGCCATAAAACTATGACTTAGGAACAGTAGGTGGTGACGAAACTGTTCTCATGCAAGTTTCCCCTGCAATTAAACAAGCTAAGGGACACACCTACCCTCTACAGATTCTTAAACAAAATGCCACCATGACATCTTAACAGTTCTTCACTATTTGTTACTGGGCAATGCCCAGAACATGCAGCAGTGGCAAAATCATAAGTTAATTTGGCCAAATAAGAAAATATTCAACTTTACGAAGCTAGTTGCTGTGAATCAATGACCTTATTCTTAGTAACCTTGGAAACAAAGACTCAGTATGCTAGTCCATAAATAAAAATAGATTTATTGGAATGCTGTAATGGGACTTGACATTCAGAGAAACTCTAAACATCATTTCACAAGTCATCGCCATCAGCAGAACAAAGAACTCCACTGGATCCTCTACAAAGGGAAAAACCATACACATCCTGGTATTTTAAGGTGATCCACAAAGGCCAAGTCTACCTCTGCATTCAAGCCATGATTTCAGTGTTTGAAGGGAATCTCCTGACGGTACCAATCCACCATGCTTTGGCAGCACAGCGGAGCAGTCTCAGAGCCACACCACCAGATTTTTGCTGATGGGGTTTTTCTTAACAAACCCTGACTGGAAGACGTACTCCAGCCATCCACCAAACGTTCTGCCAACTATCAAGCAGGCTCAGAGCCGAGGATCAGAGCAGAATTAGCTTGGAAATATATAATGATGAGGGGTGCCAGGCTGCGGGCCCCACCTGAGGGGCAGCAGGCCTGACGCGGCACTGCGCCTTCCTGACAGACTGGGAGGACAGGGGAAGGGAAACAGGACAGGGGAAGGGAAGCAGGTCTGGGCCTTGCCCCGGACACCCGTCTACCGCCCCGGGGACCCACCTCAGGCCTCTGGGCTCGTCCCCAACCGATAACGGGGCGCCCCCCCCCCCCCCCACAGCCGTTGGTTCGCTCCGCATCCCCTTTGGCTCAACCCAACGCCACCCTGGCTCACCCAGGGACATGTCAATCTTCTCCAGGCTGTCGCTGCTCCCGCTCCGGGCCCCCACAGCGGCCGAGGAGGCCGAAAGCGGCGCCGCAGCCCCGAACCCGTTCATGGCCGCCCTGGCTCCGCCGCCTCCTCTCAGCCTCACCGAACCGACGGCGGGCGGGCCTCGCGTATGCGCACTGCGCACGCGCCGCAGCCCTCCCCTCGGCCGGCGCCCCCCCAAAATGGCCGCCGGCGCGTGCGCACTGAGCGCCCCTCGGCCCACGGGCTTGATGTGGGGGGCTGCGGGTTTCTGTGGGGTGAGGAATTATGTCCCTGCCCAAAGTACTGCGTTGGGGTTAAAATTGTCATTTAAAAATAAAACAGTATGACGACTGATGTTTTGTTTTCCTTGGATTCTTGTCAAAGTTACTTTCTGCATCTTTTTGTCAGTCACGATTCTGAAATTCAGGATTATTAATAGGATCAATTTGTTTTTCTTCAACAAGGAATCTAGCAAAGCCTTTTTTATTTCCTGTATATTTCAATTCGGTGGAGGTGTGTATGTTGTTGATGGGTCAACAGTACACGCATACCTAGCAGCCAGCTGGCTGCTGCTAAATGAGGTATAGCAGGGCTGGGATCTATGTCTTTTTCATAGAATCATTATGGTAGGAAAAGACCTCCAAGATCATCTGGTCCAACCATCGCCACACTGCCAATGTCACCCACTAAACCATGTCCCTAAGCACCAGGTCCAACCTTTCCTTTAACACCCCGAAAGACAGTGACTCCACTATTGCCCTGGGCAACCCAACTCGGTGAAGGAAATCTCTTTCCTTCATCTGGCACTCTCTTCATCAAACTTTAGGGATTGTAATTATCACTGAAATCTCTACATCATCTTGCTTATTGTTGAAATTGGTCAGTGAGTTCTAGAGATACTAAAGGAAGGAAGGAACAGATGGGCAGACAACATGACCATATAGTCTGGACCTCTTTCAGAAAACAGTAGATAAATGCTGAAAGGAAAAATCTGTATAAATTTCCCCTGTTCACAATGGGCATCTTGTGTTATTGTCCACGTCTCCCTGCATTTTCTCTGGGATTTGTGTTGAAACTGCCATTCAAAAGTTGACTTCCCCTTGCCCTTGACCTGCACCAGGCTTTGCAACGTGACCAAAGGATAACTTGTTTTAGGGTTTGACTGACTGCATGCAGACTGCAGGCACTATATTGCAAACGCCCTTGGGTAGGAATAAATATTTCCACAGACACAACCTTCCCCTTGCAGTGTGAACACTCCCACATTTCATTAACTGCCTACATACAACATATGCTCATTTGCTACAACAAATTTTTCCTAGCAAATACCTCTCTGCCAAATGCAATACCCAAAGTACCCAGCACACAACTAAATCCTCGTATATGTAATCCCTGGCATGGTTTTTATCCTTCCATGCCAGGACGTACCTTAATCTAAACACTAGGCAGTCCTTTGCCCCTTAACTGCAGAATGAGATCTTTCTAGGAGTATAAATCATGAAAAGCAAGAATGACAAAAGAGAACTGAGGATCTGTACTGTACCATAAACTGTTGACAAGGCCTTTTCCATCCTTTTATACTCTTTACGCATCTCTTTCCTTTTAAAATAAGGCCAATATTATGCTTCTGCACTTTCCTCTTGCTGAATTCTACTGGCTAGCAGAGAATGGCTCAGTTAACATCATAGGAAATCTTCAGCCAGGGAGAGATTTTCCTGTCATGCAGGCAGGAGAATCTCACAACCACAGTGCAGGAAGCTGTGAATTCTATCCCCATTTTTTTCTCTGTTTTCTCTCATGTTCAGCATAACTTCAGACAGAGTCTTGGAGCCAAATATTTGATAATTTATGCATTTTCCTCCAGATGACAAGTGGGATTTGATGACCAGTGATTGATGATGTGTGGGACTTGAGGTTTTTAAAGGTCACATTTCTAAAGGAAAAATGCTATTGCCAGATTACCGATAAATGCTAATGATGGAAGTGACAAATCAAATGTGCATTTTTTTGCAAAACCTTAAACCAAATTCCTGTGATGTTATAGGGTGCAGCTCCATCTGGTGACTGTGTCACACTGACAAACAAATGCTGTTTACCCAAAACAAATATGCTAACTGCAAAGGTGGCAGATGCTGCCTGCCCTTGTGGCAGGTGGAAATCAGACAAGATCCAGATTGTACCACATCAATTTGTTGCATTTATTATCCAAACAGGACACCAGCTGTCTTCTGCTCAGCACAACATAAAACCAAGCAAAGGTTCTGATCACAGGAGTAATTTTGCTGTGTTCAAAATGGCTAAAATAGCACAGGGATGATAGAGGCAACCAAACAAACATCAGCTCTTGGTTTTCTGCCTACCTCTCAGGATTGTGTCAGCATCTGGTCAAGTGACAATGGTTCCATATGGCACTAACAATTGTAAAGACTTTATACATACAGTACTTTAACTGTATAAAAGATTTGTTTCTGTCACATAGTGCTTTTTATATTATTATTATTATTATTATTATTATTATTATTATTATTATTATCTCCCAACCATTTTCCAGCTTTCCAGGGCTTTGAATTAGTTACGTTTATTCACTCTGTAGTAGAGCCAAGTGTATCAACACATTGGTGCACCTGATGAACGTTTTCTCTATTTATTTAAATTTACACATTTAACACCTTTTTCACCAAGCTCATCATTCCTAGGCTGTTTCTGCCTTGTGGAGCTAGAAGAATCTTGTAATTCCTTATTTAAGAGCTATATTAGAATTGTAAGCTTCATCTGTGTGCTTCATGATGATGTAACAATGATCTTACAACAGCCTTTCTCTGACACTTACACTGTTAAAGTTAATTGTTACTCTGTGCGAGGCATCATCAGATGCCAATCCCCTCTATACAGAGTTTTCAACCTGCGTGATCAATGAGGTAGGCTCTGTGCAAATTTCTGCCTGACTGGCAGCTGTGCTGGGAGTTGTTCTGTAGTTGTATGTAACTACTGGGATGCGTGGGGAGTCCCAGTCTCCTGTTTAAGTGCCTTCTGAGAAATGTTTTATTATTGCTTTTGGAATGGCAGTGCACATTCCTGTTCCCCCAAATGCTGAAGTACGATAAGCCACACAGTAGTCTCAGAAACGTTTCCAGCGGCGCGTTTTCACATAGGAAGCATCAGTGGGCAGCCTGTATTTATTAAAAGCAGTTACAAGAAGTTTCCACTATGCAAAATGGTACAGAAACCATTGCTGAGGCACCAGCATGTCCTGAGACATATTTAATTCTTGCCTCCCTTGCTAATTTGCCCTTGACTGCTCTCAGCCTGACGTCAGCAGCAGCAATTTTTCCCCTTTTCAAGTTTCATTTCACTACTTTTTAGTGAAAATCACGTGTAACCCCCCAGTCCCTCACACCCCCTCCTCAGGGGAGCACCAGCACACTGAGCCGCTATGCGCGGTGCACGCTGGGAAGTGTAGTCCTCCCCCCCGTGCGGGGCGCGCCGGGACTTGTAGTTCTCGCGGCTGGGTGGGCGGGGCGGGCTCTCGCCCCCACGTGACGGCGGCGGGGCGGCGGGGCGGTGGCGGCGGGGCGCGCGCGCCCGGGATGGAGGTCGAGCCCCGCGGGGGGCGCGCGGAGAGCAGGTGGGGCCGCGGGGGCGCGCACGGGGGGGGGGGGCGGGGGCGCGCGGAGAGGGCAGCGGGCATGGGGTGGGGATGGGGGACATGGGGGGGAGTGCGCGTGCACGCGGGAGGCGCGGCACCGGTGGGAGGTGGGGGGGGGGGGCAGCATCCCGCCGGTGCTCGGGTAAGGGGTGGCAGAGGGGGAGCGGGCGCCGGTTTTGGGGACACCGGTGGGGTCGGGCAGGGGACAGCCGGGGATGGGGCTGCAGGTGGGTGGCAGCTGGGTGTGCGATGGGGACACGCTGGGGACCGGCTGGGGACATGCTGGGGATGCATGGGGACCCGTGGAGACATGCTGGGCACACATAGGGACCCGTGGGGACGCGCTGGGGACACATGGGGACATATGGAGACCCGTGGGGACATGCTGGGGACACATGGAGTCCCATGGGGACATGCTGTGTGGTAGCAGCACCGCAGGAGACAGCAGGGATGTGTATCTGCGGGCGCACTGCGGGGCCACGCTGAGCACCCATGGGCTAGAGGGCTGCGTGGTGGTGGTGCAGGCACACGTGTGCCACGAGCGCCCGATGTCCCTGTCCCCATCCCCGTCACCTGCTGTAGCGGACGCAGCAGCTGTGCTGCTGGTGCTCGGTGAGGAACCGTCCTGCCTCGTCCCCGTGCTGCACCTCTGGTGCTTCCGCAGCTCTCTGGGTTTGGGGTTTGGGTTGTGTCCCACCACCCTCCTGGCAGTCGGCTGCGCCGCCCGCTCTGGATGTTTAAACCAAGTCCCCAGCTCCGTCGCTGGCCGCGAGGCCTGGTGGCTGCACGTGGCTGGTGGCTCGTGTGCCCTGACCTGGCGGGTGACAGCAGCGGCGCTGCGGCAGCTCCGTCCCTGTGATCCGGGCTTGTGCTTTAGGCTCGGTTTTTCTGGTTTGCACTTAAGCGGGTGACAGAGCTCGTTCCCTGGAGGCGTGCCGGCGGTAAGTGCCGTTCGCTTCAGGTGTGCGCAGGTCTTGGTTTTGGGCTCCGGGTTTCGCAGTGGTGTCCAGAAAGGCAGAATGGATGTCAGATGGAAGGGGGCCGGGTGGAGGGAACGGCTGAAACCTGATCCAGGAGAGGCATTCCTTATCTGTCAGGCTCGGCTAGCTGCTGGGTGTCTGCGGTACCAGCTGTGAAAACGGGACCAGCGCTTTGAAAACCACCGTGCAGGTCTGGGCCGCCATGCTTTGCATGGTTCGAGCTGTTCTCCCTCTTTGAGCTAAGGTTTCAGACCCAGCACGTTCAGAAACATAGACGGAATTGGGTAATTCCCTTCATTTATTTTTCCATAATCATCTTAGCCCATTTTCTTGCCTTTATAAGTGCAGGCCCTGCTCTGCCACACCACACCGCTGTGTGACGGGTAGGGCCGATGTGGTGCCTCATTCAGCGGGGGAAAGAAGAGGGCATCGTCCTCTCCGGTGCACGTGGAGGTGTCTGTCTGTCTGTCTGTCTGTCTGATTTCACACCGGGGAGGATTTTGGCATGGGCCTTGCCTAGTCCTTCTTACAAACGGTGCAGCACCCTACTTCCCAGCGAGGTGCCATTCCACTGCAGATTGTGATCGACAGCAAGAGGACGGGGCCGCCGGACCGGACACGGATCAAGGGAAATGCGGAAGCAAAAGTTACTTTGCCGGACTCCTTCCCTCTGCAAGGGCAGGAGAGGAAAACGAGGCTCTCGTGCCTGTTTTGGCAGGCTGGCCTCCTCAGGAGCAGGGCAGTGCTGGGGGAGAGGCTGAAAATGCCTGTGAAGCCCGTGTGCTTCCCTCGTCCTCTGCCAGTGCAGGGAAAGGTTCTGAGGGGAGCTGCAGGTGGGGGCTGCCTTCTCTGGGGGACCTTTTTGCGGCTGTGCCCCCGTTTTAGTAACTGCAAGCTTCCAGTCCTGCTGCAGGCTGCCCTGCATGTGGGTTTCCAGCCAGCCTGCCTGGGCGCCGTGGGGCTGAGCTGCTGGGCTGAAGGAGCTCTGGGGCTTCCTTTGGCTCGTGAGCTGCTCCCCGCCGCTGCAGCTGAGCTGCACGAAGCCTGCATTTCTTTTAATTCCTCTTTCCCAGAAGCGCCAAGCCCGGCGGAGGAGCAGGCAGCAAAGCACAAGGAAATGTGCTGCTCGTTGTCTAGGAAACCTGTGGACGGGTGGATTCAGAGCTGCCTGTGATGGATTCAGAGCTGCCTGTGCGCAGCGGCAAGGCACCGGCACCTTGAAATCCGCAGGAGGAGCAGCCAGAGCAGGAACGTCCCTGGGGATGTGGCAGAAGTCCCTCTGTGGTTACCCCTGAACAACCTCGGTATCCTCAGCCCGATCTCTTGAGCGTGCTAAGAAGGATCAAGCGATGCCTCCAGGTAGAGAACAGTGCTCAGGCAGTGATTGCTTCCCTGCAGAGCAGGGGGAGGCATACGGCACGTGCTGTATAAGCTCCATTTTTTGGGGTATTGGTTACCTCTGGGATTTTTTTTTTAATTTTTATTTTTTTAAATGAAGTTTACCTGACTCAGCAGCATGGTTCCCTGCGTCTGTTCTGAGTCACCTCTGCTGATTTGGCCCAGAGGTTGCTCCTACTCTTGCTAGCGTGGAAGGACTGAGAAAGCCCTGGGAGAACAAGCAGAATTTCCCACAGAATTTCCCCGTCGTTTCTGTCTGTGATTTCCAGCTCCAAGGCTGTGTTCGGTCTTTTATTACTCCAATGCCAAACTTTCAATTGTATTTGAAACCGTTCCTGCCCACAGGTCGGTGTGTCTGTGTCTGGATCAGAGTTGGTATTGGCAAGGCAAGGAGACTGAGTGCCCAGACGGGGTTTGTGGGGCTGGTGGTTAAATTGGTGGCTGAGTCAGAGGGCATCTGGAAGGAGGGAGCGAGCTGTGCCTGGGGTCTCGCAGGTACCGCACGGGCGGCTCTGACACAATGACCAATTCCTTTCCAACATATAAACCTGCTTCTTAGGAAAAGGCCCCAAATGTGTCCCCTCTCGGGGCAGCGTTGTCTGTTTCCCTTTGCGGAGCCGTCTGCCGTAACCCTCCAGACTCTCACCCCACTTAGTGCAGCCGCACCCCCGCCGTGGTTTCCCTAAGGAAATGCTGCTGCTCCCATCGAGCTCGAGCTGCTGTGCTCTGCGCGTCTCCGCTGAAGCTGGAGCATGTCCAGATTCTCACCCAGGTAACGTAAATCACAGCGCGTTAACGAACATCCCTGGCTGCACAGGGCTGAGCTCCTACGAGCAAAACCCCGAGAGCAGGTTTTGGTTCAGCTGTTGAGCAGAGCAAACCCCGTCCTGCCAAGTCTTCTTTCTCCCCGGTGTTTGGGAAGCTGGGAGCTGCAGTGGGATGCAGCAAGGAGCTGTGCAAATGCACCCAGCTGGCCTGGAAGGGGGAAGCAGCCCGTGGCAGGGCACGGGAGGAGCAGCACGTAGGGTTCTCGCAGGGGAAGGTCTGCTCGTGTACTGTGACCTCCCCTGGGTGTGTTTGCTCACTTTGCCCTTCCTGTAAGCAGGGGTATTTTCATGATATGATTCGAGTTGTCCTTACCCCCGTGTCGGGGCGTGTTAGTTTTGTTTTTAGAACTAGAGAAGAATTTTCTTTATTTGGTGAGAAAGAAGCAGAGTTCTTAGTATCGCTCTGAGCACCTGCAGAAACAGGGAACTGGAGGGCAGCTGTCACCCGGTCCTTTTCCATCCCTCCGGGCAGCCCAGGCTCTGTCAGTGAGAGGGGAGCAAATCCTGCCGCTAATTAAGGGTTAACCCAAAGGTCCGGTCAAAATTGGCTGTGGTCGGCTGTGCCAGTGCCTCCCTGCCGTGCACCTGCAGCCGGGTGTACGGCTCTGAATTGCTCTGGGCCTGTGTCACCGCCTGCTTTTCAGCATGCAGTGTGCTCCAGCCCAGGAGCGGCTGTGGTTTGGGTGTGGGTAAGGTCCTGCGCATCCGACCTGTGAAATGCTTTTGAATCATTTGGATCAACAAGCCCCGTCCCTTGGGAGTCTCTGTGTTGATTCAGAAATTTAATTCGCTTTTGGCAGCTTCTGAATCATCTCCGCGGAGGTGCTTCGATGGTGCTGATTGTTTCCTGCATGCTTCTGAGTTCAGCGACAGCGGCACTGATTTAGCGTTTTTAGCTTATTTTGCTTAAAGCTTGATTTCTGTTAGAGGAGCTGTGGTTCCCGTTTGCCAGATCCCGATTTTCCTGCCTCTGGGGGAGCGCTGCTCATCCCGCAGCGTGCGCTGCCCCCCCGTCGCTGTGCGCACTGCAAGCTTTTTATAGCACAACATAGCGAGGAGGGAGTTTTCCTGACTCATGGACTTGGAAGCTCAGCAGCGTGGCTGAGCTTTCACTTGCATTTCCTAACTCTGAGTGTCAGAAATACTTCGGGGAGGAGCTGCTGGAGCTCTCGTGTCCGGTGGCTGCTCTCTGACCTGGAGCCGGTGCTGCCGCTCTGTGCACCCCTGGCAGGAGAGCAGGGCTGGGAAAAGCCTCTCAATTCACATGGATGGCTTGGGAGAGCTGCCCTCAGAGGTTTATTTGTCTCATCAGGTCGCACCTCCTTCAGAAGGCTGCTTTTGATTTAGATTTGTGCTTTACTCATTCTCTCCTGAGATAAACCCGTTTGCTGGCACTGCTGTGAATCGGTGACTAAGCTCTGATCGTTTGACTGATCCCAAAGCAGCAGCTGTTGTCCAGGCACAAGCCAGCATAAGCACAGGCAGCTGGAGGCAAACATGGCTCTGTTGTTGAATTTTTCTGGGCATCTGCTAACGTTTAGTAGCCCCATTTTAGGATGGGGTTAGGAGCACCAGGGACTGACTGCAGCATCGTTGTACAGCTCTAGGAATTTCTGCAGCGTGGCTTCTTCTGCCCTGGGCAGTGGTGGAGGTACGGGACTTAATGTGAACAGGTTCCTTCTGCTACCCTGGCGATGTGTTGGGACTTCCTTACGAATGGCAGCTCGGCTGCAGAGCTGCTGCTCCGTCTCTGTGACAAGTGCCGAGCTGTGCTGGCAGGGTGGATGGGCCGCCTGGTGATTCGAGCTTGGGCAAACACCGAAAGCGGTGGCTTTCCCGAGGGAGACCTGGCAAAGGGACTGGGGAGCTTGAAGCAGATCCAATATTTCATTATCGGCTTGTTCACTTCGTCAGTTTTGCAATAACAAACAAGTCTCAAAAGGAGAATATTGGCGAGAAGAGCTTATTTTCAAGTATTAGGACTATATTGCTTGTTAGCGTTCTCTGCACCGCGGGAAGCATGCGGCCCATACTTTAACCCACAAGGATGAAAACGAAAGCAGGTTTTCCTTTTTTTTCTTTGTTTACTTTGGCAATCTGGTTTATTTTGGGCAGGGAGAAGGATTAACAGCTGAAACACTGGGGCTTGTTCTTGCAGTGTAAAGGTTAAACTTTCATTCCAGCCTGTTATCTCCAATGCTTTTGTTAAAATCCTGCAGAGGCACATTTTTTTTTTGACAGTTGCACACCCAAATATACTTTGCAACATTCCTGTTGCACGCCTTGCAACATTCCTGTTGCTTCTGAGAGGGCGGCTCCTGTCTGAATACATCTTTTTGGCAGCTGGCATCGCTGTCAAAAAGCTTGAATGGAGAAGGCCAGACATCCACCATCCAAAATTGCCTTCCCCAAAACTGCTTTTGCACCGGCAAGCCATGGCACTGCTCTGTGCTGTCGCTGCTGTGTCCGTCTCCCATGTCCCTGAATCGAGCAACCAAAGTGCTCGTGCGCACCTGAGCAGATCCCAATTATGCCCTGTGAGGAGCTGAACGCTTCCTCGTCCTTCCCAGGCTCTTGATGTTTTGCACATTGCTCGGGAGCAGTGCTGTCTGTGAGCACAGGAGCAGCGCAGGCAGTGCCTGCAGGATTTGGTATACGCTCGCAGGTGCTGTGCTTCTGTCCACTGCTACTCAGCTGTCTGTGATGGAGCAGGTGAGTAAGGCGGGCAGGACAGCGGCAGGGATGATGTCCTCCCTCGTTGGTGGCCCACATGCAGGCAGCAGCGTGGTGCGGGCACTGTCGGTCTGCGCTCTGGCTGTCTCCGGAGGCTGTAGCGGTGGTGGCTGCCAGTCATATGTACATCATTACTGTAGGGCTTCTCGCCCACAAACCGTGTGCTGGAGACCACAGGGCTAGACCACAGAGGGGTGTGAAGTCCTGAAGCTGATTTCCGGACTACCAAAGGTTTCAGTCTGACCAGAGTCTTCTTTGAGGGTAGCGCGTCCCGCTCTGAAGCTCCTCTTGCCATATATTTGCTGCTCCCTAGGCAACCCACTGTGTTCCTCTGCAGGAAGGAGCACTGGAAGCTGCTGGGCAACCTGAAGACCACAGTGGAAGGGTTGGTGTCCACCAGCAACCCCAACGTCTGGTCCA
Source organism: Heteronetta atricapilla (assembly GCA_011075105.1). NCBI lineage: Eukaryota > Metazoa > Chordata > Aves > Anseriformes > Anatidae > Heteronetta > Heteronetta atricapilla. The sequence goes on along the minus strand of CM021739.1, from coordinate 15,972,077 downwards.
AGTATGGCGGCTTGGAGCGGCTCTGCAGAGACATGCACAGCATCCTTTACCACGGGCTCATCCACGACAAGGTAGGTGTCTGTCCTGCCAGCCTCGCTGTCCTCCTGCTGCAGCTTTGGTGGCACTTGCAGCTTGCATCATGAGCACTGTGGTTGTCAGAGGGGCCTGTGCCTCTGTTCTTTCCATCTCGTGCACTTCTGGCATGGTTTTATTAAGTATCCGTGCTCTCTGTGAGGAGAGGCCTCTTCTTTCACCCTGCTGCAGCCTGTAGCGAAGCGATAAAGCTGAATTTGCCGTGAGTCAGCCTCTGGCTGGGAGCGCTTGGACAACTCCCCAGTGATCTCTGGCAAGAGGAGCGTTGTATCTTGACTGTTTCTGGTTAGCTGTGTTAGTGATAGGGGCTGGCAGCCGCGGCTGCACTCGGCGTGAATGGGGCCTCCTTCCAGGCTCTCGCCGTTCCGTGCAGTTGCTCATCCAGCCCTCCCCATCTCCCTGAATGCCAGGAAGACTTTCTCCTTCCTACTCTGGACAGCAGTTGTGTGCAGAGGCTTGAAGATCTCCCCTTCAGCTTGCAATTACCGCTGCAATTATTTCACAAGGGAGAGTTACAGCAAGCCTGCAGGGCATGCCTCGGGCAGGCTTCCCAGCAGCCAGCTCCGCAGCTGCAGACGTGCAGAGAAGCCCAGGGAAGGCTTGTGCAGCTGGGCTCGGGTGGTACCACTCATTCAGGCAGTGCTATATCTGAGCTGATAAACCTCCAGGAGCTGGCAGACCACTCCAGCACAGGGCTGGGATTTCGCTCTCTGGGTTTAGGAGCTGCAGACGAAATTGAGGTGATGCTCTGTGCCATTAGTCCCCAGCAGTGTGGGCCCGTGACTTCCTTTGGGACTTGAGCAAAGAGAGAAGTTACCCTCTATATATGAGGAATACGGTGCTCATTTCTGATAGACGTGCTATTAATAGACTTCAGGAAGTGAAATTTAAATTATTTCCACTCATCTGCGTATTGGTAACAGTTCATGCCACAGCTTGAGGAAGCAGACACCTGCAAAGTAGGACTGCACAGTATGTTTCCTGACGCTACATGCAAAGGCAGTTCTCACTTAGAAATGCTCCTTCATTTTTGTATGTGTGTGACACCACTCCAAATATAATAGCTGCAAAGGAAGGCCCATGAAAATACAGCTTTCTAGCTGGAGCTTTCTCGTATTTATTCCAGATAAACTTCCCTTTATTTATTTGTTTTTGTATCAGCTTTTTTCTATGACTAGGAATAAATAATAATAATAATAAAAAAAACATATGTACATGTTAAGAGAACTAGGATAAGAGGTTTTTAAACTTTTGAGTGAATTTTGTTAATTTGTCCAAAAAAACCACAGGAATATAAAGGGCTAAAATTTCTGTGTTAGTACTCTAGTTTTAAAAAGAACAAGAAAAAAAAAATGACCCCCTGAAACAAATAAACCACAAAACAGAAACAATTCGTCTGACACTTGTGAAAGAGGAAGTAGAGATGGAGGAAAAAAACAGCATTTTTGTGAAGAGAGACATTCTGGGGCAGCATTTACACCCGATGAAGTGATGAGGAAAACAGCAGCTCTTCTGCAGTTCCTCTTTAACTGGAAGAATAAGAAAGAAAAAATAACTCAGTTCTGAATAAAGCCAAGGCAAACAGCAAATTGCTGATGGAAACGCAATGCCAGAGCATGCTGCTTCAAGTTTCTTACCCGCGGTGCTCAGCCATGCAGGTGTCCTTGTCGGTGGCTGGTGTTAGAGGACAGCGGTTGTTGCAGGTTTTTCTGGGATGTATTTCTTGTTGCCCACTGCATCCCCTCGCCGAAGCCTGTCCCTTTTTGTGGGACTGAGCTGCCAGCACCCTCATCCAGGTCCTGCTCTGGCGGGAGGTGACCGGTGACATGGGAGCTCGGCCATCTCTGACCTGGGCAGACCGCCAAAGGCAGAGAGGGGTGCGTACGTGACATGGTGATGCGCAGAGTGACCGGGAGGACACGGACAGAGGGCTGGGGCACCAGGCATGCTTTGCTATAGGTGCAGCTAACACCTGAGGTCACCCTTCTCCTGGCCCTGTGCCCGCTCCTGCCTGGCGGTGGTGGTGCTGGCTCTGCTCCCTGGTCCACTGGTGAGCTGCTGGTGGCCCTTAGTGTCCTTCTTGCACTGCGGTTTGGGGGAGCCTTTCAATGCCACGTCCCTTCCTGGTCTTAAGATCTATCCTGTCTCCGTGGTGTGGTGGGCTGGGATCTTACCTGCTGGAGGAGAAGCAGCAGAGGGGACCGGCTGTCTTCTTACTTGTGGGCTGAATGCAACAAGGAGGTCACTGTGGGAGTAGACTGTGCAGTAGGCAGCTTATGTACATTAAGTCAGTGTTTTGTGGCTTGATCCCTTTCCCTGTTTTATGGCTATAAAATTATGCTCTACCTTTTCACTGATTCTTTTTCCCCTTCTGTAAAGCAACTTTGCTCTTCCTATCTTTTCTAGCTCCAGGCCCATCTTGCTAGGGCTGGGGGCTGGTGATAGCATGGGGTTAATGGGAAATGTTGTCACTTAACTGGGGCTGACACGGTGCTGTGCGTGCTCCTGCTTTGCATTTAAAGAGCGCTCAAGCAAAGCTGGAGGGCTTTGTGGTCAGAACAGCTCTCCGTCCCCAAACCTCTAGGCAGGAGGCTGGTGGGAACACGATGCAGGATCCGTCCTGTCATGTTCTAGGTTGAATACCCTGTCCTAGCTGGCTGACTCTTTTATTTTGTATTTGCTGGGAAGTTTATCACCCGTCCCCTGTCAGTGCTTGCTCAGGCCTGTGGCAGCTCTGCTGGAGGTGTCTGGTGTCCAACTTCCCCAGTCCGAGCCTGCCGCACCGGTCAGCCTTGAGGTGGGTCTTGCATGGTGGGCCCTAACCGAGCCTGTCCCGGGCAGGTGTGCTGCAGGCAGAAGGATTACTGGCAGTTCGTGAAAGACATTCGCCGGCTGAGTCCCAGCTCTGCTCATCACCTGGAGAAGGTGAGTTCTGGGGGGTGCCTTTGTGTACCCAGCGGGTGGGGAGAGAGCAGCCGGGCCGCGGGCCTGCCCTTCTGAGTTCGCCTTTCCTTGGCCTGCTGCGGGTAAAAAATGGACAAACCAGCCACGTGGTTGTGTGCAAGCCACATCCCAGGAACTCGGCGTGATTTAGGCTGAGACAATCGGGTCCTTATTTCTCACAGGCCAGTCTCCAGCTCCTCTTGGTTGGGTACCACTGGCGTCACCAAGGGAACCGGCACAGGCAGTGCTTCTGTGCATACAAGAGTGATTGACGCATTGGTACGAATCTCCAGAGGTTTTGGCTGTCTCACTTCTGGGTTATGTCTCAGCCCTGACCATTCATTTGGTTCTTCCATGCCTGGCCTGTGCTGTCTGCTGACACACAGGGATGCTCTCAGCCCGTGGCTGCCCTGTGCCCCGATGGGCACTGTGCTGCCCTTCATCGTAGGCACAGACGTGTGAGCAGGGTCTGCTCTGGGGCAGCGAGGATGGACGCGTCAGTTAATGTGTCAGCAAGAACATGACCGTCACCGCAGGAAAGCAATTAGATTTGGGAGTGTGGGGTCCCTCCAGGTCAGGGGTGGGAGAACATGCCATTGAAATTCATATTGCTGGTGGCTGTCAGGAGGACTTTGGTCGCTCCTGCTGGCTGACCTTTGAAGTGTTGTTCCTCTCCAGTGCTTCTGTCTCCCTGTGCTCCTTCGGTTGGTAGCTGGGAAGCTGCTAGGATGTGACTGTGTTCCCGCAGACAGTGCCTGGCGCTGGAAAGCTGCTGCTCTCAGGGGCCAAAACTGTGAGGAGGAATGATCCCTGCTCCTCTTCTTGCCTTAACTTGTGCCTGGTGTTCCATTCCAGTTCATCAGCCTGCACGAGAACGGCCAGCCCGGCCCAGACGGCCGCAGCGACCAAGCTATCGCCAAGCTGTGGCTGCAGCACAGCCTGCAGTTCCACTGCCTCTCGGCGCAGCTCAGACCTCTCCTGGGGAACAGGCAGTACATAAGGAAATTCTACACAGGTAAATAAAAATGGGCCTTTTTCATCTTCCCGTGAAAATATCACGTGTGAGTGAAGGGGACAGCAGAAAAGGTGGTTTGCTTCTGGGCAACCTGTGCTGTCAGGCAACGTGGGTGACTTGTGTGCTGTGTCCATGCTGCAAGCACAGCCCGGGTGCATGTAGGAAGAGCTGAGCTCAGGCTTTCTGCAGCAAGCTTGTCTGGAGCACGCTTGGTCCTGCCTGTGTCTGGGCCCTCCCTGCTGCCCAAGCAGGAGCTTGAGCCTGTGCAAACATGCTGGACATCCTCATCTTCTTTCTCTTGCAGCAGCTTTTTTGCATGCGCTCAAAGGTTTCTGCTGGAAGTAGTGAATCGGTCTGGTCTTAATCCTGTGTCCAGGCTTGCACCAGAAGCCTCGGAGAAATGTGTTTTCATTAGAAAGAAACAAAATGGGCAAAGAAAGTCTGTTTTAAATCTGTTTCAAAAATATTCTGGGCTTTTTTCTCCCCTGGAAGCTTTCTAATCATCAGAGGTCAGAGCCTCATGTCCTTGTTATGTGGAAACGCAGCTGTGTTTCTACTACTTTGTAGGTGAAAAATGAAGCACTTTGTGCAGCTTCACAGATGTTAAGAATTTTTTGTCAAAAAGATTTTGTCAAAAGTAAAAATCAGCAGCAAGGACAAAGATTATGAATATTGATCTGGGACAGGATCTTTCTTTAATTCTGCATTTTAGAGTAGTGGGCTGGCTGTGGTTGTCCTACAGGGTGACGTGCAGGCAGCAAACCCCTCCATGAGGGCTCAGGCTTTGCCTCTCAGACTGCTGCAAGAAGAGCACCCTGCTCCTCCTGCTGCCCTGGTGCTGTGGGTGGTAAGGAGAGAGTCCCCTGACAGCAGTTCTCTCCCCACAGACACTGCCTTCCTGCTCAGTGACGCCCACGTCACAGCCATGCTGCAGTGCCTGGAGGCTGTCGAGCAGAACAACCCGAGGCTGCTGGCTCAGATCGACACGTCCATGGTGAGCTGAGGCCCCCAGCTTGTACATCTGGCCTTCCCTAAATGCTGTCCGGCTGTGGCTGCTTGTACAATGTCTCATTCAGAGAGCTGTTGGACAAGGGCCTGGACTTGGAAACAGCAAAAGGAGAGGGGACCGGGGTAGGGGGGAGATGTCTGTAGTGAGGCACCTTGGCTCTGGATGGCATTGAGAATCTGAGTATGAGACCCTGATAGCAGGAACCAGTTCCTTTAAAATGCCTCTAAAGTCCTGAAAGTCCCAGGTTTCAGAGCCAGCCATCCTCAGAGGAGATACCACCGACCCTGTGCAGCCCCGTGCCAGCTGCCCTCTCCTCAGAGGAGGGGAACAGCGGCTGCTTTCTTTGCAGAGAGCTCTCCAGAGGAGGATAATTAATGACACTTCGTTAAATGGGGGCTGTGTTCTTTCAGCTGGCCGGCACGTCACTGCCATCCCTGTGCGCGTCAGGTCCCTCTGCCGGGACAAGAGATACACGTGACTGTGACGCTGAAGGACACCAGAGCCGCTTGCCTGGGGCGCTGGGCTGCCTGGATCATCTTGCTGAGAGCCTGGTAATTTTCAGAGCTTTTCAGGGCTTTTTGTTTAGCTGTGAATAAAGAGCTGCTTCCCTTTGCTGCGGGGTATTTCCTCCCACCCTGCAGACCCTGCTGCCCTAGGGCAAGTGCTTGTGCAGGCGCTGCACGTCCAGTCGCTGCTCCTTTGACACATAGCCCTGTAAGTGCTCATTTATTAATGATGCCACCTCTTTTCAGCTCACCAGGAGGGGTGAAGGTCCTTCTCCGGTGACAAAGAGCCAGAGCCTGACTGCCCTCCCCGGGTCCCCATATGCCCCATCTGCAGGCTGCACGCAGCAGCGGCACTGCGGATCCTTCTCCAGCCTGCCCCATCCTGCCTCGTCTGGCCTGCCAGGTAACCGGGGGGGCTGGAAGCCCACTCAAGCCCCTTGTTCACTCAGCATCTGTCTGTAGAGCACACATTTTGGGCTGGGTCATCTCAGATGCCAAAATGCAAGTCCAAGCAGAGCTGCAGTGAAGCTGCAGCTGGGACAATGGTTTGCCTTCTTTGTGCTTTATGTTAGATTCATTGTGTGAGGAGAACTCTGCCTGTGTTGGCGTGGAGATCCCTTGCCTTTGCCCGTGGTGGGTGGGCATGCCTGTTTGAAGCCACGTGCTTAGTGCCATAGGGTGGTCTGCTTGTGCTAGGGTGTGTGATGTCCCCTTCCTGTCTCCATTCAGACAGGAGACCAACAAGCTCCTCCGTCTGCTCCAGCACCAGCCAGCCCCAGGAACGCTGCCCGGCCACCCGGTCCTCCTCCTTCAGCGAGGGCAGGACCTCCCTGGAGCAGCCCAGCTCCCGCGTCCCCTCACCCAAGGACCCCTTCTCTCCGGCCAGCGAGATGAGCTCCAGTACCACCAGCCAGAGCGAGGACACTTGGACGGGGAGCCAGGACGATGCGCAGAGCGATGCGAATGATGGGCCAGAGTACCTGGCTATTGGCAACTTAGGGCGCCGGGGCCGGGCCTGCAGCAGCGCCAGCACCAGCAGCAACAAGAGCAGCAGCTCCAACCTCTTCTCCTCCAGCAGCTCCCAGAAGCTGGACTCGGTCTCCTCCCTGGGGGAGCAGGGGGCGAGCGGAGGTGGGAGCTGGGGCCTGGGCCTGTTGCGGCGGTCCAGCTTCTCGGAGGGGCAGTCGTCAGCCCCGCAGGGCATCCTCAAGAAGAGCCATGTGCGCTCGCACTCTGACACCAATGTGGCCTCGGGGAAATTGCACGGTAATGGGGCTACTTTTCGGGGCACACAGGGTGGCTTTGGGGTGTGGGCACAGATGTGGGACCATGGCCAGGTGGGAGTCACCAGGATGTTGGCTGCCCCTTTGACTCCGTGTGTCAGCTGAGCGAGGGGAGCAGTGGGCAAGCAGTATGGATTTTTTTTTTGCCTTTTCCTGCTCCACGGTGGAGGCACAGGCTGACATCTTGTGTCCCAGAATGCCCAGGGCCAGTCCGGTTTTGGTGTTGGCAGCTTCCCAGTGGCTGTCACCAGAGGCTTGGAAAACACCAGTGATGTTGTGCCATTAGCTGTCTGCTTTCCCTCTGGCCTTGTCCACCTGGGCCATGGCAGGGTGTTGGGCTGAGGCCTGGGCTTCTTGTTGCAGTGCTGGTAACCTGCTGGGCCTTCTTTGGATGGGTGAACACGTGGCGGGAGGAGTGGGGCGTGAAGGGGACAGCCAGTCTGAGTCTGTCCCGCTGGTGCTGCCTTCGTGGGAGAAACACAGATCCTTGCTGAGTAGTAACCAGTCTGTCTCTGTTTTCTCTTCCCTTACTGCTGCCCTCTTCCTCCTCTGTCTGTCCAGGAGGCCTCAGGGATATCACCATTATAATAGAAGATCCAGTGGCAGGTTTGGGAGCCAGAATAAGCCCTTCATTAGTGATCATTGCATTACATTCAGGATTTCCATCAACCCATTAATGTCCATTTAGAAAACAACAAAAAATTCTGTATTCCCTGACTGCCAGGTGGTGCTTTGAAGGGTGCCTCAGGTTTGTGCATGTGACCTGACTGAAGATCCCAGCTTGGTTTTTGGCAGCGGTACACCAGGCCACGGCTGGCACCCAGCTCTCCTGCATGGTGTTTGGAAGGGCTGTTCCTGATCCACTTCCCCTGCCCTCTCCTCCACCCCCTGCTGCTCTGGGAACCAGCGACTAAGGGCTGGTAGCTAGGAAGTTGTGGGGTTTGAACACCAGATTTTTCATGGAATGGGTCTGCAGAACAGGGTGGCTTGATGCTGGCTCAGTTCAGCTGCATCCCAGCTAGCCCTATTTGCACTGGGAGCTGGGACTCACAGGTACTGCTCCGCAATGGGCAGAGAGAGAGTAGCAGCTCTAAAAAACACGCTGTTTTGCATCTGTTGATCAGTGGTGGCACTGGGTTTCCTAGCTCAGGGCGCTGAGATGTCCATGGCTGGAAAGGCTCCTTTCTGGAGGTGGTAGGAGTGTGGTCAGATGTGCCCTGCTCCAGCTTTCACTCCAGCAGAGGATGCCAGGTGCTTTTCAGCTCCAGCCGAGGTGTTTTTTTGCCTTCCCGCAGTCCTCCAGTCACCCAGGTCAGCTGCTCTCTGGGGCTGTTTCTCTCCAGGCAGCACTGCTGGTTGTTTGTCCCTGATGAGGCCAGCTCCTGGCGGTCCCCACCGGCTCCTCCTGGCAGCAGGTGGCCCTGCAGTGCATGCATGGTTAGGTCACCTTGAGCACTGCCGTCCTGACTTTGGGGTTGTCTGCAGGGAGCCCTGGCTTTTCCTAGCCAAGTGAGAGTGCGTCCTTCATATGCCTCCTTCCACCTTTGCCCAGGCTGCCTTTCAGGGCTGCGAGCCCCACTGATCCCTTGGTTGCTCAGGGTCCACTTGTCTCATGGCCCAGCCCTGTGGGGTGACCCTTGGAGATGCTCCAGGAGGAAGAAGGGGCTGGCAGAGGCACTTGCTGGAGGCTGTTGCATTCCCTGGATCTGCTAGGGAATAAAGAGAGGAAGGCTTAGGTCTCGACTGATCCATGGCTCTCACAAGCTTCTCTCCTTTCCCATTCCTCCTCTCCTGCCTGAAATGCCCCTCTAGTTTTGTTCCCTCTTGGGCTTGGCCTCAGGCATGGCACAGAGCAGGCTAGCCAGGCAGAGGATTTCCCTCCTTGATTCCCATCCATTTGTGTCCACCCATGTGATGTTGAGCTCCTTCCATTTCACACTGAGATCTGGTCCAGGCTCCTCTGGGATCCTGATGTGTGCCTGGTGCATTCTTCCCCTGCAGAGTCCCATGGTGACACGGGCAGAGGCAGGGGGACAGTGTCTGGTTCCACCCAGAGCAGCGAACTGAGCACACCCAGCTCCCTCTACATGGAGTATGGTGAGTACAGCGAGCCTGAGTCAGGACATTTGCTCCTGGTCATGCACTGTAGTGCACTTTTGGCATGGGTGTGTACCCTCTGTGCTGCCTATGGTATGCTGAGGTGTCTGTTATTCATATTGTTTTGTTATTTGGGCTATCCCTCATCTTCCGTTTTATCCTGAATAACCAGCGTTGGTTACCTGGAGGCTGCCAGGGGTGCTTTCTTGGCTGTTGTGTTAGCAGCTCTGCCCAGGACGTGTGGGGATGGTAATTGTGAATGCATGTGCAGTGGTGGTGCCTTAGGACTGCCTGAGATCAGGGTCTCCTTGTGCTCCAGGGCACCTGGCCCCTGCCCTGAAGACATTTGCAGACATGTTGGTCGTTGCTCCAAAATCATTGCTGCCTTCTGGCCGAGAGCCCCAGAGAAGCAGGAGAGCATCTGGTGATCTGCTCCTTCATGTTTAGGGTGGGATGTTCAGGAGGGCTGCCCAATTTTAGGATGCCTGCTGTCACGTTTTGTCTTGTCACCTTAATGGCACTTAGTTGGTCGCTGTTATCCATTAGGATGAAGCAGAGATCCGATTCGATCTGTAGGGTGGGACAGACCAGCTGCTGGCCATGTGGGCTAGCCAGTGTGTTGGTGCAGAGCGTGGGCTGTTACCCAGTGCTTTGAGCAGTGGATCTCCAGCTCCTTCCCTCATATGTTTGTCTCTTGCTCTTCTAGACTCTGGCCAGTACCTGAGCTCGGGGGAAGGGATGTTCAGAAGACCCTCAGAAGGGCAGTCCCTCATCAGCTACCTCTCTGAGCAGGACTTCGGCAGCTGCGCAGACCTGGAGAAGGTGAGGGAGGCAGCAGCAGCCTGTGTGCTCAGGAGAAAGGATTTTGGTGCAGGTTCAGTGATACTTCCCTCTGTGGGGGAGAGAATCCCATAGTATTTCCTGCTGTAGAGCTGTGCACAGAACTTCATGGTGAGTTGCACATCGTTGTCTGACCACCAGGATCTGCCCGTCCAGCATATACACAGTAGTTCTGCAACATGCTGGGGCTCCTCAGGGACATGTGTTGACTCCCCGGAGTGGATGTGTTGCACATCTCTTTGTAGGATTCTCCTCGTGCTTTGCAAGTATTCTGGCCCAAGGAGGCTTTAATTTCTAGGTCATCACAGGACGGTAAGGTTTCATAGGGCCAGGAGGGCACAAGGTCTTTCTGCCACCTTCCATAAATATTAAACTCTTTCTTTCACAGGTAGGGAACCACGTTTTACCAAGGCTTCCTAATTTCCCTGTGGTACAACCTCAAATGCTTTTGCTTTTGCCTCACAGGAGAATGCCCACTTCAGCATCTCAGAGTCACTGATCGCTGCCATCGAGCTGATGAAATGCAACATGATGAGCCGGCAGCTGGAGGAGGAGGAGGAAGACAGTGACAAGGAGATCCAGGAGCTTAAACAAAAGATTCGCATTAGGCGCCAGCAGATCCGTACCAAGCACCTATTCCCTGCCTGCCAGGAGATGGGCTCAGACAGTGGGTGATGTTTTTGTGGCTCACTAGCGGGTGGGATGTGGGATTTCTGTCCATTGCCTGTTCTTGCAGCATGCTGCCTTCCTGACTTCCTATGGGAAACTATCGTATTGCAAATGGGGTGCTGCAGAGATTTGTGAAACTGCTTCTGTTGAAGATCGTGATGGGGCTGGTACCATACGTTCGTAACACTTGTGCCCTGGTGACACTGAATTAAGGAATGTGATTTCATTTTGAACCAATAACCAACCCGTTTCCCATCCTTGACGTCTGTCAAGGATGGCCACATCTGACTATTCCGATCTCCCTTAGCTGTCAGTGACCCATCCAGACCACTTCCACTGATGGCCTGGTTGTGTTTTGATGGCACAGGTTGTGTTTTCTTTGCCTCCCAGGCCTTGTGGCGACAGACAGCGAGTCCCAGTTCAGCTCCCGCGGCTCCATGCGCCTGTCTGATTCTGGCTCTGCGGAGGATGTGGAAGAGTACGAGATACAAGGTGAGAAGGAATGGCTGTGGCTTGTATAGAGCCAGGCATGTCCTGGATGTGATTGTGTTGAGGTCGGTCACACCAAGAAGAGCATGTCCCTCTGGCCTTCAGGATGGCTTTTCCCAAACAAACGCCTGAATGCTGAGCATGAGTTTCCCTCATGTGGTGGCATGACTTTCTTTCAAAATCCTCTGTAATCCTTTCGCATTCAGTGCCTCTAGCTGGTACGTGGTTTCTGTTTCATTTGCCAGAGCAGCTGTCAGAGCTAGAGAGATGGGAGAGCTCCTGCCCAGGCAGAAGGAAACATATTTTTGACCACTTGTCTTTTGGGTGGGAGCAGCCGACCGCTGGTCACATCCTGGCCATAGCTGTGGTCTCTGGCCCTGGCAGCTGGGACAGCTGAGCTTATTGCATGCAGGAGACCTGCCTGGGCTCCTGGGCATCCCCTTTGTTCAAAACCTCATTCATCTCCGGGGTGGATGACTCATTTCTCAGCAGTCCCTCCATCACGCTGACTTTAGAGGTGCGATGAGAGACGGTGGAGCAATCCAGTCTCCAGCTATGAACTTCTCAATCTTCTTGTCTCTGCTGACAACAGAACCCTCGTTTTGGTCCCCAAGGGCTAGACTTTGGGCTCAGTTTTGAAGTCCACGGAGGGGTGTGTGAGTCCAATTCTGGGCTTCCCTCCTGCAAGTGCTACTCTTGTGTTATGCCCTTTCCCTTTGGCCTGGCCAAAGCACTGAAGTGAACTGTTTTGTCATCACCGTGTTATACAGATGGTAACGATGGATCTAACCTGGTTCAAATGTCCAAGAACGGCCTCTCAGTGTCAATGGCTTCCTTGTTCTCAGGTAGTACCCTGCAGTGCTCCCTTGCAGCACGCGTGCGTGTGTGTGCAAGGTGTGTGCGTGTGTGTGCCTTGCACGTGCACACTTCTCAGTGTGTCTCCTCGGGGTATTACAGGGGGCGCAGAGGCCTCAATCTCTGTACAGGCTCCTGAGGTGTTGAATTCATGCTGCATCAGCAGGTCAGCTTCAGGCCAGGCACAAAATCACCAAAATTTACTTCCAGACCTTGGCTCAAGCCATGAGTGAGGTTTTTTCAGCTCTTCTCCCTCGCTGCTCTGTGTGTGTAAACCAGATCCTTGTGATCTGTGATCTGCCTGCTTTGGGAACCATGACACAGTAGCATCCAAGTGTCAGCCAGAAAATTGATGGAAGGGTGATGCTATGTGAGGGAGCAGAGAGGAATCAAAGGAGCTCTGACACGGCACCATCCCGCAGGGTGTTTTGCCTTGCAGTGGTTTATATACACAAAACGTGCCTGCTGTGGGGAACGCTCGTCTTGCCTGGGCTGTGGCTCAGGAGAAGGGAAAGGCACAACTTTGTAGCTGCTGGGCTGAGTGAGAGCACAGCCCTCTACACTGTGGGACCAGGTCTCCATCCCAGAAATCCTGTCCCTCTCCAACGTTATGGCTTGGGATGGAGCTGCCCTGCAGCTCCCTGTCTGCTGAAGATGAGACGTGTGAGACAGGGAGGGAGCCAGCAGGGAAGAAACCTTGCTCTTAAAATGACCCTGCTGTCAGCTTGCGGCCATGAGGCAGATCTAGGACAGGACCAAAGCACTCTGAAGCCTTTGGTGCCTTGAGGGAGAGTTATCCTGCTTGACTCTGCAGAGCTGGCATGCTGAAACTCCAATTCAAACCATGGCCAACCCTTCCCTTTCTGCCCAGACTTGACTCAGGAAAGAATCCTCCCACAAAGAAGGGAAAAGTAGTGAGAACAGTCAGGGTACAGGCGTTTCGTTCATGTTGGAGGCCCTGGACACTGGGTTCACCTGCAGCCAGGTCTTGCTTACCTGCTGCTGATCTCTGCTCTCAGGCGTCTGGCACCAGCACGCTGCTCTTGCCAGAGGTGCTGATGCTCAGAGCTTCCTGGCAGCTCTGCTGTACCCAGAGTTTACGATACCCGTGGGTGTAGTGCAGGGTGGCTCCTCCTGGCCTGAAGCTGGCACCTGGGAGCTGTGGTGACTTCCCAGGGTTTGGGTGCTGTTCTCCAGCATTCTGGGGACTGTCCCACATGGTGAAAGCGTTGGCAGCAGAGGCGTTTGGGGCAAGTAACTGGAGATCTTTGGGGAGTGTCTGCAGTTAGGGCTGGGGAAGGAGTGGTGGCAGGATGCCAGCTCTAGCCCCTGAGGCAGCCTAGGGCCCAATCTGTCTCCCTCTGCCATCCCTGAGATGATGCCAGTGCCTGAACTGGGCTCAAATCTCCTGGTACTGCTTGGCCCATGCTATGCCGTGCGTGCTCCACTGTTTGCTTGAGCTTGTCATAGCCTAGGACCATGCAAAGCCTTCCTGCACTGAGCTGAAGGTACCAGGGCATGGTAGATTTGTCTGTCTGGTGTACGTGGTCAGGAGGCTACGTTTGCTGAATTCCCTCTTACCTGCGCTAGAAGTCTGCTCACATGATGTAGATACGTGGCTGGGTTCCTTAGTATTAGGATGCTTTCATGTTGGTTTCTAGCAATGGATGTTGAACACAGAGCGCTGCGTGTCCAAGCTGACCTCTGCTAGCACAAGTCTGTAAATTTAGTGGAAGGACCATGAAGGCTTGCACATCTTTCCATTTCTGAAGCCAGGATCGCTCGAAGGCAGGGTCATTTGCTCCCGCAGAGCACACTGCTCTAATCCTTCGGAAATCCTTGCTCCCCTTCCAGCCAGGGCAGCCCCGTTCTTTGCGGGGGAGCTGACAGCTTGGGGTGTTGGCTCTCTGCAGGGTGAGCGTGGCCAGGAGTGGACAAGCTCTGCATGGGTCCGTGTCACCAACCTGCTCAGGGTGCAAGAGCAGAGCGACCTTCTGCCATCCAGATGAATTCTGTGTCAGGGTTCAGCAGAGAAACCTGCTGGAGGGAAAAGAAGCGATGAGTGATGGAGGTACCCCTCAGGTACTGCTGTGGTACCCAGACAGGCACCGAGGAGGGACGTGGGGCAGCCCAGGGCTGTTGGGGAGCTGATGGAGGGCTGGAGGAAGCTGGGCCCTGCAGCATCCTGAACCTTGTCTTGGACTTTGGCCTCCCGGGGGGGCGTGATGGCTCTGTGGCCTCTGCAGCTGCAGGGGCCAGCTCTCTGCATGGATGCTGACCCGACTCTTGAGTGCAGGGCTGCCAGCCCCTGTGGTGCAGCAGCCAACAAGCTGTGTCGTGGCCACGTTCTTACCTTACAGGTTGTGGTGAAGTAGAGAGGAGGGTTCTTCATCCCACTGCTAACGCCTTGCAGCACCTGTACTGCTTAGAGAGCTACTAAACCGTCTAGCTAACCCTGCTGTCATGCCCTCCTAGCTCCAGCCGTGTGCACAATGTTTCAGGCCACATAACCGCTAGGACCTGGTGTGTGACTCGCACCAGCAACCACTTGTCACCCCCAAGTCCCCGTCTGACTGTGTTTTTGCATTATCCCACCACGTCCTTGCCTTGTAATGCCACCAGGTGACGGATTAGACTGCACCTCTCCTTGCTGCTCCGTGTTACTGGTAGAAGTTGATGCTGTAGTTTATGTGCTTTTAAACAGCTTGATGAGTTTTAAAGTGAAGCTTTGGTTTGGAGTGCACCCTCCAGCCCTGCCTGGTCTGCTTCACCGTGTTTGTTTGTGATTCAGATGCAGACATCAAGAGGAATCCAGACTCCAGCAGGAAATCCTTTCTCTCCTCAGAGTCCATGTAAGTATTTGAGTTGCGGTGAGACGTCTCGGTACCCAATTCCCCTTCCTGTCTGTATCAACTGCAAGCCTGCATAGTGGTGCAGAAATAAGGTGCCAGAGTTTGAGGGAGCATTTTCAGCTTGAGCTGAGAATGGGATCAGAGGATGGGGGTATGTGAAGAGTGCACAGCTTTGAGATCCCTGGCATTAACTCCTTTTGTTGCCCAGATCCCACTCCTTCAGCAATTCGAACTCGGCAGAAGCTGTTGCCATGGGCTTGCTGAAGCAGTTTGAGGGCATGCAGCTGCCGGCTGCCTCTGAACTGGAATGGCTCGTCCCCGAGCACGACGCTCCGCAGAAGGTAGGGGTGTGAGTGTGTGTGCATGTATGTGTGTGTACAGGAAGGTACCAGAATGGCCAGGGTGGCTCCACCAAGGCACGTGGGGATGCCAGGACAGGAAGAAGGAAGCACCTAAGCACAGTGATTGGAGAAGCATACAAGCAAAGCTCCCGCTGCTCTCTGGAAATCCCAAGTCACTGATTATTTGATCGCTTTTCTGTGAAACCCTGGCTTTGTGCCCACTGCCTCGGGCCTTTGCTGGTCCTGACAATCCTTTGTGAGGAGGGAAGGATGGATTTTGCCCAGGCTGTGCCACTTGCTGTGCAGTGCCTTGCCTAGCAGCCAGGAGGAGAGAGGAAGCAATGTGGGACCAGCAGCAGCTTACTGGTGGGCGCTGTGCAGAGCAGAGCTGGGGGAGCTGCTCAGCCTACATGGCTGCTCACCAGCTGCTCTGGCTGAGGACCTTCATAGCTTATTTGCTGTTGGTTTTCAGGGCCTGAGACGGTATCTAAAAAAGTTCTTTAGGCGTCCCGGCTGGTATAAGAAAAGGCAGCTTTCCAGAAAGCTCCTGCTGGTACGTTGGGAGTGGACAGTGTGCCCCGAGGGAGCATGCGTGGGCCGTAGCGTGCACTAATTGCTCAAGCCAGCAGTGCCCAGCTGGGTAACACCTTCCACATCTTCCCCTCTGGCATGGAGGGTGGTTTGGAGGCAGGACTGGGTGTAGATAGCACCTAATACCAGTTCCCCTCCTCTGCTGACAGTGGCTCTGGAATCTAGAGGGAGGTTTGCCAGAGTTGGTGCAAACCTCCAGGGCAGCTCGGAGTGCTCCCAGGGCCCCGTGTGTCATCCCTGATGCCCCTGCCAACGACAGCAGGCTTGTCTGGTGCCTCTCTCACACCACATACAATGTGCCAAATGGTCCCTTTATTGAGGCACCAGTGTGGAAACGAGTTGTCAGCGTGCTGTGAGGTCTGTCAGGGTCTCCTGGAGGCACCAGAGAGAAGAGCTGAGAGGTGAAGAACTCCTGTAGGAACAGGAGGCATCTCCTGCAGTGCTGTGGAAGTGGCTTCTTCTCTGCTACCTGCAGCATGTTCTCATGGGGTGTTTTGCTGTCATGTCCTCCTGGGCAGCTGTGCCTTGGCCTTTTCCTACTAATGTCTGCAGAGAATAACACTGGCATCTTGGTGGGTTTGCCTGTCTTGTGCTCAGCCCTCCTCCGCGTGGTTTCCTCCCAGAGCCTGCTGTCTCCCCAAAATGCAGGTTGCTCTTCAATGTGTGCTGTCCTGGGGGTGTAAGGGACTTGGGCTCATTGCTGCTCTAGTTCAGCATCTTGTGCCCTGCACCAGCTCTCTGCCAGGCTCTTCTGCTTGCCCATGAGCTACCCATGCCCCGAAGGGCTGAAGGATCACACCCTGGTGAGCTGGGAAAAGTGCTCTGCTTGGGAAGCATGAGAAGGCTTGTCCAGTTTCTTGTGCTGCCTGGAGATCAGGAAAGAGTGATAGTGTGTGGAAGAGCCCGTATGGAAATGGCAGTGGCAGATCCACTGGAGCCTCATAGAGCAGAGTGCTCGGATCCCTGAGGATCCCTTCTCCAGCCCCTCTGTTCAGCTGGAGCAGCAAGGCTGGGCACTGGGTGCCAGGCAGTTTTTCAGGGAGCTGCAGTTGTAGGTTTCTGGCAAGCCAGCCAAGTGCGTTGCCTTTTTGGTGCCAGGCAGGGATCTGACCCTCTTGCTTGCCTCTCTCAGCTCCTGCCCATCCCTGACTCTCTGCCCATCTCTCCCGACGATGGAGAACACGCCGACATCTACAAGCTGAGGATTCGGGTGCGAGGAAACCTGGAGTGGGCCCCCCCACGACCACAGATCATCTTCAACGTTCACCCAGCCCCAACGTAAGGACCTGTGTGGCATTGGGCTCCCTGGGTACCTCCCCTTTCCCCCTTTCCCAGCAATGCCAGAGTGGATTTTCTGCTCTTTCTGCTTTGCTGGCGGGGCTTTTCTGCTCTCAGCCTGGTAAATCCACACTGGTCGTCTCCAGCAGCTGGTGCTGTGCGATGGAGCTGGTGCCTGTGGATGCGGCCTTGGCTGTGCACTGGGGCTTTTCCCCTCTCCTTAGCTGTTGTCCACACTTAAGTGGCAACAAATGTGGATGTCCCTGCCATGGAGAGCTGGGACAGTGCCCTTCCTCTGGTGCCAGGTGCCATCAGGGCTGGGTTCATGCATGTCATCTTTTGTCCCTGGGCAGGAGGAAGGTGGCTGTGGCCAAGCAGAATTACCGCTGTGCGGGCTGTGGCATCCGGACTGATCCTGGTGAGTGCTGGGACCCTGACCCATAGCTGGAAAGTAGGGAACAGCCTGTGAATGAGTGGGAAGATGCAGAGTGGGTGGGTCATGGCAGAGCTCAGCGTGAGGTCATTGGGAAAATGGCACACCCGTCCTCATTTCTCAGGGTCTGCAGTGTCTGTGTCCACAAGCTTGGGTCACAGTTTACTTGTGTCTCCCTAAAGCTCCCAGCAGGTTCTGCTGAGGGTACAGCTGCTGAGCTCTTTGCTTAGCAGTCCTTCCTGCATGCATAGGGCAGGCGTGGCTGCATGGGCTGATGGGCACAGGGCGGCCCCAAAGGCTTCTGCAGTCCATAGGAAGCGTGCAGACTCTAATGTTGAGAACCTGGGGGCTGAAGGAGGTGGCAGCAGGCAGAACACCCTGCTTGTTGGGAATGTTGAGCAGCGCTGGGAGCCTGATACGTGGCAGGGCAGAGCCTGCACATCATCCGACCTCCCTGTCTTCCTGGGCTGGGCCAGATTACATCAAGCGGATGCGCTACTGTGAGTACCTGGGGAAGTATTTCTGCCAGTGCTGCCACGAGAATGCCCAGACAGTCATCCCCAGCCGCATCCTGCGCAAGTGGGACTTCAGCAAGTACTATGTGAGCAACTTCTCCAAAGACCTGCTGAGCAAGATCTGGAGTGACCCACTCTTCAACGTGCAGGATATCAATCCTGCCCTGTACCGGAAAGTGAAGTCTCTCAACCAAGTGTGGGTAAGACCCTTCCCGTGCCTTTCTGCGTGGGGTTTGGGTGCGGTGGGTGGCTGCCAGTTGTAAAAACGTGCTGGAGCAGCTGGGGAGAAGTGGATATTTCAGGGTTTGAAGCTTAAAACCTCAGCGCTGCAGGTTTCCGTTCACATCTTGTTTCCTGTACAGTAATGTAGAGCAGGAAGGAATTTCTGCGTGGTGTTCAGCTGGGCCTTGGTGCTTTATTTCCTGAAGCACGTGCTGACTGGTTGTGCTCCCTTTATCCAGCATGCTGTAAATGTCTCAATACCTGGGAAACTGCAGCTGAAGTTCAGCAGGCATTTCACCAGTGCAGGAAACAGGGCAGACATGTTTAGCTAAGGACTGTGATCTGTTTACTGATTCTTGTGTCCCGCCTTCCTCCCCAGATGCTGCGAATCCAGCTTTTCCACATGAAGAACATGTTTAAGACCTGCCGACTAGCTAAAGAGTGAGTCCTGTGATGTGAGGCTAAGCTGCTTGCTGTCCAATACCTGTCCCATGGCAATTTGTAATGGGGGTCTGTGCAGACTGGGGATAAACAGAGGCTTTCAAAGTCTGTCCTGGTATCTCTGTAATCTCTGAGCCTGTTCCTGTCTCTCGCCTCTAGCACTGTTGAAGTCTAGAGGAGCTCAATGGGGGCTTTAGGAGCTGGTGAAGTCCAGTGGATGCACCAGGTCTCGCTGCATCAGCTGCAGTGACTGGGGTTGATGCAGGGTCTTGTTGGCATCCCTTGCATCCTAAAAGCCTCCTACTCCAGGCATGGAATGTGTCTGGTGAGGGCTCTTTTCAAGATCCCACCACAAATGACAGGGTGACTTGGTGAAGTGCTGAGTGGAGGGAGAGAGAAAGCAGAAGCAGTGAAAGGAAAGGACTTTGTGCAATCCCTCTGCTCTGAGCTCCACTTTTTTCATCCTTGCAGCCTCCTAGACTCCTTTGATGCAGTGCCCGGCCACTTGACGGAGGATTTGCACCTCTACTCCCTGAGCGACCTCAGCGCCACAAAGAGGGGGGACCTGGTGCCTCGCCTGACGGAACTGCTGAAGGCAGGCAGCCTA
The DNA here is from genome assembly GCA_011075105.1 of Heteronetta atricapilla. Lineage (NCBI taxonomy): Eukaryota > Metazoa > Chordata > Aves > Anseriformes > Anatidae > Heteronetta > Heteronetta atricapilla. Next base: position 15,952,998 of record CM021739.1, on the reverse strand, counting down.
CACGTTGAGAAATGCATGGTAAGGCTTCACCCACCTCCTGTGCAGCTCTGCACCCTCTGGAGCAGGCTTTACTGCATAAATAGCTAGTGGGGAGGCCTTTGACATGCAGAGCAACCACAGAATTCACTGGTTAAATGCTAGCTGCTCCTCCCTGTTACACAGAGCTGCTGCCCAGCGGGTGTGGGATATTTCCTAGCCCATTTTGACTTTCTCTTCCCTAACACACAGCCTTGATTTTGCCTTGCTGTGCTCTGTGCTGGAGATGGACTGTTGCACGTGACTAGAGCAGGACACTGTCCTACTGTCCTTCTCCTCTCTACCTCCTGTCCAGTTTGCAAGGGAGACGAGGAGCATTTAAGCACTTTTTCCTCACCTTTTCTTCTAGCTGTGCCAAGCTAAAGGTTTCATCTGCGAGTTCTGCCAGAATGAAGACGACATCATCTTCCCCTTTGAGCTCAGCAAGTGCAGGACCTGTGAAGGTGAGGTACTGGGGAGAAGCCGGGAGGGGACTACAGTGTCCTCCTGGACAAGCCTAGAGGACTTGGAGAGCCAGCCAGCCTGGGTCAGCCTCTGCCAGCCCGCAGCTCTCAGATGCCCTTCCTCTCTTCTTGTAGAGTGCAAAGCCTGCTACCACAAGTCCTGCTTCAAGTCCACCCACTGTCCCCGCTGTGAGCGACTCCAAGCCCGGCGGGAGCTGCTGGCCAAGCAGAGCATGGAGTCCTACGTCTCGGACTATGAGGACGAGTTGGAGCAGCAGGAGGCAGCAGCAGCCACATGAGCGTACTGCAGCAGAGGAGCAGGTAGCAGGTTTATTTATACCTGTGGCCTTCATCACCAGAGACTGAGCCAAGCGGACTTGCGCTGAGGAGGACCGCTGGGACACTTGTTATGTGGGGTGCTTGGAGCACTGGCTCAAAGGGAACGGTTTTCCCCTGTGCAGCAGTGCTGGGGAATGAATGTTTTCCGTCGTCTAAGTCTGCTCTAGGCACCAGTCACCCCCCTGTCGCCTTGGCTTGGGGAAAGGCAGCCTCCCTGTCTGTCCTGCAGGCTGAACATGGACCTTTACCAGGCAGTCGCTCATGGGCCAGGCTGCTGCCTTCCCCTTTGGGAACTGCTGGGCCAGGCAGGGCTGCAAGGCCTGTCCCCATCCCCTCCTCCCTGGGAGGCTCCCCAGTGGGGTCAGCACTTTCTGCTCAGCAGCTGGACACTGGAAGCCCTGGCTATGTCCCCTCCTGGGAGGCAGGAATCATCTCTCTGAGTCTTCCCAGGCTTGTCTTGCTGCTGGTGGGTGTTTTTGGAGGGAGGGTAGGGGTTTCGGGCTGAACAGGACATTTAACAGCTCCCTTTTTCACATCTGGACTGGAACTATTGCCAGAAACCTATTTTTCTTCCTCCAGGATCAGAACAGAGGAGGTAGCAATGGTAAAAATGTGGTGTCTGCACCCCCCGCCCCTGCAGAGGCAGCACCCAGGGGGACCCATGCTGCTGGGCATCGCATGGGAGATCTCATGGCAGGAGAGTGCAGCAAGGGAGGCTTCAACCCTCGCTTATCCCTCATGCTGCTGGTCTGTTCTTGGGCACATCTCCTCCTCAAAGGGTGACGTGGGACCTCACCCTGTCACCTTGGGGTGCGTGTGAAGGCTCTTGCTCAGCCCTCTGGGTACCTCCCCCCAGCCTCTGTCACAGTTTAGTCTTTTAGGTTGGGCTTTTTTTTTTTTTTTTTAAAATGGGCTGGATTTGGTTTTACTTTTTTAATGCAGTTGTTTGTATTTTTAACTGTTTGCTCCCCACCTCCCAAGAAGGTGCTGCTGGAGATGTTCCTACATGAGGGGATATAAAACCTCCAGAGCTCCCCTGCTCCTGGTACGTCACACCCCTGACTGGGGCTGGCAGCTGCCAGGTGTCCCCTCTCCCATCAGACCTGCTCCCCTTGGGAGAGGGATCACTGAGCCAGGCAGAGCCTCCAGGGAGAAGCTGGACAGGTTGCTCCCATGGGGGTGCACTTTTTGGGAGAGGGGTTGGCACTGGGAGTGCTGCAGGGTGCTGCTGCACCCAGGGGATGCTTTGTCCCACAGTACGGGCAGTGTCTAGCACCAAGGTAGCACTGAGCCTGAGCCCTCCCAGCTTGGCAGTCAGGTGGTAGGAAGGATGAGGGGTGTTGAGGGGCAGGGGACACCAGCTTTCAGCCTGCCTTGAGGCTGGGATGTCACCTCTTGTGGGCTGCCCCTGATGGCAGGGTCAGAGGGGAGAAGCTGGGACCAGGAGAGGTGGCTGCAGCGTGGCTCCAAGCCTCACTGCTGGGGACAACATCCATGCCAGTACCCTAACAAAACCAGGGTTGGCTACTTACCAGCTCGTGTGCCTGGTCTGAGAGAGGTAGTTCCCCTCCTTCTCCCTTGGGTTTTTGCTTCCTCCTCTCTTTATCCACATTTTCCCCAGGAGAGCAGCTGCTCTCCTGCTTGCTCTGCAGCTGGCCGGAGCTCTACAAGCCTTGAAGCTGCCAGCAGCTGGGCCACCTCGCAAGCAGAGAGCATTGCCACGATCCTTGCCTCTTGTCCCCAAGCTGCCATCCGGCTTGGCAGGTCTGGAGCTGGTCTCCCCCCTCCTAGGAGCTGGCTCAGAGCAGCACACCTTCACCCACACCGTTTTGTTTGAAGCACTTTAACATCGTGGGCCACTGGCTGAGCGACTGCCCACGTCCAGTTCTAGAAGCACTGAGTACCTTTAGAGACGAGCGAATGGATTTTGGTTTATTTGTGTTTCCCCCCTCCCTCTGGATGCAACGGGAACCCAAAACCCGGCGGAGGTCTCTGGGCAAGGTGACGCACAACACTAACGCTGCTGCGATGTCTGAAGGGAGAGCAAGGGGCTGCCCTGGCATATAACCGGAGCCCTCCCCACGGGACTATTGCACAGCAGAGCAGAGAAACGCCGTCCCTAATAAACTAAGTTAAACTAAGTGTGATGGTCTGAGCTTTTCTTTACCGAGACTGAGGCCCCTGCCAGCAGCAGGGCTCACACATTGACCCGCAAACACTGGGGGTACAAACTGTAAGCCTTACACCAAAAGGCAAGCCTGGCACCACACTGGCTCTGCACTGAGGAGCTCTGCATGAAGCACAGCATGAGGAGCCTGGTTCTGGGGACCTTTCTTTCCCCAGGGAAAAAATAAAAAAGCTAAGCTGTGGGTAGCAGCAGCACAGACTCTGGCTTATCCTGAGCACAGTGGATGTAAAGCATCCAAAGCTTTCTGGCTTTTTCAAAAGCTTCCAAAGCTTTCTGGCTGAGGATTGCACCTTGCTGCCTGCAGCAAGCCCTGCACAGCTGCCTCATTTCTAGCTGGGGGCAACAGAAAGCAGAAACCTGCAAAACCCTGGGGCTTGCCACTGCTAGGAGCCCTCCAGCAGCACCCCAGGCTATCCCGGGTTAGGTGTGAGCCAGCACCATGACAAAGGCACCTCCACCCCAAGCAGGGAGGAGCATGACCCATCTCACCCCTTGCATCCCAGGCACTGCTGCGCCGGTCACTGGGAGAGCTCTCGGCGGGCGTAGCGGCGCTCGAACTGGTCCACGTCGAACTTGCGCTTGCAGCCAGAGTAGTTCATGTAGCGGATCTTCCCGAAGACCTCCCGCTCCTTCCAGCCCTGGTCGTGTATGCCGCAGATGGACCAGAGGCAGCCTGGTGGACACAGAGGTGGACATTGGGGTGCCAAGAAAGATGGAGAGGCTGAGAGCCCTGTCCCCCATCCCCATGCTGTGGCCATCAGGGAGGAGACCCCCACCCCATGACCCCTCCCACAACGTGCCTACGTAGCCGTTGGGGTCTCTCCCGTCCAGCTCGTAGCGGTCGTTGAGGTAGATGGCAAAGCGCAGGGCCTCCTCGGGGGAGCGGGTCCACTCCAGGATCTTCTTGGCCCAGTACATCCGCAGGAAGCCGTGCATCTTGCCCTCCCGAACCATCTGCAGCTGTGTGGAAGGGGACAGCCGCAGGGGTCAGCTTGGGGAAACCTCTCCCAGACCCCATTCACCCCACGGCATGGCCGCAGCCCGCTCGGCATGGCTGGAGGTCCCAGGGGAGGCAACGGGGCCTTTGAGGTCCCTGACCTGGGCAGCATTCCAGAGCGGGTCGTGCGTGGTGGCCTGCTCCAGTTGCTGCAGCTCGTAGAGAAAAGGCCTCTTGTCTTTGGCGTGGAGCTTCAGGGTGGTCTGCGCCCAGTCGTAGGCACCTGTGGGAGATGAGGAGCAATGCTGAGCGACCTGCTCGATGGGCAAGGGGGGAACAAAGTGCCGGAGACCCCAGCCCTGCAGGCAGCCTTGCAAGGGGATGTTATGCCTCCTGCCCCATATCAAGAGGATACTGATGGCACATTACTGCCCCTATGGCCCCTTCTTTAGGGAAAACAGGCATGCTAAGCTGAGGTGACCACAGTTTGGGCCCCAAGAGCTGTCCACCCTCCCCGGGGCACTACCTTGCAGGCTGTCATAGTTCTCATTGTAGTAGCAGAAGTTATCAGCCAGCTCCCGCCGCACCACGGCCTCCTCCACAAACACCTCCACCGACTCCTTGTGAGCACGCCGGTGTTTCTGCACCTCCAGGATGGCTCGCTGGGTGGACACCTGGCCTGGGGACACGGGCAGGGTGCGGGTCAGGTCACCCATCACGTCACCCATCTATGCCACCACATGTGGCAGGACAGCAGGGGCGCTCACCGAAGTGGAACCAGGGAGACAGGTTGCTGAGAGCCGCCTTGTTGGGGTCATTCCGCTGGGAGCTGAAGGACTGGAGCCGCTCGGCGATGAAGGACTGCAGCACGGCCAGCCCCGCGGAGGTGCCGGGGGTCGCCCACTCCACCTCCGCCACCGAGCGGTCCACCTGCAGGCTGGAGTAGCAGGAGTCCCACGCGATGGGCTGCGAGCAAGCAAGCAGTGTGAGTGCTTTTGCTGTGCTAGAGCTGAGCCCCAGCAGCAGATGCTCTCCAGCCAGGGCTGCCCCGATCCTTACATATGTCCCCCGTGTGCCCACTTAAGTCTGTCCCCAACCTGCAAGCCCCCAGCTCACGCCAGCTCCAGACCAGCCCTTCATAGCTGAGATTTGCTCAATATCTGGAAGAATGGAGTGGGAATCTCCCTCCTGCAGGGTCTCCCCATCTCCTACTGCCTGCGGCCAGGTCACTGTCCCTGCTCCCAGGATCACAGAGCAGCTGTGAAGAGCTACCCGGGGCTGGGCGTGGAGGGGTGGCTCCCAGTACCTCTGCGGGGCAGGACGGGGGATGCGGGTGCCGAATGACGGGAGGGAACTCAGTGAGGAACTCCGGGAGCTGGCTGTGGATCTTGCCTCGGATGGTTCTGGCGCTGTACTCCTGCTTGGGGGAGGTGACCCAGCAGGGCACAATGTTGTGAGCATCCACCTGGGAAGCAAAGCCACAGAGAAGGAAGTGAGCAAATGAGAAGCAAATGGTCCTGATGGCATGACCCACACCACACCAAGAACAATGTCCTCACCCTCCCTGCTCAGGCCACTCCAATGCACCTCCACAGCCATCCCAAGCAGAAGACTGTTCCTTTCTTCCCTATCTCACCAGCCTGGGTTCCCCCAAATCCCAAATCACGGGACCCACCTGCACAAAGGGCACATCCTCAGGCAACCTCTCCCTGACATCCTCCACCCACTGCCTGGGGACACGCAGGGGACAGAAGTCTGTCACCAGCCCTCCCACGCCTTGCTCCACCACGAAGGGGGGCAGCACATCCTTGGCATAGCCCAGCAGCAAGTGGAAGGGGATGTTCAGCTCCGTGCACTCCTGCAACGAGACGAGATGGCTGAGGGATGGCCCTGGTGGCTCTGTGTCCCACCCTGACCCCCCCAGTCCCCATGGTGGCCGTACCTTGCTGACCTCCTGCAGCCCCCTCAGCATGAAGCCATAGTGGCGAATGGTGGCACCGAGGAATTTGGGCACCAGGCAGAAGCAGACGCGCAGAGGCAGCTCCTGTTTGAGGGCCAGGCGCTGGGCGTAGAGGAAAGCCCAGTTATCTGGGGGAGATAAAGCACAGGGGGCTGTGCTGGGGATGTGCTACGAGGGGAAGGAGCCGGGGGCTGCGCAGGAGGAGCCCCCCAAGGGCCCCCAGCTCCAGGGAAGGGTGGAGACCGGGGTGGGGGGGGGGGAGACGGATCCTTACCTTGCACCCGCTGGTCCCGGGACATCCAGTACAGGATGCATTTGGCGTCCTCCCTGAGCTCGGGGCCCCTGGAGACGAGCCGGACCCGCTTCTTGTTGTACCTGAACTCCCGCACCGACGGGGCCGCCGCCCGCCGGGCCTCCCGCAGCGCTGCCTCCAGCCTCCCCGCCGCCTCCTCTTCCTCTTCCTCCCTCCTCTTCGCAGCCTCCCCACCCCCGGAGGCTTTTCTCTTCCCGCTGCCCCGCGGCATCCTCGGCTCGGGACAGCCCCGGGACCCCGGCCCGACGGCCGCCAGCACCGGCGGGGACCCCCGGAGCCTCCCCCACGTGGCGGCGGGCGTTATACAACACGGGGCGGGGCCAAGGAAAAAGGGGCGTGGTCACGAAAAGGAGGCGGGGCTTCCGCAGAAGGGGCGGGGGCTCCTGGCCGTGCACCGCCCACGGGTGGATGTCCCAGCCCCTACACCCAGCCTGGTCCCCCCCCAGGGGTCCCCGCTGGCACCGACCCCCCCCCATGCCCAGCACGGCCCCAGGGGTGCAGGGGGATGTCCCTGGGGTGCTGGGGGTCCCGCTGCACCCCTGTCCCGTGCCCCCCCTGCAGGTACCCTGCTGGGCACCCTGCCCATCCCTGGGAGTGGCCCGGTAGGGTGGAAACCCCCTTCCCTGCCAGCACCTGGGGATATAAGCACTCACCTGGCCGCTCTGCTTCCGTCCCGCAAAGGGAGCGCAGACACCGCAGTGCCAGGGAGCTGGGCCTGCCGGGGGGACGTCGCTCCCACCCTCCTGGGCATGGCCGGGCACAGAGAAGGGCTGATCCTGCCCCTGCTGCTGCTGAGCCTCGCTGTGTCCGAGCTGGTGCTGGGTAAGGGCCGAGCGGGATGCACGGGGAGCATCGCTGCCAGGGCGCTGGGTGGCCCTGGGGTGGCTTTGCCCCCACGTCAAGTTTTATTTCGATTGTGTCTCCGGCAGGCAGAGGAGGCCTCTGCCATGCTGCAGCACGGAGCTCCGGGGCTGCACCTTGCTGCTTGGGTCCCTGCAGGTCACCTTCCCCGCGAGCTGTGCCTGCTGGCAGGGGTGCTGGGCTGTTGTAGGACAGGAAACTGCAAGCGTTTGCCCTTGGCACAAAGCAGAAGTGATGTCCAGGGAGGAAATTCAGGGCTCGCCAGCCTCACGGCCTCTTGCAAGCCCCGGGGAACAACCCCTGACCCCATCCCTCAACCCTTGCAGAGCACGGGGCATGTCTCGCCGCTCACCCCTAACACGCAAGCAGGGATTTGCTCCCCTCTCCCTCCCTTCCTATGGGGCTGGCTTCCCCGCTGCCGCTATTTATGCATCGCGTTATCGGTTCCTGAAGATCTGCAGCAGAGAGGTTTGTGTAAACTGCCGAGGAGATTCCAGCCCGAGCGCGGTAACCGGTTCCTGCGCAGCTCTTCCCGTCGGACGGGTTTGTTTGACTTCCCCTGGCAGGGCTGGCGGTGGTGGCACGGGGCTTATCGCTGGCGCCAGAAGGCGTTTCTGCCCAGAGGGTGGCCGTGCCCACAGCTGGTTCCTTGTTGGTCAGGCTGGGGCATTTACTGCCCTTGCACACCAACGAGCGGGGTGCTGCTGCTCAGCAGGAGCGCGTGTTGGGTCCCTGCAGGATGGCAATTCCCCGCTGCTGACTCCATGGCCCAGGGTGCCTCCAGGAACTCATGCTGGTGGTGGTGCTGGGCCGCCCCCAGCACCGTCACGGTGCCAGCCTTTCACACCTTGCTGTCCCACCTCTTTGCAGGGACCACAGCCGGCAATGCTACGGTGACCTCAGTTCCCTCAACCTCCCTGACACCCACAGATACCCCGACACTGCTGCCCACCACCACCGGCACAGCCTCCATGCCTCCTTCCAGCCCTGAAATGGAAGCCTCCACCGCAGAGACACCCAGCGTGCCGATGGGTGCCTTCACCAGCAGCGCTGAGCTGACCCAGGGCAGCAGCCCTGCAGACCCCAGCAGCCCCTCGTTGGAGGTGAGCAGCAGCGTGGGCTCTCCTGCCACCAGCACACGGCCGGGGCTCACCACCACCACCACACCCCCAAGCCCAACCTCTGCAGCCACGACACCTACCTGGTCTGAGGTGACAGCTGGCACTTCTGTGGGGACCAGCGTGTCCCCAGCTCCGAGCACCACCTCGGCAGGAGCTGCAACCAGCATGCTGCCCCCCCTTCACTCCACACACCTCCCCCCTACCTCGGTAGGCAACACGCTTGGCACAAGCACCAGCGAAGGGCCAGCTGTAACCACACCGCTCAGCATCGCGTCCCCAGGGAGCAGCAGTCCTGTTCCCAGCACAACAACCGAGCCCTCTACAGCCCCGCTGGACACCACGACCCCCTCCCGCCCCAGCACAGGGGCACCCAGCAGCACCCCAGTTCCCAGCCAGCCACCAGGGACCACACCTGGGATCACCACCGGGACCGTGGGGACATCCCCAGACACCCCCCAGAGCCCTGGTGCCACCACAGGTGAGTGCAGGAGAAGGGCAGCACCCCCCAAGCCCCCTTAGGGCCACCAGCACCCAGCCGCGGACTTTATATTGGGCGGGAAATGGGCGTGGCCACGAATAGGCGTGGCCACGAATGGGCGTGGTTTGAATGGGCGGGTGATAGGGGGCGTGGCCAGCGGCAGTGAGGTTCCGGGTATGAATTGGCGGGCAGCGGTGGGCGTGGCCAGAAATGGGCGTGGCTCGAGGTGGGCGTGGCGGTGGGCGTGGCCCCGTGGTGGCGCGCTCCCCGTGGCGCCCCGGGGGGCTGCCCCCCCGCCGCCGGAGCCCTGTCCCCTGGGCACCCGCCGTGCGCCCCTCCCCGGCACCCTTGGGTGCCTTCGTCCCGGCCGCGTGCGTGGCCGTGCCCGGTGCCTGCGGGCGCCTCCGAGCGGGCTCGATCCTGAGCCCGCCAAGAAGGAAGCGGCTCCGCGCGGCTGTGACACGCTCTGGGGAAGTGATGCCTGCGCAGACGGCCCGGGAGACAAGTCCTTGGGCTGGAGCACGCCCTTCCTGAGCGCCGCCTGCTCTCTCGGCCAGTTACTCGTCCGCAGGCAGAGCGGGCTGTTGTCTCCCTGGAGCCTTGGTGCCGCGGGCACCAAGCATCACCCCTGTCTCGGGGCTCAGGGACGGCCCCAGGCAGCCCAGCTGCTTCCCTGGGCTTTTTCCCATCGGAACTGTCCCCTCACCAGGCAGAGGATCTCTGTTCAGGGGCCGGTGGAGGTCTGCTGGGCATCACACCCATCCCTGGGAGCATCAGGGCTGGGTGGAAACCCCTCCTTCCCTGACAGCACCCAGGGAATAAAAACACCCAGGTGGCCCCTCTGCCTCTATCCGGCAAAGGGAGTGCAGAAACCACAGCACCAGGGCTGTGGGGAACACTCGGAGCTGGGCCTGCCGGGGAAATCAGCTCTTGCCCGCCTGGACATGGCCGGGCACAGAGGAGGGCTGCCCCTGCCCCTGCTGCTGCTGAGCCTCGCCGTGCCTGAGCTGGCGCTGGGTAAGGACTGAGGGGGATGCATGGGGAGCATTGCTGCCAGGGTGCTGGGTGGCCCCAGGGTGGCTTTGCCCACAGTGGGGGGCACGGGAGGTGACACACTGCGGGTGCTGCTTGCCGAGTGGCCCCTTCCTGGCAGGAGAACGTGGCTGTGCTGGGCACTGCAGGAGCAACAGGCTTTGTTTCATTTCTGCTGCCTCACATGCAAATTTCCTCTACCTTGTCCTGGGGGCTGCCTGGGGCTGCCTGTTCTCCCTCTCCGGGGTGATTGGGATGCAGAGGTGGACTTCCACCTCCTCCCTTGTGTGAGGACGGGGCCCTCCGGAGCAGACATCTATCTGGGTAGGGGCTGAGAGCAGACCTTTGCCCTTCATAGTATTATTATTTAACTTCTGGCAGGCTGCAGCAGCTCAGGGAGGAGGTGGCTGCTTGCCTTGAATGCTACAGCGATCTCAGCTCTCTCTGCCTCCCTGCAACCCACAGAGACCACGGCGCTGCTGTCCACCACCGCCTCCACCGGCACAGCCTCCAGCCCTGAAACAGGAACCTCCACTCCAGAGACACCCAGCACACCCCCGGGGAGCAGCAGTCCCTCTCTTCTCACCACAGCCCCGCACACCGCTGCACCAGCCGAGCCCTCCACGGCCCCTCTGGACACCACAGCCCCCTCCCACACCAGCACAGGGGTGCCCGGGAGCACCCCAGCTCCCAGCCAGCCGCTGGGGACCACAAATGGGACCAGCCCTGGTACCTCCACCCTGACCACGGGGACATCCCCGGACACCCAGGTGTCACTCCAGAGCCCCGGTGCCACCACGGGTGAGTGTGGCTGAGGGGTGAAGGGTGGGTCTTTCCCAGGGTTAGGACCCCCTGGCTCTCCCTGCAGGCAGCATTAATGCCACGTTGCTTTGCCCAGGCACAGAGCCCTCATCCCCTGCCACCAACTCAACCCAGAGCCCAAGCAACACCTCCAGCACCTCCACGGCCCTGCCGACGGCACAGCCCACCTGCCCCGGCATCGTGAGCCCACGTGGTAAGTGCCACCTCCCGGGACCCCAAACTCTTCTCTGAAGTCTGGCTGGCAGGGCCACACGTGTCCCATGGGCATCGCCTCCCCCCTGGCATGGTGGTGGCCTTTTGGGGTCCTGCAGCCCCTCTCCTTTCTCAGCCTGGGGGCACCGGTGGTGTGCGGGATGCGTGGTTTGCTGTGCGCACAGGGTTGTTCTGCTGCTGGTGTCACAGAGCAGGGTGGCACAGACACCCCCTGTCCGTGCCTGAGGGAGGGTGGCACGCCTGAGCCTGCACAGCTCTGGTTGTGGTGCTGGTCCTGCCATGGTGCAGGATGGAAGGGGAACAAGCAGAGCTGTGTCTTCTGCTCCCAGGGGAGTCCCACATCTTCCTGTCGATGCGTCTGGCCAGCTCTCTGGACCTCGGGAACACAACGGTGCAGAAGCTGATTGTGTCTGAGGTGAGGTGTGCCCACAGCCCTTCCCAAGGGGAGGACCCTCCTTTTTGGCTGGGATCCCTTCCTGGGTGGGGACAGGGGGCAGGAGACCCCCTCCGGCACTGCCCGTAAATGCTGCGCGGTGTCACGGCCATTCTTTGCCCCCAGCTCCAACACAGGCTGCAGGACAGGTTCCCGCACGCCAACTTCACCATGCACTGGAGAGGGAAGAGACCCTGAGTGCTGCCCCTCGCCCACCGAGGTCCTGCTGGGCAGGGACCTGAGCCAGCCCCCGGCCTCCTGCTCGCCGCTCCTCGTCCCCCACCGCTGTGTCCCTCGGGGGTGACCTGCATGGATCCTGCCAAACCTGGGTCCCCCGGGACCCCCCGGTGCCTGCCTGCACCCCGCAGCCTCTCTGCATCCTGCCCCACGCTGCAGCTCCCCAGCCACCCGTGGCACTGATGAAGATGAGGAAGGAGCCCCCGCAGCCCATTGTCAGCCCCTGTGTGCTCTGAAATAAGCAGATTTCAGGACCTGGATGGCTGCGGGGGCACAGCCGGGGGGGCCCACGTTGGTGCCCCCCCCCCAGGTGCTGGGGCAGCCGCGTGCACCGTGGGGCCGTGGAAATCCCGTGGGCTGAAATCCTTCCCTGTTTTTTTCCAGTCCCTGGCTAAAGGAGAAGGCCGCAGCGTCTATCCCCCTGCAGCAAAGTCACTTATTAACTGATTAATTAGCCAGATAAAATCAGGCCGAAGCAGTTATTACCCTAAGCAAGTCACCTCGCGGAGAGATTAAAAAGTGAAATAATTACCAAAGTGGCTGTGTTGTTACGGGGGGGGGGGGTGGTATTTTTGGCTGATCCCTTCCTACAGCCCGTGTCCCACCGAGGGAAGGGGTGTCTGGGGCTGCAGACACCAAACCTGGGGACTGGTCCCACGCACCTGACCTGTGCAGGATCTGTCCCCAACTCACTGCTGGCTCCTCTCCTTCTGCTCTGTGTGAGTGACAGCCGGGCTGGGACAGGGAGGGAGCACGAATGGGGACATAAAAACACGTCCCCCTGCGGTCACATAGTGTCCCTGCCGATGGTGACCCCAGTTCTGGGAGAGAGGGAACGGGAACTGCCTGGCCCTGAGGGCTCTGTGTCACCCGCAGACGTGTCTCCTGCTGCTGGCCACCAGCCCCAGCTGGACGGGGCTATCCGCCTCCAGGACCTGCACCCGTTTCCCCGTGGGGAAAGGCAGCACGCAGGAGCACACCCAAACTCCAGCCAGGATGTCGCCTGGCTTTTTGGGGCTTTTTTCGAGCCATTAGCACAGTGGGGTGCAGAGCGGGGGGAACCAGGCCTGCTGGATGGGGTCCCCGCTCCCCACACCTTGTGGGGCACTGGGGAAATCATCCTCGTGCTCTGCCCACGCCGTGGCGCCGGGCCAGGAGCCCTCCCACGCCGTGTCCCACCGGGCTGATCCTGCCGGCTGTTGAATCCATAACTTCAGACCCCGGGATGTGGCACGGGGCCAAGGCCGGGAGGCTGAAGCCAAAGTGCGTCACAAAGGGAGGAAAAGGTCCCCAAGTGCTGGGATGAAAAGGTGACCGGGGCACTTACCATCCCCGTCCGGCACAGCTGCCTTCCACCGCTGTCGTGGCAGGGGGAGGAGATGCTCCGCTCTGGCCAAGCCCCCCTGCCCACGTCCTGGGATGGAGAAGAGGGGACGTGGCTGTGATGGGGTGCTGGGGACCGATCAAGAACCGGGGACACTGAGCTGTGACAGGCTCCCAGCACAGCCAGATGCCCGTGCTCTGCGTGCCTGACATCCCTGGTGGTGCTGGCTGGTGCCTTTCCCCCAGAGCTGCTTGGTGGGGCCTGGGTACCTCTGGGTCCTGAGCGCAGAAATTGCCCGGGGAAGCTGCACCCCTCGCAGAGCCCCCGCTCACAGCTGGGGGAAGGTGATGGGGGCCAGCTGTGCCCGTAGCACCAGTCCTGTGGTTCCCAGTTTGAATATTTCCCACCCTCCACTTCCCAGCATGGACATCTCTGGGGGGTTTCCTCCTCTGCGGCGTGCAGCCCTCCCCACGAGGACGGGGTTTTGCCACCATCAGCTTGCTGTGATGAGCTGATGACTGAGACAGGGATGTTGCTTGCACTGAGGGGCTCTTCCAGCCCTCAAATCATCTCTCACCCTCCTTGCTGTAACCCGCTCCCTTCCATCAGCATCGTCCCTGGGAGCAGACCCCGTTCCCCGGCACCCCGGGGGACCCTCACTTCATGGGGTGCGTGGCTGCGGTCACCAGCCCCTGGTGACTGAGGTGTCCCCTCCAACGGCCCCCTCCCCTTCACCCATTCACTGCGCTGTGCCCGGCGCACCAAGTGATCCAGAACCCGTGGGGTTGATGGATAACCTGTCCCCCCCCCGAGCCCTCCCCAGATGCCCTTGCCGGCAGGAGATGCCGTAATCTCCGCGGGGCTGGAACAAGCAGCCCATTAATTCCAGGAAGGCCGATAAGGCGCTGCCGTGCCATGCTGCGCTGCGTGGTGCTGAGCCCCCCGGCGCTGGGCTTCCCGGCACTGCCCACCCCAGGCTCAGGATCCCGAGGGGGTCCCATCCTCAGATCCAGCACCTCCCCGCCGTGGGCTCGGTGGGACAGTCCTAACCCCCAAATCCCGGCTCTTTCTGTACAGTTGTGCGTTCTGTGCTCTCTGTCCCATTTCTTGGCTCCGGTGTCCATCCTGTGCTGTGCTGCCTCGATAACTGCGGATGAGAATTAGCCCCGCGGGATCCGTTGGCTTGCTGGGATCCTGGTTCGGGCACAGCAGAAGGATCTATGGGTTTTGGGTACAGAAAAGGATTAATGCACAGCCCCTTCCCAGGGTGGGAGCGGGATGCCGTGCTCGCGGCGAGGACGATCCCCGCAGCGCTGATCCCCAGGAGGGCTGTGGGTACCGGGGTGCAGGGATATTCTTGGATCCTCACCCCGATCTATGCCTCAGCCCTGCTGTCCCAAAACAGGGGAGAAGGGGCTTTGGGGAGCACAGGGGAGAGGGAGCTTGTGGGCACTGTGCCCCCGCATCGCCACCGCTCTCCCAATTCGTTCCAGGTGAGCGGTGATTTATGGGCAGCTCCCGGTGCCCGGGCAGGGGGTGAGGCGTGGGTGGGTTGGTGTGACGGGTGCTCGCCGGGACTTGGCCTCCCGTGGCATCGCCCACGCTGCCGCTGCCACCGCCGCCTGCTCCACGGAGGCCGGCCGGGGCGGCACGCTGCGCGCCGTGCTGCTGCTAATGGCAGCGGGCAGGAGCCGCCTGCGGGCACCGCTCGTTAAGGAGCGTTTAATTGCTGACCAAACACCCACCGGCCGGTGTTGTGCAACGCCTGCCGCCGCCGGGGAGCCCCGAGTGGGGAGCAGGGACTGCTGCTGTAGGGGAGAGGGCTGGGGGTGGGGTATGGGGGGCAGCGGCCCAGCACCTGCCCCGGCACTGCTGCACCCACACACAGGGTGATGCTGGGGGTTGGACGGGGCTCCCCAGTGCTCCCAGTCATAGAGGAGCACTGGGGGGGGCTGGCTGATGCCCCAGGGCCTGCCCCAGATGTGTGTCCCCTGGCTTTTGGATGGAAACCCTGAGCCAAGGAGGGGCTTTGCATCCCAACACCCCAAGCACAGGCACACCTCCACAGCTCACTTCAGTGCTGCAATGCTGCTCCAGGCCGTGCCCTGCCTGGATCGGGTCCCTGAGGGGTGGCTTTTGAGGGGGCCCCCAGCCCACACCCAGCTGTAAGGGGCTGGTGGGGCCCCCAGAGCCTCCTGGGGGGGTGGAGGGGAGGGCGGGAAGGGAAGAAGGGGCTGGGGACAGGGACGTGGATGGAGAGCACTGGGGGCGGGAGGGGACCTGCCTCCTTTGCCATCCCTATAAATAGGAGGGACCTGGAGCGGGATTACACCTGTGGGACTCCAGCTCCAGCGGGAGAGCAGGGCCGGGGCTGCACCTCGCGGCTCTCGCCTCCCTTCCAGCTTCCCGGTGCTCCTCCAGCATGGGGACCAGGGGATGGACGCTTCCAGCCTTCGTGGGATGCTGCCTATGGGTTCTGCATGGTATGTCCCATATCCTCCTGCTACCCCAGTCCTTGCAAATCCCCGGCTCAGCCTGTCCCAGGGAGTATGGCTGAGATGTTTTTTTCCTCCTGGCTTCACTGGAAATTTTTCTTAGGACAACTCTTGCAGTCCTTTGCAACCAAAAAGCTGGGAAAGTGTTTTAGGGGGCAGGCATGGCCCCACAAGGCTGGTTGCAGCCAGGTCCCCCCGCAGCAAGGACGCCAAAGGCAGGCACAGGGGTGCACCAGGGCTGCCCCACCTCGCCCACAGCCCAGCTCCTCTTGCACGAGCATCCCCGCTCGGCCTCCGCAGGGTGCACGGCATTTCCTGCTCTCCGCGCAAGAATTAAGATAAAACGTGGATTTGTTAGGGTGCAGAGTGCCAAAATAACCTGACTCGGGGACTCGGGTGACTCACTGTTTTCCCCGAGCTGAGAAGGGAAGCGGCTAATCTCCTCTAGCCGATAGGGAAGGGGGGGTTGCTGCAAACCCCTTAATTCATCAGGCGAAGACGGGAGCGGGGCAGGAAGGGGAAGGGGAGGAAGCAGCCCGGAGGAAGGAGAGGCGGGGGGGGACCCCAGGACTGCGGCAGGAGGCAGCGGTCATTGCTGTGGCACACAGCTCTCGGCACGCCACCGAGCCTGGGAGGCACCTCTGCTGCCGGGGGGCTGGCGGCCTCGCGGGGGGAACCTGCCGAACAGGAGCACCGGGGCCGGGAGCGGGCTGAACGCCCAGTCTCACCCGCAGGGTGCTGATTAGGTGTCCCCTAATTGCAGCCGCTGGGAGCCAAGTGTCAGCAGATCCTCCAGGCTCCTCCTGCAGCCCCGTCCCTCCAGCGGTTGCACCCCTGTCCTAAAAATAGGGCTGGGTGGGACCTCGCGGGGCTGCCGTCTGCCCCGATGGGCGGCTGCTCAGCCCCTCCGGCAGCTTTGGGGCTGGGGAGAGGCTCCTGGGGTTGGGGGGTCTCCATCTGCCCCCTGCAGATAAGGGCCTGGGTGCGGGGCCAGGGTTTTGGTGGTGGAAAGGGGGCCGCGGTGGGCCAGGAGCCATCTGCAGCCAGCAGACGTTTCACCAAACCGTGGATGCCCTCTCTGCCAAAGAACTTTGGGTAAAACATATTTAAATGTCTCTCAGACACCCCAAAAGATTAAAAAACGCAAAGCTGCCTCCAGGGGTGTCTCTGCAGAGAGGCAAAGAGCACCAAGGGCTGCCCAAAGACTGCAGAGCTCGGTCCCTCGTCATGAAGCAAAACAAAGGAGGAAAAATCCCCTTTGTGCAGGCACACGGACGCCTGCAGCCCCTGCCTGCTTCGTGTCACCCCCTCCCCACTGTCCCACCGTCCCCTGTGCTCCCACCCCAGGAGCAGGGGGCTGCTGGCCCCGTCCCCCCCCATTAACACCCTGCTCCCTGCAGGGCTCGGGGCCGCCGTCGCCGTCCCGGTGACCACGGAGGGGCCGTTCGGTGCCGACACGACTTCTCCCATCACGGCGCAGAGCGAGGCACGGGGCGCCCTGCCGCTGGGCACCGCGGGGACGAGCACCGCCGTGGCTGATACTGAGACAACCGAGAGCATCCCCGAGAGCCCGGCCAGCCCGTCCTTCCCCTCCGGGGCTGAGGCAGATTTGGTGGCCACGACCAGCGCTCCTCCGACCAGCTCTCCGGCTGCGGGGAGCGATGCTGAGGCTGGGCTGAGCCCCAGCGCAGCAACACGGGCTGCCAGCGGAGAGCCCCAGGCGGTGACAGACGTGGCCACGTCCCTTAATGTGTCCCAAGGAAACCAGACGGTTTCGGCTGCCGCCTTGGCTTTCACCCCCCAGCCTGCTTTCACCCCCAGCGCGGAGCTTGATGTAACAGGGGCTGCTCCTGCTGCACCCCCCGGGGGCACCCCTCTGTTTGCGGACATGAACAAAGACATCCTCGCGTCGGTGACAAGGGAAGGAGCGGACTTGGAGCCCACGGCTGATGCCACATCCCTCCCCGCCACCCTGCCACCAGCAGCTGCAGGGGCACAGCCAACAGCCGGCAGCCCCCTGGGTCCCCATGTCACCGCGCTGCTGAGCCAAGGGCTGACCACGGCCACGGGAGCTGCGGAGGAAGGTGTCACCCTGCCTGGGGACAGCCAAGGTGAAGGCGGTGCCCCCTCCTCGATCCCCAGCCCTGGGGCCGGGGGGCTGCTCGCAACACAGTGGGACCAGGTGCTGAGTGGGACCGTGGGTGTCACCCTTGGGCCATCAGCTCTGGGCTCTGGCAATGCAGGAGATGCAGGAAATGGTGCTGTTGGCACAACTGATTCCTCCCATCTGGCTCCAGAGAACGGGACAGTGTCGGGAGCAGCAGAAAACCCAGGGCAGTCCTCTCTCCTCACTGGACAGGCAGGGCTGAGCCCAGCCACCTCACCAGGACCGGCTGCTGATGGGGATGGAGATGTGTGGGGAGCTCCAGCGGTGTCACCGGCCAGCCCCGGCTCAGCCCCAGCTCCTGCAGCCCCCAAGGCACCTGGGGAGCCAGGGGACACGGACACCTCGCTGCTGGCCTCCGGGGCCCCCACGGATGCACAGAGCGACACGGATGCCCCAGCCCCATCCATCACCCTGCCCCTGCCCACGGGGGCTGTGGGTCCGGCCGAGTCTTCCCTGCAGCCTGCCCCATGGCAGAGCCCCACCGGAGAACCAAAACCACTGCTTGATGCTGCTCTGCCGTCCCCCACGGACACCCCCAGTGCTCCTGGGGCTGCTTTCCCACCCCCAGGGGCTGCAGCTGGTGATGGGGCAGAGATAACAGCAAACCCTGACCTCAGCACTGCTCCGGGAGCGCCGGCCTTGCCATCCCCTGGGGAGTCACAGCCGTGGGGGACGGCACCCGGTGCTCCCGAGGGAGCTGATGGAGCTGGCACCGGCCTGAATTCAGCTCTGGATGCTGCCGGCCCGGCTTCTTCTGGACCCAATGGCCTGGCAGGGCCTGCTCAGGAGGACACAGCAGACACGGCATGGGCAGGGGACACAGGGGATGGCAGTCCTTACGCAGACACCCAGGGTGACACCAGCTTGTCATCCAGCAGCACTCAGCAGGGCCCCGCTGACACCGCAGAGCTGCCGGCAGCCCCAGCAGGAGCCGTGCCCAGCACTGGGCTGTCCCCTGCTGCAGCGCCTGGGGACGGAGCAGGAGCAGCCCCGGCACCAGAAGTGTCCCCACCTGGTCCCGTGGCTCCTGGCTATGGGGGGCTGGAGCCCAGCCTCTTGGGGGCTGAAGGACCAGGACCCCTGCCCAGCCAAGCCCCCGGTGCTCCCAGTGCTGCTTTCCCACCTCCAGCTGCTGCATCTGGAGCTGTGTTTGGGACCGGCGATGGGGCAGAGACAGCAGCAAACCCCGACCTTGGTGCTGCCCAGGGAGCCCCCGTGTCCCCATTCCTTGTGGGGTCACAGCCGTGGGGGATGGCAGCTGGAGCTCCCACGGGAGCAGCTCTCCCTGGGGCCGAAGGACCAGGCAATGACTTCAGTTCGACACTGGATGCTCCCGGCTCAGCACCACATGGACCCGTGGGACCCCCATCACCCACCCTTGGGGTCCAGCCTGGTGCAGACCTGGGGGTGTCGGGAGCAGAGGGGCAGGCGCTGGGCGGGACTGGGTCTGAGCCATCCCTGAGCTCCTCTCGTGGTGCTGGGATGGAGGCTGGGATGGATCTGCTGCCTGGTGCCGTGTCCCTGCCCGGCCCTGCCTCTCCCAGTGACACACTTCCAGTATCTTCCACTTTGGAGAACGGTGGAGCAGCAGCCCCCATGCCAGCAGCAGCCCCTGGCCCTGACCGCTCTCAGGGCTCTCTGTACGGCGAAACAGTCCCAGAGCTCACCGCAGCACCGGGGACCGAGAGCGCAGGGGATACGGCAGAGGCAGCAAACCCCGAGAGCAGAAATCCCTACACGGACACCAGCTCCTCATCCAGCAGCGCTCCGCAGGGCCCCGCTGACACCGCAGAGCTGCCGGCAGCCCCAGCAGGAGCCGTGCCCAGCACCGGGCTGTCCCCTGCTGCAGTGCATGGGGACGGAGCAGGAGCAGCCCCAGCACCGGGAGAAGTGTCCCTGCCTGGTCCCGTGGCTCCTGGCTATGGGGGGCTGGAGCCCGGCCTCTTGAGGGCTGAAGGACCGGGACCCCTGCCCAGCCAAGCCCCCGGTGCTCCCAGTGCTGCTTTCCCACCTCCAGCTGCTGCATCTGGAGCTGTGTTTGGGACCGGCGATGGGGCAGAGACAGCAGCAAACCCCGACCGTGGTGCTGCCCAGGGAGCCCCCGTGTCCCCATTCCTTGTGGGGTCACAGCCGTGGGGGATGGCAGCTGGAGCTCCCACGGGAGCAGCTCTCCCTGGGGCCGAAGGACCAGGCACCGGCTTCAGTTCAACACTGGATGCTCCCGGCTCAGCACCACATGGACCCGTGGGATCCCCATCACCCACCCTTGGGGTCCAGCCCGGTGCAGACCTGGGGGTGTCGGGAGCAGAGGGGCAGGCGCTGGGAGGGACCGGGTCTGAGCCATCCCTGAGCTCCTCTCCTGGTGCTGGGATGGAGGCTGGGACAGATCTGCTGCCTGGTGCCGTGTCCCTGCCCGGCCCTGCCTCTCCCGGTGACACGCTCACAGCACACTCTGTTTCGGATACATCCAGCCCCGGTGCCCTGGGAGGAGCAGGCGCTGCCCCCGGTGCTGTGCAGCCTGCCCTGGGTGCTGGTCCTGGCACCCATCCTGCTGCAGGAGGAGGTGGGGGCGAAGGGGCTGGGGCTGGCCCTGGTGATGGGGGGTCCCTGGGGGTGTCCCAGGATGCGGCTGGGGCAGGAGCAGCTGGAGCCTCTGGTGGAGGAACGGGAGCCGTGCTGCACTCTGCATCTCCCGCGGGATCTTCAGCCGGGACGAGCGGTGGAGCTGCCGAGGGAGCAGGACGTCCTGGAGCTGCTGGAGCTGGTGGAGGACTGAGCCCAGGCCTGGAGGCTGCTGGCCCCCAAGGCAAAGAGGAGACCCCCGTGCCTGTCCCCGGCATCCAGAACGGTGCCGACCTCGGGCTCTCGGATGCAAACCTGAGCCAAACCAACGTGGTGGAGCTGGCTGGAGGAGAAACGGGAGCCTCGGCCCCTGGGGCACCTTCCCCCGGTGCCGGTGGGGCAGATGGGGCAGGAGCCATCATCCAGATCACATCAGGGGTGCTGGCCCCCTCCATCCTGTCCTCTCCCCGGGAGGTGCAGCCCCTGGTCCCGGTGGCCCCGGATGCCTCCAGCCTTTTGCCAGCTGCCTCTGCCGGGGGCTTGGGGGGGAGCTCAGCACCAGCACCCAACGGGGGCCCCCCCTCTGCCTCCAGCACCCCAAGTGGGAGCAGCCCCTTGGCACCGGGCCCCCCACTGCCCGTGGTGGTGGCGGGTGCTGGGAGCGCTCTGCTGGGGTCCCCTGAAGATGAGGTGGCCTCAGGGATGCCGGCACCTTTGGGACAAGAGTCCCTACGTGTCCCCATGCCCCCCAACGCTGCCCCTGCTCTGCCTCCAGCCTCAGAGAGAGAGGATGCAGCAGCGGGGGCGGCCGCTCGCCCCCTACCAGTTTCCTCTCCGGTTTCTGGAAGTGAGTGGGGCGCGGGGCCACGGGGAGAGCTGGGGGCTGCTGCTGGGGGGGCTGCCCCCTTCCTGCCTCCTCTCCAGCCTGGGGGCCCCAGGGTCCTCCCCAGACCCGTGGTGGCTGAAGGCAGAGGGGACAGTGATGGCCCTGTGCTGGGGGAACCACGTCCCGGAGTGGCTGTAGGACCAGGGGCTGGGACAGCCGTGGAGACCCCCACAAAGCCCCTGGTGGGGGGCAGCCCAGGGTCTCTCTCTGTCCTTCCTCCTGCTGGCCCTGCTGCTGGCAGTCCCCTGCCCAACATCCCGGGGCCGGGACCTGCCGGGGGTTCATCGCCCCCAGCCCTGCGCCCCTCCTTGGGCAGCGCCACCTCTGCAAATGGGGTCCCTGCCGCCAGCGGGGCGCGTGTCCCTGCACCCATCCCAGGCCAGGGGGGAGCCAAGAGGGGGTCTCCCCCCACCACCCTGCGTCCAGCCGTGTCCTGCAGCCCAACCCCGCCAGCTCACAGCCCTGGGGGCAAGAAGGGGCTGCCAGGGCCAGGAACAAATGCTCCAGCCTCTCTCGCTGCCCGTGCATCATCCTCCATGCTTCCAGCTCCACCACGATCAGCAGCGGCTGCCTTGGTCCCTCCACCCGGCCCCACAGGTAGGTGACACACCGGGCAGGGCAGGGAGAGGGGTGGGAGAGGGACCCTGCGAGGGAAGGTGGCAGGCAGGGTGTCCCGGTGTCCCCCGTCCTCCTGCTGCCCAGCTTGTGTCTCTGAAGGCAGGATTGTTTCAGCCATTTGTGTTGGCACAGACCAAAGGCTTTGCTATAACCATGTTTTTTTTTTTTTTCTTCTATTTTTTGTTTGTTTTAGTCGCAGCTGTGTCCCTCTATGGATACGGACCAAGGGAAAACGACCACGAGTACGTGGAAAGGAAAGTGGACTTCAACTCTCCGCTTTTCAAGCCCGAGACTGGGTTCCCGTTCGGCAAAACCCTCCGTGACTCCCTCTACGTGAGTCTGCATTGCCCCGACTTGCTGTGGGGTGGGTGGCCGTCCCCCAAAAACCTGGGGCAAGTGCCAGGAGCTGGGGCCCGGCTTGGGATTCATGCAGGCATGAGGTGGTTGGGGTGCTTGCAGGGTCCGTTTGCGGCAGGAGGTGACTTCATGGCCACTTCATCTCCTCCCCTCTGCTCAGTTTACAGACAATGGCCAGATCATCTTCCCAGCCTCTGACAGCAGCATCCCCACGCACCCCAACCCACCTCCTGGGGGTTTCAATGGCCACGAGGAGGTGCCCATGATCGCCGTGTTTTGGGACAACGCCGACTTCTCCAGGGGCACCGGCACCACCTTTTATCAGGTGGGTGAAGCCGTCCCTGTGCGTGACCGCGTTAAGCACCGCGAGATGATCCATGTTTGAGGGTGCCCCTTGGGATGCGCGATCGGTGGGGTTGGCGGGTGGCATTTCAGTTTTCTGGGCCAGATCTAAGAGGTTTTAGACCTGTGTGAGTCTATCACCTGCAGAGAGGCTGAGCAAAAAGCCTCTGCCAGCCAAATCCGAGTCTCAGCGCAGAGCATCACGAACAGATCTCCCCTTGAGACCCACATTCAGTGCCACCCGCTCTTTGCTGGGAGACAAACCACGTGTGTGCACCCCAAACCCGCAGGAGTTCCTCACCCTGAATTCGGAGAAGCCGCCCTTCATCCGCGACGTGGAGGCGAAGGTCCGGCGGTACCTGAGGTCCTCCTACTCCGCAGCCTGGACCCTGAGAATCACCTGGGACAAGGCGCCTGCCTACGGAGCGCGGGGAGACAGCCGGAGGGTAAGGGGCTGCCGGGGCTCGGGGGTGGCCGGGTGCCAAAACGTGAGAGCTGCACCCGTGGGTGCCTGGACAGAAGGAGCTGGTTCTGCCAAAAACATCAGTCCTGAGGCCGCCCAGCCTCCCTTTGGCATGTCAGGAAGCCAGCCCCTCTCTCCGCCACCACCTGCAGCAACCCACGCCCCATTTTAAATTTAATTTAAAACCCTTTGCTCGGTTTCTTACCCGCCTGCCGTGCTTCTCCCCAGACGAACACGTTCCAGGCCGTCCTCACCACCGACGGCTTCAGGTCCTACGTGCTGCTGCTGTACCAGGACGGGGGCATGCGGTGGGATTACAGCCAGCTGCCGGCTGCCAACGCGCTCATCGGCTACACCAGGTGCTGCGGGCGGTGTTCTGGCACAGGGCTGCTGCAGGGCACGAGGGGACGGGGTGATGAGGGGAAGGGCGATGCCTGACTGTCCCCCTTCCCTCTGCGCAGCGGGGATGGCTCCTACCACAACGATGACCTGGCTCAAGGACCCCCGGCCGCCAAATATCGCCCTGACCAGTTCAGGGGATACAACACAGGTTAGGGGCACGGCCCGGGGAAGCTCTGCGTGGGGATGGGGACATCCCCAGGGAGGGGGTGGAATCCAGATGGTGCAGCAAGGCTCTCCGTGGGTTGTCCGTCAGTGGGATTTCACCCTGAGCACACAAAATACCACCCCTGGACACCAGCTGTGCCCTGAGGCTGAGCCCGAAACACCCTTGGCACATCAATTTTTGGTGCCATGGCTGTCCTGGGGATTTTTTTTGGCAAGTGCTGCTCCCCCCGTTTCCCTGGCACTGGGGGATTGTTGTGCATGGGGTGCCGGGGCTGGGGGCATCCCAGTCACATCTCGTGCCTCCCCTCCCGCGCAGATCTCCGTGGGCTGTGGCTGTACAAGCTGGAGAGCCGCGTGGGCATCAACTACCGCCTGAAGTGCCTGGCGTGGACGGGGCGGCAGCAGGAGCCGCGGACGTGGAGCCAGGACCTGCCCGCCTGCCCCTGCTCCCTGCAGCAAGGGCAGCAGGACCCGCGCTTCAAGAGCAGCCGGGGAGGCAAGTGGCACCGCCGTGCCCAGCGTGCCCCCTGCGGGGTGGCTGGGTGTCCCCTCCTGGGTGTCCCCTCTTGGGGGGGGAACCCTGCCATCCCCTTTGGGACCCCTGCAGTGCCCAAAAGCTGATGGCAGCCCCGTTTCAGGCTGGTCGTCTGCCCGCGTGTCCATGCTGCACTCCGCCTCTCCCAACCGGCACGGTGCCGGCGTGCGCTGCCTGTACGACAGCCGGGGGCAGCTCGTCGAGGGGCGGCAGGAGAGGTACTGGAGGTCCTCCAGACAGGTGTCCCCATACCGTGGTAAGCACAGCCAGCCTCGGGCATCCCAGAGCTGCCAACCAAGTCACGGGTGCGCTGGAAACATCCCCGTGCCAAGCTGCATGGCACCAGCTGGAGCCTGTAAATCGCTTTAATCCCCGTGCCAGCCTGTCTTCTGGCATTCTGGGGATGCGGGGGGCTGCGTATCTGATTTCTTTAATCCTTGCCCCCAGACCAGGAGCTGAAGCTGTACGACTGGTGCTGCAACCAGGCGGCAAGCGCCCGCCTCTGCGCCCGCTACAGCGAGAAGAGGCCGAGGATCGGCTGTGACGGATATCAGGCACTTGGCACGGGTGGGTTCCCGGCCCCGGTGCGCTGGGCCGATGCCACCTCTGGGCCACAGGGGGGGACATCCCAGCCACCCCCGGTTAATGCAACAAGAGCCCTGGGCAGGTCAGATGGGGAGGGTCAGCAGCTGGGTCCTGCTGCTCCGTGCAGCACCCAGCGGCTCTGTGCAGCACCCACCCAGTCGCTCTCCTGGGCACGCACCTGGGGGTGGCAGCCCCACAGTGACCATGGCTGTGGGTGCGAGCTGACCCCTGGTCTTTCTTGCAATCCTCAGCAGATTCCTCGGAAGATGACGACTCAGAGGAGCAGAGAGGTGAGCGGGCTCAGGGGGCTCCTCTCCACCAGCCTCCACTCCTCAGTCCTGCCACCCCCTCCCCAGGAAGCAGAAATCCCCTTGGGGGTTTGCTGCTCACCCCCGACCCTCAGGGAGGAGATGGCTGAGCTCTCACCACTTCTTTGCAGATGAGGAGGACGAGTAACTCGGGGGATGCACACCCACAACACGGTCTGGACCACGGCTGATCCTCCGAGTCCTTCCCTCCTGATCACACCCAGCCAACCTGCGTGTCCCCCTGCGTGTCCCGGCTCCCCCCGGTGATTGTCACCCCGTGCCGCTGGTTCCCTTCACCACAGCAATTCTCGTTTCCCCCCAGGCTGCCACCTCCTTGCTGGCGGCAGGGGGACAGGCAATGCCACCGTGTCCCTTGTCCCTGCTCCCCTGCCTGGGGCTGGCAGGGCGGGGGCTGCTGGTGGCGGGGTTTGGGTCACCTTGCACGGGGCCACCCCCACGGTCGGAAATGTTGGGAGAAAAATAATATTTTGTGAGGGTGAGAGAGCATCTGCACTTCTTCTGAAACCACAAGTAGTCCTCGTCAAATCTAGTCTCTTCAATAAAGTGTCGGAGGGTCTCAGCATCACTGTGGTGTCTGCTGGGGGGTCTGGAGGAGGACAGGGGCAGGCTTGGAGCGGGGACCGGGGCCTGACCGGTGCCATCTGAGCTCCGAGGGGCGATCTGGGGGAGCTGTGAGGTGGGGCGCACACACCACGCAGCGGTGTGCTGTCATTTCACGTTTATTCTGTTCACAGTGGGTCATGAACCCTGCGTCCAGCCGCACTGTGCTGGGGCACACCAGACAGACTCACCCGTGGATGACCCCAGCCGCTTCTGCAGGTCCTCAGCAGAAGGCGAGACCCTTGTTTCACCGCCCCGAGCATCCCCCCCCCCGTAGCACAGGCACCTCCCACAGCCCCCAGGTGTGATGCTCCATGCCCAGCAGGCACGTGCCCGGAGCCCCCATCCGGTGCTGCCCCTGCCCCGGGTGGGCACGGATGCCGGGACCCCCGGGAGCGGCCACGTCTCGCTGCTGGGGAGGCTGCGGGGAGGCTACGGCTGCAGGGCAGGCTGGCTTGGAGCCCTGACCTGGGGTCTCTTGATCCTTATCTGCAAAGAAAGGCCGGGACAAGCGCTGCTGGTTTTGCTACGAGCCCCAGCAGCAGCCCCCCGTGTCCCCGATGCCCCAGGAGCGGGCACCGCAGGGCAGCTCCGATGGACTTTGAGCCCCAGAACAAGGACATCGGTGCCCAGCCAGCCCAGCACCACCCCACGCAGGGGACAATAACCCCGGGCAGACCTGGACGGATGGGTCGATGGCCTGGAGCCGTGGCTCCCAGTGCCTTCCCGAGCTGTGGGTGCTCTCTGCTCTCTCTGCTGCCTTCATCAGGGCTGCGGTGGGGAAGAGGAGCAGAGCTGGGGGACACCGGGGGGCACAGAGCCACCCCAGTGACCCAGCATGTGCCCAAGTCACAAAGCAGAGCAGGGTGGGTTGGGCTGCAGGGTGTGCTCACAGGAGAACTGCCGAGGCTTCCAGAAGGTGTCCTTGGTCCTAGGAGGGGGGACAGAATGGGGACAACGGGTCAGGGGAGCTGGGAGAGCTCCTGCCTTGTCCCAGGCCCTGGCGTTGGGAGCAGTGACTGAGTGGGGTAGGCAGGGCCACGGGACAGGGATTTAAGGGAAAAAAAGTCCCTGCTGTTAGACACATCATTCCTTGCCCTGCCCCAGGTATAGGTGACAGCCAGCACTTCCCTGCCCAGCTCTTGCCAGGGGAGCGTGAGTTTCGGCGGAGAGCATTTGGATGGCATTCAAATTCGAGTCAAATGGAAAGCCCTTCTGTGACCAAGCACGGGGTGGGATGAGGAAGAAAAGCAAATAATTTCTGATGCGGGGGGTGGAGGGGAAGGAAGCTGAAGCCACCCCGCTGATGTTATCGCACCAGGTACCTGCAGCAGGGGCTGGGCCTGGCTCAGCCCCTTCCCAGGGCAGCAGCACCCTTTGCCCTTTCCCCAGGATGGCTTTTCCACCACGTTTTCATCCTGGCAAACCTCTTCCCAAGGCCCAACCTTGATTCCCTGCTGCTCTCACGCCCCACAGCACCCATCCCGTGTGGGTCCAGCCCCCGCTGCCCCAAGCCCCTCACTCACCCCCAGGGGTCCCAGTGCCGGCGGCAGAGGTGCAAGGCGAGGCAGGCGGCGGCGAGCAGGAGGCAGAGCAGAGCCAGGGCCCCCAGCAGGATGCCGAGGAAGGCGGCGAGGCCGACGGTGAGCTGCTCGCACCGGGCACCGGCCGGGGAGAAGATGGAGAAGGGGGTGCAGCTGTGGAGGGGACAGAGCCGAGGTGTGGCTGCGGGGCCAGGTGGCCGCGTGGGGTGGCCTCCACCGCGGTGTCACTGCTACCTACCTGCACGTGGGGCCCTCGGGCAGGTGCCGGCACCGGCCACCGTGCTGGCAGTAGCCCTTCTTGCAAGGGGAGATGCAGAGGAAGCCGGTGGTCCCCAGGTAGTCCAGCTGGTAGCCTTCGTAGCCGTACAGTGCGCAGGAGAAGTAGTGCCTCAGCTCCGCCACCGTCACTGGCGAGATGGCACAGGTTTAGCAGTGTAGCCCAAGATTTGGGGCATCCCTGGGTTTTGGGGCAGCATCCCCAGATCCCCCCAGAGCTGGATCTGCACCTTGGATGGGAATCCTCACCGAGCCCCCTCCTCCTCCCCCCAAGCCCCAGGGCACACCGGGTGGCAGGGAATGAACCGTGGGGACACCCCGGTGCCGGGGGCACTCACGCTTCACCAGGTCGGTGATGTTGTCCGGGCGCAGGTGCTCGAGGAGGAGGTGCGTGCCCGCGTCCCGCCGTCCCCGCCGCTCGTTGAAGGCTCTGGTGATGGCCCCCACCAGCTCCTCGTTCAGGAAGCGGATCACGGGGCCGCTGCTGCCGTAGGTGAACTCGGCCACCACGGCGAAGGCGAAGCCAGCAGCGGCCCTGCGGAGAGAGGAGCTGGCTGCTGGCATCCCCGCCAGCACGGAGCAGGGCGGCCGAGCCGCACCGTGCCTCAGTTTCCCCACATGTCGGCAGGGAAGGGAGGGAGGGGGCTCATTACTGGAAGGTATTTCCAAGGGTTTAGCAGGTTTGAGGCTGGGCAAAATGGAATCCTGGGTGGCCCAGGGGGAAATGCCCTTTGTACTCCAACCCTTGCCTCGTCTGCTTGACACTCACATGCGGGAGATGTTGGTGTTGCTCTGGAAAGCCTTCACCTCCAGGGAGCCCAGGATGGCCGCGACCTGTGCCGAGAGGTGTGGGGGGTTAGTGGAGAGCTGCAGGCACCGTGCCCCAGCCCCAAGGGCTGCTCGGGCCTCGTTCCTGCCTTGGGGACCAGCATGTGGCAGTGGGGAGCACACGGGAAGGTGGCAGCTGTAGCCCAGGAGCTGCTGGGATGCCCCGGGAGGGGATGCACGGGGTGCAGGAGGCACGGGCACCCCACGCTGCGGCATCCCCCCATCCCTGAGCCACAGTGACACCCCGTCCCCTGCCAGCTACGTACGGTGGCGTTGACTTCCCCGGCTGTGGCATTTTGCAGCGCCCTGACCCGCAGCCGCACGCTCCTCCGGGGCAGATCTGCCGGGCAAAACCACAGCGGTTCCCTTTGTGCCCCGGGGCTGGCTGAGCCGGGACGGGGCATGGGGCACAGGCACCCACCTGGGCTGGCCGGGGGCCGAAAGTCCCCCCCTGCCACCAGGCAGCGCTGGTCGGTGAAGGCCGGGGGACACACGCAGGTGGGCGCACAGGAGGAGGGGTGCAGGTGGCAGCGCCCCCCGTTGCTGCAGAAGCCCTCGGGGCAGGACTGGGACCTGCAGGCAGTGCCACAGCCCGGCCCCTCGCCTGCGGGACAGAGCAGGGTGACACGGGGACACCAGTCTGTGCCCACACGGCTCAGGGGGCAGGCACTGGTCAAAGTGCACTGCTCCATCCTCGCCGCTCCCACGCTGCGATGATTTTCTTCCCCTCTTATTACTATTACTATTATTTTTTTAAGTCTTCTATATAAATTCAGACCCTTGAGGAAAAGCCCTGCACCCTCCCAGAGACTTTTGCCCTTGTGAAATCCCAGCCTGACGCATTGTACCCGGAATGAACACCACCAAACCCACCTGGAAACAGGACATGATTATCGCCCCATAAACCTTACATGTGCCTGCAAGCTTTGGTGGGATGAGTTTTCTCAAAGAAAAAAATTGCACTGAAAAAAAATATTTCCCTAGCATATGAATGATACTTCAGGACCCTGGGCTGAAGCATCTCCATCCCTCCTGACACTAAGGACAGCAGGCTGGCAGGGGCTGGGTTCTGAGACCGGGGAGGGGACAGGGACGAGGACCGCATCTCTGCTCAGCTAAGCCTCAACACCAGGCACCCTGGGCTGCTTCCCTCACTCTGGCAGATTTGGGGGCCGCGATCCCAAAGCACACCCCAGCTTGCGGTCACTCACCCTCCACACCAGCTGGGCAGGAGCAGGTGTAGCTGCCCACGGTGTTGGTGCAGGTGCCGTTCCCCGGACACGCTGTCCCCTGCGCGCACTCGTCGATATCTGCAGGGACGATGCAGCGTGGCACCGGGCGAAGCCCCTCGGCCCCCCGTTCCTCCCCAGAGCCAGCCCTCGTCACCTGAGCAGTGCCTCCCGTCACCCGTCAGGCCACGCGGGCAGGGGTCGCAGCCGGCGAGCGGGTCGCAGCCCACCCCGGGGAAGCACCCCTGGGCGCAGGGGTCCGGCGGGTGCTGGCAGAAGGGACCCGAGTAGCCGTCGTCACACCTGCAGGCTGCCAGCTGCCAAGGGGACGGGGACACCGGCTTAGGGGACACGAGGACGGCTGGGCAGAGAGGATGGTCGTGGCGCACAGCGCTGCCCCGAGGTGTTACCTGCAGGGAGGAGCCGTTGACGGTGGCCGTGTCGTTGTAGTCGCACTCGTGGCTCGTGCGGCAGCTGCAGAGGGTGAAGCTGAGCTGGAGGAGGGCGGCGAGGTGCTGGGAGCCCACGGCCTGCAGGGTGATGCTGAGTGGGGCCGTCCCACGGGGCTCCCACGTCAGGGTGCCGTTCTCTGTGGGAGCCAGAGGGGGACGAGGTGGGGGTCACGTCCCTGTCCTCCCAGAGGGGTCCCCCCCAGAGCTCGGTGTCTGTGCGGTGTCCATCCTGCCCTGGGTGCCCGCTGCCCCCGTCCCTACCCGAAATGTTGAGCTCCGGGGAGATGTGGGGGACAAAGAGCGCGCCCGGCCCCTCGGCTCGGTACTGCCTCGTCACCCGCTGCGTCCTGAAGGCTGTGAGCGACGGGTCCCCAACGATGACAGGAGGGAAGGCGTCTGAGGAAACAGGAGCCCGGTGTGCTTGCCATGTGGCCTTGGCATCCTTTGGCTCTGCGTCCCTCCTGGCCAGGAGGGGACAGACCCCAGGCAGGTGTAGCTGTGACCGCCCACCAAAAATCCCCCCAGGATGGCATCTCCCAGGCCTGGAGAGCTGCCAGCCTGGCAAAGCAACTCAAGACCGTGGTGGCACCTGTCCTGCTGGTGGCATCTCCCAGGTGTGGAGAAAAATCCAAGACCTTGGACCCCAGGAGCCGTTACCCAAGCCTGAGCCCTCATGGAGCTGAGGACCCACTCCACTTACTGAGCGCCGTCTTCTTGTCCTGGAAGTCCTCTACGAGGCTCTGGGTGGCCAGGCCCAGGGTCACGTTCCCCGTGCTCAGCGTGTCGTAGATGCACTCGTTGCTGCCGCGGCACTGCGAGGCTGCCTGCTGGTACTGGCTTTCGTTCTCCTGCCGCAGCCGAGACAAGAAGATGGGGGTGAAGTTCTTCTCCGGTGCGGCCAGGGGCTGGGCGAACAGGCTGTGCTCTCCAACAGCCCCTGCAAGGGAGCACAACTGGGTAGGGCCTTCGGCTTTTGAGCTTTGTTCTCTTCAGGGATGGTTTACATGGAGCAATGAAGAGACCAAAGGGTTCCCCGGCACCGGTCGTGCCCAGAAAAGTGTCCAAATCCCCTTAGCAAAAGCATGGCCAGAAGGTGCTGAGCACAGGGATGGCCAGAGTGGATCCCCAGCCCGGCCTTACAGGTCATCCCGTAGCTGAAGATCTCCTCCTCGCTGCTGTTCACAGGGATGCTGCTCCCATTCGGCATCTGGAAGTCATCTGCGGGGTTGTTGTCCCACACACCTGTGGGAACATCACCGCAGGATTGGGGTCCCCTCTCCGATGCCACCCAGGGACACCCAGAACCACGCTCCCACGGCCTGTTCCACCCGCTTTGGGGTGGGAAGGGGACCTTGCACCCTGGCTCTGCGGCCGTGCCGGAGGAGAAATGAGGCTGCTGTGGCCTGGGTGGCAGTGCCCTCACCCAGGAGCCCCTTGGTGCCGTTGCGGTACGGCTCCGGCAGGCTGCACACCAAGCTGAGAAGCCCGGCGCTGGCTGAGATGGAGATGGAGACGGTGCCGTCAAAGGTGGCCGTGACGGAGGAGGCATTGACAAGCAGCACCCCAGGGCTGGAGTGCACCTCGGCACCCATGTCTGCAAGGGGAGACGAATACAAGGGGAGAGCCCATGTGAGTCAGGGTCTGACACGGTGTCTCTGAATTCGGGGAGCTGTCCCCATCCCCCCTGGCCAGGTACCCGTGGGATGGGGACACCCCTCAACCCCCCCCCCCAGACACACTGAACATTTAACACCGCATCCTGCTCACCTTGGGAGTAGGAAAACTGGATGGTTTGGTAGTTCAGGAGGACTTGGATGTCACCCTGGCTTCCCAAAGTCCACTCAACCTGCAAATGGCAATGGATGTCCCCGTCAGCCCCTCCGCTCGTCCCCCCCCCACCTCCTGCTGGGGACATGATGTTACACCCCGTCCTTCTCCGGCCCCAGCAGACACGTTCAGCCCAGGGCCGTGTTGGCACGCTCGCCACCCCAGGCAAACACAATCTAATGCAGCTTGGGTGGTTGTGCGGGTGAAGACGGAGAGCTGCCCCCGCTGCCACCATCCCGGGGCACAGCCAGGCTGCCTCCACTGCTGGGCTGACCCTGGCAACGAGGAGAGCTGCGGTGGTGGGCTCCGGGCTCTCTCCTGCTGCTCAAGGGCTCCTGCTGGTGACGCCGGGAGATGTTGGTTACTGAAACGGGTGCGGGGAGCAATTCTGCAAAGCAAGGAAGAGCACGCACAGGCACCACCACGTGCAAAGGAGAGCGGTGGTTGTGGTGCAGCGAGAGGGCTGGAGCAGCCCGTGCCCCTGCAGGCCCACGCTGGACAGCTTGCAGGAGGTGTCAGAGCCGTGCCTCGTTATTCTTAGCCCAACCCACTGCCCTTAGCAGCTTGCTGGGCCGACGGGAGGTGGCAGGATGCTCCTCTGGCCCCGAGCACTTGTAGGTATGTGCAGATGCAAAACCCAACCTGCCCGAGGGACCTGTCCCATCAGACGCTCAAACCCAGTCCTGGGTCGCTCCTACTCACTGTGGTGGTGGTGCTGGAGACGTACTGGGCAGCGAAGGCCACGAAGTTGGTGGCCTGGGCTGTGCCGGTCCGGGCCGTGCGCCCTTGCAGCACGAAGCTGCTCCGGGCATCGCCGGCCAGCAGCAGGACAAAGTCCCCGAGGCCATTGAACGTGTAGGTGAGGCCATCCAGGGTGGTGATGTGGGGGTCCCCGAAGGCACTGGCTGGGGACCGAAGGGGATGGAGATGTTTTAGGGGAGAGTAAGGAAGGAAAGCGAATGCTGTGTCATCGCATGGAGGAGGACAAATCACAGTGCTCAGCAGTCTCCATCAGGACGCTGCAAAGCACTAGCAGCCGTATCTGGCACAAGGACCACGTATGGCCATGCCACCTGCCCCGGCACAGAGGAGAGGGACCCCAGGGACTCACCAGGGGTGGGTGGCAGGTATCCCTCGCAGCCGGTCCTCGGCCTCTTCTCGGCAAACCTGGTGCAGAACCGGGGCTTCCCCACGCGCCGGCAGCACCACTCGAACGCCTCCAGCTCCTCGTCTGCGGGAGGATGGAGGAGAGGTGCTGGGGGCACAGGGACCCCCCTGTGCACAGGGGGACCCCGCAGGTGCTTTAGGGAGCCCTGTGCCCACTTACCAGCCCTGGTGTGGATGGGTGGGCTCCAGACTCTCTCCTGCCAGCCCTCTAGCAAGCTCGTGCCTCGGTACACACACCGCACCCCAGCTCCCTCCCGGCTGGGGGACGCGGTCCGCAGCACCCTCACGGGGTCTGAGACACCCTGGGGGGCAGCAGCCACCCCGGCTGTGGGAGGGGGCTGAGCCCCATGCTCGGCACCTCTGCTGCGGCGGTAGCGGGGGTCCAGCTCTGCCTGGGGCCGCGAGCAGGGGCAGGGTGGCAGCTCCGTGCTCCAGGTGGCTGGGGCAGGCTGTGCCTCCAGCCACGCCAGGCACCGCAGGCGGTAGTTCACCCGGCCGCGGCGGTCCAGTCGGTACAGCCACAGCCCCCGCACGTCTGGGGGGGGTGACAAGAGAACAACACACACATCGGAGCTGCAGCGACCACCAAAACCCCACAGCGGGGTCCTGATGCCATCCATGCCCCCACCAGCCCCGGACCAAGGGTGCTGTACCGGTGCCAGAGCTGCGGTGCTGGTCGGGGCGGTATTTAACAGCCGGTGGCTTCTGAGTCAGCTCGTTGTTTTGGGCATACCCATCGCCGCTGCGTAAAGAGAGCGGGTCTGGGGTTAGGGTAGGGCTGGGGTCTCCCTCCCATGTCCCCCATCACCGCTGCCTGCCAAGCAGGAAGGGAAAGGGCTGCGGCAGGGCCACGGCACGGAGCGCCCGGCAGGGTTTCAGGCTGGGGCTGGGGGGGCTCCGTGGGTTTTCCTGCCTGTTTGCAGACAGAGGGTTTAACCGGGATGGGGTTAGGCGAGGTGGGAGCTGGGCTCTCCTGGGAAGGAGATGCCCTGATGGCCCCAGCATGGTGCAGGAGCAGGGGGTGTCCCAAAAGGCAGGCAGGCACGCACCTGGAGAAGCCGATGAGCACGTTGCCGGCTGCCAGCCCGGCGTAGTCCCACCGCATGCCGCCGTCCTGGTACAGCAGCAGGGCGAAGGACTGGTTCCCGTCGGTGGACAGCACGGCCTGGTACGTGCTGGTCTGCGGGAACCCGCATCGTGCCCTTAGCACCCCAGAGCCTCCCTCCCCTCTCCCCGAAGCGCAGACCGAGGATGCAGCAGGATTGAAATGTGAAAGTACATCGTGCCCTGGTGTGGGGCTGGGCAAAACCAAGGCGAGACCCCAGATACCCCATCCAGCTGGTGGCTGTCCCCTTTGTCACCTGAGCATCGTCCTGCTGGGATGGGTACGCTGGGGCCTTCTCCCACGTCACCTTCAGGGTCCATCTCGCCGTGTAGGGGGTTTTCAGGTATCTCTCAACCTTCTCTTCCACATCACGGACCAGGGGGTCTCGGGTAGAGCCGAGGGTGAGGTACTCCTGAGTTTTACAAGGGGGGGTCGGCGGGTGAGGGCTGGCGGGGGGCACTGGGACGTCCGGGTACGGGTCCTTGGTGGCCCAGACCTGGTACCAGGTGGTGCCGACGCCGCGCGAGAAGTCCGCGTCCTCCCAAAACACGGCCACCATCGGCAGCGCCTCGCGGCCGCTGAAACCCCGGGCGGGCGGGTTGGGGTTGGAGGGGACGGCGTTGTCCGTGGGTGGGAAAATGATTTGCCCGTTGTCTGTGAACTGACCGAAATCACCCATTAGGCGCTTTGGTGGGCAGTTCCCCCTGGCCTGGGGTGGGGGGGGGACTTAATCCCTGTTCTGCACACGTGCAAGCAGAAAATGTCTATTTTAAGTTGGGAAAAAAATAACATTCAGATTGAATTAGGTTTCTGTTCCATTTGTGCGTGTTGTTTTTCCTGCGGAGCTGTACGTCCCTCACACGCTCTGTGGCCACAGACACTCACGTAGAGGGAGTCACGCAGCGCCTTCCCGAAGGGGAACCCGATCTCCGGCTTGAACAAGGGGGAATTGAAATCCACCGTCCTCCGGACGCACTCCCTGTCACCTCCCTCTGTGCCGAACGGGTACAGGGACACCGCCGGGCCTGGGACGGGCAGGAGATTAATGGGGAAGGTTAGAAACGAGTCACTTCTGCCCCTGCTTCCTCGCAGCCAAGACAAGCATGCCCCCGATTTTCGGAATGACGGACGGGGCGAGCCCCACCAGACAGCCGTCCCCCGGGGTGCCCCCGCCCGCCCCGTGCTGTCACGGTTTTTAACCCAATTTGGTCTTGGGTGACTCAAGCAGGGCTCGCATCTGGAGGAAATGAGCCACTTGGGTGACTCCTCCAATTTTGGGCTGGAATGCCGTGAATAACGAACCCGACGCGCGGTGCCCGGCACGTCCTAAGGCAGCGGGGGGGGGCTCTGTGCCCGGGGATGCTTAACCCTACAGACCCCGCTGCCTCCCCGGTGGGACTGGGGCAAAACGTGAGCAGGTACTTTGGTGACTTCGCTCACTTCAGCTGTAAAATTAAGGCAAAAAAAAACACGAAAAGGAGAGCTGGGGTGGGGAAGGGGTGCAGGGTTTGGCCCCTGCAGTGGTGAGCGGGGAGCTCGGGCTGCACAGATGGGGCTGAGCCCCCCTGGGGCTTTGGGGCTCTTCCTACCGTGACCACGGCGCTGTGCCAGCCCACAGCCCCCTCCTCTTCATCGCCTTGAGGAGGAAGAAAATCGACTTACCGAGCCCGTGGCTGGGCTGGGGCTCTGTCACGGGGTGTCCGTGGCTGGAAGTGGTGTGAGCAGGCGTCCTCGCTGTGGTGGCCGGTCCCCTCTGTGTCCCCAAAGCAGGAGCCATCCCGGTGGGGCTGGTGGCTGCTGGCAGGGTCCCTGCGGCCAGGCTGGGCACGGCAGCAAACGCAGGGCTGGCATCGTGGCTCGTCACCCTGCCCGGGGTGGTGGGGACATCGTGGGTGACAGAGGGGGACCGGGTGCTGCTGGTGGCCTTTGCCATGGCAGATGTGGTGTGCTCGGTCACCACGGGGGTGCCTCTGCTGGGGGAGCCAGCTGGCATTTTGGTGTCACCGGAGGGGATGGGGACTGTCCGGGACTTGGCTGTGGCTTCCCATGTGCGTGTGCTGGCAGCGCTCAGCGAGGACACCCCAACAGAGGGCTTGTCCGTGGCAGCTGACCCATGGGTGCTGCTGGTGGCCTCGGGGGGTGGCCCAGGGGTGACACGGGGGCTGTACAGGGCAGAGGTGCTGCTGGAGGCAGGGAAGGAAGGTGCTGTGACCATGCTGGGACTGGCATCGCTTGTTCCTGCTGCTGGACTGGTGGCACTGGTGCGGGGTGTCACAGAGGATGTCACCACCGCCGGACTGGTGTCCCCGAGCACAGGAGGGGACATGCTCACATCTGGCTCAGCCGTGCTGTGACCGAGAGCAAGGGATGGAGCTGTGACCAGCTCCGGCGCTGTGGGTGACACCGTGCCTGCCCCTGCCACAGGCTTTTGGCTGCCTGCTGCATAAGGTGACACCGGGGTGTTCCTGATGGTGCCTGGCTCAGCACCCCCAGCCACAGGGGTGGGCAGAGTGGGGGGCAGCCCCATGGC
Organism: Heteronetta atricapilla; assembly: GCA_011075105.1. Classification (NCBI taxonomy): domain Eukaryota; kingdom Metazoa; phylum Chordata; class Aves; order Anseriformes; family Anatidae; genus Heteronetta; species Heteronetta atricapilla. The sequence goes on along the minus strand of CM021739.1, from coordinate 15,916,797 downwards.
CCCGTCCCCCAAGGTACCCGGGGATGTGTCCGTGCCCGTGCCCGCTGCTGGCTGAGCAGTGCTGTAGCTGTGCTCCTGCGTGGCCGTGCCGGGCTGAGCAGTGCTGCTGGCTCTGGAGGAGGGTGACAGCGGTGGGGCTGTCCCCACGGGGGTGCTCCCGCTGCTGGGTGTAGCTGTTGGGGCATCCACGGCAGGGCTTTCGGACGGGGTCGAGCCTGGCACTGCCTGCGTGGTGCTGCCGTCTCCTGCCGGCCGGGACCTGGCCCCGGCTCCCTGGGTGGCTGTGGTTTGGGCAGGCTGAGCGGATACAGGCGGGGGATCCTGGCTGCCAGCGGTGCTGCCGAGGGGCACGGCTGTGTCCGGAGCTGGGCTGGGGTCACCTGTGGCCGACGGGGCCAAGCGACTGCCCTGGGGGGGCAGGAGGGGAGAGCTTGTCGGTGGCTCGGTTTTGGGGATGTTGGTTCCCGGGGTGGATGGATCTGGTGATGGCCCGGTGGTGACGATGACATGGCTGGGAGCTGTCCCCGCTGGGTCGGTGCCCACACCCGGGGACACCGTCCCCGCTGCTCGCCCAGCGGTGCTGCCATCAGGGCGGGCAGTAGGGACACCCAGCGCTGGCAGCAGGGTGACTGGGGACAGCGGGGACGTGCCTGATGCCACCTCCGGGGGGCTGCTGGATGGGGACAGCCCCTCTGCCGTCCCTGCGGTGGCACTGCTGTCCTGCGGGATGCCTGCCCACGGTACCCCAGGGGTGCTGAGTGTCCCGGGCACCCCCAAAGCACCTGGGGTGGCACTGGTGCTGCCGTCCCACGCCATTGTGGTAGCGTCGCTGCTGGCTGGCGGTGCTGTCCCCAGCTCTCCTTCACTAATTGGAGTTTTGCTAACGAGGGCAGCTGGCTGGGTCCCGGTGCCATACTCTTGGAGGGAAGACGTCGGCTTTGCTCCATCCATGAGGGACAGGGACGTGTCCACGCTGGGGCTGGCCGGAGGGGATCTGTCCTCAGCTGCCTGTGCCGTGGTGGCCCTGGGGCCTGCAGAGGAGGTCCCAGGGGAGAGGCCACCACCTGGGAGTGACACAGCAGGGGCCGTGCTGGGGACCTGCCCCGTGCCCAGCTGCACTGGTGTGGCCTCGGTGTGCAGGGCGGCAGTGCCCGTTGTGGCTCCAGCAGCAGTGGCCACCAGCTCGGCCTTTCCCAGGGCTGGAAGGGGCACGGGGGGGACGTGTTCTGTGGTGGTGACATCCAGTGCCATGGCTGGTGGTCCCGGGGCCGGTGCGGTGGCACGGGGACGGGTGGCAGGGTTGGATCCGAGCAGCCCAGCTCCAGCAGTGCCGGGGGCTGGTGTCCCTGGCTCCGCAGCCTCGCTGACAGCAGCAGTGGCAGGAGGAAAGGTGATCGCTGCTGAGGGTGCTCCTGGGGGGGCTGCAGGCAGTGGGGTCCCGGATCCTTCTGTGGCTGCGTGGAGGGGAGTCCCGGTGGCTGCTGGCGTGGTGGGATTGGTGACACAGCCACCCAGGGCTGCCGGTGGCTCCACGGAGTGCCCCGTGTCCCCAGGGGAGGCCGGAGAGACGCTGGCTGCTGTGGCAGGAGGAGAGGTGGCCGTGTCGAGCTCTGGTGTGGCCTTTAGGGACAGGAGCTTGGTGGTTGTGTGTGGCTCAGTGGGGCTCTCGCTGATGCTGGGGGGTGACGTCCCCATGCTGTGTTCAGCACGAGATGGCACAGTGCTCCACGCTGTCCCCAGTGTCCCCTCTGCAGTCACAGCACTGTAGGGCTGCGCCACCTTGCCGGCTTCGGTTGCTTTGCTCGGGGCTGAGGAAGATGCTTCTGTTCCCAGCCCCGGTTGAGCAGCAAGGACAAGTGGCACTGGTGGGGACAAACCTCCACCTGGTGCTGGGACTTGACCTGTCAGCATGCTGGCACCACCTCTAAGTGCTTTGGGCACGGTCCCTTGCGTTACAGGGACGGTTGCTCCTGGTATTGGCTCTCCAGCGATGTTCTCCAGGCCCCCGGACACCTCCAGAGCCTGCTCGGGAGCAGAGCTGCTGCCTGATGGCACTGCTTTGCCCGTCCCCTTCTCGGTGGGGACAGGCGGAGCTGGGGACAACGTGGCTGTGGCTGGCCCAGCACCGGCGAGAGCCACCGTGTGTCCTGCTGGCACCGGGGACAGAAGCTGAGGGGTGGCAGGAGCTGGAGGGACACTGGGTGGATGGCCACCAGGGGTTGGGGAGGAAAACCCAGCCCCTGCCTGGGGAATATCCCGTGCTGCCAACCCCCCAGAGAGAGCTGCTGTGCCGGGGGGCTCCTCCTGCTCCTTGTTGGGGCTTGTGGGGACCCGTACTGCTGCCACCACGTCACCTGCGAGGAGGGACGAGGCGCTCCTACCTGCACCCGGCGGTGTGCACGTCGCGCTCGGCAGCGCCGGGACGAGCTCCCTGGCAGGCAGGGACCTGCTCCGAGTGGCATTACCTGAACTGTCCCCGGGGACAGAGGGCTGCTCCGGAGGGCTGGCCGCGCTGCTGGGGGACACCTGGCACATGTCCAGCCTGGCCACGGTGGGTGACATGTCCGGAGGCAGCTCGGCGCTATCAGCCGCACGGGAGATGCTGCCCGGCTCTGCTCCTGCAGCCCCTGGCAGGGTTTGCAGGTGAGCGAGGGCAGCAGGGGCAGGCCAGCCCTTTGCTGCATTGTGGTTGCCATCCCTCCTCCCCACCGTGCCCCACTGCTGCGAGAAGGTGTCCCCGTGCCACCCAGAGCAGCCCCGGCACCGCAGAAGGACTAAGACCAAGAGCGAGGCGGACACGCGGTGCTCGTGCCTTCCCCTTACACAAATCCCCCGCCTGATCCGCAAGCCGAAGGAGTGTGAGGGCCTTACACCAGCACTGCACACCTGGGAACTGGGGTCAGGTTTGGGTGGTTGGGTGCCACCGTCCATGGCTCCAGCGACCTGACCCCGGAGCCTGTCCCGCGCCCCCGTTGTGGACACGCAGAGCGGCCGGCACGGTCACAGCCCGTCACCCCTAACCCAGCTGGGATCGGCCACCCCGGCACTTACCCAGCAGGACCCAGAGCCCCCAGCTCCAGAGCGGCCACCAGCACCCCATGGTGTGGCAGCGGCAGGCTCCCGGCGGTGCTGGTACCTCCCGTGGCTCCCGGTGTCCGAGGGGAGTGATGCAGTGGGGCGGCCCCGCCGGCGAGCACTGCCCCGTGCCAGCCCTCCTCCTGCTGCCACTGAGCCACGTGCCCGGCCCCGGGGGCACCGACAGCTCCCCGGTCCCAGGGGGTGGCCGTGCCCCAGCCCTGGAGACGTGCTGGTGCTGGGGGACACCCCTAGTCCTTGCTTTAGCCATGGGGAGGCTTTGGGATCTTACCTAGGGCGACCCCATGGTTGACACCCCAAGGTTTGGGGGCAGCTGTAGGGTCAGTAAGCACTGGGGGCTACCCGGTGGGCCGTAAAAGGACACGGGATGGTGAGAGGGGCTGGGGTCCCCAGCACTGCTGGGAGGGGGTGCTCCCCCCAGCCTGGCACCCACCCCTCTCTGTTTGCTGCCACGTCCTGGCCACGCTCAGCCGGGCAGCCGATAACCCCTGGCACCCGTGGGCTCGCTGCCAAGGAGGAACAAGGAAGGGAGCAGCTCCCACCGCCTCGGGGTCCGGCACTGCTTAACCCTTCCCCATCCCGGGGGCACGGCATCACCCCCCCAGGCCACGCAGAGACCCGGCGGCGCTCATCCCACCCCTGCCCAACACCCACGGCCGTGCCCTACCCCAGCGCACTGCTGCTTTGCTGCTCGGGGTGAGCCCTGCTCGTGCAGCCCCCCAAAAAAAATCCACTCCCAGGCGCTGCATAAGCCCACCTGCCCCAAGGAGACCCCGGCTGGCGGGGGGCTCCCTGGGGATGGGGGCAGCGCATGGGGCACCCCAACTTTGCCCCCGGAGGCGCGGGGCGTTGCGTTAAGGGCCGATGACCTTAATGGAGTCCTTGCGTGCGGGGGCTTATCTGCCCAGCGGAGTGCATCCCGCTGCAAACACCCACGCAGAGCCGCGCCGGGGGGGTTGTTCTAACACGGGCTGGGCCGTCCCCTGGCTCGCAGGTCACCTTACACCAGGGGAAGGACGGCGAGACTCACCCTGGCGTGCAACGGCCCCCCGGACCTGGCAGGAGTCGTTATGGCAAATAAATGTTTGCTTCTTCGTAGGGCCTATTCCAGCTCCGGGATTTTTAAGGGAGGGGGAACAAGTCAGTTAAGGCGTTGCCCCTCCCTCGCTTCATTGACATCCATCCCAGACAGCTCTGGGTGGGGAAACTGAGGCACGGGAGAACCCCAGCTGCCTACCCGCAGGTGTCCCCCCAGCAGCACACCCACCAGACCCTACCCGTCCCCTGGGTGCCAGGGACCCGTGGCCATAATGGGGTGACTCCCGGGGTCTCCTCCACCACCTCTGCATGCACACAGAGCAGGGGACACCCCAGGGACCACCACGTCCACCCCCCCCCAAGCATTCAGGTGCTCCAGCACCCAGAGCGCTCAGCCACCAAGGTCCCCCCTTGGTGCGAGGTGGCAGCTGGGGGAGCCCAGCTAGAAAGGGGGGTCTGACACACACTGAGGGTGGATTAGCAGCGGCACACGGGGTGCCAGCCCCCCACCCACGTCCCCGGCACCTGGCTGCAGCTCGGCGGTGCCACCCGGTTGCACAACGCCCCTCGTGTGGGTGGGGGCGACGCAGGGCTCGCCGCTCCCTGCCCGGGCATGAGTCACGAGCAGGCTCCCGGCACATCTGCCGCGGGGCGCGGGGGCGGCTGGAGCCACAGGGAGGGGAAAGGGGGGGAGCCAGGGTCGTGCCGTGGGGGTCCCCCACCCCGTGGGGTGCCACGGGAGCACGGCTGCATCCCTCCTGGGCACGCGCGGTGTCCCTCTGTAGGGGGCTCAGGGACACCCCGGTCCCCGTGTGCTGGCAGGGAGGAAGCCAGGAGACGGGCACAGGCACCCTCCTCCTCTCCATAGAATATTTTATATATATATATAATATATATATATAATATATATATTAAAATTACATTTCTCTTTACAAAAAACAATTCAACAACAGGCCAGGGGACGGAGCTCATCTCTCAAGCCAGGGCGCAGGCAGCCTGGCACAGGGGCTGGGGTCTTCCCAGAGCCTTTTTTTGGGGTGCCCCCGTCCCCCAGGCGGGGCTCAGTGCAGAGTCCAGCAGCGGGTGGCACGGAGCGGGGTGGGCACTGCGCCGGGCGCCTGCTCCGGATCCAACGCAGCTCGCCTGGTCCCCGCTGTCACCGCCTGCGAGGGGAGGACGTGAGATCAGGAGCGGGGGGAGGCACAGTTGGAAGCCCGAGGGCAGCGTGGCACGGGAGAGCCCCCAAAGCATCCTCAAATTAACTTACTTCTGCCGGGAGGAGCCGCAGGGGTCGAGGAGGTGGGAGCTGGCCTGCGCCAGGTTCCAGTCGAACATCTCCAGCACCCGGTGGCACTCCACGCGGGACTTCAGCCCCAGGCAGAAGAGCTGCTCCACCTGCAAGGGGACAGGGCGCGAGGACGGGGAGGGGGTGGCAGGGGCGCTGCCACCCCCGCGGGAGCTGGCGTGGGCGCCGCGGCGTGCCGTACCTTCAGGTACTGGATGGCCCGTTGGACGTTCCAGCCGTGGTTCTGCAGGGCCGCCTGGCACTCCTCCGTGGTGACGCCGTGCACCATGTCCTGCACCTGGGGAAGGCTGACGGTCACCGCGTGCCACCAGTCCCCGGGCAGGGGGGGGTCAAGGGGACACCGGGGATGCCCTCCCCTCAAGACTCTGCCCCCAGCTGGGCACCAGCAGCGGGGAGTCAAGGTGGGATTTCTGCCTCCTGTGCTGGGGCGCAGATCCCCGGCCACCCCCCTGTGCCCAGCAGGGACGGCCACCTTCCTCCCCCTCCCCGGGGCCAAGTCGTGGGCAGGGTTATTTGGGTTCAAAGGGTCTCCAATCCCCATTTTGGAGCTGCTTTTTGCATGGCTGGGGACCCCTCGCAGCCACCCACTTGGGGACTGAACACGGGGTAGGGATGGCTGTTGCCCAAGTGACACAGCGAGCCCACGGCCACCGCGTCCCCGCGGGGAGCTGCTTACCAGCCGGATCTTCTCGGAGGGGCGGTAGCCATCCGGCCCATCGTAGACAATCTTCTGGAGGCTGCAGGAGGCTTTCACCAGGCACTTGGGCCCGAGGTTGCTGTTGTTGGAGGAGAAGTTGGCCTTGTAGTCCGGCTGCTGCTGCACCATGGGCCGGACGGTGGCCGTGGTGACCACGCGGGACGCCGGCGCCTCCTCGGGGCTTTTGGCCTCCTTGAAAAACTTCTCGTACTTGTCCAGGTAGGCAGGGCGCTCGGGCAGCAGGTAGTAGTGGGTGCTGCTGACCTTCTGCCCGTCCTTCACGATGGGCAGGATGCAGGGCCCCTTGGAGCAGTCCTTGCCCTGCGCCTGGATCACCTTGGGGGTGGCGTATTTGGGGTCGAGGGCGAAGCTCTGCGTGGTGGGCATGGGCTTCCCCGGCGAGGTGGAGAGGCAGGAGCAGAGGGCGCCGCGCTGCTGGGGGGAGCCCACCTGCAGGGCCATGGGGCTGGGCGTCCGCGAGGTGGGCTGAGACAGGGGGTCCCGGGGGGGGATCTGGGGCGGACGGTCCTCCTCGCCCCCCGAAGCCGGGGACAGCTCCCCCGACCAGCGCCCGGGCTCGTTGCGGCGCAGGGGCCGGGGCGGGATGGGGACGCGGGGTGGGATTTGGGGTTTGTCGTCTGCCGGGCAGGCGGCCGGCCCACGGGGCACGTTGAACCTCTTCATGCACTCCTGCTGCAGCTCCTCAAAGATCTCGGTGGTCTGCGTCAGGCTGGGCTGCTTGGCCTCCTTGGGGGGCAGGAAGAGGTTGTCCTCCAGCCCCGCCGCCCGCTCGCCCTCGTCCACGAAGCCGTAGTTGGTCTCGCCCCTCTCACGCACCCTGGGCAGCCCGGCTCGGCTGCCCCGCCGCCCGGGGGGGCTGTTGATGGAGCACACCTCGAAGTCGTCCTCGTCCTGCGCCACGTCGTCGTAGGCGGGCGGCGGGGGCAAGGGCCGTGCGTCCCAGTCCACCACCGGCGTGGGGTGGAGGGGTCTGGGCAGGGCTCGCGTGGGGCTCTGCGGGGGGGTCTTGTCCAGCAGCGAGAAGGCCTCCATGGCCAGCTTGGCGAGGGAGGGGGCCGTCAGCTCCCCCACGGGCGAGGGGCTGGCGGGGGGCACCTCGTCCCCGAAGTCGATGAGGGTCACCTCGCCGCTCGCCGGTCCTTCGTTGGCTGGCCGGCCGGGCTGCCGCTCGCCCACCTTGGTGCCCGGCACGCGGGCAGAGGGCTTGGCCAGCCGCAGACCCTTCCCCGGGCCCGGCTTCTTCAGGCAGAGTTTTCGGAAGCCAGACGACAGCCCCTCGTCCTCCTCGCTGACCGGGTCGTAGGAGGGCTCTAGGAAGTAACGGAGAAGGCGGTGAGGGTCCCATCGTGTCACCCGCCAACATCCCCAACTCCTGCCCCCAGGTGGGGACAACCCTCCTTGGGAATGACTCTGGATCCCACCTGCCCTCCTTCCCAAAGCCACGGCGAGACCCCAGCATACAGAAAGCTCCCCCAGACCCACGGCATGGCGGCGGCGGCCACCCCCTCACCCCGCTCCCACCTTGGCCAGAGCGATGCTCGCCTTCCTGGGGCAGGATCCGGGGGGAACAGGGGGTGCACCCAAGGTGCCCCTGGCCCTTCCCCACCCCCTGGGACCCTGCCCTGTCTCCCCCTTGCTCCACGGCCACCCCAGCGCATGCCACGCTGCAGCCATGCCCGGTCCAGCGGCACCCGGGTCAGTACCGGTGGCGGGTGGCCCCTCGGAGCGGTTAGTCCCCGCCGGTCCCTCCAGGGAAGACGTGCGAGGAGGGGGACAAGCCTGGAGACGCCCGGGGGCAGGCAGCACGGGCGGCACCATCTCCCCGGGGACGCCTGCCCTGGGTTTGGAGGGCTGGGGACGCGTTCCTCCGCGGGGAGCAGAGCCACGCCGTCACCCGCGGGTGCCCGGCGGTGCCCGTGCGTGCCGGCGAGGGCAGGGGGCTGCCCCGGGCGAGAAGCGCACAGCACGCCCTGAGTACCTTGGAAGAAAGGAGCTAAGAGAGAAGAGAGGGGGGCACGAGCAGGGCTGGCGGCTCCCAGAACAGCCCGACTTACTCGTAAGCAGGATTGAAGGCTGAGGCGGGCGTGGAGGTGGCTGCCCTGCAGGAGAAGAGAGAGCCCGAGAGCAGGGGAGGCGCAGGGGGAGCGCGGGGAGCAAGCGGCAGCCGGGGCGGTTGTTAGCGGGGGCGCGGTGCATGCTTCGTGCCCCCCTCCAGCCGCTGCTGGCCGGGAGCAGATGCTGGTGGGCGTCCCCCCAGTCCCCTCAGAGATCGTAGATTTAGGGGGTTGGTGGCACTCGCGCTGTGTCTGACCTCGCTCCCCGTCTGGGGGACGTCGTGGCTCCGACTGTGCCGAGCTGATCTCCCCCGCAACGGGGAGCCCTGCCCCGGGAGGGGACGAGGGGCCCGGCCGAAGGCCAGCAGGGCAGAGTCCAGCCTGGCGGGGCTGGGCAGAGCCGCCCACACCGCTGGCACGCGCCATCAGCCCGGCTCCCTGCCACCCGGGGCTGCGGCAAGCAAGGGGCAGCAGAGAGACAGAGCGGAGGGGACAGACGGAGGGACAGATCCTGCCCGTCACCCAGGTGAAAGGGCACGGCTCCTGGCGCAGAGAGAAGGGACTTTGCGAAGCCGACGGGCTGGAGGCAAGGGGTGCAGGGGGGAAAGCTGCTTACTTTTAGCCCTTCCTGGAAGCTGGGTGGGTCTGGCAGCCGTCAGGTCCACACCTAAAATGTCAGGAGGGTCCATGGGATTTCCCAGGTACAGCCTGCAGGGAGAGAGAAGAGCGCCGCGGGGGCTCAGCAGGGCGCAGTGCAGGGCCCCCGCGCTCCCCACGCTTGCAGCATGTGCTCGGGCGCACGCTCGGCACACCCCCACCTACGGTGGGGGGCTGCTGGGAGGCGAGAGGAGGAAAACCTGCCCCTTGCTACAGGATGGGGACATGGGCAAGATCCCACACAGCCCCTCCACCAAGCACCGTGCCCCGCAGGGAGATCCACATCCCCGTGAGTACCGGGATGCACCCCGAGAGGCTTTTACCTCCGGGGCACAGCCCCCAGGTGCTGTCCCGGTGCCACCCATCCCCTCCCCAGCTCCAGCACCCATCCGTGCACAACGTGCCAACCGCACACGAGGCCCGGAGAGCCGCGGTGCCGCGCCGGGGTGCTGGCGGGTGCCGCGCGCGCCCAGCCCAGGGCACGGCGGGAGCAGCGCGGCGGGAGGCCCGGGCGAGCCGTCGCAAGCCAGGCGTGGTGAGGCAGGGAGCCGGCGGAGCCCCAAGGCCTGGGCGTGTGCCGGGCTCGGTGCGTTCTCCGCGGCCTGGACGGCACGTACCCAGGGCGCGTGCCCACGCAGCGGGGCGCGGGGAGGCCTGCCGGGGCACGAGGCGCGTCGGCGCACGCGCGGCACCGAAACGCTCCGGGGGGCCGCCGGGACACGGCCCCGCGGGGACGGGGGCAGAACGGGATCACGAGCGCCAGCAGGGCCGTATCGGGTCGGGGTGCCAAATGGCCACGGGGATCGCCGTCCCATGGGATGTGGCGAGACGGGCGCGGGAGCTGGCTCGGCCCAGAGGGAGCTTTCCAGGCTTTGAAATCGTACCCTGCCCCCCCAAGCAGCCCTCCCACAGCCCCCCCAGCCCCAACGCTGGCGGAGAGCCACCGTGACCCCGCAGCGAGCCAGCGCACCCTGCCCACAGCTTCCTGGGCGCTGCGGCACCCCGGGGTGCGGGGTCTTGGTGCCTGGCTCCTGCCAGGACACGCTGCACGATGCCCGGCCCCCTTTTTTTTTTTTTTTTTAATATTTTGCTTTTTAAGAGGACACACGCTGTTAGAAGCATGCGGCCGGGCTGCACACTCACACCATCTCCCCTCTGAGCACACAATGCCCTGGGACACCCCAAAAACGTTGGCAGCCACCTCTGGGGGGGACATTTCCCCCCCGTCCCCGGGCAGCAGGGGTCCTGTGAAGCACCAAGGGGCCACGGGGCTGGGACAAGGGGCTCCGTGCCCAGCCTGGCCCCACACCCCATCACAAGCAGCCCCAGCAGCACAGCTCCACCACGACCCCCCCGAGCTCCCCCCCATGCAGTGCCCGACCCCGTTAGTGAGAAGAGGTGAGGGAGTTAGTCAAGCTGCGGGGACCCTGCCCAGAGCCACCAGCCCCAGCACACCAGGGAGGAAGAGGAGGGTTTTTTTTTTTAAAGAGAGGAAAGCCAAGCTGTGGCTGGCTCCCGTGAAGGCAGGAGGGGGGAGGCAGGGGGGCGCAGAGAAGACAGAAAGTTTCTTACTCATCAATTTTATCGGGAAACCCCCAGCACTGCTGCGGGTTGGTGTCTCCATGGCCTGTGTGGATGAAGCTGTTTTTAAGCGGCTGGCTGATGTCGTGGGCCGACAGCCCCGCCACCGAGGTCACCGTGTTTCGGGGGAACTGGCCCACTTTTAGGGTCCGCTTATTCTGACCCCGCCACCAGTAATTCTCGGCCCTAAGGAACAAAAAGGACCTTCGTTACGGACGGCCTGGGAGGACGGCGAGACCCCCGGGGTGGCGGTGGGAGCGGGGCACGCGCCCTGCCCCGGTGACACGGGAGGAGGCAAAGTGACTCACCCCGGGTCACGCAGGCAGGCGGTGGCACAGCCGGGGAGGGTGCCCGCGATCCTAACCCCGCACCCAGGGCGTGCTCTGCCCCCCACCCCGCACCCTGGGAAGGGGTCAGGATCCGACCCGCTGGGGATGCGGGGCATGAGGAACAGAGCTCCCCAAAGGACGTGTCCCTGATGGGGCACGCAGGAGCCGTGGGGTGACACCCGTGTCCCACGCCAGCGGGGGCAGGACAAGCAACGGGACCGAGCGGCTCGGGTGCTGCTGTCCAACCCCAAATATCCCAGTCCCCATGGGGGGAACTGAGGGGACCACGGTGAGGGACGCAGGGCTGCGGGGTCTCCCTTGTTTCCTTTCTGTGTTACAGTGGAGCCCTGCGTGGGGCGACCCTCCTGCAGGCAGGCTGGTGAGGGCAGGGGGACCTGAGCCGTGAAACCCCCCGGGGCCACCCCAGGGCAGGAGCAGCCTGGGGGGATGCGGCCACCGCCAGGAGTGGGACAGGGCAGTGGCAGAGCCCTGCCTCGGCAGGGGACAAGCACAGCTAGGGGACCCCAGGAGGGCACTCCGAGCGGCACCCCCGGCCTCTCCCCAACCTGCACCCACCACGTCTCCCCCCTGCCCCGTGCCGGAGGACCCCGGGGGGGGGCCGCCTGCTGTCCGCGCGGCCGTGCGGAGGGTGGCACTGCCGCCTGCGGTGCCAGCTCGGCGAGGCTGGCACGGGCCCCGCGGTTTCCTGGAGTCACCTGTGAGTCACCCGCGGCCACTAGCTCAGCCCTTTTCCTGTTTACCTTTCCCGCTCGCCGCCAGCCAGCCGCATTACTCAGCGCCGGGACCCCTCGGCGAGGCCGAGCCCAAGCCCGGCCGGCACCGGGCACCCTCCCTCACCCGCAGCGTGCCAGGGATGGCGGCGGAGAGGGGTCGGGGGCCGGGCCCCCCACCCTGGGAGGTCTCCTCCGCTCTCAGCAGCGCCCCGGAGGGATGCTGAGGCCAAGCTGGTCCCCTCTGCGCTCCCCCAGCCCCGCTGCTCGGACCCCCGGCACAAACCGTCTCGGTCCCCCGCCCCAAAAGCCGTCCCCCCCTCGTTCCCCACCCCGCAGCCGGCTGGGCCCGCGGGGCTCTCAGGTAGGTCCTGCTGCCGTGCGCACGGAGCCGGGGGCCCCTTCCCCTGCCCACACACACGTACGCACGCCCGGCGCTCGTTCAAACGACACGCAGGGGCTTGAAAAAGGGGTGGGGGGTGTTTACGGCGCCCCGGGCGGCCTCGCCGGGGCCGGATGCGACCCCCCCAAGAGCCCCCCGGCCGCCTTCCCCAACACCCCTGGGGAAACTGAGGCACGGGGCGAGGGCTGGGTGCTCCTGCCTGCCGGGGCACACCGGAGCACCGGCACCCGCTGCGGCCCCCGTTACCCCTTCCCGCACCCCCAAACCGTGCCCGCCTGGGGAAACTGAGGCAGGAGAGGCTGCACCCCCAGCTCTTCCGGCACCCACAGCCCGTGCTCCCGGCACCACCAGCAGGGCCAGGGCACCCCGCCAGCGTCCCTCCCCGCCGCGTCCCAACCCGAGCGGTTCACCTGGGGCGAGTGGCGGCGGTGGCGGCAGGGCCCCCAGCCCGCCCGTGATGCACCGGGGACGATGTGCGCGCTCTGGCACGGCCGCGCCGCCCTCCGCCGCTCCTTCCCTCCCTCCCTCGCTCCGCCGACGCCGTTTCCCTTCCCCTCCCCTCCCCTCCCTGCAATTAAACCACCGCCGCCAGACCCTGGGCAAGAGTCATCGGCAGCCCGGGGAGAAAGCTGGTCCCTCCAGACACACAAATCCGGCCTGATTCACCTCCGGGCCGTGACGAAAGGCAGGGATCTGGCCCCAGGGGAGGGGGGAGAGGGAAAGCAGCTCCTTTCTCCTCGCCTCCCCCCTGCCACGGGGCCGCCTGGGGTGCCGGAGCGCTGCATGCCACCACGAAGGGACACTTTTGGGGGCGTCCCCTTGCTGACCCCGAGCAGCACAATAGGGCTGGAGCGGGGCAGGAACCCTCGGGGTGACACCACTCCTAGGATGGGCACCGGGGGACAAAAAGTCCCCCCCCCAGACCGAAGCACAGGGTCCTGGGACCCCCGGTTTGGGGGGAAACAAGGGCATCCAGCAGGGCCGGAGGAGCCGGTAAGCAAAGCCCGCGGTGCAGGCAGAGGCCACGCCACGGCGGCACGGAGCGCCCGGTGCCCCTGCGGTGACAGTGGCACGTCCCCGCCACTATCGGCAGGGAGCGGCCCCGCTGCGTGCGGCCGCCTGGCAGGCGTTTACCCGGGGCAAGGCCGGGGCAAAGCAACAAGTGCAGCGGGGTGAGTCAGCGGGGACGGGCGGCGCGGGGAGCCCGGGTGGCACGGAGAAGAGCCACGCTGCCCGCGGGCATGGCGGTGGCCCCGTGTCCCCAGCTGGGATGTCCCCATCGAGGGGGCTGCCCGCACGTGGGGTCTGCGGCCAGGCGTGCTGGAGGGGGAGCAGAGCCCCCCATCCCCACCCCGTCCCTACCCCAATTCTTGGGGTCCCCGTGCAGGCTGGCACACGTCCCCCCCGCCGTGCAATACCTGCCCTCGATGACGGTGATGATATCGTTCATCTGGATGTGCAGCTTGTCGGGCTCCTCGAAGTCCTGCAGGGCCCTCATGTCGGTGGGCTGGGCCTGGGGGGGACGGGGACGGGGTGAGCACACGAGGACGTGGGCACGCGGGGACGCAGCACCCCCATGTCCCCTGCTTTGGGGTCAGGGAGCCTTGGCAATGGGCACAAGACCGAGTCACCCACTGGGGTACCCTTAACTCTGCCCAAGCTCCAGCACAGCTGATGGGAAGGGGGCACCAAGGACCCCAAACCCTCCTTCCTTCCCTCCCTCTGGCCCCCCTACCTCCATCAGGAAGTCCCGCAGGGCCACGAAGGTCGGCCGGTCCTCGGGTTTGTGCGCCCAGCACTGCAGCATGACGTTGTAGATGTCCTGGGGACAGTCCTCGGGCCGCGGCAGCCGCTCGCCCTCCTTGTCGATCTTGTGCAGGATCTGCGGGGCAGGCAGCGCCGTTACGGGGTGCTGGGCCCCGGCTGGGCCTGGGGGTGCTGCGGGTGAGGGTGCCGGCCCCACGGGCACCGTGCACACCCACCTGGCTGCCGTTGAGGCCGATCCAGGGCTCCTGCCCGTAGGTGAACATCTCCCAGAGCGTCACCCCGAACATCCAGGTGTCGCTGGCGTGGGAGAAGGTGCGCGTCTTGAGGCTCTCGGGAGCGCACCTGAGTGAAGGACACCGGCATCAGGAGGGACAGGAGCATCGGGAAGGGTTGGGGAGAGCCCCCAGCTCCCCTTCCCTGGGTGTCGGCACCCTGGGCTGCTGCCCTCGGCTCCCCGGGCTCACCAGGCGAAGGGCACCTTGCGGTGCTCCTGCATCACGTAGTGGTCATCGTTTTTGGGCAGGGCCCGCATGAGCCCGAAGTCCCCGATCTTGACCTGCTCGTTGGAGGCCAGCAGGATGTTGCGGGCGGCCAGGTCGCGGTGGATGAAGCGCTTGGACTCCAGGTAGGCCATGCCCTTGGCCACCTGGATAGCGTACTGGCACAGCGTGGAGATGAGGAAGTGGCCCTGGTTCTTCCGCAGACGGTCCAGGAGGGAGCCCAGCGGGGCCAGCTCTGTCACCTGGGCCACCGGGAGGGGACAGCGGGGTGGTTAGGCCGGGGACACGTTATTTGGGGCTGCTTTCCAGCCCTGTGAACGTCCCCGGTCCTGGGGATGCCGGTGGAGGACTCGGGGCACCCCTTAGGGTTCACGGTGCCCTGTAGGATGGGATCACTGCCTCGTGGGGCTCGGCGGTGGCAGCAGCCACGGGATGGGGTCAGTCCCGCTGCCCCCCCACACTCACCATCTTCATGGGGTGGGAGAGCACCACGCCGTAGAGGCGGATGAGGTTCTTGTGGTCCAGGGAGTGCATGGCGTTCACCTCGCGGATGAAGTCGTCCAGCACCTCCGGCTGGCTCAGCACGTCCGTCTTGAGGCACTTCACGGCCACGTTGAGCTACAGCCAAATAAAAATTAAATAAACCAAATACGGCCACGGGACCGGACACGACACCTTCCCGGGGGGGGGGTCTCCCCGTGCCCCCCCCCCAACGCCACGAGCAGCAGCGGCACGGGCACACGGCCCCTCACCGTCTTGCCGGCGGGCGTGCACCACTCGCCGCGGCGCACGACGCCGAAGGAGCCATCGCCCAGCTTCTCGAAGAGGGACAGGTCCCGCTCCCGGATCAGGCAGGTCAGCGAGTGCTGGCCCCCGGTGTCCGGGGGGGGCGGCGTGGGCGGCTTGCGGAAGGTGCTCTGGGGCTGGGGGGGCAGCTCCGACTCAGGGCGCTTGCCGCTGAACACCTGTGGGGTGCAGAGGGGTGTGGGATGGGGGTGCGGAGACACACGGGGACCCCAAACCTTCCTGCCTGCCGGTGGGCACGGCTTGCCTCGGTTTCCCCTTCCCATAATGGTGATACTGGTGCTCATCCAAGCAGGCCACCCCATCCACCGCTTGGTGTTTGGGAGCGGTGCCAATAAATCCCTCACGCAGCACGTACACTCTGGAACCTAATGATGACCCCACGGCAGCAGGCTCCCCTCCTCCCAGCCTGCCTGCTGAGCCCCGATTCGGGATGGAGGGAGGGAACAGGCCACCCCCCCGGGAGCCCAGAAGGTCCCCGGGCAACTCCTCGGCTGCACGATGTGCCTGGGCAGCGGGCCAAGAGAAACCTCCAGCGCGGTGACGCATCCCCGCAGCGACGTGGGCCTTGCAACATGTGCTGCTGCCGCCACCACCACCCCGGCTGCCGGGCCCTGACACCCGCCCTGCGCCGGTCACCAGCCCAGAGGGGACGGGGATGGGCTCTCCTTCGGGATGGGCTCTCCAGGTCTCTCGTCCCCACCGGGCCCGAGCACCGGGAAGGGATGGATGGGGTCTGTCCCAGCCCTGGCTCACAGCTGGGGATGCTGGCACCTGCGTGGGGGCCGGGGCAGGCATGTGGCCGGGGTGGGAGGTGGCATTTCTCGGCCCGGCGCGAGGCTGAGTCGCCTTCTATTAAAAGCCCATCCCGGCCCCGGCTCGGCCCAGATGAGTCACGGAAGGGAGAGGCCACGACCCGGCGCCCAGCCGGCGAGCACACGGGCGTTTTGGGGCTGCGAGGTGCCCAGGGGTGCAGCACCCCGGGGGCACAAGGGGCACCCGGGCGCATCCCGGGGTCCCTTGCCTCAGTGCTGCGGGGCACTGGGGCAGGCAGGGTGACACAGAGCGGGGATGCTGCCCATGGAGCCAGCTGAGGCTCTGCTACTAATTAGCTCTGAATGAGTTTCCTGGAAAAAAAAGAGGCAAATCACGCGAGGGGAATGAATTTCCCGACCGCTGTCCCTAGCTGTGAAGCAACCCGTTGCGGGGCCGGGCAGGGTGACGCCGCAGCAGGACGTGCGGTGGGGGCTTGTGTCCCAGTTGCTGCCAGCACCGGGGGCACAGGGCTGGCCCCATCGCCCTGCAGCGATGAGACGGGCACCGACGGGGAAGGAGGTGGCACAGGGACACACAGAAACCAGCTCCTCGCACGGGGCCGAGGCAGTGCCATTCCTCCGGCGTGCCTCAGTTTCCCCGTCACACCCTCCCTGCCCCTCTCCCGGCCGTACCTTGCTCATCCAGGATTTCCTCTTGCACATGGCTTTCCTCCGCTTCACCGCCTCCCACAGCCGCCGCTGGCCTGCAGGACACGGGGACCGTCACCCACACGAGGGTCCCCTCCCCGGAAAATCCCCTCTCCATCCCTCGGGACCACACGTCCCTCTGGGCTCCCCCAAAACCGGGGTGCGGCCAGACGGGGGGATGTTGGGGCAGGGGGACGTACGCACCGGGGCGCCCCATGCCGATCTTCTCCAGATCCTCATTTTTGACGTACTCGAAGTGGGAGAGGCGGGTGACGTTGAGCTCGTCCCGGATGCGCAGGAAGTACTGCTGCAGCTGCAGCTCGGTGAGCAGCTCCAGCAGCCAGTCCGTGCCCTCCTCCGACTGCATGCTACAGCTCAGCTTCTGCCGGACACCACGCCTGGTTAGCGGGGACCCTGCCTTGATCCCCTCTGTCCCCCAGGAGCCCGTCCCTGTCCCACCAGCCAGGCACCTGCGGGCCAAAGGGGCCGGGAGCTGGGGCTGGTCCCTGTGCCCGCGGGGACGGGGGATGCGAGGGACTCGTCTCCTGCAGAGCAGGACCCCCAGATAAGGGCAGGGACCCCTTCTCTGCCCCACCGTGCCCACAGCCCTGCTGAAGCCAGGCATGGAGAAGGGTCAGAACCCAAGGCATGGCATGGATGTCCCTGATTCCAGCCCCATGCAAGGGAAACGTCACAACCCAGCACCTTGTAAGGGATGCCCCATGCCCTGGCACCACACGTGCACAAGGGGCACCCCACGCACTGCCTGCCAGGCTCCCTGCGCCCAGCTGGAGTGGCTGACAGAAGGGGTGGCAGCTGTCCCCAGCAGGGACAGACCCCTCAGCACTGCCTCAGTGTCCCCTCGCGTCCCCGCACACCCCTGGGACAGGGACACAGACCTGTGGCTCTGCCACGGGGTGGTGGCCCCGTGCCGGCAGCCTCGGGGAAGGGACAGATGGGGACACAGAGCCACGAGGGTGTGGGGGACAGGGACGGGGTCCAAGCAGCGTCCCGGTGCTGCCAACATCGCCCCCTGCAGCTGTGCGAGGCACGGGGCCAGCTCCCAGCAGGGATCTCCGCATCCCCCCCCAAAACGCACCCCTTGCCGCATCGCGCCCCTGCCCGAGATTGCAGCCGTGTCGGGAAGGGACCCGGCTCTGCCCCCCGCCCCCGAGAGCCAGAGGGGACGTGGGAAAGCCCCCAGCCTGGCCCCACCACGGGGCCACCCCCTCCATCCCCTCCTTTCCCCCGGGAGAAGACGTGTGTCCCCCCCCAGCCCCTTCGCCCCCCTCCCCGCGCTCTCGGGTCCGCGTCACCGTGATCCCAATCCTCGGCACGGGGCTAAAAATACGGCGGGCGCGGCAGGCGGCCGGGCACGGGGCACGCGGGGGCACCCGCAGCACAAGGAGCCCGGCGGCTCCCAGCACGGACGGGGCCACTTAGTCCCCTGCCCGTGGGCACCGGGGGGGTGACGGCCACTTACTCGGTAGACACGGAAGCGGGCGAGGAACGGGAAGGAACGGCGCAGCGTCTCGAAGCGTCGCATCCTGTTTGGCCGGCCACCGGGCAGGCGGCCTCGTCCCTGGAGCCAGCCTCGCCCGGGGCACCGCGGCCGCCCGCACGTCTCCGCTGCTGCTCCTCCTGGGGCTACGTCCCCCGCCTGGTGACGGTGTCACCGGGGCGCTGAGCGCTCAGCGGAGCAGGGGGAGCCGTGGAGGAGTCATGGTGGTTACAGCCCGGTGGGTGACGGCGTCCTGCTGGACCCCGCGCCGCTCTCCGCCACCCGGGCACGGCCACCCCACAAATCCCCCGGTGCGGGCAGGGGGCTCAGCACATCCCCGCAGCGCTGGGGCTGGCGGCAGGACGCGGGGCTGTCCCTCTCCTCCTCCTCCTCCTCCTTCCTTCGTGCTCTCCAGCCTCTCCTTCCCGGCCGTGCTGCCCTCCCCTTCCCGAACGCAATCGGGCCGGGGCCGGACCGGAGCGGTGGCGTTGGCGTTTTCCGAGCAGTGGCCGTGGGCTTGCTCCCGGCTTTCTGTGGGGCTCCCCCCTCGGCCGGCAGCCGGGCATCAAGTGCCGTCCCGGCCCGGCTGCCCGCGCAGCCCGTGTCCCAGGAGGGTTTATTTTAGCTGCGCGTTGGCCCGGCGTTGGGCCGCGAGCCCAGGGGGCCGGGCTCCGATCAATGTGCTGCTTTCTCTCTTGTTCAGCGGGCGCTCCGGCAGCTGCACCGCCTGGGAGACCGGACCCCCGGCTCCCATTGCCATGGAAACCTCGCTCCGGCCTTGGGAAACGTTCCCGGGCCTCAGTTTCCCCCCCGAGGAAGTGAGGAGGGAGGGGAGACATCCGGCCCTGCACTCCCAAAAGGAGGCGGCAGGCACGACGCCAGGGTGATGGGCACCGTGCCGCTGCCGCCGTCGCCCCCGTGGGCCCAAAGGGACGGCGGGCGTGCTGCCGGCCCCGCAGGCCTGCGCCTGTCCGCCCGGGTGCCAGGCCCTGCGGGGTGCTGGGGGAGGTGGGCACGGGCCCTTCTGCGGCCACCGGTGTCCCGGGGCTGGCTCCCGTCCCCGCTGGGGCCGGGGCCAAGGGCTGGCACCCGAACACGGGCGCGTTGTCCGCCGGCGAGCTCCCCGGGGAGAACAGCTGGCGGTGCCGGCAGCCACGGCGTGAGAGAGGAAAGACCCTGGGCACCCACCCGCTGTGGCCCCCCCAAAATCTCCAGTGACGGACCCCCTCTGCAGCCCTGGCTGTGCCGAGGTGCCCAGGAAGGGGACAGGGCAGGCGGGGAGCCCTCGCTGTGCTGGAAGGGCATCTGCGGTGGCACCCGGCACAACAGCCCCATTGAGCGGGCACAGCCGGGCACGGTGCCCTCGGCACCAAGCTCTGCCACGCGCCGGCTTCCTGGCCCGGGGGACACTGGGGACGCGGGGGGTTCCCTGCCCCATGCCGGTGCACGGCCCCCAGCAGCCGGGGGCAGCATCCACGTTGTCTCCGGCACCCCCAAACCCCATCAAGGCTGCCCAGGTCAGCGCAGTGCAGCAGGCAGGGCCTGATTCTGCACGGCGAGGGGCTCCAGTTGTGCTCGCTGCGCTGGGGAGGCTCCATGCCTCAGTTTCCCTCCCTGCATTGGGCCCACACATGCAGGGGTAGCACTGCAACCTTATCTCTGAGACCAGTGAATGGAGTGTGACAGTGATCCCTGTGCCAGCACCCCAGCAGGGTGTGGGGTCACTGTCCCCAAAGGCTGTGGGACGCAGACAACAGCCCCCCAAAACCCGGGATACTGCACAGAGCCATGGCGCAGGGCGCACGGGGCCGGGCAGCACAGTGCAGCCAGGGAAAACATGACCACCCCCCCCAAGCCCAACCTGCAGCTCGGGGGATGCACCCTACGTGCACACACACTCATGCGCAGGCGGTGCCGACTCTCACGTGCACCCCAGGACCACACACGCGCGCTCCTGCAACCACACGCACCACGCACACACCCCGACACGTGCACGACCGCAACCGCACCACCGCCGCCCCCCCGGCGCGCGTGCTAACGGCGCCCAAACACATCACCTCCACATGTCCCCCCCTCCATCACCACCACCACCCTCCCCGCTGTGCCCGGGCGCACGTGCGCAAACACCCCGAGCCCCCGCGGCAAAGCCCCCGGTGCTCCCCCTGCGCCCAGCACCGCCCGCACCCTGCTCCCCGTGCGCACACATCCATCGCGCCCGGGCACCGTGCGCCCAGGGGCACCCACCCGTGGCACACACGTCACGGCTGCCCACTGGCACCCGGCTCACCCTGCCAGCCACGCAGCCATCGGCGCACGCCGTGCACGCCCTCCCGAGGCGGCGCGCGGGGGTGCAAACGCACCCCGTCTGTCTCCCACGCTCGGCGCTGCCCGTGATGGCACCCCGACATCTCCGTCGCCACCCCCAGCACAGACCGGTTACACGCAGCTTTATGCCCCCCCAGCGATGCCCATACCACCTACACCCCTGTGCACACATCATCCATATGTGTGCCCCCCCCTTTTCCATCTCCCCAGAGCAGGAGGTGCCCGGGGTGCACAGATCCTGTCCTGGACCCCTCCCCAGCATCCATGCACCCCTCGCTCTCATTTGGGGAAACTGAGGCACAGCAGGTGAGAGGCACCAAGGCACCTGCCAGCCCCCTTCCTGAGGGCGAAGGGACGACTCCCAGTTTGCCCAGTGTCACCCAGGGCGGGGGACACGGGTCCCTGCCAGCGTGGACAGCCACCAGCCTGGCCGCCGGCCGCCCATGCCGGGCACCGTGCCCGCCCTGCGGCAGCCCCTCCGTCCCCAGACCTGTGCCAGCACCGGCCGAGCCAAGCTTCTGCCATACTCCGAGCTGCATCGGGAGGGGACAATATGTGCCACTGCGGGGACACCTGGGTCCCCATCCCAGCTCTGCCTCCCTTTTCCCCCCAGCAACGACATTGCTGCCCCCATGCCTCAGTTTCCCCAGCAGGCGGGAGCAGCCAGCCCTGCTCATGGCTCAGGACGGGGGCGCAGCCATGCGGGGCGGGTGCTGTCCCCATGCCACCCCCGCAGCCGGACGCCGCAGGGCCCTGACACAGAGATGCCATGCAGGGGAGCGTCGCCACGAGCCCCCACCCCACCCCAAAGCACAGCAGGACCCTGCACCTCTCGGGGACAC
The DNA here is from genome assembly GCA_011075105.1 of Heteronetta atricapilla. Taxonomy (NCBI): domain Eukaryota; kingdom Metazoa; phylum Chordata; class Aves; order Anseriformes; family Anatidae; genus Heteronetta; species Heteronetta atricapilla. The sequence goes on along the minus strand of CM021739.1, from coordinate 15,895,682 downwards.
ACGTGCCACCGGTTCCCCATGCTTCCCCCCGCACTGACCCGCCGGCACGGCATGCCCAGGGCGACGTCCTGCTGGGGGGGCCGCCCGTGGCGCCCACCGCCCGGCCGCGGGGCTCGCAGCCCGGTGCTGTCCGAGAGGCTGTGGGGCAGGGGGGCGAGCATCTCCTCCTCCTCCTCGGCGCTGCTCAGGCGCTGGTAGTCGCATCTCTCGCCCATGGCTGGGGCCGCAGCGGCGGCGGTGGTGGTGGCAAGCGGGGGGCTCTGCGGAGACGCCCGCGCCTGCCTGGGGGCGGCGAGGGCTGGAGCCGGGCGTGGGATCACATGGCAGAAAGTTGCTGCAGTTCCGGAAAACAGCGAGAGGGTGAAGGTGACCGCGGTGATGGAGGGAGGGTGGCGGGGGGATGGATGCAGAGGGGAGGAGGAAAAAAAATCAACAGAAAAGGGCAGCCCCCTGGGCACCCGTCCTCACCCTGAGCCCTGGCATCGCCTCCTGCTTCCCGGCTCCGCTGCCTGTGTGCCCGCTGTCCCCCCCGGCTCCCGAGCGGGGAGGAGGTGGCATCGGTGGTGGTGGCATCGCCGCCCGCGCTGGCAGCCCCCTGCTCCCCCCAGCCCAGCGGAGGGGAGCAGCGGGGAGCAGCGCCCAGCGCCTGCGGCTCTGCGGCAAGCGGGGTGGGGACGGGGGCAGCGTGTCCCCCTGCGGGGCGCCCACGGGGGGCGAGGGGATGGGGGGAGCGCAGCATCCTCAGCATCCCTCCTGCTGCGGGCACCCCCGCGCCGGCGGAGGGGGAAGGGATGCTCGGGGAAGATGGCTGCTCTGCAGCGAGCCGGCAGCGGGGCTGCGCGGGCGCAAGCTCAGCAGGGCAGGGAGCACGGCCGGGCCCCGGTGCGATGGGGTCCTGGAGCTGGGGGGGGGGGGATGTGCCGGGAGGATTTATCCTGAGATCAACGCGCTCGCCACCCTTATCACGGTGCTGGGGGTGTCCTGGATGATGCGTCTGCCTGCAGCCTTCCAGCATCAGATGTGGTTCCAGGGGGTGGGAAGCCACCCGTTGGGTGGGGAGGTGGGGAACCGGCATGGGGGACCTGTCAGCGTCCCATCGGAGCCGCCCCCGTGCCCTGACACCGCCTGGCTGCAAGGGGGCTGAGCCCCCCGAGCAGAGCTGTGAGCATGGGAGGAGGCAGAGGGTGGGGGCCCTGCAGCCCCCCCCTGCACCTGCCTGTGCTTGGAGGCATCACACAGACCTGGGGACCAAAACACTCCCGGTGCCAACACCGCAGGGCACGATGCCCCATGCCACCCCCCAGAAACACTCCTGTGTTCCTGGGTACCCCCATCTCTCCCCACTGACCCCCCCACAGCCACCCCATTATTCTCCCCTTCCCCCACCATGCATCCAAACCCCTGCCTGATTTGGGGGTGACACCAGGTGACACCACCCCACCCAGTCCCCCCACACCTCCCCACGCCAACCCGGCTCCCATCACACCCCACATCCCGGGGGGGGGGACACCGACCCCGGGGGGCTGTAGGGGTGGGTGGGCTGCGCCCCGGGCAGGCTCTCGGCGGCTCCTCCTGCCATACCACAGAGGTGAGCTCAGCCGCCGAGCCGAGCCCGCGGGCGCGGGGCGTGGGAGCAGCCAGCCGCCCCCGCGCGCGGCCCGCCGGCGTCACCGCGCTGGCACGCCGCGGGCCGGTGACTGACGCACGTGCTATGTATGCCACCGGCCCTCCGACCCCGGCCACGCAGCACGTCTGTGTCCCCCCCACCCCATCCCACGCCGACATTCGCCCGGTGCCGGGGGAACGGTGTGGTGGGGGGGTCCGTGCCTCGTCCCCCAAGGGTCACTCTGCGCATCCCAGCCAGCCCCAGGTGACACGGGGTGGGTGGCGCGAGCCTCTGGGTGTTACGCTGGGGACCGAAACCGTGCCAATCCCAGCACCACGGACCCTTGGATGCCAGCTCAGCCAAAACCCAAAGCATGAGGTCTCCAGAGCAGGACAGAGAGCGTGATGCCTGCGATTCCCACCAAAACCACGGCCACCGAAGCCCCTGGGGCGGTGACAGCCACGGTGACCACAGGGCATCCCTGCCCACCGCAGGGACACCAGATCTCCCCAGCCCTCCAGGCAAACCAGCATCCCAGTGTGTCCCTGCATCCCTCTCAGCATCCCCGGGGCGCACACAGCAGCATCCTGCCCCGCGCCCACCCTCTCCCCGCTCACAGCACCCCGGGGAGCATCGGGGCTCCGAAATAGGGCAGCCCCCCAAGGGGGGCACGAGGGTCCCCGCTCACCTCCAGCGCATCGCCCCGCTCGCCGTCACATCTGGCCGTGCTGGGGCCCGCCACCCCGCCTGCCACCTTCCTGGTGGCAGTGTCACCTGGAAGTGATGTCACCGGCAGCGGCACGGCCGCGGCGCCCCGGGCTGGCTCGCTCAGCCCTGGCGGGGCCCAGGGGCGGCCCCAAATTGCACTGACAACACTCCCCGGGCCGGGCTGCTCCGGCGCAGGCGTGTGCGCGCACACGTGCAAACACACACACACACAGAGCACGGCGCGGCAAGGGATCGGGCTGCCTGCCTGCGGGATGCTGCTGCCCGTGCTCCCCGGGGACCACCCGCTGCTGTGCCACCCCGGTTCCCTCCGCATCTCGGCGAGGAGCCTCCATACCGGCGTGCGTTTCGCCTCCGGTGCCCGACGCAGCTCGCTGGGGTGTCCCAAGCAGGCGGCACGGAGGGACGGTGACACCCGCGGCGGGGACGGACGGCGAGGACGGGGCGCCAGGTGCCCCAGTGTGGTGCTCTCCGTGCCACCAGAGCCCGATGCCATGGCCGGATCCTGCCCCAGCGCGTCCCCTCCTCTCCGGACAGCGATCGTCCCTCGGAGCCTGCCCGGGAGCAGCCGCACCCAGCGGTGCCCCCCCGCCCTGACAAAGCCCGGTGCAACCCCAATCCTCTCCCTAAGCCTCTTTCCTCCGCTAAATCCCCGCCGTATGGCGAGCGGTGGCGGCACAGGCAGCCCGGGGGCGGGCTGAGGGCATGCTGGGCTCCCAGTGTGGCTAGCAGCCTGCCCGGCTGGACCATGAGCCCACACACAGCCACGCTAGCCCGTCGCACCTGAGGGGCTGATCCCTATCTCTGCATCTGCAGCAGGATCTGGCGCAGAATCCCAGGGACGACGGAGCAAACAACGGGGCCAGGCGCGTGTGCTCTGCTGCACGGGGTGCATGGAGAGGGGCAGGGGGCACACGCGACCCCCTGGCCACCCCCCATCTCACCCCCAGCTCTGTTTGTCACTGAGCAGGGCAAGCACCGGGCTGGTTTAAGGGACAAACCAACCCTGCTTTGGCACAAAGAGGCAGGAGAGTGGTGCAAGCAGGAGGAAAGGGCAAGGACGCATGCAGTGACCGTGTTCCCCGTGGGCATCCCCGAGTACAGCTCCCCCCCAGCACCCCCCTGGGCCCTATGCCCAGGGCAGAGCGTGCGGCTGAGCCTGGCATTGCCACGGGTGGGCACTGGGCTTGGTGTCACCGAGCACTTGGAGGGACACCCCCTGTGCAAGCCGGCACCCCAGCGCAAAGCTGGACCGTGCCCAAAAGCCCCCGTGCTGATCCTACCTGGGCCGGGGCGGCTGCGCTGCTGCGGTCCCCTGGCAGGGCTGCTCCGTGTCCCGGTGTCCCCGCGAGCCTGGCGGTGACGCAGGACGGCGTCAGGGCTTCGCCTGCGCAGCCATGGCAGGGCTCCGCTCACGCTGGCCGCAGGGTCCCCTGGGGCCAAGCAGGAAGGAGACGTCAGGATGGGATCCTGCTGACCCCGCACCCGTCGCCTGCCCCAAACCCCGTGGGGGTGGAAAACCAAACCCGGGGGCTGGTGGGAGCCCCCCAAAACGCCCACCTGTGGCTGGCATGGCAGCACCCACGGGCACCCTGCCCACGGAGCACCAGCCTCGTGCATGGGGGGATCTGTCCAGCTGGTGTCGGGGGCCAGCTCAGAGCCCTGCACCCATGGCCAGGCTCCTGCTCCCCTGTGAAGGAGCTTATCGGGGCCCGGGAAGGGGCTCAGCACCTCTGGGTGTCGAGCAGGAACGTCCAGGAACCCCTGACCTGCCCCAGCACCTGGCACTGGGAAGGGACGCTAGTTCGGAGCAGAGCAGTGCCCTGGCCAGACCATTGAGCATCTGCTAGTCATTAGCGCTAATTGAATGCAGCCTAATTGGCCAGGCTGCAGCATGGGCAGTGCCCCTGGGGCTGCTCGGGCAGTGCAGCGAGCTGAGATCTGCGCATGTGGCTGCAGAGGGGCAGCCGGGCACCCCACGGGGGACAGGGCACCCAAGGGACCCTTCTGCAGCGTCTCACCCACTCCCACGGCACCACACCTGCAGGAACCGGTGGTACCGGTGCAGGAGGCCCAGCTGCCCCCCCCCTGCAGGCACAGCCTCCCCCGGCACTCCTCCTCCTCCTCCTCCTCCATCCACAGCAGCTGCAGCATCCCAGCGCCGCGGGGTGAAGGCGCTGCCCTGAGCCTTGGGACGCTGCCGAGGGCTGCGGTGGTGTCAGGGGGAGGAGGGAGACTTTCCCCCTAAAGCTCCCCGGGGCTGGCACCCCCAGCATCAAGGGTGCCCGTGGGCGAGCGCCGGACGGGCTGGGGGCTCCAAACAGCCTCCGAGCCCTTCCCAAATGGAGCAGAGGGCAGAGACGCCTGGGAAGCTTCCCCCTGGCCCTGCACCCCGGGTGCACGGGGGAAAGCGGCTCCCCCGTTGTGCCCCCTGAGCCCCGGGGGAGCTGAGTCACGGCTGCCGCCCCCGCAGCCTGCCCGGGGCAGCGGCACAGGAGAGCCGGGCACCACCGGCGGCCTCGCAGCCGTGGTTCCCACAACGCCCCACTGGCACCACGCCCCACGCTAATGAACACCGGGCTAACGAGGCCCGGGGTGGCTCAAGGGGCTGCTAACTGGTTGCGCAGCCCCGAATCCCGCTGGAGCGCCCCCGCCCGCGCCCCCAGGCAGGGGTTGGGTCGGGTTGGCGAGCGGGACGGCGGGATGGGGTTTTACCTGCTCGGGGGCTCCCTAAAAAGGGTCCTGGAGGAGCAGCCCCCCCCATCCCGCCCGGCTCCTCGTGCACACCCTGCGCTCAGGTCAGAGTTTTAGCAGGCTTTCCCAAAACCCGATGACCTTGGCCAATTTTCCAGCACAGGTTTGGATGCAGGGACCCGGCACCGCGAGGGCACCCACGGCGCAGGGCGGCGCGCCGACGCCGCGGCAGCCCGGGGTAGCGTGGGGCAGGGGGAGAGGCCGTGCCGGGGCGGCACCACGGAGGCGAGCGCGTGGGGAAGCGGCAGCGCCGGGCTCTGCCTCGGCCTGCCCTGCCCAGACAGCCTGGCCCTGGCGCTTCCCCGGCCCCGGGCATGCGGGAGCCTCGGCGGCGGCTGCGGGCAGGGACGCTGCCCCGTGCCCGGGGTTGCTGCGGCTCCTCCAGCCGGCGGGGCGAGGGGCACGGGGCCGAGCTGCTGGCTGCGGGTAACTGGGGGAGGCTCCAAACCCATCCGGAACTGTGAAGCCGGAGAAGCAGCAGCGAGAGGATGGCAGCAGAGCAGGGTTCCTCCTGCTGGGGAAGGATCCGTGCCGAGGCTGCCAAGAGCGCATCGCCAGAGTTAACTTTTAGAGCGAGCAAGAAAAAGCGAGCAAAAGGAAGCGTGCTGAGCGCTTCGGTGAGAAAAACCTGCCCCGATGCGGCCAGAGGCGGATGTGACGGGGACGCGGAGGGTCTCCGTGCTGCTCCCAGAGCTGCCAGCAGCGCGCGACGCCCCCGAGACGTGGGGCTGTGCCCGGAGGACAAGGGTCCTCTGTTCAGCACAGGGAGGAGGAAGAGCAGAGCAAAAGAAAAAAAAAAAAAAAAAAAGGAATCCTTCCCCCGGCTTCCGCTGCGGGTTCAAACACCAAACCTCGGCGGAGAGGAGCAGGGGGGGACTGAGGGCGAGCATCCCTGGTGCCTGCTGCCGGGATGCCCGCAATGCTGCAGGGCACGGTGCCAGAGCCGCACCGCCTCCGCCAGCGGTACCGGTGCCCGCATCGCCCCTTACCTCGATGCTCACGGCCGTGGCATCCCTCGCCGGGTGTCCGGTGCCGGTGTCGCGGCGTCAGGGCGAGGAGGGCCGCGGGCGGGCGGCATGGCGGGGGGCGCGCTCGGCGGGGTCTCCGCCTTCACACCCTGGCCTGGCGTCGTCGCGGGGGCCACGTGCCGGGGGGCTGCTCCTGCTCCCCGCGGTAGCGCTCGCCCTCCTCCTGCACCCCACCCAGCGCCTCCCCTTCCTCCTGCCGACCCCTGCGCACCCACCAGCGGGCTCGCCCCGGGGGGCTGCCGCTGTCCCTGCGGGCGCCCCGCTCCTGCTGCGCCCTGCGGCTCGGGCCCTGCTCCTGCCGCGCCTTGGGGCCGCGCTCCTGCACCCCGCGCCCACCCGCCCGGACCCTCCTGGCCCCGGGGCTGCCCCCTTCGGCTCCCCTCGCCCTCCGCACACCCACCCGAAGCTCGCCGGGGCTCGGCCGCCCCCTGGGAGCCCCCTGCTGCTCGCGGGGGCGCCTCAAACCCGGCGGGGGCTTGGTGCCCACGGTGGGCACCGGCCGGTCTCCGCGCTCCTGCAGCCCTGCGCGCACCCCCAGCAGCACCCGCTGCCACTGCCCCGGCCGCCCGGCCCCTCTGCCGCCGCCCTCCGCTGCCCTCCCGCCGGTCACCAGCTCCTGGCCCCGCGCTCCCAGCCCGGCTTCTTGCACCCCCTGCGCCAAGCCCCCCGCCTCCTGCACCCCCGGGGCCACGCCACCCCCTTCCTCCACCCCCGGGCTCAGCCCCCCGCCCTCCGCGACCCCCGGCCCCCGGATGGTGCAGGCGGCGCCCCCCGGCCCCGCACGCTGGGGGCTCGGCTCCGGTGCCCGGTTCGCGGTGCCGCGGCCCCGCCGCGGTCTCTTTTCCCCCCCACCCCCGGCTGAGCGCCCCGCGGGGCCGCGCCGCACGGCCCCTACCCCGCCGCGGTGCGCGCTCCCCGCCGCCGGGGCGCGCTCCCGGGGCGGCGCGCTCCCGCCCGGCCCCGCTCTTAAAGGAGCCGCGCCCCTGGCTTTTACGTAACGGGAAGGGGGGGGTTAGGGGGGTGAGGAGGGACGGAGGGGCAGGGAAGGGCCGGGAATGGGCAGGAGGGGCAGGGGAGGACAGCCCGAAAAGCCCGGTGGAGCTTCCCTGAGCACTGGAAGCCCCCGAGCAGGTAAGGCAAGGCTGCAGGGGGCTGGGCGCTGCAGGGCAGGGAGTAGGGGCAAGGACACAGCGAAGGGAAGGGCTGGGAGCCACGCACGGCAGCACCCAGTGCACAAAGGGGGCAGCGGGAGAGGTCTGGCCTGCTGGGATCCAGCCGTGGCCAGGCACCGCCGTTTAAGGCCAGGACAGGTGGGAAGCCCCACACTGGCAGGAGTGCCGCCAGACCCTGGGCTGCTTAGAGCCACCACGTGGGGGACCGAGAGAGAGGAGTGAGGCAGCAGCCCTGTAAAGGGAAGAGGGGCAGAAGAAGTCGCATACGTTATTTTTCCACTTCATTGCTCAAGCCCTCACCCCCATGACCTGTCGCAAGACTAGATTGTGAGCACACAGCGCCACGGTGAAAGCTGGAGCTCACCCATGTCCGCACCAGCCCCACAGCTCGGCAAGAATTCACGAGAGGAGTTGAGCGTTCAAGCTTTACAACTTTATTCAAGCAGACAGCAGGTAGCCCAGAAACAGACATTGCACCCCACACCACGTCAGATGCCAGGACTGAGCGAGGCGTATCGGCACCCCGGGAGTCATGGCCATGGTGTCTCCCGCCTAGCCAAGGTTTAATCTTCCTCTGCTGGTTACAAAACACACGATAAAGTCTGACACCAAGATGCATGCAAATGCTACAGTGAGGACTCCTAGGCAGCATCTCTTAAATGCCACCTGGAGAAGTGCCACTAGAAAACAGTAACACAGAGAGCGCTGCATACAAGCCTCAGAGACAGCAGGGTACTTAAAGAGCTAGGAGTTGCTAAGCCTGGACCTAAGGCTTCCAGGAAGACTGATGAAAATCCAGGGTGTCTGTGTTCTCCCCCACTGCCCCCCAAGTTAGAGAACTAAGCTTACTAAAGCAGCCATGGACTTGTCCTTGCCCAGTCCACCTGGAGTCCCAGGTCTCTGCCCCAGCTGAATGTTTGTTACCTCAGGGGCACTTGCTTTGAGGTTTAAAAGCCAGACCCAACTTTCTGCGAAGTACAGGGCTGGCTACAGCCAGCTGCTCCTTGGCAACGCGCAGCACAATGCAGTGGTGTCAAACAGCAACAGTGCTCAGCGTCAGATCAGGGAGCAGGGTGGCACCAGGAGAAAGGTACCGGCGACTTCCCTCATGGAAATCCAGGAGGCAAGGCTGGGGCTTCCTAGAGAGACCTGGGGAGGGGAGTAAGCAGGCCCCCAGACTGCCAAAGCAGGCCAAGTTCTTCCTTTCAGTAGTACGCCGACCTTGCTAGAGCAGCTGCCTGAGCCCCCTAGGCAGCAATCAGCCTGAACCCCTTACATTCACCTTTAATTCACCAAGTCTTTGGAAGGAAGTTTACTAAATCACAGAGCACACAATCTATCTAGCCTAGCTTCCACTAACATTCAAACACCAGTCCTGAGACTGGGGGCAGGAAGCCACTTCAAGACAGCACAGCTACGAGAAAGTTCAGCTTAGAGAGAAGGTAGAGTCTAGAGAAATACACAACAGGCTGAAGTTTGTATTCGCATCACCACAGGAGAGTGAAAGAAATATGACTGCGGGAAGTTAATCCATGTTAGATACTAACCATCCAGCTTTGCAGATGACATTGCATGATAAGCATAAAACAATTATGGGAAACACTGTCCCCGATAATTACGTACACCCATAGTGCAACATATGGAGGTCACTGCCTCCGATATAACACTGTGGTAGGCAAAAACTACCTTGTTCTTTACACATTATGGAAGACACTGCCTCCGATAATGTCAGTTAGGTTTCATGATACATAAGGTACTGGAAGTTTGCAGGAAGCTGCCATTTAAAATTGGGCCAATGCCTAAATCCAAGGTACTTTGCGTGTGCTGCAGTGGGTGGAGCAAGAGCTACACAATGAGCCCTGCTCAGGGTGCCTCTGCCCCTCCGCTTCCAGGAAGGAAGCTGTGCCCCCTTGTGGGGAGCAAAGCTGCCAGAAATGGGGGAGAAGAGGGAGTCCTAAGCCCAGAGAGACACAGGCACCTCGGGGGAGCCAGATTTGCACTATTTGAGTTCCCACCCAGGTTTTCAGCATTTCAAGGATTGTTTTGAAGCACAACCTGGAGGTTTGTTACCAGGTTTGCACCATCAGGTTGCTCCCAGAGGGGCGTTTTTGCCACAGAAAGCTTAACTGCTAGTTTTTAAAGAAAAGAAATAAAAGTAAATATTTGGGGGGCTTGTTTAGATTATTTTAAATGCAAAGTTCCAGTATCATGTTTGATTGTAATAGCAGATGCTGCTTTATTCAAAAACGACAGTATAACTGTCATAATTATGGAAGGCACTGCTTCCGATAATTATCTTCTATAAAAAAACCACACCATTTATAGTGAACGCTGTCACTGATAAATAAATAAACAAATAAATATCTCAGTGCCAAACAAGAGCCATCCTGCAGAAATGGTATCGGCCAAATAGCGTTTGGCCAGCAAGAGACTCGATTTTGCAAAAGGCCCCAGCACAGCAAGGTCTGAAGCGCCAGTCCTGAGCCATTTCTCAATGCCGCAGCACTCGCGGAGGTGCCGACTAAGGATATGAGATGGGGCATTACGTAGTCTTTGGGTTATCTTTCCTGGGTGCCGAGACCTGCCTTTGCAGAAGCAAGCCTTCAAGATGATTTTATTGGTGCCTGCTGTTGAGAAAAGGCAGGCCGGGCACTTCAGAGCTTGCTGCTAATCCAGCACTTACAGGCTAGTAGTAAGCTGTTGTAGTAAGCTGTTTTAAACTATAGCTTTGTGTCTGCAGCTCCCTGGACAGAGAAGAAATCCTTCCTACAAGCAATAGAGGAATCCATTCCCTGTTCTGTCACCACATTTAGGAGGCCAACAATAAGAAATAAACATATGATATGGTACCTCCCCACTCAAGGTACCGGTTCAGGATTCACCTGAGCTGTTAGTTCTCATATATACCAGAGAGCAAACCCCAAAAAGCAGCCGTACACGACCGGGTTGACTATGGTTAGATGGGAGCCTGGTCAGAAAAGATTTCATGGAAATTTTAGTACCTGCTTTTAAACTGCCTCCTGTGAATTTGTGAGGTGAGATTTAAATTTTATCTTCAACTTTGGTCAAAAAGAGATCTGTTGCAAAAAAAAAAAAAAAAAAAACCTCTACAGAAAAATAATGCCATGTTAGGGAGTGGGTTTCCTTAATCCTGTACCTTAACCAGGTGTTTGCTGTGTCTAGAATGTATTGTCTGTATTCCAAATATCACCCTCTAACGCATTGGCAGCCCCTTTAATGGTCCAGGTCGCCAGGGCCAGCTGCTCTCTCAGCATGTTCAAATCCACGTCGCTCCTGCTGGTTTTCAGCAGCTGCAGATGCTCCAGCAGACTCTGCAGGGTGTGGGAGCCTTTGCCGAAGAAGATGTGGCGAAGGGGAACGTCTTTTGGTGAGAGATACGGCGAGAGGAAGTCATACTCCACCTGGAGCAGAGGTGCAAACTTCAGATTACGCTCACCTCCCCAGTATTTATTTCCTGATCTGTCCCATCACGAGCCCCCAGCCTCCCACCTCCACCCAGCCCTTTCCTAGAGCAGCTCTGCACAGGCCAGACCCTCTCCTGACAGCAGCAGTTGGTCACATTAACGCTACCTAAGAAGAGACACGGAGCTGCACAGTGTCCACAGCTTCCAAGTGGAAAGCCTATCCCAGGCAGCTCTCTCCCTTCGCAAAGGGAGGCAAAGCAGCTGCAGGTACCTACCTTCATGATCCTGTCATTCAGGGCTCTGCGGATGACCTTGTTCTCCTTGTCACTGTTTTCAATGTCTCTTCTCAGGGCATTTGCAGCTCGCTGGAAGTCACCACGGGCAAGAAACAGCCAGTCCAAGTTCAGCCCCAGCTCCTGTGAGGGAGGAACTGTTAGCAAACCTGATTTTCTTCTTTTGCTGCTCTTACCAAGTGTTTTTTTTTTTTTTTTCCCCAGTTAACCAAGTAGCAGAGCAAGTTCCTGGCAATCTTTTCTGAGGTCACTGAGCACAGTGACATCTCTCCCCACCCACAGTTTCTTGTCCCGTTTCAGCAGAGGTGCAAATGAGATGCAAAACTGCACCGTGAATGATCCTCAGACTAGAAACAATCACAACAACATCCATTTCCTCAAGAACTCACTAACTGTAGCCACTGTAGCTAAACCTGTCTGCCACAGCCACTATGTCAGTACTGCCCCATAAGGAACACTAATTCAGGTCACATCTTGTGACACTCATGTCAAGAACACAGACATCCACCCAGTTGTATGCAGTAGTCACAGAACCTTGCTAACAGAACAAGTCTACAGGGATTCAGTGCATTCAGATCCTTTCTTACCTTCACATCCTGATCATAGACCAAAAACTTCTCCTGGAACGCTAACAGTTCCTCGCTGTATCTCCCGAAGTCTAGGAAGAGCTCGTGGTCATGGGTCAGCCTGAGAGCTATTTGTCCCGCTACTTCCGCGGCAGCACGCAGATGAGCGTACAGGCTGGTAATCATCTTCATGTTCTCCACAGTGTCCTGAGTAGTGCCCAAGAAGGGATATTCCTCATCTTTCTACAAGAGAGAAGGTGAGGAAGTTAGACAGCAGTGCTTCTCCAACTAGGAGTTCTCAGCTCCCAGTACATCCCATCAACTTGGGCCTCTGTGTAGTGAGATTTGAGTGGCAAAACTTCAGAATGCGAGGGAGGGGAGGGGAATAGAACACCCTCATCTAGTCCCTCACAGCCTCTGGTGCTCAGCCACAGTTTGTTAGACCCGAGACACACAGACCCATTCTGTCAGACTTCCCTGCAGAGCTGCGAGCAAGCAAACTATCACCCAGTTCGGTGCATGCTGACAGCACTCTCCAACCCTTCTGAGCAGAACAGCCTAATATTTTTGTGGAGTCTGACACTCGCAAAATCCAAGCGCTCACGAACCGAGGAAGCTGTTAGTAGAAAGGGTCCCAGCCGCACACCTGCAGGAGCAGTGCAGGCTGTCAGGCTGCTGCCATTTTGGCAGCACCAAGCTGCAACAGCAGATTTGGACAGTCTTGAGTTTGTATTTGCTCTGGCCAGCAGTACAGCTTCCCCTGAGCACTCTGCTTGCTGAACAGCAGACTGCAGCACATTCTCTAATTGAAGTAGTGGAAGCTTGGCATCTCTTAGTGCTTTTTATTTCTGCGTCATTGACATCTGAGCCTCTAGAAGAGTGATGGCCCCCCTCTCGCAACAGAGCACAAGCATCCAGGACTCTCAAACAAACTAAAGGCCAACCACGTCCCAGGAGCAGCCTTCACAAGCACTGCTACAGCCCCCAGGTCCAGAGGCTGCACCTCCTCCCTCAGAGAGGCTCCTGCATGGACACCGAGCTCAGGACAGCACCTTGCGCTTTGCCATCCTGGAGAGCGGCTATCCCTACAGCATGAACACTAGGCAGGCAGGTGGGCAATACTCACATTGTAGAAACCAAAGGACACCACCGGGATTCCAGAGTACGCCAGAAAAGGGAACGCTGCGTTATCTAGGCCAAAAGGAACGCTGCAATAGACAGGTAGTGAATAGTTACCGACTGGTTTAGACAGCCCAGTTGAAAAGCTACAGGGCTAGAGGGCTCGAGTTGAAGCTCTGAGCCAACTGGGCTACTCTGTCTAGACAAGACAGGCTTTGGCAAGGAGTCCGAGCCAAGTGCCAAGGGCTGCTGGTCCATTTCTGGCCACCGCTCCTTGTACAAGGTGGTTCTTGCCCTGCAAAAACTGAACCGCCTACGGGCGCACTCAGCACAGCTAGTGCTCTGCTGTTCACGCCTGCCTGACCTCACTGCAGCAGGGAACGCCTGCCCCGGACAGCGGCATGACATTCCAGCACAAAGAGCTGGAGCTGTTTAGTTTGTGCCGTTATGGAGATTTGCTTTCACAACAGCAGGACTGGAATACTTACATTGATTTTACCCAGTCGGAGCCAACTCTGTTATAGAGGTTTCCTAAGTTTGTTGCTGGATCCTTTACCTGCAGAGAGATGACAGTCACTGCACTTGACTTCTGTTTAGGCTTTCAGGCTGCTGGGTGTGCCCCAGAGCTCACACCGCTATGCAGACGCCAGCCAGGTGTGCTCTCCTGACCTTTCTTTACACAAGCACACTCCACACAGGACAGGCACTCACTTCCCACCAAACTGTGGCATTTATCAATTTCAGATTTTAGCTAAGTGAACTGCAATTCCCAGAGCTCAGCTGACCTCAGAAAGGGCCCTCCAGAATATTTCAGCCCCTCCTCTTAAGTGCAGCTTCTCCTTAAGAGGTGCCAGCTCTGCTGAGGAAAGGGACCCAGTGGAAAGTGGCTTTAACTATTGTTTAACATCTGATCCACCTGAGACCCTTCAACTCACCCCCTTCATAGTTCTCTCCAGCAGTGCATACAGCAAGGGGCTAGCAGAAATCTTGATGTTGTTCGTGCCTGCAAGAGAAAAAGTGTGTTTAACACACGATTAATTGTCAGAGCAGCTCAGACGTGCAACTGAGCAACAAGGCCTTCTGGGCCAAGTCATCTACAGCATGTTGCCAAAAGGTTTTCAAAATGCAGACGGCAGAAACTACAGGGACCTAGCAGAACTGTCTTCCAGTTCAGGCTGCAGCAACCTCCTGGTTTCAGTGACAGTGGGCCAGTGATAAATGGAGTCATTCTGGCCTTCAGCCAAACACCCAACAGCACCTCTAGCAGTCAGGGAAGCGTCTCCATTTCTGGAGACTAATGGACATCTGTCAAACTATCCTCGTCCCATGGTTTAAAGAAAGAAAAAATAAGAGTGGAGAGTTACCAAGTACTGCAGCATCCAGGTTGATGTAAGTGAAAGCTTTGGCATGCAGCGTGGCCGAGTACCCCTAGAACAAAACAAGCATTTTAAGATAAACAATGGCAGTATAATACCAGGGAGTTTATTCCACAGGGAAATGTGGAATGAGAAGTGACAACTGAGCAGTCATCACTCAACAGTGCAAAGAACCAGTACCTCCAGCCATTCCGTAGCACCCACAGCGCCGTAGTCTCCTGCACTCCAGCTAGCAAAGATGATGCTTCGCCTCGGTTTGTAGCCATCTGCAAAGAGACAGACTGAGATCTCCGCCCTTCCCCTGAGATGTGGATTAGCACTCCAGACCTGGGCTGATGAAGTCACCTGCTGCTCAGGCAGAGCTGAAGCATTCTGGCTGCCGCAGACAAACATGCACACTAGTGGCAGCAAGGACACTGTACCCTTTCCAGCCCTCCTTGACCTTCATGCTGCAGAGCTGCATGGTGAAGCCACATTCTCTGTATTTTACCCCCTTTCTTTATCTGCCTGAGCCCAGAATTAACTCTGGAGACAAGAGCACTTGCACTAAGTGACACCATGCAGCCCCCAACCCTCCAGCTGGTCAGCTGCTTAGATGTTTTTCACCTCCAGGCCTGGCTATCCAATAGTCAGCTCACGTTTGACATTTGCAGCATATGCTATACAAGGATATTCTTGCATTCAAGCCATATCAGATACAAGCAGGCAGTCCCTTGAACGCAAGAGTTGTCTGTGTTGGACAAGTAACAGCTTCTCAGAAAGCTTTGTCAGATTTCCCACGCGTTCTCAAAGGATTATTTTGTAACTGGAATCTCCAGCGTTAACACACACAGAGCTAAACCTGTATCACCCCCTCAACCCCATGCTTTTGTACACAGATATTTACCATTTTTCACTATGTCCGAGATCACACGGGCAAGTTCCAATAATATAGCAGTTCCAACGCCAGCCTTGGCTGCTCCTGGGCCCCAGGAGTCCCTCTGGGCTCCGATCACAACGTACCGATCTATAAAGGAGACATCAAGATCTGAGCTACAAGCTTCAGATTGTAAATGCTGTCTACTAAAGAGGCAGCTTTGAGCTTTTGTGCCAGGAACAGAGTGCAGAGTCTAACCCCTGTATGAAGCACACTGCTTTCATTTAGCCTTTCCCTGACGCTGCAGTTCAGCTTTTCTCTTAACCCTCAGAGACAGGTCTTGGTGCTACTGAGGTTGTCTCTGTCTGGGCTCAGCTGCTACATTATGGAGATGACAGAAGATGAAGTGTTCCCCTAGAGTCCAAGACACAGGACAATTGCTGTTACCTGGTTCTTCAAATCCTGTAATAGCACCAAAGATGTTCAGAATCTTCCTGTCTACCATGACATTGTTCACGTCCAGTTTCACCGTCAGCTGCTTGTTGCTGCTCACTGTCATCTTACAGACCACAAGGCCACCTCTCCACTGGGGAAGGCATGACTCTCCATCCATTTTGCTGAGGGAAAAGGGGAAAAAAAAAAGATCCTTTGAACTCATTATCCAGTTCTGGCCTCATTTAACTACCCTAAAAGCACAAACAAAACACGATCAAGCCTGCAATTGTAGGTGCAGCCTTGTTCAGAGCTTGCTCAGAAACAAGCCCGCAGCCTCATGAAGCCCTGCTAATTAGAGTGCAGAAAGGGAGAATGCAGAGGCCAAGAAGAACTCAACACTAGATTAAGACCTGCCTTTAAGCAAGGAGACATGGACAAGCAACATTTCTACAGCCAGTTTCATTAAGTGTTCCCTGCGATACACAGCACAGACCAGCAGAGAGCTCCCTGGGCTCACAGCACCTCATCATCATTCTCACCTCTGCAGCAGAACCACCAAGAGCTGAGCCTGCAAGCCAGAAGAGTCCGTTACCTGAACAGCCTGCTCGCTGCGTGGCTGGAGATGGTCTGAACAGCAATGTGGGGTAGTCCTGAAGATTCAATGGGAGGAAACTGGGTGTGGTTGAAAGAAGGGAAGCCTGGGGTGTAAGGGTCTCCAGTTCCAAGGTGGGCCTGTGGAAAGTAAGAAACCCTCATGTCTCAGGAGACCAACAGTTTCCACCTACACAAGGGCATGAAGCACTGCAGGGCTGGAAGCCTGCAGAAGGATTGCTGCAGTTTGCAGCCCACAGAACAAAAGCTTCATGAGAACAGCAGACAGGAGAGCCAACTGCATACTCACATGCCCAAACGGGACAAGGTCGTCTGTGTTCCTGTTCTCATACGGATCCAGGTACATCAGCACACCAACAGCTCCTTTCTCCTTGGCGTTCACAACCTGAGGTGCAGAGCAACATTAGCTGCACACGTGCACAGCAAGCGAGGGGAGTTAAGGCAAGTACATCAAGTAACAGTGTGAGGGGCTGAGCTCCTCACTGCCCAGCTCCACGTCAGGCTTTAAGAGCCACCTGACAGATATGTACACAAGGATGATGAAAGCTAACAGCCTTACTCCAGGCATGTCTCTAATGCCCTTCTGAACAGTTAATGCACTCCTTGTTTAGCATCTCACCCTGCAATTCCTTCAGCACAAGCTTGCTCCTTGGAGCACCTTGGAAGAAAGATGTTATTTAATTGTGACTACACTCTGTTTTCCCAAGATTAGGTTAACCTCAGGACAAGAAGCTACTGGAGGCCCATCTTCACATCAAAAATAGAGACAGAGCGTCATCAGGTCCCTGTTTAATGCCTACAACCCAGCTGCCTCCAGTATGCCACAGGTACAAACACTCCTCCACAGCCACACACCAGTTTGAAGAGCGGAAATGGGACTGGAGTAGCAGCGGTCCCCACTTGGGGAAGCAGGTTGCAGCTCTGTCCTTATCCACAATGCACACAGAAAGGCAGAGCCAGAGATACCCAGCGGCGATACCCCAGCCTCTTCACAAGCACCCCTCTGAGGGGCAGTTCTGGAACAGACCTAAAATGGCCTTGTGTACAGGACTTGGATCTTTTAGGCTGCCTGGCTGTTCCACGTTGCTTGCTATGAAGGGAATGCTAAACAACACATGGCAACTGCCTGGGAAGGCAGTGCCAGCACCTTCACTCGGACCATGTCTGCAAGAGCTCAGTGGAGACATGGCAGCAGAGCTTTGCGAGTACCTGGTCACAGCAGCAGAGGTGCCCTGGGGGTGAGGCTGCTCTGCTTCCAGCAGCCCCACTGCTGCACCTAGCTATAGCAGCCAGCTCTGCACACGGCAGCTCCCAAACTGCCTCTCTCTGCCTCTTAAATGCTTGGCTATGCCAACCAGACTGCCAGAGGCTAAGAACAGCAGCCCCATGAGTGGTAACCTGCTCCATTCAACCTCGGTGTCCAGACCTGCACGTGGAAGCTTGGAGCAAACAAACAAGACCAGGCCTGCAGGACAAGCCTACCTATGAATTCTTGCAACGTGAACTGAGGTAAAGTGGTGTGACTACAAGAAAAAAAAAAAAAAAAAAAACACAGCTCCCTGCTGCCACGTTTTGCCAGGCTTTGGGCCACAGGCTGCTTACCTTCTCAGCAAGGGTTATTTTTCCAGCTCTGACGATGACTATGGTTCCATTCAGTTGAATCGCTGACTTCTCTAGCTTCTGAAAATCTGTTTTCTGTCCATAGTTTGCATAGACTGGTTTGCCCTAGGACAGGAACACTTGTTATAAACACAGCAGTCGTGTGCTAGGAAGGCACCTGAAGCACCCTGCCCAGTTCCAGAGCCTGGAACACATCAGCCTGCCACTAGCAGCAGGGAGTTCACTTTCAGCAATGTAAACTCTGATCACATGCAACACACGTATTGGAGCAATTCTGTCAAAAGTTCCTGGCTAGATCCCAGCAGAGAAGATTAAACAGTAACTTCTGTCTCTTAACGAAGTAAAGACGTTGTGTGGGCCCACTCTTTTCTTTCCCTCTCCCCACCAGCTCTTTAACTGGAAAGGCCTTCAAGCAGCACGTCTTGACACAACATATTTCACACTTTGCCAACTGACAGGCACACACAAATCCCAGGATTTTCTTGGAGTCACTTACAGTAACTGAGCCGGTCTCACTGTATGCCACGTACGCATCAGGAGCCTCCAGTTCCTCTTCTTTACCATCTTCCAATACAGACACTTTGTTCCTGGTGCTGTTAAGTGTCAGGAGACAGCGTTACTTTCTTTCCTACATTAAGTGCATATTTCGCTACCTCACATATTACAGTGTAATAACCCTTGTAATTCTGATCAAGTCCATGCAGAGCCTGAAACCGGCCGACTCATCCCAGTGCTTTCACAAAACAATCTCTAGGATTGTTGAGACATTAATGAAGGAAATTCAACTCCCCTAGCATGAACAGGCAGGAAGACCTGGGGATGTTAATTGTCAGCCAACTCAATGGCAGCTGACATGCTTCTGAGCTGCTAGGAGCCACCACCAGGTCTGCTGCACCTGCCTGGGTAACAAGACAGTCACCCTGCTACCAGTCTTGGGCACGGGAAGTCTACTTTTCAGCTGAGTTTTTTTACTCTGTGTGTTTTCTCTCCATTTCTTACACGTGCTTTAAGAGCCAGCTGTTGCAGCTAAAATTTAGAGGACCGCTGCTAGGCCCTTTGGATTTAGGAAGCCTGAAGAAAGCAGCAGCTACAGCTTGGCTAGGTAAGGTCTTCTTTGGAGTGGGAAAACCAGCACACAATCTCAACAGCAATTAAGTGTTTACTCAGGACTATGGAGATCCATGCTATAAGGAAGAGACCTGTGTTTTTTCATTAACATACCTGCCTTTGACCTGCAGCTTTATGTAGTGCTTATCCTTCCACACTTGATTCAAAAGGAAGCTCTTGAACTGGTCATGAATGTAGATGGCCATGTTCTCATCTTCACTCTGGCCAGCTTCAAAGGAGTACTTACTTGCTCTTTGCCTGCAGATAGAGGACGTATGGCTTAGGCTACAGCACCAGGTTGCACTACAGTCCCCCAGCCTACAACCCCAATTTGGATGAGCCATTTAAATCCACCTTTAACCACATGCCCCCCCTACATCACCATGCCTCTTGTTCTCCAAGCAAGCCTGAGTTCTGCTCACAGGCTTTGCCTCTCCCATAGCCGTAAGCTAAGCTTTCTGGAACTGTTACCTCAAGTTCTCCTCAAGGCGCCTTTCTGACAGCTTATTTGACAACAGGCTCTTAAGGTCAGGCCAGTAGAGGATAGGTGGTCCTGGAACCTCCTCTTCCTCAGTTTCATCACCATCCGCTAAGTAAGATGCGGTAGGAGTCACCTCACACTTGCCACTTCCCTCTAGACACTTGGCAGCCAGCTGCATTCGTCCACGGTAACTCAAGTAGCCGATCAGAAACCCTACAGAGAGAATACGTGTCAGAAAGATGACCACACCAGCGTGCTCGCAGCAGCCTGACAGTTAAGATGCAGCACTGTTCTCACTCCATTTTTAACAAGCTGGAATAGCTAGGGACAGACAGGAGTATGCAGCCTGACATTTTGCTTGAGCTGACACATTTTAAGGCATACTGTAGATCTGATCTTGTGCTTGGCAGAGCCTCTCCAGACTGGGAGGAGAAGGTTTGCTTTACATTGGTGGCAGTGTAAAGACCTTGGAAAGACCAGCATCAAGCCTTACTGATACGTTCACCCACATCTCTAGAGAAATGCTAGGAGTTGGTAAGGGGAAAAACCAGTGACTGGTTTGCCCTTTGGCTAAGTCACAGCCCCACTATCAAGCTTCACACTTCTGTGCCCAATTCTATACAAGTCTGAGACAGGCACTCTTAAGAGTTAGTGACAAGAAGCTGCAGCCTGGATCCAGGCTCTTTAATTATGCCCTGAAACAATATGAATTCTAATGTTTGTGGATAGCCTCAGGTAACTGCATGAAGCAGAGCCTGGTACTGAGTGTTTCCCACCCTTTCTTACCAATCAAAAGGAGGAGAAAAGCCGCAATGACCAGGAAGCAGAGGTTCTTGCCATTCCTCCATGGCTGAGCCACATGGGCATGCAGGTGCTCGGGCCTCCCAGCCTCTCCTCCTTCCTCTTCATCAGCAGACAGCTTCATCTCCACGTGGCTGTTGTCTCCATCCGTTTGCCGGGCAATGCTGAAGCGAGTGTACGACATGGGCTCGCCACCAAACTGTTGAAAGACAGCCACGTGATGGTACAGTTTGCTATGCCAGCCTACAGCCCCTGCAGCCAGCTGCACTTGTGCTAAGTACAGCGTGTTCATCTGAAACTGCTCCAGCACAGCCAAGTGTCAGCTGTCAGTAAGCCAGGCTGGCTGCTAACAGACACAGCTAGACCCACTCGGGGTCTCCGGAGCCTCGCAGCTGTTTGCCCTGCACAAGCTCAAAGCTACGCTAGTCAGATTCTAGCTTGGACTCTCCCAGACACAACGCAGGCAACGGTATTGACATTTCCCATGGAGCCCCATGGCAGTGGCTGATAGAAGCAGGAACTCCTGGTCTTCATCAGGAATGCACTGGTTTGACCTGAACACGTGCAACTTGCACAGAAGGCAACTTTGATCAGAACAGAGGAAAGGGAAGGCAACCCCTCCGGAGCAGTGCCTTTGAGCCACATTCACTTTGACGCAAGTAGTCTCATCCAATATCTGTATAATCTTGTATTAAGCTGCCCCGGGCTACTCTTAAATTACACTATTGATGAATATTGTAGAGCAGCTAGGCTGAAAAGAGATGACCCATGGGAACCCTATAACCTTAGCTGACAGGAAGGCAGGGACGCATCTCTCACATCCAGCAGCAATGGGAACCATTTGAGAGCTCTTTTTCAGAGCCCAGGCAGCATAGCACCGAGTCCAGTGGTCACTTCTCCGACCAGCTCTAACAAACAGTCCAACAGCCCACAGAACAGCACGAGGCAGCCTTGTGTGCAAGGCAGTCGCTCAGGCTGAATTAACTCTAAGCAGAACCACACAGCTGCCATTAGAGCCACCGCGCTTGCCTGTGGCCATACTTGTGCTTGGGTACTTGCTGGGGACAGGCAGGAGGCTGGCTGAGAGCCAGAGGAATAGTTCTGGGAGCAGCAGTCCTGCGGCCTCCCTGCTATGCTGAAGAAGCAGGTGGCAGCACGTTCCCAAGCTGCTGCAATTTCTGCCCATGCTACCTGAAATGAAGTGCCTGGCAGCTCTTGTAACTGAGGGGAAACACAGCAGCAACACCTCCCTGGTACTTGTTTCAGAAGCACACATCACAAAGGCTGGGTTTGTGGTTGAGCACCCCCCCTTCCCTCCTCCCTAAAAGGAACATAATAGAACATGTGTCGATTGTCCCATGCTGATTGTCCCAACGGGCATTTAATCGGCTTCCTCATCAGTACTTCCTCCTGGAACATTGTTCAAAGCACATTTGCCCCTCCACTTATCGCTTTTCCAGCTTCTTGAAAGACCCGAGACGCTGTAGCAGTTAAAGATAACCCTACCAGACCGAACAGCTTAACCCACTTGCTTAGCATGGCTAGATAGCTACAGCAAAGCCTGGCTCACAACCTGCCCAGCAGCACCTGGCAGCACATTGGACTTGCTGTCCTCTGACTCCAACACACTTTGTTGAATCGTACTTCTACAGTATTGCCAGTTTGTCACCGAGAGATAAATGGCACGGGGGTGGCAGTGTCTTACCAAGTTAGAGATTGCTGCTCTCGCATGGTCCATCGCCTTCTGGAGGAGTACCCACCAACGTGACTGAAGGCCTAAAAGTTCAGAGCACAACAAGTCAACTCAGGCTGTTCCCCTGCAATTATGTACGATGCCCAAGATCAGCCACTAGCGGAACGCGTGCCCATGGATTTTATACAAGTTCTTCTATAAGTCACCATGTTCATTAAGCTAGATCAAGTCTGCCCCTTAACCTTGAATGCAACCTGAAGTTGACATCTTCACTCTGCAGATGAACAAACACTCTTTCTGCTGGACCCCAGTGGTGGGAAGGGTATAACTGAGGAGCATGGCCTCACACAGCTAAGTTCAGCCAAGGGTCTCGTCAATTGCAGGACCACCTCCACTTGGGAAGGGCTCACAAGAGGTAGCTGCTGAGCAGTGACAAGGGACAGCACACGCAGACATGGTGGCTCAGTAACAGCACGGAGACAAATACCCAACTGGAAGCCAGAGGTGGCACAACACCATCTGCCAAAAGCTGCACAAATTCCTGCCCTACAGGAACACTTTCATCCGGAAGATCCCTTCCGGGTGACTATTTCTTTATAATTTCATGAAGACAATCTCCGCACGGGCCTGTCTCCTGGAATGACTAAGAGCAACCACCCAAAAGCACCTCAGTTACTTTTATAGTCTGCATGTCCCTGGAGGGTGTAACTCATGATTTGAATCAGTTCAGCACCTCTTCCTTGGGAAGATGTTTGAAGGAGCTTTGTAAGTTAGTGACCAGGCGGCTTGGGTCGGGAACATGCCGCCTGAGCACATCCTCCAGCTGAGAAATGGCTTTGAGCTGGTGCACGTGGGCAGAGCACTCGAGCTGATCTTCGGATGCACATGGATTATCGCCTTTACATGGTGCAGCTCTGCACCAGAAGCAGGGACCAAAGGTTAACAATGACCCGCCATTTGTTTCACCTTTCTCTCAGAACAGGGTTGTTTGGAGGAGACGAGCCCCAGCAGCCTTTGCCGGCGATGTTTCAAGGCCCAGGCCGCCACCTAGCAGGCAGAGCAGCCGCCCCGAGGGGGATGCGGGCAAGGCAGGCTCCAGGAGCAGCTGAGGGACGAGCTGGCGGCACCCAAGGCCCTGCAGGCCCCGCGTGAGGAGGGATGCTCGGCACAGCACTGCGGCAGCGCCCTCGTTCCACCCAGCTACCCGCATCCAAGCCGCCCCACCTCAACAGAAGGGTTATTTATTTTTTTAAATCAAATTAAAAAACAGGCGAGGAGCCGCCTCTCGCGAGGTGCGGTATCGCGGGCAGGGCCGGGCTGCCAGCCGCCCGATAAGCGGCGGGGCCGATACGCCGCCCTCCCGGGCCACGTCTCTCCCCTCAGGGGCCCCCCGGTCGCCTCAGCACGGCGGCGCTGCCCCCCTTCAAGGTCAGGCGGCCATGGCAGCGCCGCCACGTGCCCGCCCCTCCCCACCTCACCTCACCCCACCTCAGGGCCCTTCCCGCCCCGGGGCCTTTCCCGCCTCGGGGTCCTTCCCGCCCCGGCGCGGCGCGCGCCCTTCCCGCCCTTCCAGCAGCCGCCGCGCGCGCGCGCCCTTCCCGCCGTTGCCGCCGCACTCACCGCCGCAGCGCGCCGCGAGCACACACTGCACGCCCCGGCGCTCGCCGCCCGGATCATCGCTGCACGCCGCGCCACGCCCCCCGCCGCCCGGCCGCCAATCGGCGCCCCGCGCGCAGGCGCAGGAGGGAGCCCCGCCCCGTCCCCCGTCCCCCCCCCCAGGCGGTCTGTGAGGTGATGGAGGTGCTGCCAGTCCCCCCCTCGCCTCACCTCAGCGCCCTGCCTCGCTCTGTGTGTGTGTGTGGAGGGATAGATAACAGCGAGCCGACATGGCAGCGCCGTGCTGAGGGTTGTCACTTGTGCCGTGGGGACTCCCCGAGAGCCCCCCAGCAGTGCGTGTAGCCCTAATAAGTTCCCCATGCTGTGCACCAGCCATTCTTGTGTCCGTTGGGGCAGTCCTTGTGGCCACCCACGCTGCCCTGACAGAAGCCACCAGCCGTGGCTGGTCACCATAGGATGGCTCCTAGGGGGCCGCATGGCGTGGCCCACCTCTGGCAAGCCGTGTGTCAGCGGGGGTCCAGCCCGAGGCATGGCCAGGACTGCCCGGGGTGACGGGGTGGAGGTCTGAGGGAGATCAGGGGCAAAGCCGCGTGGTTCCCCGCTCTGTTTCCAGGGAACCATAAGGAGAAGTGAAATGTGTTGCGTGTGCCTTTTTCCAGCATGTTTCACGCAGGGAGACAGCGGAGTGGGTTAAGGGTGAAGGTAGTAAATATTATATGGAAGGTATTTAAGAAACCCATAAACCGCCCATGCCCTTGGTGAGTCTATCTCCAGCGCTCAGCACAATGCCAGGTTAACCACATCAGTGGGCGGTGAAGGCAGTAACTCCGGGAGCGATGAAGAACTGCAGCACACAGAGTCACTGGAAACAAAAACAGATCCTTCAGGAAAAGGAGAGCCCGAGCCGCAGGCTGGGAGCGTGGCACTGCCCGGCCAGCACCCCGAGGGGACAGGGAACGTGGTGGGGACACAGCCCTGCTCCCTGCGTCCCTGCTCAGCCCTCGGGGCACCTCGGTCCCCGAAACACCAGAATTGTCCATGCTGTGAGTGGCCCTGGAGCCGCTTGTCCCCTCTGTCCAGGGGCTGAATTCGTCCCGTCACTCACAGGAGGGCCAGAACTGCCTCCAGGTTTCAGTGTGCACACGCTCCGCGGCGCTGTGTGCATTTTTCCTCTTGCTCATTAAAGAAATAGGTGGGTAGGGCCGGATTACTGCCTCAAATCCTTTCCCGGGATAGAACGATGGGAGCAGAAAGTTTGTAGTTTGGCAGAACACATGATTGCAAAGAGGATTATGCTTCGTGAAAAGAAATACATTCCTGCGCTGATAAAGGGGGGATTAAGCTAGGCCTGGACTCGATGCGGCCGTCTGGAGACAAGCCCCGGGAGCACGGCAGCCGGCAGCGCTGTGGCGAGCCGTGCTGGTGGTGGGCCAGCCCCGTCTGTGGCACGGGGTGCGACCCAGGCTCCAGTCCTGAGGTCTGGGTTCCTCCAGCCCCACAGGGCTGGCTGCTGGTAAAGGGTAGGCACCTGCTTCACTCGGCGTGTAGGGCCCCGGGACGCTGCGGGGTCCTCGGGGGAAGCCAGGAGTGTAAGAGGGTGCAGAAAGGGCTTGGAGCAGTCCTGGAGCGGGGATCCTCTGGTTGATTTTAAATACAAGTCTAGATGCAGGGAGGTATTTAACCAGGGGAATGCCGCCCGAGCCCTGCCCAATGTATTATGTTTCTCCTGAACAAAGGAATAAAATCTGGTGTGAAGGCTGTTGGTGGAGCTGGAGGTGCCATTGCCTTGCAATTAAAGACTCATGTGCTCATCATATCACCTTCAGGGAAGGATGAGGCACCCGTTGTGGAGAGGACAAAACCTATTGAATGGCAGCATTGCCCTAAGGCCCAGAGAAGGGCCTTTCCTTCAGGTTCACTCCAGGCAGGTTTTTGCCTGTGTGCAACCCATCCAAACCACTGCAGGCCTCCAGAGCTGTTCCCTTTCGTACAACCGGGCTTTCCAGCACCCCACAAAACTTCACCTTCTGGTAGCGCCTGTGCTGGCGTGCACAGCACTCGGCACGCCGCGAGTGCACAGAAGCAGGTTTGGAGATAGAGGAGCTGAAAAGCAGCCACTGATTCACGTCTCTCCGTGGCCTCCGCTGGCTGCCACCTCCGTGCCGGAGGAGGCGCGGCGTGCTGCGCCGTGCCAGCCCCGACCTGCCTTGGCACATACCAGCTGCAGGTGTTTTCTGTTCCCTCTCACATCTCTGGCCACAGGCTCAGCAGTTCCCCATTTTTATGCCTTTCAGGAAGAGGGGAGAAAGCTGACATTAGAAACAAAGCTATCTTGGCAACCTCGCTAGTGCTGGCCTTAAAACGTTGCGTGCTTCAGATGCAGCATGGTGCCTGAGAGCAGTTTGACCCCAGTCCAGCTTCCACCAGCGCGTTCCTCCTCACGGCGGCTCGGCCCTGCTGTTTTTAGGAGATGTTTGTCTAAACTCCGAGGGGCTCGTGCATCCCCTGACTTAGACTCAAATGACTTCCCGGTCCCTTGTGCAATGCCCCACAATGTGACCGTGTCCCTCCTGCAGGACGAATGCCCAAGCATGAGACCAAAATGTGGGAGTAAGAACACGGTTTCACTTCAGTTTTATGGCGTGGCGTGACCAGCTGCGCTACCCACATTTTGGCGGTGGCAGTTACAAAGCAGAGGGAAAACAAAAGCCCCGGAGATAACCAGGTTGGGAAGGATGCCCTGTGCTCTGTGAGCCGCTTATCAAAAACGGCTGGGAGGTGACTCGAGTACATTAATATCAAGAAATACTGGAAACACTATGGCTTTTTAATCTGGAAGGATGGAAAAGCCAGGGACAAAGTGCAGGAGCTTGGTGCCAAACCAGAGGTGCTGCAGCCGAGCGCAGGGCTGAGGCCAAAAGTCACCGGAGACATGGTGGCCTCTGAGGAGACAAGGCTTCAATCTGCCCTGCCTGCGGGCTGCTTCCCCGGCGGTGCCAGCTCCTGCCTTTCTGGCAGCAGATGGGAGCAGTGCGTTGGCTGTGCTCCCTGCTCAACCCGCAGCCTGCACCGGGCTGCAATCAGCTCTTGTAGGTCCCAAGGGAGCTGGCAAATCCAGGTTTTTGCAGTTTTGGGGACTGTGCTGCAACCCGCCTCCTGCCCTGCCGGAGAGACCCTGACCTGCCTGCTTGTGTCTCCTTCCCAGCTGCAAGTGTGATATCCCAGAATTTGGCAGAGTGTCTCCGTCCTCTAGAAGGTGGCCTTGTGGTTTTGCCATTTCCTTCTGACCTTCCCAAATGCTCTGCCTAAAAGAGGGAGCCCGGCAGCACCGGTATCTGGGAGAGGATCTGCAGCCCACCTTCCTGCAGCAGAGGCCAGGAAAAGGCGCTGGAGGGGGTGGAGACGTGGCAGGTAGCGCTGGGAGCTGGCCGCAGCTCCATCTTCCCTTTGAAACCAATTTGTCTCTGCATCCTTCCCGGGGAAACACCTGGCTCCGGCCCGGCTCATTGTCCTCGGCTGGCCCCGCAGAGCACCGAGCAGCCAGGGACCCTCGCAAAGCTGCAGACCCCTCCACGAGACCTCCGTCTTCCCACAAGACACCCAAACCCTCCAGAGACTGCCCGAGGAAGGAAGCAGGGCTGGCGGTGCTTGCTACCACCGTGCTGCTTGCCAGAGGCCAGCGTCGGTTAAACCTTTTGGCGGGACTCTTGGCCCTTCCCAAGGGGACAGCAACGGCGCTGGGACAAACCCCCGGTGTGCACGGGGCTGATACGGCTCTCAGCCACAGACGGCGGTGCGGCGGGCAGCTGGAGCAGGAGCTGTTGTTGACCCAGAGCCGCCGCGGGGTCAGCGCGGCAGCGTTCCCGCTATCTGGGCGGCTGCACCGCGGCACACCGCTGCTCGCCACGGCCCCGATAGCAGCTCTGGGGGCAGAGCGAGCCCGGCTGCGCTTATCTGCCGGTGGGGGCTGCGGTCCGACAGAGCCAGGCACCCGCAGGGGGGCTGCGGGGCTGGGGGCCCCCCGACAAGTGCACAAACAAGCTCAGGATGTGAGCACAATGGCCAAGGACGGGGCTTTGAAAAGCAGGGGGACGCAGCGCGGCCGTCCCCGGGCACATCAAAGGCCCCGTCTCGCGCCTGCGGCTCCCCAGCAGCCCCCGTGTTTGATCGCCGCGGGCCTGGCCCCAGCTGGCCAGGGGGCTGGAGCGGTGGGAAGCGGAAAGGGAAAAGGCGGCAGTGGGGAGAGGGCAGGCACGGGGCCGGGACACAGCCCCCAGGGTCCTGGGCTCCGCATCACGGGTTTCTCATGAGCTCCCCCGGTCCCTCTTTGTTCTGGCCCTGGCTGATCTGTATCTCGAGCGCAGCACACTGCCCCTCTCTTCCCCACTGCCCCGCATCTCCAGACAGGCCTCTCATTTTCCGAAGCGCTTTGTGTGCCATTTCACTTGTCCTCAATCTGCAATTGCCACAACTGGGAGCTTTTTTTTTTTTTCCCTTGCAGATTTGGTGAGCTGAGTCCCAGAAAGCCACGGAGGTGCCCGGCACCTGCCACCCCCTGCACCATCACCCCTACATCCCAGCCTGCTTGTGGGGTCCCGCTACACCCGCTGAGCCTCTCTACCAGCATCAGTCCTGCAAAAATCCCTCCTTGTTTATTCCCGTGCTCCCAAAAGGGGCTGGAAAGCCCAGGAAAGTTTCCCCTCGGATTTGCTCTGCAGTGCCTGCGCTCGCTGCTGCCCGGCTGCACCGCGGGGTCGGCACAGCCACCCTGCCCAACGCAGCCCGCAGAGATAAGGGAGCGCGTTGGCTCCGCAGATTAGACCTGCAGCTGCTCTGTTCCTCGTTTTTTTAATGCATTTATTGGCAAAAGAGGAGCCCGAAGGGGGGAAATAAAGACAACAGAAGGGGAAACTGCACCCTGCCGTGCACTGCTGGTTCTGCCGAGGAAAATTGTCCCCGAGGGGACTGGGGAGACGTCCCCTTGATTACAGCGCCGGGGAAGCTGCTGTAACCCGCGGCACTGGCCCCAGGAGGCTGGGAGCAGCTGAGCGGGGCCGGGCAGAGCCTTTGTGCCTTTGTGCAGCTTTCTGATCGCAGGGCTTCTTGGCCCCGCTGGCTTTGCTGCTTCCGAAGCCGTAGTCAGGGGACTTAAACGCTCCCGAAGCAGGCGCTGGCAGCTTTTTGCAATCGGAGCTTTTGCTTTGTCCTGTCAACCTGCTGGAAAAGCCTCGTTTTTGGGCGGGATTGATCCCTCAGAGCAATATTCGAAAGCAGAGAGGGGGGATTTTTAATTGGGGTGGGATTAGCAGGAGGAGCTTTCTGCCTTCCTGCTAATTGCCCTTTATCTGCGGCTTCGAAACCTGCTGCTGGCTTCCCGCCTGCCTGCCTGCGCTGGGGCCCAGGCGAGCCGCGGGGCTTGGTGCTAGGTTTGTTTGTGGGTTTATTTGTGGGTTTATTTGCAAGCTGCCTGGTTGAACGTGGTGCCTCCGACCAGGGGCCTTCCTCTGGCTCCTGGCACCCGGTATCCCCGGTGCAGGGTGCTGGCTCGAGCTGCTCTCTCCGTGCCCTCTGCACGCAGGAGCCTGCCGTGCTGTTTTCCCCGGGCACGCAAAGCCGGTCGGCACCTCAAGGGCAAATCTTTGGCTGGAGAAGGGACATGCTGCTGGAAAACCTGAGATAAGCAGCCCCGCTGCCCGGCCAAATCGCTGACCTTCCAGGGTGTGCTGTTCTGCCCTGCAACAGCGCTGGGCGCCGGCCCAGTGCTCGTGCTCCGAGGGACGGGGTGCTGCAGGCAAATGTCTGCAGCCAGCGCAGCCTCGCCTGTCCTGCGGGCTTCCCCCGGGACGCACGCACAGCAGGGCAGGACCCCGCGCGGTGGGAAAAGCTGACTTTGCCCTAGGGGAAAAAAATATGTCAGCTTGTATTTTGGTCTCGACGCGGCCTGAAAGTTGAAGCAACTAAAAAAAAAACACACCGAAGCCAATGGAAACAACCTCCCCGCTCCCTCCCGTCTTTCCCCAGCGATGTTCTGACCTCCTGACTTTTAGTCATCCTTGGCCTGAAAAGAAATGGCCACAGGGACCGTGTCCAGCACTGGCCTCTCCTTGAGCACAGCCCGGCTCAGGAACGACCCCGGGGGCTGCTGAGCCCACCTGTGGGTGCAGGCACCTCCCGGGCTCCTTCCCCTGCCTCCCTGCAGCCGGCCGGGTGCAGTTGTGGGTTTTTCCAGCTGTGTGTCTCCTGAAAGTGCCCTTCTGTGCTCGTGTACGTCCCAGCTGCTCAGAGCAGCTGCTTTATTTATTACAGGGGCGGGCACCGATGCTGCGCAGCCAGCACTGCTCCCTGCTCACAGGGGTCCTGCTCCCTGCTTGGATGCGCTGCTCTGAGCCCCCCAGGCGGGCACCCCCCCCCGGTGCAGGGCAGCAGCACCCAGGGCGAGCAGCGCCTGGTGCCCTCCTGGTCCCCAGGGCCATGCCGTGCGCTCGCACCCACGCATCCACCCCTGCAGGTACGGGCGCATACACTCCTACGTGCGTGTGCCCACGCACCTCTGGGTGCGCCCACCCCCCCCGACCCGTCTCCTCGGCGCAGGGCGCTGCCGTGCCCGCTGCGCCTGCAGGCACAAAGCGAGGATTTACGGGGCAGCCAGGAAATTCCTGCTCCCCCGCCAGCGCCGCAGCGGGTGGGTGCCAGGCTTGCCCGGCACCTGCAGAAAACGACAGCCGGGGAAGGAAGGAAGGTGTTTGCCTTGGGTCCCGCCGCGTAGCGCTCGGGATGTTTTCCACCTCCCCACCTCCGGAGGAAGGAGTCCCGATGCTCACGACATGCACACGCAGCAGCGCTTTGGGGGCTGGGTGCCCGCTCCCCACTGCTGACCCGCATGGGACAGACGGGGCAGGATGGGCAGGAGCAGCACTTTCACAAACACGCCGTGTGTGTGTGCTGGCTCCCTGGGAGAATAGTTTGGGCTTTGAGGTGTGCCTTTTCCCAATCCTCAGCATTTTCACCTGCAAGCTCCTCGCAAGAGGCAGACGGGTAGGAAAATAAACTCCGGACCAAAAAAAACGCCCGGAGCCCACGCACAGTGTGCTTTTACCTCGTCGCTCTCAAAGTGCAAACATCAGCAGTGACGTGCAGTGTTTTAGGTGGCCGCAGGAGAAAAAAGCCCCTCTGTTTTCAAACAAGGTGCCTTTTCACACGGGGGCGGGCCGCAGGAACCCGCCGTGGTTGAGCAGCCGGCGCTGGAGCAGATGCTGGGCGCGGGGAGGAAGCAGCGCCCGGGCGTGTTGACTGCGGCGCTTCCTCAGGATCCCCCGGCTGGGCTGGGGACCAACGCCGTCCCTTCGTCCCCTTTGAAGGTGACAAAGCCCCCGCCCGCCCTGTCAAACCCTGCCGTTCGGCCGCTTCTGCTCAGGCCGAGCGTGGCACTGCGGGACGTGGCTCTGCTGGGAGGAAAAGCAAAGCAAAAAGGAGCCCAGAGCTGCTCAGCAGAAGATGGAGCCGGGGAGGTTGGTGCCAGCGACTGCCCGGCTTCTCCCCAACCACAATGGGCTCCCCTTCCTCCTTCCACCATCCTCCTCCTCTCCCGACAGACACATCCGGCCAGGAGACAACAACAATGTTGGCACCGTGTATACGGTGCCCGGGGCACCTGCTCAGGGCCACCTCTGGGGACAGGGAACCGCGGGGCAGCAGCAGGGTGGCCGGTGCCTCGTGGAGCACTGCTTTGGGAAGCCTGACTGAGGCTGGGGCTGGGTCGATAACCGGCCGGCGGGGCCGTGCCTGGGGGCACACCCTGGGTACATACTGCTGTGTAGGGCCCTGTATATGACATAAAGTGTCCTATACAGTGTAAAGTGTCCGGTGACCTTGGTGGGCAGCGTGTGCCTGCCTGAAGTGCCAGCCCCAGCTACAAGTAACGCGTGGCACGGGCTCTCCCCTGGCACCTGAGCAAAGCAACGAGCTGACTCTGCTCTCCTGCTGCAGGCATCATTTTTTTACAGATGGGGAAACTGAAGCATGGGGAGGGCCTCGACTGCAGGAGACCTGGGGGTTTGCAGGGCATCGGGGGGGATTTCTGTTGCACAGGGACTTCTCCCCAGTGGGAAAGGGTGACCTGAGGGGGGCTGCTGCTCTGCCAGGGGTCCCCACCTCCTGCCGCACAGCTCTGCTCCCTCCCAGCCCTATCTCCCGGGGACGGCCGCTCCCACCCCGCCAGCCGCCTCCTTCCAGGGGCAATCGGTGGGGCACACACCGCGCTTATCCGCGGCCAGCCGCGGGCAGGGCTCCCCTGCGGCACTATCAGTGGGGTGGCTGCGGCCCTGGGGCCAGGGGGACACAGCCCCAACCCTCCTGTGCTGGGGCCAGCCCCGGGGGCACAGCCACGGCCCCGCTCTGACCGTTGCACGGTGATGCTCTTGGGGCCAGGACTCTGTCCTGGTGTCCCCTGGCAGCCTGGCAGCGAGCGTGCCAATGCCAGGAGCTCCGGCGTTGGCGTTGCAGCAGGGCATGCGATGGCAAATGGAGCCTCACCTCGCCTCACCGCCGGCAGGATCCAGCCCCCCGGCCTCTCGCCGTCGAGTTTCCTCTTGGCAATGCTTGTGGGGTGCGGGGGAGGCCAGGCGGGGCCGGCGCCCTGGGAAAGGCTTTCCTGTCCCTTTCTCAAGTCCGGCCACCGCCACGCTTTATTTGTTTCTCTTGAGTCGTGTCCACCCTCCTGCTTCCAGCGTCTCCGTGGGGTGCTGCTGGCACGCCAAGGGGGGGCTGAGCGGGGTCACCAGCTCCCCCCTAAAACCCTGGCACGGGGGTACCGGGGCTGTGTGGGTGACACAATGCAGCACAGAGCAGAGTCCTGAGCAGGAGAGCTCGGGGTGAAGATGTTTATTGCCCGTGTGTGCAGACGGAGCTCAGCCTGAAGGCCGGGTGCTGGAGCAGTGCGTGTCCCTCGGTGTGCGGGACGGCGCGGGGAGCCGGCGCGGGTGCAGCGGGACATTTTCACTCCTTGGCGTCCCTGCCATCCGCCACACCCCTAGGCGCTGGGTGGGAGAGGAGAGCAGGGAGACAACAAGAGCATTTCGGCCTCCTGACAGCTCTCAGCAGGGCTCTGCAGGGGACATCAGCTGGGACAAGCAGCCAAAGCCTCCTGGCCACCAGGAAGCCAGGGGCCGGTGGCACGCAGCCCCCGGGGACGAGCACAGCTGCCGGCCCCCGTGGGCTCCCCAGGAGCTGGGCCAGCTGCTCCGGCCGCAGCCCCGGGCAGTTCGAGATGGGCGGAAAACCATCCCAAAACCCCATGCAAATATTTGCATTTCCAGAGCTTTTCCAAGTATTGGGGAACGCTGACAAAGCAGCCATGTGGGCGACGCAGACACGCCGAGAGGGGTCCGATCTTTTTTTTTTTGGGGGCAGGGTTTCAAAGGTCAAGCACTTTTGTTTAAAGAAAAAAAGCTAACCAAGCAGAGAGGGTTTGCCAGCACAACACGCCCCCTCCAGCAGCTCCTCGGAGCACAGCACCCAGCACCAGGCCCGTGGCTCTGGGTTCCCTGAGCCTTAAATTGCCTGGGCCCGGTGGGGTGAATGGCTCTGCCTGGGTGCTCCGTTTTCCTACTCCACCTAAGGGATTTTTTGGCAGGAAAGGGGAATCCCGGTGTGGTCCTTAGGGGAGCTGGTCGGTCCTACAGCATCCTGGGGCTGTGGGGAGTGCCCTGGCTGGGTTTGAGGTGATGGGGCTGGCCCAAAACCTCGCCTGGTCCTGTGCCAGGAGGCGGATGCTCACCTGCCTTTGACTCCTGCCCGTCCTGCCTGCCTTTGCCTGCAGCAGCCTGTGGGGAGAAGGGTGGCTGTGGGGACACGGGGTAGTGACGGAGCCTGGTGGAGCACCCTGTGGCTGTACCTGGCACCTCAGTGTGTGCTGCGCTCAGGTGACACAGGTGACCCAGGACAGGAGCAGCGGGGAAGGTCACTGCGATGCTGCAGAGCCAGTCCGGGACCAGGAGCCGCGGGTGTGCTGTGCAGCGAGCACCCAGCCCCACTGCTGGCCCCGGGGCTACGTGCGGGCGAGGGGAACAGGCTCCGGCTTGTGCCAGCCCGGGCGGCACCACGGGGCGTGCAACACGTGTGTGTGCACGTCAGGGCAGGGCTCTGCCTCTCCAGGCCAGGGATACGTGCGGCTCTTCCCCAGGGCGATGGGCTCAGGGGGCTGAGCGCCGGGTGGGTGCCGCAGGCCAGCAGGACGGTCGTGACACAGCACGGACAGCACGTCACGGACAGCAGCTGTTGCAGGAGCTGGTGTTTTCCCAGCCCCGGGCAATGCGGGTTGACAGAGGGGGGACAGCAGTGGGGGACAGCTCCCGTGCACCCTAATGGGGTCGGGGGCACCGAGGGTCTTGAGCACAGTGCTGAGTGTGCAAGGGGTGATGGAGTGCTCGGGGCTGGGCACGCGAGGTGCAGAGAGGGCACGGGATGCGTGGGGTGCGCGGTGCCTGGGGCAAGGGTGCAGGATGTGGTCAATGGGGCTGTGGTGTGGGGTGGGCAGCGCTGGGTGTGCGTGGCACCTCGGGCACCCCGTGTCCCTCACCTTCACGT
The DNA here is from genome assembly GCA_011075105.1 of Heteronetta atricapilla. Lineage (NCBI taxonomy): Eukaryota > Metazoa > Chordata > Aves > Anseriformes > Anatidae > Heteronetta > Heteronetta atricapilla. Next base: position 15,861,811 of record CM021739.1, on the reverse strand, counting down.
AGCCGTTGCAGTGAGGGCAGCAGACGATGTGTCGACAGCGGGGATGCTGGCACCTGCGCCCGCGCTGCCATCTCGCTGTGCCACAGAGCTTCTGCTCCAGCGCGTCCTCCTGGGCCCCTGGTGTGGGTGACACGATGGGGACGCTGCTCTCCCTGGCCCCGGGAGCCTCACCTGGCTGGGGGAGCTCCAGGTAGGCAACGCTGAGCAGGGCCAGGCTGGAGACGGCCAGGATGAAGGTCACGAAGATGGCGCCGGAGATGGGGACCAGCAGCAGGATGTGCAGAGCCGGCCAGCTGCACCTGCGGCGGGAGCGAGGGGAGGTTGGGGCCGAGGGAGGGGGGGCGAGCGGGCAGCGGGGTGCCCAGGCCCAGGGGCTGCTTGGGACGGGCACTGGGCACGGGAGAAGATGCAGCTCGGGGATGTTCAAGCTGATGCCCGGCTCCAGCATCTGCAGGATGCCGATGTGGAAGGGCGGCTCTGTTGCCCCGTGTCGGCAGGACGGGGCTCGGGCCGCTGCTGTGGGGCGACTTACTGGTTCAAGAGCAGCAAGCACAGGCACAGGAGGATGGTGAAGTGAAGGGGGATGAAGAGCTCCATGGCGGGCTGGGCAGCTGCGAGGCCTTGGCCAGGGCCTCGCTGGGTGGGCTGCATCCCCTTCTCCTGGCCGCAGCCCAACGACCCCACTCCGCTCCCACGGCAACCCCGGCAGCCCCCCGGAACCCCAGCCCCACGGCAACCGCAGCGTCCTGCTCCCGCAGCAGGGTGCCGGGGACCCTTTTGGGGTGACGGTGCCACCATGGCTCCTGCAGGACCCCCCCTGCCTGAGGGCAGAGGGAGACGGGCTTGAAGACATCTGAAGTCCCAGTACAAACCAGAGCTCAACTGCCTCGGGGTGCTGGGAGGGCACCGGGACCTCACCCCGGCGCTGGCACTGACACTGGGTGCTGAGCCGTGGTGCTGAGCAGGGCTGGCCCTGCCCTCTAGCGTCACCGGAGCTGCTCCCTGCGGGGCCCAGCCCTGTGCTGCCATGAGCAGGGCCGGTGCCACTGCTGGGAAGGACAGACAGAAGGTGGCAGGCATGGTGGCACCAGGTCCCATCCAGCCACTGCCGCGGAGGGGACAGGAGGATGCACAGGGACCCCGGCACCATGTGGACCCCCACCCAAACCCATCCGTGGGGTGCCCCAAGGGGTGGGCAGGGGGTGTGAGGCCATCGCAGGGCCCCTCACACCGGGTTTTGGGGACACGCAGGCGCGCTGGCACGCGGACGGCCGCTCCTCCCGGCACCCGGGTCGATAACCGGGCGGCCGAGGTGTTCGTGGGGCCGGCAGGGCGCGGGGGCTCGCCAATGAGCGCCCGGAGCTGGTTAAACTTGAACGAGGCGCCGAAGCCTCCCCGAGGTCCCTGCCCTGGGGACTCTGACCCCGCGTAGGATCGGGGAGGGGAAGCGGAGGCAGGCGGCACCGAGCAGCCCCGCAGCCGCTGGGACAGAGCCGGGGTGCAGCGGGGCAGGATGGAGCCCACCGTGGAGCTGGCAGATGACCCCAGGTGGGTTGTGAAGACCCCCCCCCCCCATGCTGCTGCGATGCTTTGCAGCCGCTTTTGGGAGCGGGATTTTGGGATAAAGGAAGGGAGGCGGGGGGGGGGGGGGCGAGGCAGGGGGACCCCATGGGGCTGGGTGTCCCTGTGTTCCCACCAGCGTCCCCTTTCTCCGCAGGTTCCCCCGCTCGCTGGTGGAGATGCTGATAACCAATTTCAGCGTGCCGGCAGCCTGCTTCTCCCTGCCGCCCACCTCCCGGCAGCTGCTGCAGGGTAAGCGGGGGGAGCGGGCGGTGCGGGGGGGACCCTCCTCGTGTCCCCCTGGGGAGTGGGACGGGGATGAGGGAGAGAGGGGGATGAGGCAGGGACAAGCAGGGGGCAGCCCTAAGGAACAGGGGAGACCCCCAGAGAACAGGGGAGAGCCCCAGAGCCCTGCCCAGGGCGTGGTGGTGGTGGAAGAGAGCAGCGAGGGGACCAGCTGGTGGGTGACACGGGATGGGGGGGACCAAAGCACCGGCTCCGGCACTGCCGGATCCACCAAGGGCACAGCGAGCGGCTTCCAGTGCTGTGCCAAACGGGACCCTGAGGTGGGGATCCTCCCACCTTGCTGCAGTGGCCCCGGAGGGGGACACATGACAGGACTCGACCAAACCCCTTTCTCGCCCCTCCCCGGCAGAGCTGGACATGGTCCAACTCTCCATCATGGGCCTGGCCACCATCCTGACCCTGGTGTCAGTCGCCATCTACGTGGAAGAGGCCATCTACCTCACCCACAAGATCCGCTGCCCCATCAAGATGAAGACCCTCCGCTGGAGCAGCTCAGCCCCCACGGTGAGCTGGGGATGGGGGCGGTGGGGGGTGGCAGCCCCCAGGGGCACCTGAGGGGTCTGAGCCCCCCATGGGGATGGGGAGCGGCTGTGTGCCATGCCCACATCTCCCCCAGGTCGTGGCCGTGTTCAGCTGCTTCGGGCTGTGGATCCCGCGCTCCATGATGGTGGTGGAGATGGCGACCACCATGTGAGTAGTGCCTGCCCTGGGGTGGCGGGGCTGGGAGCCCACGGGATCTGATCACCTCTATCCTCATCCTCTTCCTCCTCCCCAGGTACTTCGCCATCTGCTTCTACCTCCTGATGCTGGTCATGGTGGAGGGCTTTGGGGGCAAGGAGGCGGTGCTCAGCACCCTGAAGGACGTGCCCATGGTGCTCAACACCGGGCCCTGCTGCTGCTGCTGCCCCTGCCTGCCCCGAATCACCATGAGCAGGTGAGGGAGGGCTGGGGCAGGGGCTTCACCCCCTGCTTCTGCTGGGGCAGAGGAGAAGCCCTAAGGCAGGACCTCGGGATGCCACCGACCTCTCTCTGTGCCAGGAGCAAGCTGCGGTTGCTGATGCTAGGGACTTTCCAGTACGCCTTCTTGAGGACAGCCGCCGTCTTCCTGGGGCTGGTGCTGTCTGCTGACGGGAACTACAACCCCGCTGATGTGAGTGCTGTGGCGTGGTGACAGGCAGGGTGACGTGTGAGCGGGGAGCCCCACCGCAGCCCCAGCCTCGCAGCCAGCGGCTCCGGCAGCCCAGACGCATTTCCTGCCCCCCAGATCTCGGCGGAGAGCGTGGCGCTCTGGATCAACACCGTCGTCGGTGCCTCCACCCTCTTCGGGCTGTGGGCTCTGGGCATCCTCTTCCGGCAGGCCCGGCTGCATCTGACGGAGCAGAACATCCAGGCAAAGTTCACCTGCTTCCAGGTAAGCCTGAGCACAACGAGCAATAACGCAGCGCAGGCTGGAGGTGGGCGAGGACGTGCGCGGGGACAGGTGGGCGAGACCCAGGTCCGGCTGCCCGTGGGGATGGCAGCCTCTCACCGGGGGTGTTGGTGGTCGCAGGTTCTCCTCGTCCTGACAGCGCTGCAGCCCGCCATCTTCAGTATCCTGGCCAACAACGGCAACATCGCCTGCTCGCCGCCCTTCTCCTCCAAGGCCAGGTCGCAGCGTAAGTCGGGAGGAGCAGGAGTAGATCACTTGCTCCTGGCCAAGCACCTCCAGCACGCAGTGAGGAAGGGACATGGTCAGTGAAGGTGGCTTTGACCCACCCGTCTCCGTTTCTCACTTTCAGAGATGAACATGCAGCTGTTAATCCCGCAAACCTTCATCCTGGCCGTGGTGACACGGATGTACTACCGCAAGCAGGACGACAAGCCGGGCTACCAGCCCTTCAACGTCACGCCCGCCAGCAGCAACGCCAAGGCGTGAGCAGGGGGAGCACAGGAGGGTGCGAGGGGCAGAGCCTGGGGTGCTGCCCGCCCTGCACAGCCACCTCCTCCTCCTGCGGCCCTGGGAAGCTGCTGGGAGCACAGGCAGCAGAGGGGGAAAGGGCATGTCAGCGGAGGGTGACAGGGTCCGAAAACCTGAAGGCCACGAGCTAGAGGGAGCTGCGAAGCAGCCGTCCAGCCCCGGGGGGGGCTCTTGTCTTGCACTGAATAAAGGTAACTCTGTACGTGGGTCTCGTGTTGGTCACTGGGCTCAGATCGTGGGAGGGTGGAGCCCAGGGCAGCAGCACCATGGCGCAGGGCTCACAGGGGGCTGGGGCTGATGAGGTGCCCAGCACCCCCCGCTGAAGCCCCTTCTCCCTCCAACCACTGCTAAGACGGCACGTGAGGAGGCCACGATGAGCGCTGGCTGGGCTAGAGCAGCAGAAGGGACCTGGCACACAACGACTAAAATGACTTTGCATTTATTTGGCTAAAAATAAAGGCCAAGAAACCAACTCCAGAACAAGACACGGGGCTGTGCACACAGGCCATACAGAGAAACCAGCACAGTGAACACGGACTGGGAAGAGCCAGCCCGACGTGACAGGGAGAGTAGGTGATGCACAAGGCCAGGGATGGGCAGGGGGTGGCAGACTGTGGGTGCTAAGGCCAGAGCTCACTGCTGGGCACCACCAGAGCTTCCTGCGACCAGCACCCTGCTCATCTCCCCCCAGCACACCAGCTGGGGCCGGTGCAACCCTGGGGAAGAGGAGAGTCAGAAAGCCAAAGCTCCCAACTCCCACTCTTTCATTATTTTCATCCATTTCAGGGAAAAAGTTCTCTTTCCCATCAAGGGGGGAAAAAAGTGACTCAGAGCTTTTTGTGGGTGGCTGCATTCAGAGTGAAACTGCTCAGCTTAAAACACACTGGTGAGCAGTTGTGAGACCGTCAGGCTTGACAGACTCCTGGCAGCAGAGCGTGACAGGACTTTCTAGGCACCAACAGTAGCGTTGGGCCCAGAAATCTCCTGGTTTTGACAAGCAGCAACACGCAGGCAAGCAGCAAAATACCGGACTCGGTCACCTCGTTGGACAGCCAGACCCAGCTCCTTACCCGCGGCAGGTAGGACACCCAGCCTGCCCAACAGGGAGCCCTTCGGAGCACCAAATCTTCCCCGAGGGCAGGGGGCAGGACGCAGGGCTTGTCCCAAAGTCACCGCTACTGCCAGGTGTATTCACTGCTCCAGCACCTGCCTCAGGTTACAATAAGGTCCCGACCCTCTAAAATGTCTTGACAAGACAGGGCAGCGCTGGAAATGGGGCCAGTCCTGCAATCCCAGAGGAAACAAACAGAACTAAAAAGGAAAAAATATAAAAAAAGACTACTTTGGGATTCGAGTGTCCATTTTAATTGAAGTGCACGGAGGAAGCAGGGATTATCGGTTACAAGAAACAGCTCTGTGATTCCAAGCTACACGTAAAACCATGTCTGGCTTCTCACCAAGGGCCCCGGGTTGTGCAGAGACACCAAGAAACACACAGGGTCTCCACAGAACAAGCCACCATCCAAAACACACCACTGTTACCCAAAATTACAGAACACTGTTGCATAACTTGTGTTTAAAACAGCAGCAAGGCTCTGAAGCAGCCTGGCCTTTGTGATCCACCGGGGGAAAGCGCCGTGACACCCCTAGTGAGGGAAGGTGAGGAAGACAGGGAGGAGAGACCGTGGGCGATACAAAGTAAGTGCTCCACCATCATAAATAAGCCAGGTGAGTAAAGGCTGGCTCGTACCAAGGGACCGTTCTTTGCTCTTACATCTTAAAGCCAACAGCAGCCCGCCACGCTCCCAGAGCTGTGCACACCCCTGCTGAGAGAGGGCCGAGTGGCGGATGGGGAATCCCCAAAACACCCTTTCTCATACAGGCTCCAGCCTCAGCAGAAGCTCAGAGTGAAGAAGTTTCTCTCCTAAGAGACTCTGCCAAGCCCTCTGGGCAGCATGACAGAGGAGCAGCAGGGTAAAAGCCAGCAAGCAGCAGCAGCAGCCTGGGACGATTCGCCTCCCTGCTGCTCCCCAAGCCCCCATCCCGTGTGGCAGAGCTCCCTGCGGGGCTGCGAGCCCTCCTCGTCTGCTGCCAGCACTGCAGGAGCTCACGGGGGCTCAGCCCAGCAGCTCCACGCAGAGACAAACCCGAAGGGAAAAGCGAATGGGAGCTTCACGGGACATCGAGCTGGCTGCGGGGACAGAGCGCACCGAGCAGCTCGGGACCTGGGCACGGGGAGGGAAACTTCCCCCGGAGAGCTGCGGGCCACAAAGCTCGATGCTTACTACACACACACGACAGCAGGAAGGACTAGGACCTTTCAAATGAGCAGAGTACACGTTTAAAATCTTTAAAAGCTGCAGCACTCGCTGATGTTCTTTCCGGCCCGCCTTGAGGAGCGGAGTAAATGGGCAGGATTTGTGCATTTATTGCACAGGACAGGTAACACGGGACCGTCACCCTTCACTGGGTGGTAAAACGTGCCCCTCATCTGTCCAGCTGCACATACCAACAGGCAGCAAACTGGCTGCATGAATTCTTGTTTTGTCCTTATAGCAGCAACTTGACCAGTGTAAAGGACTGCGCCAGTCCTTGGAGCACAGCAACGGAAACACGGAGACGCGCGGAGCACAGTGTTGAGGGGCCACATGGACAGACGAACACTTAGGACACACCGGAGACTGGGACAAGGAACTTCTCAAAGGATTACACACGTTCATTGCCTACCTGGGCGCTCACACACCTGAGGAAACGCACAGACAGAAAGTGCCCTGAAGCAAAGATTCATTCTCTTCTCTCCAACAGCAACTGAGGGCTCAATTTTAGCTCGAGATTTAGCAGTCCCATTAGGATTAGCTGGAAAGGCCTTTCCCCCGCAGCTGCCTGTGCAGATTTGGAGCTGCAAAAGCTGCACACCTGCAGGGCGTGCGACTACGGTGCTGCGACTCCTTCCAGGGGGTAACTCGTGCACGCAAAGCTGGCGGCCCTCTCCCCAGCACATCCTCACTGCGGCACGCCAGGAAGCTCGGCCAAGAGGCATGCCGAGCCTGCCAGGTAAGTTCCTATCGGCTCCAGAGCAGCAGAGATGTCCCTATGTCCTAGCAGCCTCTCTACACAACTGCTCCCTGCGTGGTGTTCCTGGTTGAGGAACCGAGGGGTCTTTCATTTGGCAGCGGCACGGATACTGCCTGGGGCTGGGAGGGATAAGACAGGGGAGCTGAGAGAAGGAAGGGGCAGGTGGGTCTTACCACTCTGCCTCGCCTGGAGAGCTTAACAGGGGAAAAGAAACCAGAACAAGAGCCACACTCGAGTGCTATTCTTTGTGTTTTAAAAGAGTAGTTTCTTAAAATATAAAAACCATCTTTCCCCTGGAGACCACTAGAACGTAAACAATAAAAGGGGAATCTGGGGAGAAGGGAGAGGAGGTTTGAATGTGCTTCCAGGCAGCAGCCCTCGCTAAGAGCAACGGGTGCCTCCAAGGCCCTGTGCTCACCGTCAGCCCTGTTCCTATGGCTCTCTTGCTCAGTTAGAGTTCCCCAGTGGGTCTGGACTTAGGATTCAGCGATTAGCGGTTCGCAGCAAATCCCGGCTGGCAGCTTTAATCCTCTTCATCCTCGCTGATGTCGTAGGTGACTGCAGACTCGTTCCTGGAGCGGTTGGCCGGCGAGGAAGGAGGAGTCTTAGTTGAAAAGGGCCAGCGGAAGGAGGGCGACGGGGAGCGGTCGTGCGTGGGGCTGCTGCTGGGGCTCTGCTTGGGGCTGATGGCCTGCAGCATCCGGCCCTTGCCCTCCTTCAGCATGTGTTTCTGGGATGGAAGCAGGAAGGCCGTTAGCATGGCTCTAAGAGTGATGGGAATGGACACTGCTCACAGCCCGTGCAGCATGTTGAGCTGTTGTGTCTCAATTCCTCCCATATAAGAGCAGAAACCCAAGCACAGTGCTATAGTGCCTTTGGGCACTGCATCCACTTTCACCATTACCCATTTCCAAGCACCTCTAGTATGAAGTGCCTGTGACATCTGGCCAGCACCACAGGGGAGCCAGGCAAAAAGCAGTCGTTTCAGACCCAGCCCGTCCCGGGCCTGTGACAAAGTGACTGCCAGTCTCTTTGCTCTGTGGCCTGCGGGACACAAGCTGGAGTTCACAGACCAAATCCCCGTCCCCCTTCTCCCCGGGCAGCTCCTTACCAAGGCGCCTTCTGGGCCAAACATCTCCAGGAAATTGCCAATGAACTCCCGGGACTTCTCTTCCCACTTCTGAATGAGATCAATACTCTTCTCCTCCACTTTCTGGACAAATTCCTTTGACTTCTCCTCCACATCCTTCACCCTTTTTTTCACTTTATCCACACGCTCCTGCAGGTGGTATTTCTTTTCCTGTTGAGTAAACGAAGGATCAGAATACAGCTCACCAGATCTAAGTGGCGACTACCTCTCATGTCAGTTATTACACTGAACTGTTGCTTAAGACTCAGCATCTCCACTGGTTTTGTGACATTTCTCCCTCACTTCAGTGATGCTTCTTCCCTAGACTAACTGGCAGGGCTGCGAGATGCTTGGTGGCAGGCCCTGGCACAGTCCACAAAGCAAGACTAAACCCGGAGATAAGGACTATCTAAGAGCAGTGCATAGAAGAGGGAAATATTTATAAAATATACAGATTAGATTTGAGTGACCTGCTGCGGGTCTCCTTGCGTATCGTGACAGCACAAGACTTTTTGCTGGGTGTTCGTAAACAGAGACGGTTGGATGCCAAAGAGAGGCCAAGCAGCCGTTACCTCTCCTGTTTCGTTTTGTATTTGATTGTATTAAAAAGGCATAGTGTCTGAGTGATAAGAAAAACGTTTACTACATAAGAAAAGCTTCCTGCCATGTATTCTGCTTGCGTGCTAACAGCCACTCAGTACAGGATCAGAGCACGTCCTTCTCCACCAACTCCTGCAGGTCCAGAGAGGGAACAGCACAGTGAGAACAGGATCAGATTTTATCCTAACAAATGCCTCTGCCTTAGGGAAGTGGCTGAGGGAAGAGGGGAGATACGAGGCACTGCAGCTGCTGCCAGGAACAACCAACACTTCACTTGATTCAACAAAACACATTTTGCCACATGCCTCGGCCTCCAGCTCTCTCAACTGGTGAAATGTCACCGAGTAATTTCTGACAATAGAGCAGTATTAGCAAAACCCCAGCTCCTCTGGGCAGGCTACTCTTCACAGTGAGAGTTTCAACAGAGGAAGAAATCTAATTTCTGCTACAAGGACACTAGTTTGGTGTAACTGTTTAGCTCTGCAGAGTTCCTACTCACTGGCATATGGCAGAAGTGTGCTACTGCTATGCAAGACACAGCTTTACACAGCTTATAGAACCATAGAATGGTTTGGGCTGGAGGAGACCTTACAGATCACCTAGTTCTAACCCCCCCGAAGGGCAGGGACACCTCCCGCTAGACCAGGTGGCTCAAAGCCCTGTCCCACCTGACCTTGAACACTTCCAGGGATGGGGCATCCACAGCTTCTCTGAGCAAGAAGTTGTGGCGAGACACACTTCAACTCACATTTATGAAACTGACGTTGAGCTCTTTAGCCGTGTAGCCCCGTTGCAGGTTCCTTCTGGCATAAACATCGTAGTCCCGCACGATGCGGGTGATGATATCTGATGTTGAGATCCCCTCAGTCCTCTGAGTTGGTGCAAACATGCCTAAAGTTGGGGAACAGGACTCAGGACAGCTGTAGCAAGACACGGTAAAAAGCCTCTAACAGTACACAACAACTCCTGTGAAAACCCTCAACTGTCCCCACACCATCATGACTCTGCTCTGCAATGCACAATACCTGGCTCCTCCTTTCTGGGAGCATGAGGAGGAACTAAGAAATACCTAAGCACGTCAAAAGCATTTCTCACTCAAATACAAATACATTTTCTAATGAAAAGCTCTAGCCCTTCACTTCACCTGGTTTTGAACTACTGACTACAACCCACTGCATTTAGAATAGCGTGGTGACAAGGACAGAATAAGGGGTCCCACAATTTAGTGGGTGGAAACATGATGGCTGGGTTTTGAAAGCTTAAAATAAGTTGCACCCCCTGCTGAGTTTTACAGAAATCAGATAGAGGATCCACTCTGTAAAGTCTGGAAGATTCTCCATTTGTGAAAATCTGTACGACAAGCCATAATACTTTTCCGAAAGGTGGCTGTGAATTCAATCGCAGTAACATGGTTGTACACAAAAATTAATGCAAGGCAACCCTTGACATGGCACATGGAACAGTCTTGGCCTTAAAACTAGTGCCCAAAGCTGTACTTCTTCCTGCCCTCAGAGCCTCCTGGGCAGACCATGTGCCCACAGGGCCACTCTGCAGGGCACAACCCCGACATCTGGGAGCAGAGGAAAAACTACAGCAGAGAATCTGACCCAGACTCACCTGCTTCTTTTATGTGCTTATATACATCATCGCTGCCAGCAGAAGAATAGGGGATGTCATCATGTGCGACAAAGTCGATCTGGAAATTAAGAATAATGCGAGAATCAACGTTTTACCTCCAGCACGCAGGTCTGCTGGCTGTCACCGAGGGCCACTTTTTGCTCAAACACCTCCGCCCCGAGGCGTGACCGAGAACTGCAAGCGATTCCCCTCGAGAAACCAGCAAAGAGCAGTCACGGACTGTCACTGCCAGTTGTGCATCGAACTTGTCAGCACACAGCAAAAAGGAAGGGCTGGGACTAAGAACACAGCTGCTTTAAGCTCCTGAGAGAAACAGCTTGTTAACGGCCACAGGGGGAAACTAAGCGTACTCCCCAGATGCTGTTTCACTTCCCAAAGCAGTTCAACAGATGTCAGAGACTCTTTTTACTTCATCTTACCTACTGATAAAAGACTCACAATACAGCTTGCCTGGTCTCCTGCTGCGGGGAAGCTGATGTAGATTTAATCTGGCCCTGCTGAAAGCAGGGGGCTGGACCACATGACCTCCAGAAATCCCTTCCACCCCATGTTACGCTCTCCCTTTTTCATGTTTCACACCAATCTGTAACCAGCATCAACTTCTCCTGGAACACAGAAAACCCTTTTGCCCCTCTCAGGCTCCTTTACCTTGTCACTATCTGCCAGCTCAACACTTCTAATCTTCTAAGAAGCCCCACCTGGTTCCCCTAACCCAGCTCATTCTATGTTTAAGGATCTTCAACAGAAATGGGTTGATCAGGCAGAGGTCACCCCCACAGATGAATTCTTGCTGTAAATAGCAAGCACAGACAGCAGCTAATCAAAATTCAAAGCAGATCAGATGCCGCGTATTACCCTGTGCTCTGCCAGGAATTCAGGGGTGAGCGTCCATGGTGCATTTCTCACCACCTCGTCCACATAGCGACAGTGCTGCACAGCATCGTACCGCTCGTTTTCATTCATCACCGTGAAGCCCTTGAAGTTATGGGTCAGCTCATCACTGCAGACTGAAAAAAAAATCAGGCAGAGAGAAGAGTGAGACTGAGGTACTTACCCTAATCCTTTGCAGAGAAAGGACCCTGCATACACCCCTGCCAAGCCAGACAATTCCAGCTGTTGAGAGGCTGGTGCTTCCAAACCTACCTCTTCTAGCCAAAAAGCACTAGAACCAGGGAATGGTGATGGGGCACTAAACTCTTGAGCAATGCTAGGCAGGCTGAGCAGGGAGAATTGTCCGTATGCCTGGGGGATTTCTGCAAGAGCTGGGGACCCACACCCTAAGCCCTCGAGGACCCTAGAGACTACAGTGCTCTCCAAGAAAGTCAGCCAATACAGAAGACAACTCTCCTGTATGAAATGGCACCTGGCAGAAACCTTCTTATTACCCTCTGGATGTCTTAGCTCAGGAAACTGGAGCCCATATGAAAAACAAAAACAAACAAACAAACAAAAAACCACCAAAAACCCCACCTCCCTAACCTTCTGATTTCATAAATACCATAACATAGCCTAGCTCTTGGAAAACTAAAATGCAGAGCGAGTTCACAGCAAATTAAGATCCTATGATTATGTTCTGTGAAAAAGTAAATGAACAACTCTTCACAATCTGCACATAATACATTGAGGAGGAAGCAGTTTCACTTGGTTATCAGACTCAAAAGTAAACAAGGGATTACCAGTCTCAGGGTATTAATATATTTATGTTCCAGACAAACAGATGATAAAGAGCGGGTGAGATTGCTCCCAGCTTGGAGCTAACGTTCAACTGGGCTGTGGCCTCATCTCCCTCAGTTCCTGGTGCAAGGGGGGCAGCTCACTGCCCTCCACTGCTCACCAGTCTCCCAGAGGCAGAGAGCAAGATTACACATCTTGCTACACTACCATGTTAATAGTGTTACCTGAAGGTATTTTCCTGTCTGATGTACATTTATGTACATGGCTTGTCTTTCTGCCTGCAAGATTTCTGAGTTTAGAGCATTTTGAAAGTTGATTAACTGTACCAGCTTTCCTCCCTCCTCTCCCCTTCCAGACACTACGGGAGCACACATAACACGTACAGAAGTGCCACTGTAAAAATGCTCTCAGCAGTGAAACAAAACACAAAGACATTATTAATGGTCTGTCAAAGAATCGGTTTCATTTTGCTGCAGCAAGTTAATGACATTTCAGAAAACTAGTTAAAGGCATTCCCAGCTCCTGACACCTCAGCATTGTTACACAGCCTGACTAGAGGTCACCCCCTGATAGACAGCATCCACAGCCTGACGTGTCTCTGGTGTCACGTATCAGAAACGCCGGTGAAGGCACAGACACAGAGGCACTGTGTGGACAGAGGCCAGCGTATTGCAGCAGCCAGAGGAAAGGGTTTCTTCTTTCCTGTTACATTCTTGAAGGAGACCTAGCTGAAACACCTCTGCTGGATCCCCTCAGGCAGTGAGCAGGGTACTCCTGGTTTCATCTCAAGGTCTTTGAATCTAACGAACAAAATACAAACTTTTTATTGGAGAAAAGGGGCCTTACTGACTTCCACGTGGCCACGCACATGCCCAAGGAACCACTGCTATCTCCATGCTCCCAGCAAGACCTGCCTGGGGTTAGCCAGAAGCAATTCCCAGCAGAAAGCTGGAGTAAGAGGGTGACTTGCAGGGCAATAGAAGTGACACAAAGCTCAGCCAGCCATGGGGGAACTGTTAACTGAGAGGCAGATGCTCAGCTGCTGCTAGTATATTTTCATACTCAGTGGTATCTGTCACAAACAGAGGGGCCAAGTTTGAACAGGCTGATGAGGCGTCTTTTCCTTGTGTTCTTTTGCTACAGGATTTCCTTCTGCAGATGTATCTCGCTCTTAACATACTGCAGTAAGACTTTGACAACCAAGTGGGATTTGGGACAACTGCAGTGACAGCCACTAAGGCCATGAAGACAAAAACCCTGTTATGCCAGCCGCATGCACAACAGCAGAGGTTAACTGTGCTCCCATGACAGCCAAAGTCAACACGATCACTCCTTACCTCCCACAATGAGGTATGTGTTTGGGAAGAGGTTTTTTGCTTGCATCAAGGCCCGGGCGTGTCCAGAGTGAAACAAGTCAAATATTCCATCGGCGTAAACTCTGACAGGGCGATCCACTGTGCCAAAGAGACAGACAGACAGACATTTGTGAAGATGCCATCCTGGAGAAGTAGCTGCTGCTCATGCATGCATATGGGGACCTTCTGAAACTCAGGGGGGAGTTGCAGGAAACTGGCAGAGCACAGAGCCATTGCCAGGAAACACTTGTGAAAAGAAATGGCTGGCTCTTTTCCTTCGCACATGGAAACAAACACAGCAGAGAACAGAGCTGAAATACAGCCATGTTCAAAAACAGACTCAAAACCTACCACGTATCTACCTTGGAGGGACACTAAGGGGGCAGCAGACTCTGAATATCTCCCTCCTGTGGGATCTAAATGTAGTATTCTTTTTTTTTTTTTTTTTTTTTTTTTTTACAGCAAGGAGACATCAGAAGGGAACTGGCCAAAATGTTTTGTAGGTGCCTGATTTCCCCTTCCAGCCAGGACGGCATCTCAAGACCTTCTCAAAATCCTCCTCTCTGCAGCCCACTGCCACAGTTACCCCATCTGGTTGAGGGACCAGGCTGTTCTGATTCCCCACCAGCATCACTGATTCCCTACAGTCTAACGAAGTGTGTGCCTGCATCTGAAAACCCAGCTCGACTACTCAGAGAAATGCAGATCCAATTCTGCTGAACTGCTGGCACGCACTGAAATCACAGATTAATAAGGAAGAACAAAGGCCATCAGCCCATCTCTGCCAGGGTGTATTGTAGCTCTTCTCTGAGGTCAGCACAAAGATAAGTTGAGATAGGGGAGTACTGCCACGTAGCAGCAGGAGACTCCCCGACTTCTGGTCCCCTGGGACCACACGGGGCACCAGCTCTCTTGCTGCTGGTGACAGAAAGCCACATATTTTTGGTATGTGACACTTGGGAATGGGCTGCTGCTCTCCAGCCCAGTTCATGCCGACTGGCTCAGAGGCACACCAAAGCTGCAGCGAGGAAGGGGCAGAGAGAAGACCCAGGAGAGCTGAAACCTCACAGCTCTGGGAAGGGTTTGACTGCACCTAGTGATAAAACATGTGAGAGGAAGGCTTGATGCAAAGGGAAGGATGTTAAGTTCAAGCTAAGCAGAGGAGTCAGCTTGAGGACAGCCTCTTCCAGTCATTTGTCAGCAAATCTGCCTCTGTCTGAAGGTGCCAGGAGGCTCTGGAGGGCCAAGGATCTGAAAGCCTAAGACTGCAAGAGCTTGCTGTACGCCAGAAGAGGGCTGGCCCTGGCACGCCCCTTTATTAAAGCACAATTATATTATGGGAATTGGCTGGGACATGTGTCTCTTTTCCTCTGTACCTGCAGCAGCCACAGTAGCTGAGCACAGGCATAAACAACAACAAGGAAGCATGAAGCATATTTTAGTCTTAGCAGGCAGGAGAGCCATCGATGTTGAAATCAGAGACCTTTGTGCAGGTTCTGGAGACTTTCAGCCGGGAGACTAATGCGGACTGTGAAAAGCACTGAATTTTCAGAAACTCCCACAGGAAATCACTGCCAGATCTCATTCTAAGCTGGCTTATCTCTCAGCATCAGCAGCAGTCAGGTAATCAGAAGTGCAGCATTTTTATTGTCTCAGGGTCTCAGTAATGGAGAGACCAAGCAAAACAGCACTGTCTGCACACAGCTTGGCAACAGAGGGCAGCCATCCGTCAGGAGGAGCCAGTCCTGCCTCTGCCTCCCTGTTGGACTCGCAAAGAGCAGTTTCTCCATTTGTTTTATAAAATAAAAGGGCACATTCCTGCTGTGGGGATAGCCCATTTTGATTAATGACAGTGATTTTAATTCAAATCCAGGCTAGAATGGGATACTCTGGACAAAGACGTATGCTGGTTTTACTTGACATTTCGAATTCCAAAAGAGATGACTTTTAAAGTGCCTAACTTTAAGCTGCTTCAGACAAAGTGGTACAGAAAAATGTTCAGCTCTGACAGTACTCCTTAGCTGTAAGTGGCACAGGAAGAGCTAAAATATGAATATTTATTTACCTCAGAGAGTCTTACTGACAAAGGTGCAACACCTCACACGCAGAGCCTCCAATTTCAGTTGGACTAGCAGAACCAATTTCACATAGGAAGAGCTATCTAATCACTAAAGCATGAATAAAGTCACGGGCTGCAAACTTGGTCTTACACAGAAGGTTGGATCAGAGTCAGATATCAAGAACCAAACCTCTCCCCCAAACCCAACATTTATACAAACCCAGTCTGGTTCTTACTTACAAGGGGTCCCTCTCATTGCTTCTTCATACGTCACTCTGATGTATGGCTTGCTGTAGTCGATTTCCACTTCATCTGAAAACGGAGCTGGTTCCTTTAGTCCCTAAAAAGCCAGAGGTGGTCAGCTGTGAGAACGCGAAGGCGAGCACGCTATGTGGCAGCAGCAAGGCAACTGCAGTGCTCTCGTCATGAAGTGACTTACTGTGTCTGCATGATTCAGGCACGTGTACTGAAAGACTAATTAGCGTTAAACCTCAAAACAGCCCTGCAGGGCGATTAGCCTGAATTTGACAGGGAGAGCTTCAGCAAACCTCGTTGTCACGGCTGTGACTTTGCCCACCCAGGCACGACAATCGCTTTGCTGTACTTGTGTGCCTGTGCTGTGACGTGCTAATTCTAATAGCTCCTCAGTTTGAATATACAAAAAGAGCAAGAGAGCAATACCAACAGCAGCACAATTCCCCAAGGGACACGTGCATCATCTCCCTTTTCTGAGGCATGTGCAACAAGAGACTGACCTCGATCTGTGGCAGAACATATCCTAGCGCTGCAGGAAAACCTCTCTAACCTACTAGCCTGATCACAGCAGTTACGTTTAATCAGCAGCTGAAGTCCAGGTATCGTTTCTCGTCTCCTCTGAGCGAGAACAAAACATCTGACCTTGCCATAATGGAACAAACAGCTCAACTTCCTTCTCGCAGGAAGGTGTGAGGCGGCAATGCCTTCTCTTTCCTGAGCCAGAAGGCTAGGAAGCAAGCCTGCAGATCGTTACAATAATACCTTAAAGCTGCAAAAAGCTAATCAGCAGTTTCCTCTCTGGCTTCCTGTCCCATTGCAGCGTCCTGCCACAGTACCCAGCACCGCTGCAACCAGAAAGACCGCTGCTGGTACTGTTAATGTCATCCCTTATTACCGTGCTCCAAGCGAGGCACAGAGGAAAAGCAACCCACTGACCACTACACTGAATCAAACTGATGCTGCTGAAAGCTCCTTTCACAAGAGCACCTTCGGAGGCTCTGGTACCCACGTTTCACACACCACCTCCGCTGGTGGGTCTTTATCCTTTGGTCCTCTCTCTCCTTTCCTCACTGCCATTATATCTGGGACTTGTGTATAAAACCAGACTCTCTGCAGCTTGGTTGTCATGTGTGTGATACAAAGCTAGGAATAATGGCATAAAAAAACTACTGAAATTATCAGAGAATCACAGAGAAATGCTCTCAAAAGCTCCTGCCCATCTCAACCTTCCTCTGCAGCACCTACAAAGGTCAGGACACAACCAGATGTGCACAACACAGCTGGCTGAGTATTATCTGTTTCATGTTCTTCATACAGAGATGCTTTATTTCTAACACAGGACAGACACCAAACTGAAGAGCAAGTGATTTCCATGGAATAACCCCTATGCTTCTCTTTCCTCACTGAAATATGTGGAATTTTTAAGAGGGATGGGATTGATCTTTATGAAAGTCAAGGATATTAAGGCCCGGTGGAATGAATAAGCCATGCAACAGCTCGATTGTCCACTTCCAACACTGTTAACATCTGTCAAATGTCTTGGGACAGCACTGAAGTACTCCTCAAGAGCAAAGAGTTATCCAAGAGGAAAGCCGTGACACATCACCAAATTTTACCAGGACTATGACCCCGGTGTGATGTGGCAGGGACGGTAGTTGCTTCTCAGAGATAAGGAAAGAGCAACCAGAAAACACGTGATACCCAGGAGAGCTCAAGGAAAAGGAGCAGAGAGGAGCTGTGGAAAACCCATCACCACAATATCACGGCAAGGACAAGATACAGTCAGCTCTTCACAGTGACATTAGCTGAGACAGATGACCTTTAGAAGAGACTCCAATTTGATCTAGAAGGAAAAATACTTTCCATTTTTTCTTTTTTTAACATTCCTGAAGTACCAACAACATAAATGCAGTTTCCTGCCACATGAGGACAATCAAAAAAGTCATCTTCCCAGTGCTGCCGACAGTGGTTTCAGCAGCTTTCTTCTGCAGGTGCTAACAAACTTCAAGCCCACCAATGGGTCCCCTGCCTTGACACAGACTTTCTGCGGGGTACACGAGTTGTTATGCACTTTTTGGGTGCATTTCTCCCTCCTGCTGGGTCACTGAGAAAAGCCACCTGTGTGAAGAGCATGCTTCCTTCTGTAGCAGGTGGGTATCTATCTGCATGCCTCTTTGGGAGCAGATTAAGTGACTACAAAGAGGCTGGACAGACCACAAAAGCAGCTTAGCAACGCTCGCTTCAGATCTAATTTAAGCCCATGTTGTAAGCATGTTATTAGCATGAGCCAAGGAAGATTTCAAACTGGCTCTACAAGAAGGATAGCTACCGTCATTTGCTTCTTTCCTCCCCCTTGTTTTCCGTCTCCACAGAAACCCCATAACATTTATCTTCCTGCTGCTAAGACTTCGGTGCCTAATCTCCAGGCACCTCCAGCTCCTCTCTCTGCCTACTTACGAATGAGCGCCGGGACATTTTTGGAGGGATTCCATCCAGCTCCGTCGCCCCGTTGGGGCCGGATCCATCTTTTCTTCTCTTGCGGGAATTCAGCCTGGAGGAGGTCGGCGGCTCCATCTTGCCAAGCGCGTCCAGTGGGAACCGGGACAAACTGAAGGAGAGGAAAAGAAGAAAAAAAGGGAGGGGAGGGAGAGAGATTTCTCAGCTCTTCCAAAGCAAAGAAAAAAAAATCAGTCAACAGCAGGCACAGCGTACGGAAGGTCAGTGCAAAGACACAGCCACCTAACAAGGGGCCTTGCCAGTTGCACTTGGCATCAGCTGCCAAGGCTTGACAAACCGTGCCTGGTGGGAATACGGAATCGCTGCGTGCAGCTCGGGGCTCTGCTGCAGAGGGAAGCGTGCAGCACTCAGCTGGCCGGAGAGAAACTCACCCACGAGTTGCAGTGCAAGTTACAAATCATCAGGACAGGGCTAATTATGCTGTTTTAGCATCTGCAAGGCAAGCTAAGGATTAAGGCATGCCCAGTGCACATCCAGCCCTCCCCCAGCTCTCATTTTGATGACACCGAAGGCAAACACTTCTGCCCCTCGGTGCTGCAGCCCCCCCTTCGAGACGCCGGGTCCCTGCGCAATCCCGACGCGAGGGAGAAGCCCGTTTAAGCAGAAGGACGAGGGGAGGGGAAGGAGCGCAGGGGTGCAACCCACGGTCATAACTTCGCTAACGAGACGGCTTGCTGTTTGCTTTGCTGTTTGCGTAAGACCAAGCCCCGGCTCAGCGGGGACAGCTCACCTTGGGATGGCTGCCACCATCCTCCCCTCTCGTCCCCTGTCCCCACTGCAGCGGTGACTCAGCTGGTGGCGAGGCAGCTGCTGTCACCGTGTTCGAGCACACGCTTACTTCTGACACTTTATGTACCAGGCTGTAATTAGTTCAGCTGAACTGTTTCTGCGATGAATGGGCCGAGGGACGACCAGCTTGGGACAGAAATCGTGACAGCTCTCTGGCCGCGAGCTATCCCAGCGTGTGACCTGCAGGTACCGTACGCTGCTACCTTCCCAAGGGGCCCTGCAGCATTAGGAAGTACTCCGCACAGCTGAGGCAGAGCTAGGGATTCATAAAACACTCCCTTTTCAGCTGCTGAGAGGTGCTGCATTTACAGAGCCTGTAGGGAGCAGCAGCTAAGGCTCGTCCCTCCTGCTCACCCGAACCACACAGCTCCCAGCTCAGCAAGCAGCATTTTGGAGCTGCGAGCAGCGGGAGCCCTCCCTCCACCCAGGAATGATGACTACGTGCATGCCTCTACACCCTTCTAATAAGGGCCAGGTGGAATGTAAAACTTCTCCCCACCCTTTGCAGAGGATGTGCTGGAACACGTTAGGCGGGGCAGTGCGAGGGAAGGGGACGGGCAGCGTCCCTCTGCGCAGCCTGTCCACGGGGCAACGCTCTGCTCCTGGGCCGCCACAAGCCTGGGCTCTGCGAAGGGGAGCTGTGAAGAAGCAGATAGAGGGACTGGGCTTACTCGACTCCAGGCTAAGGGATGTCCCCAGGTAAGGAGTCAAACGCAGTTTAATAACACACGGGCACAACTCTCCCCTCCTAGCATCCACCAGGCAGTACAAACTGGCAGGGCCACGTGCAGCTGCTGTGGTGTTACCTGCAGATACGTGCCCCAGGCTGCTCTGTTAGACCTAATGTAAGGCACTAGGAACAGGAAAGAGAATCTTTATGTGAGCAGGAAGCCAAAAGATATTGGGGAAAGACAACGGTCCTGTTGGAAACTGCCCGGTT
This sequence comes from Heteronetta atricapilla, assembly GCA_011075105.1. NCBI lineage: Eukaryota > Metazoa > Chordata > Aves > Anseriformes > Anatidae > Heteronetta > Heteronetta atricapilla. The sequence continues at coordinate 15,841,957 of CM021739.1, read as the reverse complement.
CACCTAAAAGCAGCACGATTCTCTCTGGTGGGAGCAACCTTAACGTTGATGGAAAGAGTGGGGGAGAACAGCTGTAGGTTTTCTTGACTACCTGGCTGGTGGATGGCACACAAGTGCTCTCCCTGCCCTGATGTTTCAGGCTAGACCGTGCTGAAGGAGCCTCTGCAGAGTCTGGAGAGCTTGGCTGGGCACCTCATGGGTGACGCAGCTCTGTTAATTACTCAAATTAATGCAGAAATTAAGCAGTAATTTTACCTCTTTGGGGCTCTAAAACCTTTACCCCGTGGCTAGCGCGTTTCCAGGAACTCCTCCCAGCAGCAAAGTTATTTATGAAAATAAGTGGGAACAAGTTGTTTTGGAAAACAAGCCATACCTTACTGCCATAAAGCTACTGCTCCTAGAACAGTTATTCTTTTTTGACCCAAAGGACTAAAATAGCACCCCGAACAATTACTTCCTAACAATGGGATGCAGCATCTGTAGCTGAGCTGAACACATGAGCACGCATCTTTGCTTCCCCAAATGACTAAAACACTGCCTGTTCTAAAATTAATTACACTTGCAGCAGATGGGGAGCGGGGAAGGAAAGATAGCTCTGAACCTTATTCTGATAAACTCCAGGACAAAGAACTGGCATAACCAGAAGAAACGGCCCTGTTGTAAAACATTAACGCTGTCCCACCTTGCCTAACGCATCAACCTCCCGCAGGACCGAGTCCGTGCTCGACACGAGAAAGTGCTCTCTAGGAGCAAAGCTAAGAAGTGCCCTGTCAGGGAAGGCCCATGGGGCAGATCCCAGCCCCTGTGCCACTTGAACGAACGCTTGGGGCTTTGCTTCCAACATTATCTCTTTGGCGTGCACCCCGTATCAAGGAAGTGCCTTCCATCACCTGCCTGCTGGCGCAGCCCTAGCTGAGGGCTGCACGGGCTCTGCCAGGAGCAGCCGACTACAAAGCTCAAGGCATTTCCCACAGGAACACAGCCACTTCTCAGAGGGGAGAAAGGACAGGCACTGAGCAGCACAAGGAAAATTACGACTTTTTCCCCTTAGCACAAGACAACTGCATCATCATCCGAGCTGGAATTTCACCACAGCACCTGTGGCATAAGGACAAGGTCCCAGAATAGGTGCAGCACATCCTGTTGCTTACCGAAGCCTTACCTCAGGGACTGCTCCTTCCCGGGCAGCACTGATGTTTTGTTTAGCCCCGAGTGTCGGCATTTGCGGTGTCGCAGGACTCTGCCTCGCATGACACCACAGAAGCAGAGCAGCTATTCCTGCATCCCGAGCCCATTGATGGAACGGGGACCTGACCCATCTGCATTCTTTGCGGTTCGAGGCTCGAGGGACTTCTCGAAGAATATTATGATTTGCAAATCTACGTGCAGCAGCACGATTTCTCCTGCCGCTTTGGCTGCTTCTTCCTTGCAGATTCACACAACAAGGCAAAATAGAACCCACTATTTAAACTCAAAACACGTACAGAACAAGAGGTGGCAGCCACAACCCCGTAAGCGCTCCAGCCCCGAGCTGTTGCATTTACCAGCAGAGATGAAGGTCAGCAGGAGGCCGGTACACCGGGACAGCGAGCCCTCGACCCCAGGCTCCGCAGCCTGCTCACCCGCTCCCGTCGCCCGCTGAACTCGGAAGGCGTTGTTAACACGGTCAGATGTGACTGTCATGTGCTGCTCTGCCTACAAGACGATTCCACTACACAGAACCAAGCTATTTCTCTTCTGCTGACTCATCTGCAGGCAAATACTACTAAACTTTGCACTCTGGCAGCTGTCCGCGGTGCAGAATTGCCCTGACACATGGAAGGCACGAAGCGAGAGCCTCAGGGAAAAGGAAGAGGTCCTGTCACCTCAGATAATTCCCCTGCCAGGCTGCGAAGCACCCAACCTACCCTGCATTCCTCAGCCATGGGGAGAACAGGCTCTGTATTCTGCTCTCCATCTCCAGCCCCCAATTTATGATTAATCTCACTGGCATGCATCTCCGTAGAGATCCGCTGTAGACAGGAAGGTTCAGAAGAAGTTAATGACAAGGCTCGTCACGGACTCCTCTAGATACTGATGAAAGGCTGTTTACGAGATGGGGGTTAACCTGTAGGTAATTACTGGGAGAGATCAGGATCTCTCTTCAGTTGGTGTTTAAAAACCCTGCCCAATCTACACGTCAATGTCGTTCACAGCCCCGCCTTGCCTGATGCCCCAGACCGAGGGCACCGGCACAGAAAGCGAGTGGAAAGGGCTGCGGCCGTCCCTACGCTCGGTGCCTGCTCTGCTCCAAGCCTCAAGCCCCTCGCAAAGTCTCGGTGGGGTCTGGCACACACAGAGCCCTGCTCACACCCCAGACACGGGCTGCTTCAGCTGCTTGCAGCGTATTACCAGTCTCACAGAGATCTGGTACCAGCGCTCTGCAGTGGAAGGATGCTGGGCACCACCCGAGCCCCAAAGGCTGGAGGTGATTCTCCCTACCACCGCCACAGCTGAGCAAGGTGCTGTGTGATCACCGAGGCAGTGCTGCCATGAAGTATTAAAAATAAAGGAATTGCTGGTAGGACCTTTTCGGTGAATTCGCAGCCCTGATGGGCACACCGTAACCTGGGGCACCGAGCATCCCGGCATGTGACAAGGTCTCAGCTGAGGTTTGCAGGAGCAGGTTTCTGCAGCACATCGCAGGTCTGGGGCTTGCTCAGGGGCTGTAATGCACAAGGATGGGCGGTTGTTCTGCCCAATTTTTGGGTTGCTCCTCATGTTTTAGGGTCTGCCAGCAGCGCCTACTGAGAGCTGGGTGCCAGCCTCCCTCAGAAGGGCTGCCCATCACCACCAAGCCCCCCTGCCACCTCCAGGGCTCACCCTGGGCTAACACCGAGACCATTAAAACCCCCCGAGACCATTACAACCCCCCCGAGACCATTACAACCCCCACTGAACGCTGAGCAGCTCCCAACCCACACACGTTATTAACCCTGTGATTCTCCTCCGGTAAGCATCGCTCAGGCATTCACAACACGTTTCACCACCAAACCCCCACAGGTCCCCCCTTTTCGGACCATGCCCTTGTCAGAACCGTGCCTCCCCCCCCGGTCCCCAATTACGACCCCGTTACCCCGCCCGCCCCCCGCTGCAGCCCCCGAGGCCCTCCCGGTGCGGGTCCCGGTCCCCCCCGTCCCCACACACCTTCAGCCGCCGCCGCCCGGTGCCGGAGCCCTGAAGCCCTGGAGCCTCCCGGTGCCGGTGCCGGTCCCGCCCCGCTGCCGCCAACGGGGCGCGGGCGGAGCCGCCGCGCAGGGCCCGGGCCGCAGGAAGGGACCGGCGGCGCCCCGGGAAACCGCGGCCCGAAGCCGCGTTCCGGGTCCGCAGCGTCCCCGCCGCCTCCCTCCGAGCCCCGGCTGCTTCTCGGCTGGGCGAGCTGCAGGGATCGGGGCACGGGTGCCGCAGGGTTTGGCCGCTGGGTGACAAAGTCAGCAGGCGGAGGGGGTGTGCGGGAGAATGCTGCGGCTCGCAGCCTTGCTATGGAAGGCCGAGCATGGGGGGTAAATGGTGCAAGTTGTCCGAGGGGTACTGAGTCCTAGAAGCGGCTGCAGCCCTGGGGATCGCCCTAAAGGCTGAGAGGGAGCAGGCTGTATTGTTCATTGCCCCTTGGTCTTTCTTCTGGGGAAACACACTACCCATTACTCAGCGGCTGTTAGGGGTAACTGGGGTTACCGGACTTAGACCTGTGTTTTGTGTCATGTCTGTGTGAAGCAGGTGTTAAAAACCTCCAAAAACAGAACACGTGCAAGGCAAAAAAATCATGATTTAATCACTGTGACTTGATAAAAACATCAAAACAAGTCTGAGGGTATATATAATCTCTTGGTGAATTTTTTTAGCGTGTTGTTTCACTGTTTTCCAAAGCCTGTGGACTCTCAGGTTCACACACAGAGCACTCATTTAACATGTCACAGATACAAAGAAATCAGGGAAGCCACCATCTATTTCTTGTCAGAGGTAAATTAGATGAAGCTGCTTTTAAACAAACCTATTACAGAAATAGCAATGTACTTGTTCCAGGACTGCAGACGGAAAAGTGATTCTGGAAGATGAACCATAATTTTTGACTTCTCTGCTAAGAGGTGCATAGGCAGAGTGTGTTCTGCTGTAACAGTTGGTGAGGGTGGGATTCAGGATTCACTGTGCTAAACTTTAGCACTGCAAGAAACATTCATGCAGTTTAAATTGTTCAGCTATGCTTCTTCCTCAGCACAGACAGAGGACAGGCATCACCAGAAAGCAACCCGTCCTGTCTTCTAATGGGCATTTAAGATGCATTCCAGTAGCACCCATCTCTCAGAACCAACCTCGTCCTCTAGCTTTTGGGGAGATAAGAGATTTTGGTGCACCTTTTCTGATTTACAGCATCCTTTTCTATCGTTCCTTTCAAGGCTTGAGTCCTAACAAATTTGGTCTCCAAACATCCAACTGTGGATCCTGAAACAGTTTCAGAAAGGCAAAGATTGAGAAACCACTGCAATGCCTATTGAACTGGGCACTGAGCAGTGATTATTCAGTATTTCCACAGGTGCCAAATTGCATGAAATCAACGAGGAGTTACAGCTGGGAGTCTGGGCACTTGGTGGAGTGTGTAGCCTACTGGCTTGAACTATTGCCCTAAGTACCTTGTCTTCTTGTCAATTAATCTAATTTCATGTGACACTTAGCTGGGATTTACAAGATAATTCTTGTAGAAGTCACAGGAACAAGTGCGGATAGCCAGAATTAGAGATCAGATTTATTAATTTACAAAGAATCCTCAGAAAATACTTATCTGAGCACTGATGAGCAATCAAAGCTACTGCATTTTGCAGAGTGGAGAAAACCAGTGGTGGAAATAACAAGGGTAAACACACAGGAGAGAAACAGTAAATACACAGATTTATTATATTTCTTATAAATATATCATTCACTTCAGAAAATTAACAAAAAAAGTTATGGAACTCTTTTACAACAAAAGTTGAGTTTGCCCTAGAAACAATGGCAATTGGCAGTACACTGTTTAGGACAAAACCAGTACACTACATAAAAACAAAGGGTGATTTTAAATAAAGGAGATGATAATGTGCTTGAAGCTATACTGATATCCACAAGGGAGGAGGGATGTTGTAGTGTAACAGGTGTAGGATGTGCTTTGTAGAGCTGCATTGTGTTAGGTACTAAGGGAAGAATATGGTGCTTTTGTGTGTGTTAGCACAAACACTCTAAAGTATTCCTCCCCACCTTTGTCCTTTTGTGCAATCTTCACCATCTTCAATAGTAGAAGCAGCCAAATGCAGCTACCACACAAAAGAGGCTGTCCTGGGGAAAACAGAAAGGCTCTGCATTAGTAAAGGCAAACTCTTTGCGTAACTGAAAAGGCTAGCCTGAGGGAACCTTGGACCAGAGCACTAAAAATAGTTAGAGCCTTATACTGTAAAGTCCTTCAAATTTTTGTCTTTTTAGTCACTTATTTACTTCAGGTGTGCTGTAACCCAGGTCAGTGAGTCTGAATGCCAGAAGTGCCTCAGTTTTCTCCAGCCGCACACCCAAAGGCGTGTAGGTGTCATTTCTGGGTGTACCTAGAAGTGTTTCAGTCTCATCAGAACTGAGTAACTTGACCCTTCTCCTACCTTCACCTCTCCAGGGCCCAAAGCCAAGTATAACCCTGGGCTCCGCTCACAGGGCGTTCTTAGAGCACCCCTGCTGTTTCGGGATCCACAAGCACTGTGGGAATGGGTCCCAATGACTTCTCAACTGCAGCTCAGTGAAGAGACAACGATGACCCAGGAACAATGTAAAGCATGAAAAATTTCCGCTGCAGTGGCCAAACCCAAATCCAGGTGAATGTCCTCACCAAAGGGCAATCAGAGCTCCTGCCTGTTAACTGCAGCTCACGAAAAGGACATTCTCCTTCCTGAACGCCCCCGTAGGCTGATGCCTTTAACAGCAGAGAGTCTGAAACCCTTCACAGAGAATTTAAACTGGGAAACGCTCTGTGGAGTCAGGACAGTAAAGAAGGAGGTTTTAAAATAAAATATTGACTTTTGCTCAGCCCTGAATTCCAGCAGTACTTCTGGATAGCAGCTTGGCAAAGCATGTAAAAAAATAAACATACTTCATCTCTTGTGCTTCCTCTCCCTACCTGTAAGACGGTGCAATTTAACTGACTTTTGTACAATATTGTATTATCTACTCAAGAAACAAGTTTTACTGTGTTGGATATTATGTCTATTTCATAAATTTGTGAATGAGACTGTAAATCACGCTGTTTTGATTTGGCTTTGGTTCCTTCAAAAGGGACTAGTAGTTGCTTTTGCCTGCTTCACATTTTAAAGTTACTCTGCCTGTCATACCAGAAGTAGCAGCTTTACATTTCCCATGGTAAAACAGCCAATACTTACATTAACGAAAACATCATGAGCATAGCTGTCAGTGTCAGCATCCCAGAAACACCGCGCAGCCATGCTAGACAAAGGAGAAAGCACAGCCATTACCTCACAAAGTTCAGCGTAAAGAACTAAGTGATCACACTTTCCCTCAAAGAACAAACTAAGCTTCCTGTAAGGATAAAGGAAACTGGACGTGTTCCCGAATCCTGAGCACTGCTGAATTCCACCACATGCTGTAACCCCCTTTGTATGTTGATCAAGGTGCATCTTCAAACTCCTCAACTTTAAATTCTGCCAGCTCCGCTGTGTGGCAGGGCTTGCAGCCTCCTTGCTTTCGTGCTTAAGAACCTTCTGACTTCAGATGTATGCATATCAGTGGCTAATTTAACTGATTTGTTCTCATCCTTCACCTCCCATGCCCTCCTGATGCATACTACCAATTTATTTATAGGGAGCTATCGTATTCCTTGGCAGCCTTCACATTACTAGAACCAAGCTGAACTCTTTTAGCCCTTTCATATCTTCGCTGTCTGTTCCCTGAGAATTCTGGCAGACTTTTTCTACATCTGCTTTACTTTGAAGACAAGCAACTAGACTGTCAGAGGATATTCTGGATGAGACCTCAGTGCTGCCTTGTTTAATGTCACTGACGCTCTCTTCTCTCCTGCAAATGCCCAGCTCACTACTTTCCCCAGTCAGTCTCAACTGACAGGATTCCTGTTTGCTTCACTGATCTTCTGCTGGAGTACCAAGCACAATACTAATGTGAAGCCCGGCGTATAAAGCACATAAAACTTGTGGGCTGTTCCTTTTTGTTTTCTTCTTACCCAGCAGTGATGGAAAGCTACAGCCCACCACAGCAGCAAAGAGGAATTCTTTTGTCTGACTGCAGGCACTGGGAGCTGGATTTCCAAGTGCTCAGCACCCCCGGTCTGGGCTAGATTCCCATAACGGTATTGCAGGAGGATTATAGGAATTTGAACTACTGAAAAATACTTATTTGGGGGGATTAAATGCAAATGAAGTACTTATGGAAATCTGGCTTTAGGCACAAGTGAGTTACCATGGCTCTTGTGCTCCAGCAGGGCCCTGAGAATAGACTGGATGTATGCTTCAGTTCATCATGAATACAATATAAACTGGCTATTCTGCAACACACCTCACAAATGCTTTTCAGCATTTCAGCCTGTTAATGCCCATCACACAGCCAATTATCACCAGTCACCTGACTAGTAACTCAATCAGCCACAGTCCAAGCCCATACTTGCTGCTTAAGAGAAAAAAAAAAGTGCTTTACATTTTAGTACAGGCAGAGACATCTTAGAGTCCAGAAAAGTTAGAAGGAACTCTCAAAGGAGAATAGAAAAAGATAAAACAAAAATATAAATACAATTAGAAAATGCAAAACTTACTTCACTCCTTCTCCCCTCTGCTCTCCAATCACAACCTGCACCACCATTTTGTACCTGTCAAATCCCTCCTCTGGGAAAAGAAAAACAAAAAAAAAGGAGAGCAACTTCAAACTCTGTGTTTGATTAGGATAGGAACCCAAAACAGGACATACCAAGAGAAAGGTTTCTAGTTACAAAGCAGTGTCTTGTACAAATTAAAAGCACATACAATTGGCAGAACGAACTGCCTTGTCATTCACTCTCCTAGGTACGGCCTACCACAGTCTCATTGGACTCAAAGAACAAAGAGGGTATTTGGTATCTGTCAAAAGACGCATCTAAATCCGAAGATATCCCTGAACAGCCCTCCTGTATGCAAGCATTCCAGTTCCACAGCGTTCAAGAACTGAACGCATAGTGAGAATGTAAATAAGGCTGCTGGTAGGCAACATCCAATTTAATAAAATTGGCTTGTTTTAAAGCTGTTCTGATGCAAAGGTATTTTAGAGATTTTTCTGCCACATAGGTGTTTCCTTTGCTTCTGAACTGAGATAAAACATCACAAAAAAAGCTTAGGCCAGGTCTAAGTTGTGTGTCTGCAAAAATGTGTGATTGCTTCACAATAGAAAAGGGAAACCTTCGGGGCAGAGGCCAGACCCAATCAGGCCATGAGAAGGTTCCCGAATTCAAACCAGAACAAGCATGCTTTAAAGGAAATATTAACCCTAATGCCTTTATCTTCAATAAAGCAACATAAGGAAAGACTCTAGTGCCTGTTTCCTCTGGAAGACTGAACATTACATGCTGGGTCTGGTAATAGCCACTGTGTCAATGCTTATCAGAGATGTCAGCTGATACCATGGCCACACTGGGCCAGTCTTGCTTCAGGCTACTGTGAGTGTGCTTACAGATTGCTGAAGACTAGCCCTGTGCACATTAGCTTGGCATCGACACATGCTGGGACTACAGCTACTGCTGCTTTTAAAGCAGATGTGTAATTCTGGGAGAAGCATAAAGCCACAGTGCCTGCTGAGGGTGATGGCGTTTCTGCACAGCCACTGCTCATCAGCCCAGCAGATGGAGCACCAGCCTGTCCCAAGGAACGAGGGAAGAAGTGACCACACCAACTCGCGCCTACCTACTTTTTCCAGCTTGGAGCCCAGGAAACACCTGCTGGATCTTACACTGAAAAACGTTGGCGGGTATCTTGTGCAGCAGCACCACCACTCTTCCAGTGCTGCATTCACATCCCTCCCCGGCCAACCATGCTCCTAGCTCACCCTTCACTGCTCCCACCTGGCGTTGTTCCCATCTCAGGGACACACACACACACAAAAAAAAAAAAGGAGGAACACTTCTGTTTGTTGAAGCAAGAAGCAATCGTTCCTCCTTCTCTCTAATGAAGCTTCTTTCCCTTACAGCCCTGCAAGGCTGACATCCCACACCAATCAGTCCATATTAAAACAAAGCTGCTTGCTTGAATTAGATTTCTGGTTTCACAGGTATGGCACACGTATATGGACCACAATTCATGTTCATAGATGACAACAGCACTATAGATCGCAACAGCAGACTTCAGTCGGTAGACAGTGAAGAAATAGGCTTTAAGAATAAAGGAGGAAAGCCGAGATTTATCAAAGGAAGAGGACAGAGTAAGAAAAGAAGCAGCTTTCCCCGCACACCACCTTACCTTTCAGCCTATCTTTTATTATCTCTGATAAAGACTTTGTAAGCTGAGGCACTTCTTCAGGGACGTACTGAGCATCAGCCAGCTTCTCCTTCAGTATCGCGTGGATGCATTCTTTCACTGTGGACGACTTAAATCTAACAGGGGGAAAAAAAGCAGCAAGAAAAGGCTCAGGATATTTACGGTACGTTCAAAAACATACATGCACCCCAGGCAAGCTTAGCTTTCCCATTAAAAAGTGAGACAAAATGAAGAACTGTAGAGAAAATAGCTTAGCTGAAGGGGAGCTAGCTCCTAAACCTGCTAGAAATAAAAGCCCAGGGACCAAACACGGACAGGGGCGGCCCCAGCCCCGCCTCACCGCGGCTGCAGGCCGGGCCGCAGCCTGTGGGCGCCCCCGGAGCCCTCGGGGCCCAGCTCGCCCATGGCCGCCCGCAGGCCTCGGTTACCACGGCAACCGCGGGCACTTCCGCCTCGCCGCTTCCGCGTTGCTGACTTCCGCGTCCCTGACGTCACGGCGCCACGCCCCGTTTTCGCGCCAAGGGCGGCACGTGGCGGGCCGGGGCTGTGGGGTCCCTGCCCTGCCCGCACCCGAGGGTGCTGCTGCGCCCCCCGGGGTGCTCCCGGAGCCCCCAGCCCGCCCTCAGGGCTCGGGGACATGCTGCATGGAGCCACTGCATGGCACAGCCGGGTCCCTGCTCACTGCCCTGGTGCTGCTGCCATGCAGCGTGGGTGTCCTGGGTGCCCTGCACCCTCCTGTGCTGCCCCGCCATGGGGTCTGTGCAGGGGGCTTCTAACAAAAATAAGCATTTAGTAACTCCACACCGTCATCACAGAGCTGTGCTGTTCCCCCTGCCCGCTCTCTGTCCCGTGCTGTTGGTAACAGCTCACGGCAGTCACCTTCTGAGAAGCTGACATCCTGCTTCCTCTGCTGTTTATCTCGCTGTGGCAATCTCGCCGATTGCGTTTCCTACGTACGGCGGGTGACACCGTTGAGAACTCGGCGCCTGGGCTAGAATAGAAACGGCAAGAAAAGTGCAGCTGGCTGCGGGGTGGAGTGCGGCGCGGGGCTGGGGGCGCAGGAAACCACCCCCGGCTGCCAAACGGGCGCAGGCTGGCCAGCCCGCAGGAACGGGCTGCTCCCCTGGCCAAGGAGCGGAGGTGCAACAGCTGCCGATTCCCATGGGCTCAGTGCTTCAACAGCATCACTCTCTGAGACGATCCACCAAAGCCCTGGACACGGGAGCACCAGTTCTGGGCACACACCATGCACCTTGGTCAGCAGTGCAGGTGCTTTTCCTTATCCCCATTCCAGGCCCTGCAGGTTTCTGCTGGCTTTAGGAGCCCCGTGGTGCCGCCGCTCCATCTCCTCGCACCCGGCACTCGCTCAGCCCGAGGCGCCGCTGGGCTGTGTGGGCTGGAGCCGCCTCGCTTCCCCGCAGGGTCAGGCGGAGCTCATGCAAATCGTCTGCACGGGCCTTCTTAATTTCCGAGAAGCATCTGAAAGGCATCGGGCTTGCTTTGCATTTATTTGCAAACACCATTAACCATTTCCTGCTGCTGCCCAGCCATTGCCGCCTGCTGCCTGGATCAGAGCCACAGATGCAAAGTCAATTAAAAAGCTGCGTGTGTGGGGACATGATTAACCTGTGGGCTGATCTTCCTCAGCACCTTGTCATGGTTGGTTTCATGGTCCCACTCATCTGGGAGGCTTTGTTTTCCCAAGGCTTTGTGGGCATTCAGGCTGGGGCCTCATCAAACTGCACACCAAGTGTTTGAACATTGCTGTCTTGTTCCTCTTCCATATTTTCAGTGTTCCTTAAATAAATACCCCAGGTGATTTCAAGCTGTTTTGGAACTGACCTTAGGCCCTTTGAGCCGTTTGGAATGTGCTGGCCTTGGCAGCGTGAAGGATGCAGGTGAAGGACTGCCCCATGCGCCGTTTCAGCTCAGAGATGGAGAATTTATTTTTTAAAGCATCACGGGATCTTGTACAGCGCGAATACTGCTTCCCCCCCCCCCCAGGCACCCAATTCCCCCTACCTGTCTGCCCTGTCTTTGCCCCATCCTTGCTGGGCTCCTTGCTGGGGCCAGGCTCCCCCTGCGATGCCAGCACCCGGGGTACCTGCAGGGTCCCTGCACAGCTGTTCATCTCACTTCCCCTGCACCCACTTCATTGTAGCGGGGTAGAACTTGGTCTTTTTTTCTTTTTCTTTTTTTTTTTTCTTTTTTTTTTTTTTTCACCCGTTCGAGTGCTTTCCACCAGCTCCTGGCTCAGGGTTTCTGTTGCGTGCCCAGCTCTGCAGCCTCCCCTGTGCCTTGTGGCCACCCAGCGAGGCCATATCCTGCACCCCACTGCCCCTGAGCTTTGGCACTCAAACGCAGCCACTGAGCTGGTGCTGAGGGGAAGAGTCTAAAGCAGCAGGAAGCAAACAGCAAAACTAAGGGGTGCCTGGCACTGAGAAATGTGTTTTCCCATAGGGATTTTTGTTCCCAAGCACTGGGCATTTCCCCTGCCCTTCCTGCTCTGCTGGCACCCACCGCCTCGGTCACGGCGTGCTGTGGAGAACTTCTGCCGGACCCAGAGGGACCCTGAGCATCACGAAAACGTTGCCTTACTCCCTGCCTTTCCCCCTCGTTGTTTTCTAGTGGACACAGCAGCCCTCCCCGCCCTGCTGAGCAACAACCCCCTGACGCCTCGTTTCGAGTGTGTGTTGGAAAGTTTGAGCAACCGTGCTATGATTTTAATCAGCCCCGTGCCAGCCGCGCAGGGGCGTGAGCCAGTTTTTCCTGCCGATCCTTCCCTCGGCGAGCTGCAGCCTCTGCAGCGATACCTGTCACATCTTCCACCCAAACACGCCGTCAGGACCGCCTGGAGGTTTTCTGGGGCTGCAGGGCAGGCGGAGAGAGTCCTGGTCCTGCAGAGATGGGGCTGGGGGGGGTCTCCAAAGGGAACTGGGCTGTTCCAGTGATGCTGTGGTGTGGGGACACAGAGCACCAAGGGGGAAAAGCCGCCCTGCTCTGAGCTGTTTTCTGGAGCTCATTTAGTTTCTTTAGTGGTTTTTGTTGTTGGTTAGTTGGTTTGTTTTTTTTTTTTTTAACGGGAACACAGGATGAGGCAATAACCATCTCAAATCCACCAGCATTGCTGTACATGCTGAAGAGCGCTCCCCTGACACCACACTGGGCTCTGTGGTGGCCTTGGGAGATGACAAGGACAGGACAGCCCTTGATCTCTCTCCTTGTTCCATGCAATGGCGAAAGCTGTGGCCAAGGTGTGAAGCTACAGCACCAGGAGGAGGCCAGAGGGGGGATCAGGAGGGTCTGGATGGAGCCCCCACCCTGGGCTCAGCCTCCTCCCCGGCTGCTGTTAGGTCTCAAAGCGAAATGTGAGTGAGCCTCAGCCCTGCTGCTTGCTTCTGAGAGCCTTGGAAATTATTAAATCATCATAAGAATAGCATCCTTTGCCCCAGTTATTAATTTTCCCCCGACACTTTCCAAAATTGCCACCACATCATGGCTGGGCTTGATAGAAGCAGGAGGAGCCAGCGAACAGCACGGTTTCACCGCTGCTTATTTGCGACGTGAATATTAGTCAGCAGGGCGAGCGGGAAGCATTGCTGGCAGAGAAATTAAAGAAGTCTGTAGCAAAGGTCACCCCGATAACTGTACCCAACTTTGGGCACCTGCCCCCTGTAAATTCATCATTTTATTAGAAACAGGCCTGAGGAGGCAAAGTCTCCTTCTCCTTCTCCTTCTCCTTCTCCTTCTCCTTCTCCTTCTCC